>JAJTUV010000564.1:0-622700 GCA_021653895.1 Mastomys natalensis | reverse complement strand
ACAGAAACAGTAAGTACACACCTTTCACACATTTAATTAAAAGGATTCCACAGCCAATGAGATGATGGCCCACCTCAGCCACTGGGGGGCTTTGATTTCCAGGACCCCCCTGAAGAGGAGAGAGAACCAGCCCCTGAAAGGGCACCTACAGCCCACACACACACACAACAACCAACCACACATCAGCCACCAACACACAAAATAGACAAACAAATGAGAAATGTTTAAAAGAAACTTTTATTTCAAGATACACTAACAACTTTTGATTTTTTAAACTTTTTCAGAGCAATTAGGTAAATAAAGGTTTTTTCTATTGAGAAAAAAATAACCAACGTAATTAATTTCCCCAAAAGTCGTTTCTTGGAACTTTCAAATTAAATGTTGAAAAGACTAAAAAGATTTTTCTAAAGTAACCACCCCATTTTCCATAAAAACCAATTATCACGATTGGGCTCTAGGTATTAGAAATGATTTTTTGAAGTGATTTGTTTTACGCTGGGAAGGGGTTGGGGAGGGGAATTTGAGCGGCTTTGCGTAACAACTTCCTTTTATCCCTTCCGTGTATTCATAACACCGTTTTCATTGTATCTTACTTAGGAGACTAGCAGGGGCAGGCACCCCACCTTTCCCCTGATGTGGGGTAACTGGAAGAGTCGGTTGGCAAAGGGCAAAAGAAAGCCCTCCTGTGAAAGGCAGTATATCCTAGGGGGTTTGTATTTTAATTATTTATTTAAATTTCTATTATATTTATAGAATTTTGATCAGTTGCAAAAAATTGTCTTATTTGATTATTTCATAAAGCTTTTAACACAGACAACTTTGAATCACAACATTTAATTTCACTAAATACACATATTTTTATTACAAAGACTATAAAAAAATTATAAATGTTGCAATGAAATCATGAGTGGGAGGGGTTATGCAGATCAGGGAGGGTGGAGTGGCTAGCAGATCAGGGAGGAGTGGCTACGCAGATCAGGGAGGAGTGGCTATGCAGATAGGGATGTATGCAGATAGGAAGAAGGGAAATACTATGAGCTGAGTGAGGATGAAAGGACTTGTCCCTGTGTTTAAAGAGGTCACGGATTAATACTAAATCACTGTGCTGCCCATAGCCCATTGGCCACATTCAAAAAGAAATACTACAGTTTTATTTCATAATTGAATTTTCAATAAATCAGAAATTCTACTACTTGCATTACTATTTACATTTATGATAAACAAACAAGCAAACAAAAAACCCCAAACCCAAACCACCAGCATCAGTGCATCTGTGTTGTGCTTAGTTTAGCTTTTCCCTTTACCTACGGTATCATACAGTGAGGCCCAGGCGCCCAACACTCAGGTGCCCCAGTGAGAACATGAGCAATGTCAGAGGCTGAGAGACACTGTATCCCAGCACTGAAAGTTCAGCTTTCATCCTGGTGTCGGCCAAGAGCCAACTAGAACAAGGACCTCACCTTCTCTCAGTATAGCAACAGGCAGTGTCCAAACATATGAAGAGTCCCCGTGTCTCTCAGGCCCCAGGCCCCACTCATGGCCTCTGCCTTCATCAGCGATGCTGGGACCCCTTAGAGAAGAGGGCTGAACAAGGGTGGGCTAGACATAAGCACTGCATAGCACTCCCAACATCTACAGTCCCACCCATCCCTGTGTCCATCCATCTACTCTCTGCAGGGCTCACCGCTTCCCTCAGTGAGCATGGGATATGTATTCTGAAGAGAAAGAGCAAGATTGAAGCTCTCATGCTACTAGAGGGGACTGTCCCCACCCAGAGTCTAGGAGTGGACGATAGAATCTATTGTCATCCCTGTGCAAACAGTAGATCTGACACTTGGAAGAGCCCAGCTTCTGAGCTCTTCCCAATGTTCTGCAGGGAAAGCTACAACAGAAGGAGCTACCCACGTACGGTGCAAGTCCATGTTAAAGCAAGCAGCATATTAGGGAACAGCAGCCCTGGAGGGCTGCCTGAAAGAGTGATACTCAACCTAATTTTAAAGGACGATATGAGTCTCATAAGGCGGTACTACAGTAATACTTCCAGCATGTGCTGTCTTTGTGGTAAGGACTCGGAACCTTGAAATGTCAAAGGTCAGCTGAACAGAAGCTGAAGTTTGAGGAGAGAAGGTGAGAGGCAGGGAGGACAGAAAGAGAAGAGTACAAGTCCTATCTCAAACCCAACCATACTGCCTGCTTCATTTCATTACTGAGAACAAGGCTTATGAATGCCGACACTCTAAGCTGAAAGATGATCCCCTGGGAACAGCATATCAGCTGCCTCCGTAATTACAGACCTGCTTCCTGCTGCCTTCAATGCCCATCTTTGTCAGCTCTGCGACCAGGCAACACCTTCCACAGAACCGATGGCACCTGGCTGTGAAAAGTGTCAGGCTGCACAGCACTGGGCCTCATTTGCAGCCCTGGCAAGGGACCTCACCAAAAAACCATAGTCCTTGTCTCCACCAAAGCTCAATGGCAGGGCAGAAGGGAGACAGCAAGGCTGACAGCTCACATCCCCTTCTTGGGGGAGCTGTTAGCATCCACTAACTCCCGTCCAGGCACTAGATGATGAATGAAGCCTGACTCAGCTGCTTGCTCTGTCTCCATAGCTCCCTGCTCTGTGCTCTGCCCGGACTGCTGCAGATGGTAGAAAGTCACATATCTTTAGCAGAATTCAGGCCAGGAGTGAGTGGCCATGTGGTCTAACAAATGGCATTCAGCACTCAGTCCCTGACCACAGGGAAACGTGAGCATACACTGTATTTTATCTATTTCAGGCCTGGGACGTCCTCTGGAAGCCAAGATTACTGTTGGCCCCAAGGGAGTACACAAAGAACATTCTATTCACAAGCAGCAAGTGGTTCTGAACTTTCTGAGAAGCCAATGAAAGTTCTAGATGCTCTCTGTAGAAGTACAAATGCAATACAGCCCAGTTTTTGGTCTGTATCTGTGGTCTCAGAAGCCCATCATGACAACTGTACAGCAGCTTTATCTAAACAAAGGACCCTTCCGTGAGGCTGCTGGGGAAGTCTAGAAAAGTGGCTCACTGAGTGTGTGTATAAGGAATGCTGGCCTTGAGTCTAGGCCACAGTCCTACTGATGCTTACTGACAGCTGCTTCTTCTACTTTCTGACAGAGCCAGGAGGGGCCGGAGCCTAGTCGGCATCCATTACTCCTGCATAGTAGCCCCCTCTGATTTCACTATGCCTGAAACTCTACAATGAACACAACCATCTCCAAAACAGTCCCAAGGGGTTAAGGACAAGCATGGAGGGAAGAGAAGGGAACAAGGAACGAAGGCACAGAGAATGGCCTCGCCTCTCCAAAAGAGACATCCACACTGTGAAGCCATGCTGGGTCCTCAAGAATGATGTCAAGTCAGAAGTGGCCCCAGGACCGCAGAGACACACAAAAATACTCTAGAAAATCTTCTGAGACATAATGAGAAGTGACAAGATCCCTCAGGTCCCAGAACATCTTGATTTATCCAAACAGAAAATGGCTTCCCAAAGAGGAAGACAGGGACAAGGAGGGACATTTGTTGTGTTCCATCTATGTACAGACAATTCATTCAGTCCTAACAAGGCCTGGGAAAGAAAGCATCATTTTCCTTATTAACAAATGAAGAAACTTGAGGCAAATATGCTCAAAATTACAGTTGGTCACAGGTTCAACCTCAAGACTGTGAGGTCTCGACCCCATGAGCATTCTCGATGTACACCGAATGGGGGGTGTTTGGCACTGCTTTACTCCAGGGCGGGACACAGATCAGGCCCTGGTCGCTCCTGCTGGGTCCAAACGGTTCAGAATCCCATATGATGCAGGACAGACACTTGTAGGGATGCTACATCTGGGATGCCAAGAAGTCCAGCTGCTGAGACTTCCGGGGAATGTGACTGAGGACTCCACTATCTATAAACTTTGTGGCCTTTTATTATTATTATATTAATTAAAAAATGCTGTCTTGGGTAAATACTTTGTCAGCAGCACATGCATCATCTCAGTAACTTATTTAATTTTTAGGAAGTACCAATTTGCCACTCTGGTTTTCACAAAATAGGATGTGCTCCCATAAACCGGGAAACTGTTCCTGGAGCCGCCGCTGCTCAGAACTGCAGGCTAAAGATGGGCCGTCATCACTGCCTGCAAGGAAGCCAGTGCTGAGGAGAACATCACTGTTTCTTAATAAGAAACAATTTCAGTATGTTTATTATGTTCATTCTTGGATCCTAGCCATCCTCTCATAAATAAATATATGTTTAACTAGATGTTTTTGAACAAATTATTCTCCTATTGACCCAATTAGACAAGGAAATATGAACCAACCAGGGTATTTAATGTAGATAAATATTTTTTGCCCACCAAGGTGATAAATTTGAGGTCTAAGTAGATTTCCCAGATAAAAAGATTTCCCAGATAAAAGCCATTTGGATAAACTTAAAAGAAACAACTCTTTTCTCACTTAGTAGAAGGTTTTGCAAAAACCCTCATGTTGTCTCATTGCTAATCAGCAATTATTATAGGGGTTTATGCCAGTCTGTGTGCCAGAAGTTCTTTGTCTCAGTTACATAAGCAGAATGGTATTTCAAAACCTCATTTTTAAAAGGCATTAGTCATCACTATAACAAAACACATGCTCTGAATCTATAAAATTTAATGTCAAATAAAAAATGCTTGTTTACATGCATTTTATTTGCCTTTCTATAAAAGAAACCATGTTCTCCTAAGATGTTCTCCTAGATCATTGGGTGGTGTCTCCCACTTCTCCACTGAATGTGAAACCCACCCATGCCCCTTACCCATGGAGAGAAGGCTGGCTTCCTGGGGGGGGGGGCAACTCAAACTCAGGACTGAAAACATTACGATCTGAAGCTTAGCGTTAGCTCCAATGAAGTCGGTGGAAGAAACATTCTACATACAGACTTCCAGCATGAGTTCCTTACATCTTCTTCCCAAAGATCTGCCCACTTGTGGATTCTGGGAGTTTATTGTGCAAGAAGGTCCATCCTTCCACAGCAGCTTTGAGACAGATGCATCAGAATAGTATCAGGGGTTGAGGCCCCCCACCCACCCCCACTCCACACACCCCCATCTCACCCCACCCCCACCCATCCTCACCTCAACCCACTGCACCTCATTCTCACCCTCACCCACCCACACTCCCCTCACACACCTCATGTGGTGCTTTGAATATGCGTGGCCCATGGGAAATGGCACTATTAGAAGGTATGGCCTTGTTGGAGAAGGTAGAGCCTCATTAGAGGATGTGCAGCCTTATTAGAGGAAGTGTTTTGTCCCTGTGTGGGTGGGCTTTGAGGATCCTTTGCTCAGTCAGGCCCTACCCAGTGTGGAAAAGACCCTCCTCCTGGCTGTCCGCAGAAGACAGTCTCCTCCTGGCTTCCTTCAGATCAAGATGTAGGACTCTCAGCTCCTCCAGCATCATGTCTGCTTGCATGCTGCTGTGTTTCCCACCATAATGATAATGAGCTGAACCTCTGAAACTGTAAGCCAGCTCCAATTAATGCTGTCTTGAATAAAGAGTTGCCTTGGTCATGGTGACTGTTCACAGCAGTAAAACCCTAACTAAGACATCTACCCATTCCCCACTTCCACTCTACCCCATCCCTACCACACACCCACCTCCACCTCACTGCATCCCTACCCCCTACCTGACCCTACTCCCCACGGTCCCCCCAGATCCTCTTCACCCACTCAACTCCATACCATCTCTCTCTGTCTTTCTTCAGCAAACAACCCTCCTACCCCTCAACTAGAGTTGAACCCAGGGTCTTGTGCTTGCTTACAGAGTCTAGCACTAAGCTTCACACTCAGACACCCCCACACCCTCAATTCCTTTTCTAATGTCAAGTCCAGAACTCTCCACCAGAACAATCACTGCAAGGTGATTTAAAGTTTGCAACATGAGCTAGCTGGGGTGCTATCAGAAGCTTATTGATGCTAGTCAACAAAGAAGCCCTTTTCTTCAGGAGTGTGATCAACGGTAGGTTTCCTGCATCCCCAGTGGGTGACCCCATACCCTTGCAAACATGGACAGCACTAATTGGCCTCAGTGGGTTAAATGAATAAATATGAAAGAGTACAGAGTTGGAAGGGAGATGGGAAGGGGTTCCTGGAGAGGGGGAGGGGAGTGGAGATGATGGAGGTGTGCCTTTTGTTGTTTTGTTCTGTTCTGTTGTTGTTTGTTTTCTGAGAGAGAGAGACAGAGAGAGACAGAGAGAGAGAGAGAGAGAGAGAGTCCAGTGGTTGGAGAGGTGGAGAGGATCTGTGGTGGGAACTGTAATCAGAATATACTGTAAGAGTTTTCAATAAAAAGATACATTGTATATATGTATCATATATACAATATGTATATATATGTATGAAATTTTCAGAGAATAAATAAAATTTCAAAAGAAAAGAAAAGAAAACACCGATCATTAAATTTAACTTTTTATTTCATCCCAAGAATAATGAAATCCTCAAGGTAGAGCAGGTGTTTAAGACACAGTAGCGCTATCTAGTGTCTTCAGGGTCAACCCCTCCCCCCTTTCCATCTAATTTAACCTTCCTGCTGAGAGCCATTCCCTTTCTCAGAATCTCCTCTGATACTAGGTTTGCCTTCTTGCTCGCATGCTCACAACATAACTCTGTAAACATAAAACCAGGTCACTCATAGATTCATGTGCTCAATGACAGTTTCTTGTGGGTAGCATTTTTCTTCTGTGCACTATAAAAAATAATTAGGAGCTTAACATTTTATTCAATAGAAGTTTAAATAATTCATTAGGCTTATTAAGTAGACACCAAAACCTTAAAAAATAAAACAAATTAAGCGTCACAGTAAAAGAGAAGGCCTCGGACAGCAGAGAAGACAGCCTGGAAGCTCCTGTGGGTGCAAACAAGTGTAGCCACCACTAATTCTTCTTTTCCTTGCCTGGAATCCTTGCACTTTCTAGACAACCACCGACTTCTTTGTCAGGGTTCAAAAAGTGAATGAAAAAATAAAACTAACCTGACACCATTTTTTGCCCATGATGTCATTTTCTGTCTCCCAAAGCCTGTGGGACTGATTTTGATGTCAGGGTGCGTAACTCCGCAGTGACAGCCCCAAACGTATTTGAAGAGGAAAATAACCTTTCAGCTCCACCGCACTCATTTTCCCTCGGTGAAGACAAATATAGCTTGGGCTGAAATCACTTAGTGTCAATCAAGGTAACCAGATCAGCTCAGCGTTAATAATGAATTTGATCACGTGCCCCCGTGGAGAGCAACGTGTGAGCTAGCCAAGCACTGCCTCCAAGTGACACCCACGGTTTTTCCAGCCCAGCTGGGAAGCAACAGGGTAATTTAATCTGCCACCCACTCTAATTGCTAAACTGAGAGAATTATCAAGGTTGCTAGAAAAGGGCCTTCAGAGCACAGGGTCCAGGCTTGGTAGCTGGCCCACAAACTGGGTCATTGTAAGGGGTACACTTGGGATTTTTAGGGACTAAAGCTTGTACAAATTGAAATTTCTCTTTAAGGTAAAAAAAAAAAAAAAAAAAAAAAGGCAGAACAGAACATGAGAATTGACCTTGAAGTGGCTCCAGGCAAGGAGACACCTGCAAGCTCAAGCTCTTGGACATCAGGGGAAGCCACCTCTGGTTGTCATGGAAACCAGGAGATCCTTAGTCTCCTGCCTATGTCCTGGATTCTGGAGTGTCTGACTCTATGGTAGTATATGCTATCTGCTCTTGTGGAACTGGTTGGACTTTCCTACAGTTTCTCAGGTGAGGATGGATTATTACAGTATAGTATAGTATCGTATCGTATTCGTATATTCTCTTGGAGCTTCAGGCGAGCTACTGCCAATCACTCCACCCATCCAATTTCAGACTGACACCAACCTCTAGTTAGTATGCTCCAGTTAGCCCTCTAGGATACCAACTTTTAAAAGCTAAGAGTACATTCCAAATACCCTTATATCCTCCCATAACCTTCAACAAACCTCTGAAGAGAATGACTGTGTACCCCATCACCAAAAGCCAAGTGAGCAGAACAAAGGAGTTAGTGCAGGCAGCAAAACCTTTAGCCTTTAGGCAACTCAAGTACTGCCTGTCCGATGTGGAACTTATAAGCAAACTAAAATCACTCTCAACGCAAATAAGAAAAAAAAATCAAACAGAACGTATTTCCTGGATGTCATATTGGTTCAACATTGCAAAACAGGGTTCAATTAACAAACCAAAAAGAGGAAAAAAAAAAACTATGATCATCTCAACAGAAGCAGAAAAACCATTTCATGAAACGTAACATGTACAGCAAACCAACTCCTAAAAGTTGGAAAGCCTTTCCCCTCGAGACAGAATGTCAGCTAGAAACTTGAGCTAACATCACACTCAAGATGAAATACTGTAATTACTGCTTCTGGCATTCACAATAAGAAAGAACACCCATTACGATGAAGTCCTACTGACCTGGATGGAAGTTCTAGACAAGTCAAAGTGGAGAAAAAGAAGTAAACTATAAAGATGTGATCTAGACTGCTAGTGTTGGCACACAGTAAAACTGTGTTCCTAGAAGGCTTGGGGACGCATCTGGAATAAAGCACGGGGATCTGAGCTGATTCAGTTAGATGGTCAGAAGCAATATTGACATGTGAACACTCCAGCATGCTTCTGTTCTACAATACCTGGTGCAAAAGATCACAAAAAAAAGGCCTCTGTGAAAGGCCACAGCTGCAAAACACCTCGAGATGCTCGGGATCCAACTGAAGAAAACTGAGAAAAAGTTTTATCAAAAGATATTCAGGAAAACACAAATAGTGAAGGTGTTTGTGTACCTGCTTTAAAAGATGCTCACTGTCCTTAGTCACTCTGTAAAGTCAAGATCAAGATCAGCTCCCAGCAAGACTTCTCAAAGGACATATAAACAGGGTCTAATGTTCCTCTAGACAGGGGTGGCAGACTACGTAAGCACATTTGAGAGGAGCTCTAACAGAACATGCTGTTCCCAGTTTCTAAAACAGCCCTGGATGAGAGGGACGAAGGAACACACACTCTATGACCTTAAATGACACAGGATGGAAGCATAGCTCTTTGGATTTCCCTGACTCCACCATGAGAACCGAGCTTGAGTACCAGCCATGGTGAGCAGCCGGGGGAAGCCTCCAGGAGATAAAGTCCTTAGCAGTTTTTTCCGGCATAGAGGTCCCCAGGCACAGCACTGCCAAATTCCAGGATGGCTTTACAAGCCACGTTAGCCAGACCACTATCAAGTTCAATTTCTGCTATATTGCTACCATGCCTCAATGCTGCACTAAACACAAAGAGAATGACAATGAGCAGACACGGCACGCCTGGCACTAAATCCACACAAACAGGCCGTGTGGGATACCTGGCTATCATCATCGATCTTCCTCGTGCCCGTCTCGAGCTAGACTGCTTGAGAAAAGCAAGAGAGCATGCTCTCTCCTTTTGAGTCCATTTTTTTCAAAATGTCAGACACTTGTTTTCATCCATTAAGAGGAGCAGAACAGGACAAATCTGGCCATTGTCTGCCACCCTATCAAAAACGAGAACACGATATAGAACTAACATCGCTGCCAAGGAGGCTACCCTTGTGATGCCCAACTTGTGCGAGTAGATGGGACCGTGTACCTGAGCGACAGCAAATCCTCAACCAGTCCCAGTCTGTGACTGTGAGGCAGACACTGTGATATGTACAGTGTATTAAAAAATAACAACAAAAAAGAAAACAAAACAAACAAAACAAAAATAAACATCTTAAATTTCCCATCTTTAACCTAACAGATGGGAATCTTAGAAATGAAATGTAAGAGGAGGGAGAGAGGCCTTTAGAGACCTCTTTTTCTGATCAAATAAACTCTTAGGACCATCCCTGCTGCAGAGACTGCAGAGAAATTAGTTTTGCAAAGGCCAGTGCCATCCAGTGCCTGAAGTGGGCCCTTAAGACGATTTTCTTGTTAAAACTTTCTTTCTAACTACAAGGTCAAAACTACAGAAAAGTTGAGTGAGTGATGTTTTCAACAAAAGTGTCGTTTAAACAGAGGCAGGCAAGGAGATCTGCAGGCGGGACTCCCCCCGCCCCGCCCCCCGCACTCCACCCCCCCCCCCCCCCCACTCCACCGGCGGGACTCCTCCCCGCTCCCCCCCCCCCCCGCACTCCACGGGCGGGACTCCCCCCGCCCCGCCCCCCGCACTCCACGGCACTTTAATTACGGTAACAGTATGACAATTCCTAACACCTTTCATGTGAAGTGATCAAAAGCCATTTTACCACACTCACGCTTTTATTTATACGCAGAAAATCTCTTCAGATTTCACTGAAGAGGTGAGATTTATTATATATTTGCATCAAAGCTACCAACTCATATACCTGACAGCAAGTCATATTTTACCAAAAATGAAGCCTTAAAATTTTACTGTCACAAGCTCCCCATCCCAGGCTGTATTTAACATTCCTGCCAAGCTTGCCAAGAGGGACGGCGCCTTGAACTTTCCTGACCCGATTGTGTCAAACGCATCTTCTGTGTACTTCATACCTTGCCTCGGTTCTTTTTGACAGTCCGTGTCTGAAGTTTAAGAAATTCTCCACAGGGAAAAACTCTCCCACTTCAGCACATGTCTTCCACTCACATCTGGAGGCAGACACAGAAACTCACCTCCCGGCTTGGCTGCCTCTTCCTGACAGAGTGTCAGGGACGTCTATCTCCTGACCTAGGAGCTCGCTCTCCTGGGTCCTCGTCATTCCTTCGTTCTTACTCTAATCCTTAGCTGTCATTTAGAGGTCTCTTATCCCTTTTGAGGTTCAGAATCCTTGAATATACTAGAGTCCCCCAGATACAGCAAGAACCCCCAAATATTTTATCAACCAAACTAGTTTCCCAGCAGGGTTCAGGGGGCAGTGACCCTCACTTCAGGACTCTCTTTATTAAAGTCAGATGTCACCATCAAGAAAGAGAAGGAATGAGCTAATGCTGGGGCCCAGAGATACTGCAGTTCTCAAAGCACCCCAGCTGGGGCCCAGAGATATGTGCAATTCTCAAAGCACCCCGTTCTTAGTCAGAATTTCTATTGCTATGAAGAGAGACTTGTCCATGGCAACTCTTATAAAGGAAAACATTTATTGGGGCTGGCTTATAGTTTCAGAGGTTTAGTCCATTATCATCATGGTGGAAAACATGGTGGCATGAAGCAGACATGTGCTGAAGGAGCTGAGAGTTCTACATCTTGATCCACAGGCAGTAGAAGTGAACTGACTTGAGCTTCTGAGATTTCAAAGCTCGCTCCAAGTGACAAACTTCCTCCAGAAGTCCACACCTACACCAACAAGACCACACCTCCTAATAGTGCCACTCCCTATGGTATGGGGGCCATTTTTATTCAAACCACCAGATTTGCAGCCAGGCTTCTGAATCACTGGTTACATGGTCTCTGGACAGTCTACAGCTCTAGAGACTGCTAATATTCTCCCTTCTTACAGATGACAGCATGGAGCATGATCGGTAGTTCAGGAACGGCAAAGCTGAGACTGGTGTCCAGAGCTCTGGGCAGCATGGGAAAGAGCCATGGTCAACCAACAGTGTCTTCCATGAGCAACAGGGAGAAAGGCACTGCAGACTTCCCTCAGCCCACTCTAAGACAAGAAGGAGACCCCACAGGGAGAGACTCAGGCACTGAAACAGAGCGCTCCTTCAGGTCAAGTGGACAGGATTGTTCAAAAGATATCTAGCTCTTCTCTTTGTCAAGTGTGGCTAGCTCTGGAGATTTCCAAGACTTTTTCCCTTTCTCATGTCTGGCACCAGAGTTAAGGACTGAGTGGTGGAGCGTGGAGCTGAGATTCTTTGACTGGTTTGTCCCTTCAGCCAGTTAGCTTGGATTTATCAGTTGATAGGTGAAGTGCTTAGAAGAGAGAAAGAAAAGCTTTGGTTCTTACAAAGGCCTCTTAAAAGAGACTCCATTAAGCTATAGCAAATAGCAATGGCAGCCAGGTTCAATGGGAGGAGTAGACTCCATTTCTTAAAGTGTGTGTGTGTGCATTTGTATGTGTGTGTATTGTATTTAAATTAACATTTGTTTATTCTGTGTGTATGTTTTTGTGTGGAAGAGCATGTTCATATGCTATGCCTGGCAGCATGAATGTGGAGGTCAGAGGGTAACTTGTGAGAGTTGCCTCTTTCTTCCACCTTGGGAATCGCAGAGATTGAACTCAGGAGGTCAGGTTTGTGTGGCAAACACCCTTACCTGCAGAAAGAGCTTGAGGCCCCAAAGTTTTCTACATAGAAGGCCCAACCTGCATATTGAGGGGCACAAGGAATGGTTGACCACCACCTTGCAGAGAATTTACACTACTTTTTATTCAGCCTATCAGATGATCTGAAAAATTGGTCTGAAAAAATCATATTATGAACTAGGTGAAGGGATTAGGTTGATATCCCTGACAACATATCCTAATTTAAATTGTTTATGTATCACTATAACTGCATACACACATGCTCGCTGTACTTATAAACACATATTTATATTACTGCCTTAGCTAATATCTAAATGTTGAATGTAATCATTTGTTAGATTACTATCTACACTTGTGACTACTAATAAATGACAGTGTTGAGGGGTTTTTATTGTTGCTATTATTGGGAAAGCAACAGGAAGTAGATTACAAATACAATGAAAAATGGCAGTTTCTTACCTCAGCTCTCTCCCCCTAAACCGACACTGGCAGAGAGCTGGGCTCTGGGGTATCATTTCCATGATGTGGTGCAGAGAGGGGCAGAGAGGGCCTCTTGGGTGTTGCAACCTGTGGGTCGCGACCCTTTGGAAGACAAAACCCTTTCACAGGGGTCTCATATCACAATCCTGCATGTTAGATATTTACATTATGGTTCATAACAGTAGCAAAATTACAGATACAAAACAACGTTGTGATTGGAGGTCACCACAGCATGATGTGAATTAAAGGGCTGCAATATTAGGAAGCATGAGAATCTCTGCCTTAGGAGTTTGCTCACTTGTCCAAATCATTTGGACACGGGACACCGATTTGGTTCCCATGACTTGATTGGTGGTGAGGATTTCTTTCCCCTTGTCTTTTTAAATGCACTTTTCAAATAGAAGCCAGCCTACCCTCTATCCTTGAAACAGTATCAGCAACACTGTGGCTGAGCCCTCAACTCAGTGGAGACGTCGTCGATTGCCAGTCGAGCTCACTGGTTGAGTCCTGCCATGTCTACAACATACTGTTTTGCTCCAGTCCTCTCGGCCCACTGTCTCTGACACTGTTCCCACCTCCTCTCCCTCCATGACCCCTGAGTCCTATGTGTGTGGATATACAGATGTCGCTCATCTGTGACAGAGTATCCCTCTGACACTCAGCACCTTAATCGGTTATGAGCTTCGTGCTCGGGGAGCTCACAGGTCCCGGGAATAAGCCCAGGGCTATCACTCTGTTAAGTGGACACAGTGACAGAATACCCTCTAAATCAGATCTCTATACCCACAAGTCAATCCAGCTCCCAGAAAGCACTGGAGAGGTTTCTATGTGCAGTGGATGGTGGTTAGTGAACAAACGCCTCTCTATTTTTAAAACCACAAGACCATTTGTGATAGCCACCAAGCAACAGTTAGCAGCTTGCTTATGATGAACAGTTTACTGAGGGGAAGCAATATGAATGAAGTCACAGACACCGCACTGACTTGACTCTCGACACAACATCAGTCATTATTCCAGCACGTGTGTACTAAAAACATACTATATCCTGACATGGTGTTAACCACTGAGAAAAAGACACAATATGCCACTTCTCTGGCTCTGTAGATCCAGGAAGGGAAGGCAGGTATCCAATCTACTATATTATACTACATTCTTCCCAGCAAGTTCTAACACATGGAAATAACACACATGTTCATGTCACACTTACAAATAAGTCATTGTCCCAAATCATTATACTAACTGCTCAGAATAACTGACGACAACTGAGTCACAGAGAAGCCAGATGACCAAATGCCCACAGGCTGGGATTGCCACTTTCCCGGTCTGGCTCTAGAGATCATTTTAATAACTATGATATGGCATAGAAAGCAACATATCAGCATGGGGAACTGAGGACAGACCTAAGGACAAGTCGGCAATGTTGCCGTTTGCAGTGATGAGGGGTGGGGTACCAACTGGTGAACTTGAGGTCAGGGAACTCCTGAAGGCAGGTGAGCCAGGCTGTGATAGGACTCTAGAGGTCGAGTGTACTGAGGATGAAAATCCCTGTGTCTTTTGATGACACTTGTTAGGGAAAGGCAGCTTTCTCTATTCAGAGACCTCCTACCTAATTCAGATCATGACCCCAGAGGTGACACCAACGGAATCTGAAAAAGTGGGATGGTAAATCATGGTTATAAAATGTTGTCACTTCCTGTACCCTCACCTCAGTGTCCCATGTTTTACAATAGTAAGGACAGAGAGTCATTGGACTAGAGAGATGGCTCACTCAAAAAAAAAAAAAAATAAAATGCTTGCTGCCAAAGCAGAAGAACCTGAGTTCAGATCTGCAGCATCCATACAGAAAGTGAGGAGCTCTAGCAAGGCAGAGGCAGAATCTCTGGAACTCAGTGGGCAGCCTTGTTTAATTGGTGGGATTTAGTTTCAGTGAGAAACCCTGTCTCAAAAACTACAATGAAGATCAACAGAGGAAGACAGTTAACATGATCACTGGCCTCCAGTTCCTAGGCACAGGTGTATATACACACATCTGCATGAACATGTCACGGGTGAAAGTACACATACCATAGAGAGAGAGGGAGGGGTGGTGGGATGGAGAGAGGGAGGAGAAGGAGAAAGAGAGAGAGAAAGAGAGAGAGAGAGAGAGAGAGAGAGAGAAGAGAGCTCAGTAAGTAAACCTGTGGCCCAGACCCAATATCCAAAAGAATCACACAGTCTATCCTCATCAGTGATCCCTCAAAAATGTCCCACTGTCCACCCTGCTAGTCCTGGGTCCACAGTGAAACTGTCATACACAAAGGACAGGAACATCAGAACTATCTAGAACCCTGGACTCTAGAACCCTGGACTCTAGAAATGGCAAACATGCATTTATTACTCAAATGACACTGGGGTGAGAGCCACTGAACTTTAAGTTAAACCTCCTTGTCACCTCAAAGTCACCATCGAACATTGGTACCGTCACCTATGAAATAAAGACTCAAGATGAGCTCCAGAGGGCTGGCTTCCAGCTGGGACCTCCCACCACCAAGAGTGCACACAGCGAGCTCGAGCTTGTTCTGTTCAAAATGGGGCTGAGCTGGCAGGCTCTGCCATCAGAGCTAGAAGCTGGGAATCTAGTACCCAGCTCAGACATGCCTGCTTGGAGCTCCTCTTTTCTGTTTAAGCATTTCCGTGCCTCACTATAGGATCTGCTTTGTAGCCTGAAATAAGATACCTGTCTCCCTATTAATATCCTCACACCGTCTGAATGCATTTTCAAAGCATACGGAGCTTGGCAACCTGTGGGTCTGGTTTTGTTATTATTGGTTAGAGTCTTGCATATTTGACTTAAAAATTAGCACGGATTGTGGACTTATCTGATCAGGAAAGCATGAAATAGAAGGAGTGGGTAAATCCCCTTCGCAAAACAGACAACCTCGATGTGTTTTTCAGGCTGGAGATTTGCATCAACTTGAATGAACTTCACCCTGGTTCTCAGCAGGCAGAGTGGCAATGAGGTCACAGGGAGGGCAGCATAGGAAAGGAGCATGGGGTGATGGCCACATCCTTTGGGTCCCCTGATCACCTCTCACTTCTGCATGACTCTTCAGTTTTTAGACTCCCTCATTACCTACTCATTCTATCGCCACAGCGCTGGGTAGATGAACAGAGCATACACAATTTGCTGTAATGACAGGAA
Organism: Mastomys natalensis; assembly: GCA_021653895.1. NCBI lineage: Eukaryota > Metazoa > Chordata > Mammalia > Rodentia > Muridae > Mastomys > Mastomys natalensis. The sequence goes on along the minus strand of JAJTUV010000564.1, from coordinate 606,805 downwards.
GCGGAAGATTCAGGAGGGCAGGGCTCTCCTACATCCACTCCCTCCTACTGGAGCCCCTCCTTCTTGCTAGAACTCCTCCCTCTTGCCGGAGCCCCTCCCCCTACTGAAGCTCCCCTCTCCTGCTGGAGCCCCTCCCTCCTGCTGATGCCCATGCCAGAATTTAAACATGAACTTACAAGGACAGGCTCATCCATGTGGCCTTAGAGCTTGGAATAGACTCAAAAAACGTGTTGAATTTCTTAAACTCTAGCTTGACTTATGAAAGACACTGCCCTTTATCAATGTACTCAAGTAGGAACAGAAAAAAAAAAAAGTCCAGCTGGCGAGATGGCTCAGTGGTTAAGAGCACTGGCTGCTCTTTCAGAGGTCCTGAGTTCAATTCCCAGCAACCATATGGTGGCTCACAACCATTGTAATGAGATCTGATGCCCTCTTCTGGTGTGTCTGAAGACAGCTACAGTGTACTCAATTACATAAAATAAATAAATTTTTTAAAAAAAGTCAAAGTCTTCCTAGGACCCAAGAATCCCATATAGTTTGTCTTCTTCATGGTCTCAACTGCTTCCTGCACTCTGGACACTCTGACCTTCTAGTCCTTTCTATGTTAGACACACTCCTACCTCGGGACCTTTGCTCTGGCTACGTTTTCTCCCTAAGACACTCTTGCCTCGAGTACTCTGGGCTTTCTCCTTGCCCTGCAGTCTTGTAAGCAGCTATTGCCTTCTGTCCAAGGCTTGCCTCAGCATCCTGTGTGTGAGCATGTCAGCCACTCTCTACACCAACATTTACAATTCTTGCCTTTTCTGTTCTACACAGTGACACTTTGGCTTTCTGTACATACCTCTCATGTTGTATGGTTATTGTTTATCATTCATTTGTACCCATTAGAAGGTAAGTGCTATGAAGGCATACGTTTTTAATTCACTGATATATTCCAAGGACTTAGCATAGTGCCTGACAAAACCCAGACAGTAATAAATGTTACTGGGTAAATGAATGAGTTAGTGAGTGGGTGAACGGATGGGCCCATTGATTTTTAAAACCACTGCAAACTTCTACCCATGGAGACTTTTTCCTGGTCTATCCAATGTATGCAAGGTAAGCTGAAATCAGACCACTTGGTGCTACTGGGTCACTGAAGTCAGGGACTGTGCTGCTTTGTCCAGGGAGAAGGTATGGCTTGGGTCACTGATACAGTGTTGTATCACAGTGGGGGAGGACCTGTGAGTCCAGATGTGGTTCTTAGAAACGGAATGGAGGGTAGAGGCAAAACCAAGAGACTGGTTTCCCATGATAGATATTCAGAGGGACTGCCTCCCATCAGAGTCGTGGTACAGCAAGCAATCTGAGGTGTCAAGGAAGTCAGCCTGTGTCCCCACATGGGTGAAGAACCAGCCCTGGAACCAAGTGGAGATAAGGAACCTGAGTGGCAGATATGGTTTCTTCTGAACCCAAGCAAAGAAAGCGCTGAGCAGGAGACAGTAGGCAGGACAGAAGAAAATCCCAGCAGTATGGAATGCCATCCAGGGCGCTGGGCCCAAACGCTAGCTCAGCTCGCAAGCTGTGAACATCTGCGTGGAGCCAACCTTGGCTAAGGAACTGCAGCCCTTAGGCTGGTCAGCTGGCAGCATCTATGAGAAAGCAGAGTCAGAGCTCAGAACCAGCATCTCCTACCTAGGCCTGCGCTCGAAGTGAGCACAGGCTGCACTGGATGAGGAGTAGCCAGGCGCAGGCACAGCTATGGAGAGAGGACAGGTCAAAGAGGAGAGAAGATGGCCAAGTCCAGCTCATCTTTATCTGGCAAGGCATTGCAGAGAGCTTGACCACAGGATCTCGGAACTGATGGATGACTTAAAGCTGGGCAAGTCTCTACTGCATCAGTTTTGATGTCACTCAGTATTTTCTGGAGAAACTGACAGGGGGGGGGGGCGGCAGTGCTTCAGCTGCCCTATGGAGACTGCAGCAGGCATGGGTGCCACAGCTCCCTCCCTCCTGCCCCATGCCTGGTCACACTGGTTTGTTGGAACTAAGCTTTGAAAATGAGAAGGCAGCAGCCCTCCCCTCTCCTTCCACCGAGCTGGCGGGGGTCTGTGTCCACCAGTCAGCTGCAGCAAGAGTGCCCTGTGTACAGAGATCCTATCAGGCCCGAAGAAAGCAGAAATATTAGACCAGCTAAATAAGAAAACACAGATTACTGCTGCAGACCCCTAAGGTCTACTTTGTCTGTGCAATAGTTTGTTTTACTTTTCACAGAATTTATTTTGGCTGCAGCCAGATTGATGGTGATTATATCTGAAATCCCTCCCACATATCTGTCACATAAACACTTCGTTTAATTCAGGTTTATAAAAATCTACAGGCCAACTGGGAGCTGGCTTTTGGATTAATTAGCAGACATTAATGCTGGACATCTTGTCACAAGGTCCGACCTGGTGACTTTCTCAGGAGTTTCAGCCTGTGACTGGATAAGGAAAACCAAGGTGGGAAGAGAAAGGAAAGGAACAGCCACCCTCTGCCTGGCCTGACTAGGAAAACAGATCCCACCTTCAGAGTGGACCCAAATCATCCATCGAGGTCTGGTCAGAAGAGGAATATCCATAGGTGTTTTGAAGTATCTAGATACAAAATAAACCCTTGCTTCCGCAAAGTTTCTGTTGATACCATTGCTAGATCCAACACCTTCCAGAGGGGGAAGGGCCTTAGGGGTCAGTGCTGGGAGGGAGACCTCTACTCCAGCAGCCAGAGAGAGTTAGGAAACCAGGAGCCCTAACAGCAGCCACTCTGAACACAGAGCCCCAGACCCCATTCCCTCGTGGTTACCCTGGATCTGCCAGCTCTGGGCAGGATTTCCTTCTGTCTGAAGGGAGCGTGCCCCTAACAGGCTGCATATGCCTGCCAGCTGCTGCTTTCCTTCTCCCAGTGCAGGCCAAGACAAGAAAAGCATTATTCCTTCTGGCCTTCTAATCTGCAGGCCCCCTGACTCCACAGGCCTGCTCTGGGCACGGTAGCTTAGAGCCTCTGGGGCCAAATTCCCCTTTGCTTAGAAAGGGCTCCTTTCTTCTCCCCCATTCCATTTGCTTTCTATTTAGGGAGGTGCTCCTCCACCAAGGGGTCTGTGCTGAAAGCCTGGGGACTTCAGCAGGGCTGTTTGGTTCTCAAAGGCTTTCCTATATCCTCTCTGCTTTGGGAAGGTTGTACCGTCCATGTGGATAGCACTGGGAGAAAATGATAGTGGGCGCATGCGTGCTTGCATGCTGTATTCATATGTATTCATGCATATGTGTGTGTATGTGTGTTCGGTGGTCAGTGTTGGGTTTCTTTGTTGATTGCTTGCCATCCGAGTTGTCTGAACAGGCTTTCTCACTAAACCTAAACCTCACCAACTGGCTAGGCTTGCTGGTCAGTGAACTCCATGGGTCTGCCTCTCTTGTGTCTCTCCAGTTCTGGGGTTACTTCTTGATGCATGCTGCTATGTCTGGCTTCAAGTGTGTTCTGGGATCTGAACTCAAGTCATTGTGCACAGGTACCCAACCAACTCCCCAACTGGATCCATCTCCTCAGCCGAGAATAAGAATTACCAAGTGCTGAACCCTCTGGGCTTTATGTGCAGTGTCTGAACCCCAAATCCCAGCTACGAGCTCTGTGTGGGCCCATTTTACAGAGGAGAGCTAATAATGGTGAGGTTAAATGATCTGTAGGTCCATTCCAGCCTAGAAGGATCCAAAACAGGAGGTGAACCCCACCATTGCTAGTACTGGCTTCTAAACCCCAACCCTGCTTTCCAGAAGAGGCATGGGGGAGGGGGATCACCTGTCACTCACCCTTGTTTTTGCTGTGTCACTAGGACAATCTGACCAGAATCCGGTCCCAGCTCCCTCTCTCCCTCTGTGTAAAGGAGTGTGCAGCACTGCGCTGGGCCCTGGCTCCCAGGGTCACTTGCCTCTGTTCTACCTTCAAACAACCACAAGAGCTGGGACATCTCCAAGTGCTCAACCTGCAGAGGGACCGGAGGCCAGAAACCCGCTCTAGCCTTATCCAGTTACTAACCAAACACTTGTCTTTCTTCTCGGCTGAAACTGAACGTGCCTGACTCTTGCTTGGAGTTCTTGACCAAGAAAGCTAGACTTTAACCCTTTCCCAGCAGCAGGTTTTTTTCCTTCCACAGCACACAAAACACAAGGTACAATTTGTCTGGCTGCCTCTGCTTAGAGCCCAGCTCGCCTTGCAAGGAGAGAGGCCTTCAGGAGCCCAAGCAGAGCACACCGTTCTTAGCTTCGCCTGGCTTTAATTCTTCACTCTTCTTTCTTCATATGTGTCGCTTTGGATGTGAAATTATTTCACCTTCTTTTAAAACAAAGGGCGCCATTGTCTAGAGGGCAGGGAAGGAGCAGCTGGTTTGGAGGTAAGAGGAAGGTAGGGCAGGAGTCAGTATCAGGGTCACCCTTGGTGCAAGCATAGATATTCCCGAGGTGGATACCCCAAGTGTGTGGGTGCTCCCCTCTAAATCTTCCTTCCAGAGTGGTGTGACTGTTAACTCTTCATCCCAGACTCCTGTCTAGGGAGCAGACTGGATTATCATTTTGTTCGTCTGACTAAAAAGATTTTTAAAAGCCATCCCCCTACCACCCAAACCAGACCAAATCAAAAAGCAACCTCAGGGAGTAATGCTGTAGAAACAGTGAGAACCCAAATCTCCCCACCCCAGGGTGGAAGACAGTGAAAGCAAACTGGTTAGCCGAGCTTGGGCCTCTGGCTCAGAGGCCCAGTTGTCAGACTGTGCTACCAGATGCAAGCTTTCTGCCTTCAGCACAGACTTTTTCTATAAGAAACCCACTTTGGGGTCATCCATCAATACGTAAGTACACACCTGGGAGATGGGGGACAAGTCCCCATTCTTCTGTCTTTGTAAAAACAGAACTTGTGTTTCTACAATTGAAGTTAGCCAAGGAATGATAGATTAGAGCACTTTTCTTCCTGGGGCAATTTCCAAAAACTGGTTCAGATTCCTGTACCCCATGCCCTTCAGAGGTAACAAGCCTTCCCTGCCAACCTGCCAAAATCTTCCTCCTCTGAATTCTGTGGGCTGCCCTGGCTTCAAGCTTTTCACCCTGTGTGCAAGGAGGGCACAGACTCGTTCACTTACTACTGTAAATAGGCAAACTGACAGTCCAAAACAAAGTGCCAGGGTCTCCGCGACCATCAGAAAAACATAAGTGTCTGAGACCAACTGCATTAGGGACCACAGACAACCTCAGTATGCTGAGTCAGAAGAAGACTGTAGAAATGAAAAGAGTTGAGAGGGTCACTAGCATTGCTGCCTGCCTGAATTACCAACTGCCCTACACCACAAAGACATGTTTCCTTGGGTTAACTTATTCTTTAAGGCTGCTCTTTCCAGAACAGATGCCCCAGGTAGGAAAAACACTCTGAGTGAATACAGCCATCAAATACTTTTCACACAGGACAAGAAGAAAGTCTGGCAATCCACCCTCCACTTGCACGTTGAACAAACACAGCTTGTTGCTGCATGTGCCACATGATGCTAGCTAGATTGTCTATGAAAACAACGTGGAGCTAAAGCAGACATGCTCCTGGATTCCACAAGCCCACAGTCTGTCTCCTAGAAAGGTGTTCACGTAGTCACTTCCACTGTGACAGGACAGAGGGCCTCTGAGAGCCAGAAGCAAGGTCATGAAGACTGCCCATCCTGCCTTTGGGTGATGTGCCAGCTACTTTTATGTTAACTTGACACAAGCTAGACTTATCAAGAGAGGAGGGAGCCTCAATTGAGAAAATGCCTCCATAAGGTCTGGCTCTAAGGCATTTCCTTAATTAGTGGTTGATGGGAGGGCCTAGCCCATTGTGAATGGTGTCATCCCTGGGCTGATGGTCCTGGGTTCTATAAGAAAGCAGGCTGAGCAAGCCATGAGGAGTAAGCCAGTAAGCAGCATCCCCTATGGCCTCTGCATCAGCTCCTGCCTCCAGGTTCCTGCCCTGTGTGAGTTCCTGCCCTCACTACTTTTGAATGGAACTGTAAGTGAAATAAACACGGTCCTCCTCAAGTTGTTTTGGTCATGGTGTTTCGTCACAGCAATAGTAACCTTAACCAAGACAGGCTGATTCCTAAAGTTTGAGCTGGGGTCCGGGGTGCTCCTGGAGAGAGCAACATGGGTGAGCCTGCAATGAGCAGTGAAGAGCATTGGAAGAGCTGGGGCAGGGATGATGGGCTATCACAAATGAGCATCCAAATCAGGGGAAGGTAAGGACTGTTGTGTCAGACCCTCCTGTGTGTGAGGATGCCCCTCCTAACTGCACAGCCTCCACATCCAAGAGGCAAGTGTGACAGTGACCTGTGGGTAATTCTGCAGGGTGGCTGAAACTGCTTGGGTTGGGAACCACCAAGCTGAGCTTGGAGCAGTTAAGACCAGACCTCAGTGGCTCTGTCTGTTGAGCTAGTTCATAGCTGCCATCTTTACCTGGCTAGGTGCCTCTGTTGCCTTCATTTGTGGCTGACAGAGTAGCGCATGCCTGGAATTGACCTGCTGTGGCAGACCTGACATCCACCCCCACCCAGCACCTCAGGCAAGCAGCACACTTCCAGTGCAACAGGCAGTTACAGCCTCCCACTTAATTATATTGTCACACAAGCTTCCAGAGATTGCGTGGAGTTTTCTGAAGGAAACTTAATTCTCCTCCCAGACCATTCACTGGCTGTGCTCGCCCTCCCTCCCCTTAACACCCACACTCTAAAAGCTCCAGAGAAAGTTCCTGGAGTCCAACTGCCTGCCTGGTGTTGAAAGAGAGTGATGCCTCCCCTCTATGGTCCCCTCCTTTGTTTTTCAGTCACTCAAGGCTCAAGTTTCTATTTTCTGGGACTGTACAAATGACAGAGGTGGAGAAGCCATCATCAGCAAAGTTCCGGAGAGATGCAGTTTGGGGGAGGGGTGTGAATGGGAGTAAAGGCTCCCTGAGGCTGGAGTCACTCCTATCCACAGGCCTCAGCACACTTATCCATTGGTCATCAAGACCCCAGGCCCCTTAATCTATATGACCTCCTGAGGTTTCGAAGGTCCCGTTGAATATGATCTATTACATGACCTAACCAAAGTCCACAGACTCCTCCTCCCCCAGTGCTTCTCCTGATTGTCTAGGTAAAGTTTCCGTTCTCTCACCTGTAATTCAACCCAAACTTGCTTTGGGGAAAGGCTCCATTTATACTCAACCCTTCCTGACATGCGGAGAAGGTGCTCGCTAGGCTCCCGCTTCAATCCCAGGACGCTTCCCGAGTCCACCGTGGTGTTGCGTTTGTTCCAGTTCTCTCCCAGCCATTACCTCCTCTCAGCCTACCTCTGTCTCCACCACTCCCACCGCCTTCTCTTCCTTCCCCAAGTTCACCTTCCACTCTGATTCATCTTCCCGGACCACCACCCTGCAACTGTTCAGGGCTCTAACTTTGACCAACCCTTCATTTACAAAGCACTGCGCAGTGCTGTCTGTGTTGCTCCTTAAATAAATGCCGTTACCATGGGCGACAGACACCAACTCACGTGTGTACAGATAAATGTACGTGTGTTCTGGCTCAAAGTCATCTTAAGTAAAAATTACTACAACACAGCTTAGCTAGGTAGACCTTTTTTAAATTTCAATCAATATTGCCTCCAGCTAGCAAATGAGGAAGGAAATCACTGGGAAATGCATTATTCATGAGCTCGCCAGAGCGCTGATGACTGGCAGCGATAAGAGCCCAGCGTGAGCTGAGCGCGGGCTGATAGCTCCCTATCAAGTCAATCTATCCAGCTTGCTTCCTGTTTTTGAGCAGGAGATCGGCTCTCATCACTTCTCTTCTCCTTCATTTAGGAGAGTGGGCTGTGCACCTGTGGGAACTGAACTTGTCGACTGCCGGGGTCATGACACGTGGGGGGAGGCGGGAGCAGATGAGGCTGGGGAAAGAGCTGCAGATTTCCTTCAGGGGACAAGCTGATGAGAGCTAATTAGAGTTCTCCCTTCAGCTCTTTAACTAGGTCTTTAACACAAGCCTTCTTGCGAGCATGAGAGATTCCTTCCCTCTTAGCTTCTGAGAAGTCCCACAGAGACAAAATCTCTGGGTGTTCATCAATACAGAAGAAGCCCGTCTCCCAGTAGAATTTTAGGAAAGGATCCAGAAGCCTAAACTCAGCAGAGTTTGGGATGTTCTGTCTACCGGGCTCCCAGCTCAGCAGCTGTGGAGGAAAGAGGACGGAAAAACAAGAACTGTGGGGTAAGGATGCTGGGGGGGTGGGGATGGGGTTACCCAAGATCCTCCGCTACATAAGTTCCCTGGGAAGGGTGCTCGCTTCGCGCTGTAGTATTTTGTGTTGGAATGGAAAACAATGACTCAAAGCCTCTGCTTCCCCAAGCAGTCCCAGGATACATATTCTGCTACAAAATAGCACAGAGCAAGAGAAGTATCAAATCATCTGCTCCCAGCCTACGCATGGGTTTCTCAGAACATTTCTTTCCTAAGAACTGTTCATCAGCAGGATGCACTAAAAAATCTCCTTTTAAATAAAGCTGAGAAATATATAACATTCCTTATATGTTTTCATTGAAGGCACCAGATACTGTAATAAATGAACCTTAACTTTGATATATTCAACAGCTAACCATTACTAAGAATGGAACCTTTTTTTTTTTTCTGTTGTGAAACCAATACCCACAGACTAAGATTACTTTAGTTAAAGGTATATTAGCCTCCCTCCTCCCCATTTGCTCCCCTAAACTTTCTTTTCCCCCACCTCACCTAGATAAAACTAGGACCCTAAGAATATTTGTTGGGGTCCCAAATAAGACCCTCAGAACACTTGCTTGACTAGGCAGCTTTTGACTGATATATAAGTCTAATGGCCCCAGTTCATCCCTTAGCCATGTACCCGAACTATTCTATCCTAACCTTGCAGGCTTTCTTACTGCATGGCTTGAATAGGCCTACCTCTCCCATACTCTATCTCATGCGCTTAGGTGTCTCCAGCAGAGATGATGGGGAGCCAGTTTCCAAGCTGAGCCTCAAGGAGTGATTGGTGGCTCCAGTCTGTCTTCCATCTGTGCCACTGTCACAAGGCCACCCTCAGCCAGTTGACAAATGCAATGTTGGGCAGAGCAGAAGTGATCATCCTTGTTGACCCAAATGAGGCCAGTCTAGACCAGTCAGTGGCCATTAGCCTACCACTAGACATATAAAAGAGAATGGCTGTTGACCCTCAGTAGACCCCAAGGGGTGACCCATATCGTCATCATCATAAAGCATTACAGAGGTGATGAGCAACTGATATTTCATAATGGAAATAACAAGGGCTGTGGAGTGGGTATCAGTCGTGTTTTAACCTAGCTGCCTTGCCTGTCCACTGCATGTACTGTATGATGTGCTGCTTCCTTTAACCTAAGTGTCTTCATCTATTGAACAAGAATGACTTCTGAGCATGAGTGTCAGAACCAACTGAGATAACGTATGAATCAAGCACCTCAACAAGGCCTGTCAACTCCCCTTGTCTGGACTCCCGATTAGCTTTGGGCTGTGGCTGCATTACTTTGCATTCTTCATTCATAGATGTGAAGAATCTGATGTTTGCTGTGTGAACGTGGTGACCAGAGTTCGGTCCTTGCAATCCATGTAAAGGTAGGAGGAGAGGACCAGTTCCACAGAAGTGTCCTCTTACCTCTACACACACACACTGTGGCACATGTGCTTCATCCTACCCCATATCATACATACACATAAATAATAATTATTATAACTGAAAATAAAAATATTGTAATACACTCTGGAAACCAGGGCCCACCTAGATTTACCACGGGAAGAGGCCATCCTGATGCTTCCATTTCAATGCCAGTGTCTTCTGTGTCATTTCTAACAACCATGGGAATGCCCACTGAGTGAGTGCATTTATATCATTTGGATAAAGAAAAATGATATAAATACTTGAATAGATACAGTGACAGTATTACCTAATTTGTCTTGTCACTGTACTAAAATGCTAGGCAGAAACAACTTAAGACAGGAAAATTTATCTTGATGCACAGTTCAGAGGGAACAGTCCCTATGGTGGCTGGGGTTTCATCCATGGTAGCCAAGTCATGAAATGGCATATCCGGAAGTGGGAGGGTTTATAATTCCCAAGGTCTGCCTTTATACACCTACACCCACCAGCTAAGCCCCTGGTGTTCTACAACCTACCTGAAGAGCACAGCTAGGAACAAAGTATTGAAAGCCAGTGGGGCACTTTCCACATCTAGACTGTAGCAATGATGTCATTGTAAATAGCATATAGTGAAGAAATGTATAGCCAAGACAGTCTCTGTTGTGACTGCTGAAGAGGAAACATAAGTAATACCCTTTTAAAAACTGCAGCTCTTCAATGACTAAAAGCTTTGTTGCCTAAAGAAAAAAAAAGTGTCTGTTGTCTGAGAAATTTCATTTCTGAGGTGTGCTAAAGCCAGAAAGCTCAAATTTACCTTCAGACTCCAGAGAGCCAGCATGCAGGCCAAGCTTTCCAGGCTACAAGAGTCCAGGGGCTCGGATTGGTGACATTGTCCTCCTTAATGCCCCAACCCCAACCTATTTCTTATTCCTGGTGCTAAAGGGAGTCAAACAAGAGCGCTGTCTGGCTTCCTCAGCACCTTTATAAGCTTCCCGCCCCTCCGCAGGTCGGGCCCCTTCGGACTTCCTCCCGTGAAAACAATAAGGTTCTGAAACAGCCTGACCAACCAGTCCTGAGGCGGCCACACGCCATCAGCACCGATATACAGGAAGTCGTCGGAACCTACAGCGGAAGTCCATTTCCAGTTATTACCACTAGACAAATGGCTTTTAAATTACACCCAAAAGGCTAACAGGCCATTTGTCATTGCAAGTAACGGCACAGAAATACAGTGCCATTGCTGTCCTCGCCTTTAAGGGTGTGTGTGTGGGGAGGGGGGAAGCAGAAGGCAAAACACTCCGGGGACTGCAGTCAAAACAACAAAAACAACAACAACTTGATAGCTTTTCTGGAGCTAGACTGGCATGCGTTGGGTAGGGGCTAAACCTCTGAGAAGGTGGTACTGAGGTGCCAGAGTTTTGGAGAACTGGACCCAAACCCTAGGATGGGGCAGGGAACTGGGCTGTGGAGCACTGCAGTGTTGGAGCACAGACCATGACTGGCCCTCAAGCAGGTATAGAACCTGGGCCTTAGCCTCAAAGATTCAACCTTGAGGGCCAAGAACTTCCAAAGAGGTGGCCAGCTCCCTGGCCAGCAGAGGGAGCTGTCTGGAATTTCAACTCAGCCTCTCTCCTCAGGAGATACTAAAAGCTAGGAAATACTACCCTCGTGAGTGAGATGGGCGTTAGCTCTGGCGTGTTATGAATAGGGAAACATTAAAGAAAGAATTCTAGCATTCCTCTTCCAAGCTCTAAAGCCTTTGTTTGCCTTATTAGTCGAGGCCTGTCAGCTCCTCAAGAGCTGAAAGGTCTAGAAGGTGAAGGAAGCTGTCACTACATGGTTTCCATGCTGACAATCTGTCTCTATGCCATTTCAGCACGCAGCAAGCATGGAGGCATCAAGTCACGTTCCATCTCTCAGGTCCTGGCCTCCCTGGGGTCTAGCAGGTCCAGCACCCCTATTCTGCAGCCCAGAGTCATACTGAGCAGGGCCTCTGAGCACAAAAGCAGACAGCTCTCAAGGACAAAGACACCATTGCCTCATATTGCTGGCTTCACCTCTTTCCTCGAAGGTGGGGGCTAGGTGGGGGGAGCAGTGCTGCACAACCCTCCCCTTACCTCTTGCTTCCTTTCCTGGAAGGATTCCATAGGAGCAGTCAACAGTCAGCTATTCAAGACACTCCAATGTGCTAACTTCAAGTCCTTCAACCAGACTTCCACACTCATAGACATGCCTAGCATGCAATGAACAAGCATCATGTGTGTCCAGAAGAATTACTGTTATGGAAGACACAGATACATTTCAAAAAAAAAAATGGATGCAAAATTTTCATGTACTTTCCAAGGTAGTCAACTGTTCTGGAAGAAGCCAGGTCCCGAGGTTCTTATGAATCTGGTTCTACTCTTGGCTGTTAGGGACACTTCAGTCAAAGTACAAGACATACTTTATCAAAAGACAAGTTGCTAATGGATTTTGGAAGTCTACAGAATAAGTCTCTCAAATCCTTCCTTTATAAGAAAACAAAAACAAAAAATACACTATTGAATAATTTGGCTTCTTCCTAAGCCCTTCATTTGGGTTATCTCCTTAAGCTGCCCAACTGCCCAATGAACCAAGACCATTACTACAGGCTATATCAGAGATAAAGAGACATGCCCAAGGTCACACAGCTCCAGAGTGCTGGCATCAAGCTCTAGAGTCAGAAACTATGATGCTTGATCTGCTTTTTCAAGCTGTACATCTATACAGACAAATATGATCTCAGAGATCTCTAGCTACATGCTCTCAGAGAGCATGCCCAAGGCACAGAGAGAAAGAATTTCCAATGAAGATAAATCCAAGATGAGGCATCTTAGTTATTCAAGTATGGTATTTTTATAGGCTGGAATTTTGAGCCAAGTTTCCTATTAGAATCAAGTTAAGCACAATGGAGTCTGATGAAGGTTCTGGAAGGAAGTGCTTGATGTAGCTTCAGAGAGTATGAATCTCATGGTATTTGCCAAGCTGACACAGTGCTGTGGCAAGCTCCATTTCTATTGAGGCAAGTGGCTTTTTTGTAGGCAGCAAGTGAAAGAGATGACATGAAGTAACAAACATGTGATTTAAAACGAGGTACACAGATGAAGAATGGACTCAAAAGAAATCCTGGACTCCTAAGGGGCTCTGGACAGAGTATCCAATCTCCCTTCCAAAAGCTATTTCTAGCTCAGTATGTTAGTTTGCCTTGGGGTTGCTTTTATATGAAGCAAATGGAAGTTGGTTTGATCCACAGGATCAAGGGGGAGGTAGTACCCATGCAGGAGGTATAGGAGAAGATCAGGGGAGGATCATGATACAAGATCCTATGGCTTTGATGGAAAACCCAGGGGAGAGACCCTGTCTTGCCCATGGTTCATGCACTGCTGTGGACAGCAACAGGCAGGATCAGAAGTCCCTGGTTGGATCCCTGAGAACATGGTGCTTCTTATTAGCATTGACCTGAGTTTTCTTTGCCCATCCGTGGCTAAATGCTCACCATTTGTGGTTTGAATATGATTGGCCCATGGAAAGTGGCACTATTAGGAGGTGTGGCCTTGTTGGAGCAAGTGTGTCATTATATAGGCAGGCCTTGAGTGTTACTAGTGTTCAAGCTCTGCCTGCCTTTGGATCAGGATGTAGAGCTCTCAGCTCCTTCTCCAGCACCATGTCTGCCTGGATGCTGCTGTGCTTCCCATCATGATGATAATGGAGTCTGATACTGAAAGCCAGCTCCAATTAAATGCTGTCCTTTATAAGAGTTGCCTTGGTCATGGTGTCTCTTCACAGCAATGAAAGCCTAACTAAGACACCAGCCCACCAGCAGTCATGTCTGCTTTCTTCTCCTCAGAACTCCCCAAAATCCATATCTTAAAATGAAGCCCTCAAGTCCAGGGTACCACTTAGCCAAGGATGTGGAGAAGGGAAGACTTGGGTGCACCCATCAATCAGAACAGGGCTCTATCACACCTAGTCACTTCAGGCTTTTCATTTTAACCTTAAGTTTGTTCCCCCATGTTGAACAGTCATTCTCAAACATCTGCTAAGAAGGCAGCACCAGCCTTTGGGCCTTCAATCCCTCCTTATACCTCATGCACTTTTCCCAATGCCTGGGTCCTCCAAAACAGGCCACCAAAGGACATAATGAGGAATCACTCATTCTGGCCTCCAAGGTGTAATTCCATCTTTTGCCCTTGAGTGTGCCTGTCTTTGCCCTTGAGTGTGCCTGTCTTCCCCCACCACTGGCCTCTTCTCTAACACCGACTCCAACAATGCTTCTTCCCTCTATCCATCAGTGTTTGCATCTCCCCTGGGATTAGCATTGATGCTATGAAGCTTAGTTCCTGCCTACACTTTGGTGACTACTTTAGCCATTAGTTCTACCTGACCACACCTCTGAGGCTGGGTGCTCATTAAAGGCAAGCTCTTCTTACAAGCAGGGAAGGGCTGATCACCCTGTGGGCATTCAAACAAATCCACAGGTGTTTGGTTTGGAGTTATGTCCAGACACTGGCAGTGTCCTCTAAAGTCTCAGCTTCGTCTTCTATATAAAGAGAGGGTAACTATAGCATCTGTCCATTAGAATCACCAGGGGACGTGATCTCATTGTCGAAGGATGCTCCAGGGATTCTAGTTGGATAGTAGTGTGTCAGGTTCAACATTGATTTTCATCTATTGTTTTCTGTTTGTTTTTTTCTTTTATTATCTTAAGCATTCCAAGCGATTTCAATGTGCAGACAAGGCGTTGAACCCTGTGGGTTAGGTCATCTAAACAGTCCTGTGGAATCCCATGAGAGAAATGAATAGGATGCTATTTCACCATGAAGTCTTCTTCGAAGGAAAGTCTAGTTCAGAGCCCTAGTGACACACAGGCATGTGAGGGCCCAGTGGACGCTGTGTCAAATCTTCTGTCAGCACTCAGTCCTGGTTGTCACCAGTGCCTGTGGCAGGTCCTTCCTGGGCTCTGTTCTAAAGCAAAGTCTATCTGCAAAGGAGTCTTAAACCTAAATGAAAGGGTTAAGGCTTTCCACCAAATCGGTCATTCCCACACCCCACAACACATTACGTGCTCTTTAAAGTGTCAAGGAAAGTTCAGGATCGCTCTTGGCAGGTTGTGCCAAAATTCTTGCCTGAACATATTGGATTATAAAATATGTGGGTATGACAAGCATATCTGACAGATCGAATGCCTAACACTGAGATGATGTGTAAAGGCAAGACACGGTTTTTCACTGTTGTGGTCTAGAGTTTGGATTGTTTTGTGTGTTTCCCAAGTGTTTTCATTCTTTGCTCCTGACTTTGAGTTGTGACATCAATTAAAAACTAAGCTAATAAAAACCCTAAACCCACAGGAACACATTAAAGGCCACTTAAGAAAGCTGGTTCCGGCTTCTTTTCAAAGCGAGATCTCAGACACCAGACCATGCTGAGCTACAGGCCTGCTTGTATTCCCTGGATCTAGAGTCTTTTTTTTCTTTCTTTCTTTCTTTTTTTTTTTTTTTTAACCCTCACTCATGGTGGGGTTCATAAATGGGGCAAATTCACATTTTCTCTCTCTCTCTCTTTTTTAATTTCTCCCCTCTTGCCCTCTCTCCAACGTGTTGAAACAAGCTCAGTAATTGCATTACCAGATTTCCAGGGTTAGCTTTGGGTTCAAGGGAAAGAACAGGGTTTGAGCTCAGATCTGTAATTACTGTGGGAGGTAATTAGTGGCGCACAGCGAGCAAAGCCACTGTCCACAAGGGGCCCAGAAGACACGTCTATTTGTTCTGTTTCATCAAACAATTTAACCAAACACCGAGTGCTTTGCTCAGAGGCTTCACAAAACAAATATTTGCTGACTGACTGAGTCATCAAACAACTGGTCAATTCAGTTAAACCAGCTCTTTGCTGTCCATCGAGCCAAGGAAAGAAAAAGGCTTGAGGTAAGTTTTTATATTTCAGATGATTACTTTACTGCAGAGGGGCTCCAAGTGAGGTACTGGGACCTTCTTTTCTTTTCTCTTAATGCTTTTCCAAAGTAAATAGCATTTAACAAACAAGGAGCCACAAAATGGAGCCCAGGAGACAGATCTACAAGAGACGTTCATTTCTAGGCTGCACGAAAGTGCACATCTTGAGCAGTTGTGTTCTCTGGGGAGTCTCCCTCATGAGAGGTATGAAGACCATGTGCCCCTGCGGTGGAGCAGCCTCAGACCCCGAGGCACGCTCTCTAAATGCCAAGGCAAAGAAGCAGTGGCCTCCCAGGTGTGGACAGGATGCCAACCTGCATCCGTGGACGCAAGTCCAGGCACTGAGGCCCTGCCGTCTCTGCTGTCTTTGCCACAGTTAGCAGAGAGCCAGTGCCTGGCTGGAGGCCCTGCTCTACCCATGGTGGAGATGCCCAGTGGGGAGCGAAGTGTTTCAACACACTTTATTTTCCATTCTGGAGCGCCACCGGCCAAGAATATTTGTGTCTGTTGGGGCCAGAAGAAAGCAGCTTGTCCCAAAGCAAAGCAGGACTCCAGCTGAATTCAGAACACCTGCCTGGAGGCTCTCTGCCCAGGCTGAGGAATGGCAAGGTCATAGCTTTCTATAAAGAGCATCTTAAAGTGACATGATGTCAAAGTCCAGGAGTCCAAGAAATGGCAAACAGTCCGGCACCTGTGAGCCGTCCCCGCAGCCGGCACATTGTTGAAAAATCCATCTCTCAAATCGCCTAGTGTTTAACTTGAATCCATTTGTTAATTTGGTAAACACGGACATGATGCTGACAATACTTCCTTAATCCGGGCAGGAAGGAAGTATCTAGTGTCAGGCAACTCCAGGGCCTCTCCCATACCCCACACCTGAGGTCTGGCTGGGGTGCACCTGGGGGTGACTGGGAGGGACAGTGTCAGCTTAGACAGGCAGAGGAAAGAACATGGATCTGTCTAGGGGCTGCTGAGCTTGCTGGGTGCCAGCACTCTTGCCTGGGGGCACAAGGACAGCCCACAGAGTCCCCCATTGTGGGAGAGAAGCCTTCAGAACATAGAGGACTTCTCTTATTCCCTGACTAATTAAATCTCCAAGCCTGCCCACTGGGGCCAGCTGTGATGATTAATTTTATATGTCAACTTGGCTGAGTTGAGTATTTAGCTATTTGGTCTAACATTCAGGATGTCAGATAACATTAAAATGTATACCATTTTATAGTGTATAAAGCAGTATCCACTCTAGGACTAGGGCTAGCCTTGTCCAATCAGCTGAGGGCCTCATAAGAGCAAAGAGTCATCCCCCAAGAGCAAGGATCTCACAAGCAGCCTGCTTTTAGACCAGCCAGAACTCCTCTCTGAGTCTTCTGCCTCCTGGTCTACTCTGTACACACACACACTACTGGCTCAATCTCTTTGGAAAACTGTGAATAATAGTTGGTGTTTCCAATCTGATTTTACAGATGAGGAAATAGTCTTGTAAGATTGGGTGCCAAGGCTGGGCCACTGTGACACATATTGATCTCTCAGAGAGAGTGTGATGAAGGCATCCATACCCAAGATGACATCATCTAAAACCAGAAAGGGCCAGAGCTTAGAGGTCAGCCTGATAGCTGCTATAGCAGGTACTGTCTTGAGTATGTTACTCCATTGTTGTAGAATATGAGGCCCTTATTTGCTCCCAATTGCATTACCTATAGTGTCTCCTCCAACATTAATTGGACTTCTCCTCTCTTAATTTCCCTCAGTGCTACTGCCCATTCAAGGGATTGGAAATGTTTGACTGTGTGGAGACCATCACGGAAAACCACAACTGATCAATATGCAAAACTGTGGAGTCCAAACTCAACTGATCCATCCACACAACTCCTGCATCTGAGGCTCGGGGATTACTGTGGAAGACAGGGCAGCCAGAGGGACAGGAAGTGTGCTCTGAGATTGTGTTTCCTAGAAATTTCAGAAGCTACATGCATGAAGTCCCACCAACATGGAAGGGGAAAGCTCATGAGGCCTCAACCCTACACAAAAAGCTACAGGCAGCTAAGGAGTGCTCAGAGGTGGGGAGATAGGAATAAAATGGTCAGCTTTGAACATGTACATACAGACTGAGAGAGGTTGAAATAAAGTGTGTGTGTGTGTGTGTGTGTGTGTGTGTGCAGAGACATACAGACATACACACACATATGTAAAGTAATCAAAGAAAAAGAGGCTATGAATTTGAATGAGAGCAACAGGATACTGCATGGAATATGTTCCAGGGAGGAAGGGAAGGTGGAAATGATGTCATACATTGTAAGTTAAAAAAATTAAAAATTATAAATAAATATATAAAAGTCTCTTAGTTAGGGTTTTACTGCTGTGAACAGACACCATGACCAAGGCAACTCTTATAACATTTAATTGAGGCTGGCTTACAGGTTCAGGGGTTCAGTCCATCATCATCAAGACATGGCATGGCAGCGTCCAGGCAGGCATGGTGCAGGAGGAGCTGAGAGTTCTATTTCTTCATCTGAAGGCTGCTAGAAGAATACTGGCTCCCATGTGATTAGGAGGAGGGTCTTGTTGCCCACGCCCACAGTGACACACCTACTCCAACAAGGCCACACCTCCTAAGAGGTCACTCCCTGGGCTAAGCATATTTAAACCACTACAAAAAGTAAAATAAATAAAAATAAATAAATAAATAATCAAAACAAAAAAGAAAGAAAGGAAGAAAGAAAAAGAAAAGGATCCCTGGCTGTGAAGCTATGGTAGTGGCTTTTCGTGGATTAAGTGACCATTTTTAAATAGCCTATAGCACAATGCTCTCCAGCAACAATAAAGAGAAAAGCTAATTCACCGATTTCATCGATGTTCTCCACATATGACCTGGGATCTGTGAACTGTCAAACGTTCTGCAGTGGTAAAAGCTTGCACTGTCAACCTGTTGCTCGGGTTGTGGGGCTGAGTGAAGCTGAGAGGACAGTGTGGTGAGTGTGAGAAGATCTAAGTCCAGCGCTGAAGTTGCTCTGTGCTGACAGTAAGCATGGGTGTGGTGATGGGAGACTGAAGATCCTGAATTTAAGTAAACAAATCCCAGTCTTCTTATCTGCTCTTATGCTTTGGCTGTGAGTGTCCCCTAAAGGCTTCTGCTCGGAAAGCTTGGTCCTCAGTATAGGTAGCAGCAGAATCAACCCATTGGTATTTTCAAATTTTTATGGCATTCCTGAAAATGGTACAGACTTTAGGGTGTGGGCCTTATTGGAGAGAGTAGGTCCTTCAGGGGGACCCCTTAGAGCACTCCCTTAAGCACTGTGTAATAAGCCAAGCGATGGGGCACACACCTTTAGTCCTAGCACAGAAGGCAGAGGCAGGCAGATCTCTGAGTTCAAGGCCACTTGGTCTACAAAGCGTGACCCAAAGTAAACCTCTCCTCCTTTGAGTGGTTGACTGTTTTATTGCAGCAATGAAGCTTACCGATGATACACTCTTTAAACTACACCCTGGAGGTTTTCTTTTAATTTTTTTTTATTTTTAAAAACTTATATTTACACCACACACACACACACACACACACACACACCTCTATACTGTTAGCTGCCTTTGCAGCGGTAACATTGGCTTGTCTTTTCATGACTTTCAACAATGCCCACTTTCCTGTGAGACCCAGACTTCCATGACTCACCTACCTTGAACTCATTGTCGCTTTCTCACAACCAAAATAGTCTTTCTCAACAGAGAAGATAAAATTACGTATTTACTATGAAAATTTGCGCACACACACTCACAGCACACACACATACACCATGCTGCACATGCATTTGTACATATGAGGAGGTCACATGACAGCTTCTAGGAGTCTGTTCTCTCTTTTCACTATGGTTTAGGGACTTGATTTGTGCCAAACTTGTGAAGCGAGCAGTTTTACCTGCCAAGCCATCTTGTAACCCCAAATTTTCATAGTAAATACATAATTTCTCTGTTGAGAAGGACTATTTCAGTTGTGAGAAAGCAACAATGAATTCAAGGTAGATGAAGCATGGAAGTCTGGGTCTCACAGGAACTGAAGGTGGGAGTTGTTGAATGTAATGAAAAGACAAGACAATAGAGGCCATTGCAAAGGCAGGGAACAGCTTTTCTTTCCTGCAGTGGTTTATTTTTGTCTCTCTCTTGACTCAGTGCACACAGTGGACTAAAGTCTCCTTATTTAGACCTTCCTTTGTTCAAGACTCTAGACAAAACGAGACTGCTAGATTCTTTTCCTTTTTTTTTTTTCCTCCCCAAGACAGGGTTTCTCTGTGTAGCTTTGGCTGTCCTGGAACTTGTTCTGACAACCAGGCTGGCTTTGAACTCAGAGATTCATCTGCCTCTGCCTCCTGTGTGCTGGGATTGAAGGTGTGCGCCGCTGCCGCCACACCACGTGGAGCTATGTTCTTATTATAGACTTGAAAGCAAACAATTCTGATGGTGGGCATTTAATCCAAGTGACATATCTTATTCAATCACGGGATGAAGGTGTCAGCCACAGAATGGAGGTGTCAATCACAAGATGGAGGTATCAATCACAGGATGGGGTGGCATCAGTCTATTAACACAGCATCAGGTAGAACCTACCCTTCTGACCAATGGCTGTATGATGGAAGGCATGTCAATCACAAATTGACAGAAACATCTGTTTCTCAAATCTCAGCTACAAAAATCACACAAAAGCCTCAGGAAATATACAAACTCCTCCAAAGTCCTAGACCAGGAGCCTCATCTGTCTCTTTTCCTTGGAATGGCCTAGGAACACAACTAGACAATCCGCATACTTAACAATAACCTTCCCCACTCTCCTACACCCACCCCTCCCTTCTGTGTGCTGTGCACTTGCTGAAAGACCCTTTCTTATGAAATCAGTCATTGAGGTTCGAACATGCAGTGTCCCCCAAAAGATCCATGAATTGCAAAGTTGGCTCTCAAATGGTGGATCCAGTCACTGAAAGGATCCTGAAGGGCTCTGATGTAAGGAATGGATTCACTGAAAATCTAATGGCATAATTGGAAGGTGGGATCTTGGAAGAAGTAGGTCATGGGGGCATGCCTTTGTGGCTGTCCTGTTCTGTGGTCCTCTCTGTCTTGCTCTCTGCCTCCTGGCTGTCACATCCCTGCTCTGCCATGTCCTCCATGCTGTAGCGCTCTGCCTCACAGCAGGCTCAGAGCACGGGCTAAGCCCGAGTGACTAAAGCTAAACCCTCTAAAACTATTAACTAATACAAATTCTTCCTTCTTTTCTTCTTTTTGTGAGGTTTTTCTTTGGGGTAGGCTGGGGTACTTGGGTTGAGCTAAGGCCTCACACTTGCTAGGAAAGCACTCTGCCACCACGTTCCTTTCCCAGCTATTTCCTTTTGTTTTGAGATGGGGTCTTACCAAGTTTCCCAGCTAGCCCTGAACCTGTTCTTTAGGTCAGGTAAGGTAGGTTTGCTTTAACTGATGATGCTCTTACCATAGCTCCTCCAGTTACTGGGAATTACTAGCCTGCACTACATCTGGCTTCTCCTTTATTTACATCAGGTACATACAGCACTGAGAAAGGTAACACGCTATTGTTAATATCAACAACCAATGTATGTAATAAACGAGAAATAGTAATCTAATGACCCTGCATGACCCTTTCTATACAAAGCACATGCTTTCCTGTTTGCATGCTTACTACTAGCTGGCCACTGTGCTGACTGGGTGATAAGTGTTGCCTCATTCTACCCTATTCAAGATGAGGACACTGAAGTCAGAGGTGTTAAGTGGCTTGATTTGACTTGCCTGACACCACAGTACTTGTGTGTCTCTCCTTTAGTTCTCCTACGTTAGAGATGGTATGTACCTGCTAGTGCTTATCCCATTGGGAGAGAGTGGCTTGGAGTCTGCACAGTGAGTGCTATGTAGATAAGTAGTAAGCTGATGGCCTCCAGGTTATGATGTCCCACATATGTCCGGACTTCCACCCAGTCAGCCCTGAATATCTTTGCAGGCTCTGATGGGTCATGGATGGATTATAAAACATATTCTCTCAGCCTCTGAAGCAACTAGGACCCTGGACCAATAGCTTTCTCTGCCTTCTTTCAGAGAAGATATAGTCCTTTTCCCCTAGAATAGATGCCAAGCAATTAACATTAAAGAGCGATGATTTTTTTCCTGTTAATCAGACACTCAGAAGGTGGGCTGTACCCTTACCATAAGCCATGTTGTTTATCCAAACTCTGCCTGTGATATTTGTAAAATTGCTCTATGCCTTCTGTCTTGGGAGAATTACACGAGTCCCCATGAGCCAGAGTGTTCCTCTCTTCAGCTAGAGAACCCCAAAGCTTGCTTCCTTCTTGTCCAGATTTCAACTCAGTTGGGGGATGGGGAGGTAGATGCAAAAATGCTAACCAAGGAGAAGGCCAAGGCCAACAGCATCTGGCATTCCTCACATGAGACCCAGAGGCTCTGTGCCTGATGCCAGGACTCTGCAATGCCTTTCCTGCCAGGGGATTATGTTCATTTGCACAGGATCTGAGACAGAAATTCCAAAGAGATGATACTGGAAACCAAAGGCCTATAGCATATTAATAATACAGACAGGAAGGCTCCCTCGGCAGCTGGTAGCAAATGTATATTAAATAAAGAAAGGAACCTGGCTCTAGCCCAAGACCCAGCAATCCAGCCAGGTCATTTTAGATTACAAATAGAAACAATTAAACCTTATTGGGTTTATTATAGACTTTGTCTCTGGTTAGCTATTAGGTTTCTGCACTTACATGCTAATTTCTGAGTCAAGGAATCAGAAATCTCCCCAGATTAGGTATCTACCACAACTCAGCAGGCTGCACAAATCAAGTGGTATTTACACTTTCCTGACTGCTCCCTGCCCGAGCGGGGTGCAGCACTGAGCGGAAGCCAATCAAATGAGGGCCAGGTTACAAGCGCAGAGGAGAAACTTCCGCACTGGATTCACAGGGGACTGCAGTTGGGAGACATAGGAGAGGCAGAATCTACATCTGATCAGTTCTAATAGCAGTTTGCCTGAATACCTCAGCATTCACCTTCCCTGACTCCAAATCTCCCTTCCTATACCCACCACTGCTCAGCCAGCTACAGCTCAGCAATCCCATGGTTCAACCATGTGGGCTCCAACAGGGACAAGCAGAACTTGAGGTTTTTCATTTATAAACTAAGATCAGCGATGACGCTGCCTGGGCTCTGACTCGTCTGGGTTTCTCTTCACACTCAGATCTCGAATTGTGTAATTTTGGTTACTTAGCCTGGGCTGCCCCATCTGTGAAGTGGGGACTTCCTTCTGAACAGAGGTAATAAGATGGTCTGACGACCTCTCCTGAACACCATTCACTATTGTCCTATGTCCACCTTTATTTGAGGACATTTATTTTCCACTCAGGATGTAGGAAGACAGTGCCTGTCTGAAGATCGGACGAAGGAATAGCACATTTATTACACTCTCTTACCAGATCCTCAGAGAGTCCCTTATGTGGGTCCAGGACAGGTATCGCGTTCACAGAAAGAGAAATGGAGGCTCGGAAGTTTTGTTTTCTTTAAAAAAATACTACACAAGTTGGGCATGGTGGCACACGCCTTTGATCCCTGCACTATGGAGGCAGAGGAAGATCTTTGTGAGTCTGAGGCCAGCCTTGTCCTCATAGTGAGTTCTAGGCCAACCAGGGACACAGAGTGAGACCCTACCTAAAAACAATACAAACAAAACACCAAACAAAACCAGGGCAAAGATCTGGGCTCCTGATTCCTGTCGACGTTACACATTTACTAATTATGTACTGAGACCCACCTCATGCTGGGTCATTGGCTATGAATCTGGGCTATACCCTGTTCCAGGTGCTCCCGGGGTTCCACCACCCTTCATTTGCCCAGTAGACCCTGAAATTTCTGAAATCAGAGCCTCAAGCCAAAAGCACCCTGGCCTCAGTGGCACACCTTGGGGTTTTGAAAATATCCCTGTATCATGTTTAAGAAAGCAGAACACTGGTCTGTGGGCAGTTCAGCCAAATAGCTGGCTACAACAGACCTCCCCGCCCCCGTGAAGTCTCAGCTTATAGGCCACAGAGAATCCTCAGTTCATTTGAAAGCTTAAGAGGCCTGTGAATCTATGAAATACCTTTGGTTTCACTGCCCCGTTTGAAACCTCTTCTACACTTTTGTTCCTGCTAACTCAGCAAGGCAAACATAGTTTGGGTTAGCACAGGCAGGGAGGAAGATATAAGTGCCCTTAAATCCAGTTCACTGGCAGAGCACACCAAAGCTGGTGTGCTCTATCTATCATCCATCCATCCATCCATCCATCCATCCATCCATCATCTAGCTCTATATCTCTATCTATATCTACATCTCTATATCCTCATCCTTCCCATAAGCTCCTTGCTCCACACACATTTACCACTCACACCCATTTGTACAAACACTTACCCTCATACAGGGACTATTGAACATTTGGTACAGTAGTGAGGCCACGGAGGCGTAAGACATGATGAGGACATGATGAGCTCATGGAGCTCAGTGCTCTGGACCCCTGGACCTTGGCGTCATTGCCCCAGGAGCTCCTTTGTAGGAGCTCCTAATCATTGGCTGTGTAGACACTGAGCTCAGACACCAGATCGGATGTCTGGAGGTCCCCACAGTAAACTGTAGGTCACACAATTCATCATGATCCCTCACTCCAGCCTACCCTTTATGTGCTTCAGGAGACACCCAGCTGATGGTGCGAGAGATAAGTCCCTGCCAGGGCCTGGGAGGTGAAGGATTGCTCTAAAATGGAAAAAGTTACTCAGATCCAAAGAGAAGCAGCTGGTTCAAAACCTCAGGAAGGAGAGGGAGCCACCCCAGGGGGACTCCACTTAAGTCTCCATTTCTCTCCTTCTCAGAACCCCGCTAGGAAGATGCACATGGCCCTTCTCCATATTTCAGGCAGGCTCCTCAGAACAGTGTTTGGGGATCTTGACTCTGAGTTCTCATCTGTGACACAAGAACCACTCTCACCTGAGGAATAAGACACAGAGTCAGTGTGTATGTTCCTTGGAAAGGATGGCCCTTGAAGGACTGAGAAGATGAGGTTTTTTTTTTTTTTTTTTAAATCCAACTGAGTGCTTTATTTTATGCCAGGTGGTGACATCTACTTGAGAGATGGTGGCACGGAAGAATTTTTTAAACCAAAAGTGCATAGTATCTCTTTAAGAAGGCAGAGGCCTGCACAGAGCTAGCTATTCAGAGAGCGGCTGAGCCCTAGATCCTAGTTTGAATGAGAAATCATGATGACTGACCTAAAAACTAAGATACAGTCCCCGGCACCCAGCTGACTCTCCTTGCTGACAACCTCAGGACCTGGGACATCCACGAGGAGGCTCATCCTTCTTGCTGTGTCCTTAGGCCTCAGGGTCATTTGTCCCCAGGGGCACCATTCACAGTCACCACGAAGCCCTGCACACTGGCACAGACAGACAAGTTGATGGTAAGGCCACAGCACAGCAACATCCAGACACATCACTAAATGTTTCCAGCTGATCCAATGACGCTGTACTATATGAGGTGAGATACTCCAAGGTTTCACTGTGGAGGCGAGGACAACCAAAGGGCATTCCCTAAGCTTTTTTCTATTGTCCCCCACTTGATGAAAGACTTGTGGTTAAACCTTTATCTTCCATAAACATTGAAAATGTGGTTACCTTGATTTCCATGTCTCATTTTTGTTTTATTAAAAAAATGGCTTCCTTGCAGTAAAACATCTGATACTCTGGATGTTCTGCTGAAAACAGATGTTTCTCCATGTAATAGACGTCGGCAGGCCTCTGTGTGCCCACCCGCCTCACACTCACATTCAGACACACATGCACACATGTGTGTCTCATGAAGAGCCAGGGCAGAGTTGGCCCCCAAAGGGCCGTATTATCTGAATAGCCACAAAGCCCCAGGGCTGGAACCCCTACAACCAGAACACCTATGAGTCAAGAGGCCAGAGAAAAGACAAAAACACTAACCAAGGCAGTCCAGAGCTTGAAACAGCAGCTAAAACTCATGACTTCTAAGTGCCTGCTCTAAATGTGTCTCCTACTGCTTGGTGCCCTGCTGGTCCTGTCAGACCACAAGGGAGGATCAGGCACGTCTGAGCACTCTGCTCTTTCTGTTTCTGTGGGAGATAAGACAAAGTCTAAAACCAGGCAGGCACAGTAAAACCCCATAAAAACCCCACAACTATTTTCGCCAAAGCTTCAAACAGGTCTTTGTCCGTCTTTCCCCCCTTCCTTCCTCATCGAGGTCTTAAGCTGAGTAGGGGTTTACAGGGGCCCAGGACCTTTGGGAAAGCCCTGCTCTCTCCCCCACACTGGATACACTACATCCACCAGCTATTTACTTCAGACATTGTTCAGTCTTTTCCCCAGAAATCTGGCTCCTCATTCCTTCTGAAGGCTTCTGAACTTGCCAAATCACCCACAGCCCATTTCCTTCCTTTCAGTATATGTACTTTCAATGAGACTCTGAAAAATGAAGAATTATAAACACACAAGAGAATCACTCACCAACCTCCTTGGGTGTTGTAAGAGCTGCCTGGCAGGAAGGACTCTTCCACCTTCACTGTGCCCTGACAGGATACCTGTTTCTCCTCGGCCTGCTTCTATTACCTGTCCTCTCAGGTTCAGAATGCTGCTCATTGCTCTCCTGAGCCTTGTTTCCCACAGACTAATGCCTCATGCAAGGGCTTCCCTGAAAGAACCTCTATTTATGTCCATAGAACCTCATGTTCAATAGGGTTTGTGAAAGTTTCCAGTAGTTCAAATAAGATGGGGGTGGAGAGTGGGGGGCGGGGGTTGAGGGAGCAGTAGGCGACAGGCCATTAAAGCAAATGAAAGAAAACCAGGTAGAAATACAAAATGAAGCATGAATCCTTGCAAAGAAGAGCTATAAATTTGACTCTGAGCTCTCAGATGCTCCAGAAAAGAAGTAATTCTACCAGTTATAGAATTCACTGCAATGCTAAGGTAAAATACAAACCATATCTCAGAAGAATCACAGCTATTCCAGGGGTTGGTGAGGGGATGGGGAAAGTACAAAGTAGTTTTCACATGGATTTGCAAAGGGAACCCAAGGGTTGTGGTATGCCAGTGGTTTTCATCTTGAAAACCGAAACCAAAAGGCTCAACTAGGTAAGTCTTCAGACTATGTTCATTTTAGAATTTAAAGAAATGTACTAGACAAAACAAGTGTTCCTGGTTAAAGGGTCTGGATTCCATCCAGACCTCGTCCCTCAAATGGCCCAGGCAGAACTGCTAGGCACTACATGAGTCACTGTTTTGCAGTCTTTCCAGAGGCATGAGTACCCAGAGGACTGGTGACGTCAGGGATCCCACAGCCTGAAGCAAACAGACTCCCACAGAATCTTAAGGACAGAGCTAGAGTCTGGTGTGTGGCCCTAGATGATCTCATGTCCAGGCAAACTTTGGAAACCAGGCCACACAGCAGCACCTCACTCGTTTGGCTGAGTTGTGTGGTAAAACCTCATCCTGAGTAGATGACCTTCACTGAAAGCTGGGAGCCCCTGTAAATGGCTCTGACAAGAGAAACGGTGGGGGACAAGAAACTCTCGGCTGTAACTTGGGAGTGGGACAGAGAATTCCTCTGTCTCCTTCCCAGAAACATGCCTTCTACCTCCACACAGGCTACCCCAGCTCATCTTGTCCTCCCTGCATTGGGGAAGTGGGTCTTCTCCTTGAAAAGAGGCAGAGATCAGTGGCAAACCATCAGGAAGCAGAAGATGTGCAGACAACTGGTCTACCACGGTGCACTGTCTCCTAACCCAGCCTTCCCCCACACATAGGCCAGCACGGCTCCCACAGACCCTGCTCTCAGCACATTACCTCCACCCTGCAAGGTACTTGATGGAACTCCCATGGACCCAGCTGTTTGTCAGACTTCTCATGTGTAAGAGCTTGGGGACCTGATCCAGATTCAGAGCCTGTCGCTCCCACTTACAAACTATGTGTCCTTGAGAAGTTCTTGACTTAGTCAGAGGCCTGTTTTCTTCATTTGTAAAATGAGGTGGAGCTCCTGTCAAGGGTTCTGCCAGGCAGCACATGCTTCATTGTACTGCAAGAATAAGAACCCCAAGTGTCAGAAGATTAAAACAAAGCTTTATTGTTTTTATCCAGGCAAAGTCAGATCCTGATCCAGAGACTTCCCCAGGGCAATTGTCCTCTGAAGGAAACCTCCACTTGCATAAGCTGTTTCAGGCATTTGTCTGTCACCCTGTCAACTGCTTGCTTCCCAGAGGCTATTCAGTGCTTCAACCCAGACACATCACTTCCACACATCAGTCATTGACCAAAACTAATGACAGAGTCCTGCCACCAACAAGGGTGTATCCAAGGACAGTCATAGAGAAGACCCAGCTGTAAGGAACCGTTAAATATGGTGATGTTGAATGAGGTACTGAGAATAAAGACAAAATAATCAAGATAATAAAGTGATAAATATTTTAATAAAACAAAATAAAAGATAATAAATAATAAAAATAAATTTAAAAGATACTTAAAGTAAATAAAATAATAAAAATAAAAACTAATAAAAATAATAAAGAAAAAATAATGTAAATCTGTAGTCTGGTTTTTGCCAGAAGCTGGATGGATGGTCATCTCTTTTCTTCTGCTCTGTTCTGGTTTTCTAAACCTACTTCTTAGCCCATGGCTTCTCTTACTCTCTAGACTCAGGCTTGATATCTTATGATGTTCAATACTCATCATGAGACACTCATCAGCCACTGCAAGAACACTGGATGCTACAATGGCAAGAGGCTAAGGCTGAGTCCTTGCCTACTACACAATCACACACACACACACACACACACACACACACACACACACACACACAGCAACTTACACTTGACAGAGGTTGGCCATTAATGCTTTATCAGCACCACCATCATTGATGGAGATACAGGCGGGAACACTCAACACAGAGAAAAGACCATTCTTCAGGGGATGAAGTGATGGATCTTGATCTTAAGACTTCATTATCTACATGTGTGAAATGGCACTGATGCCCCTGCCAAGCTCTCTGGACTCCGGATGGGCCCCTGAAGGACAGGATCTTGGCTCTTTGTACTGTGACATCCTAAATGCAGGTTTTAGGCTTTGGCTAAACATTGACAGGTCCAGATTCTTTGGTATGTGTCTCTAGGAAAACTCATCGGCAAATTCCTTTGAAGATCTCAAATGTTTCTCTCTCTCCCTCAGGGTTTCTCTCTTCAGAGGTCTGTCTGTCTTCCACCCCTAATTCTCATTACAAGGATAATGGACATACCAGCAGAGTACACAAACCAATATTCTCCAACTTCCAGCTCACTGGAAAGAAGCTGTCAGATGCATTTGGGATATGTACAGCCTCCTTGGCCTTTCCCACTGAAGCCAGAGCTCTGGGGAACTGCTCATGGCCGCACTAATCGTAACAGGCCTCCTTCACCATTACTCCACTTTAATGCCAGCTTTTATGCGGGCATCTGGGGATGTGTGTGCTTACGAGCAATTTGTAATGAAAAAAGACTGACCTGCAATGGAGCTGGGAGGAGAGGAACCCAGAACACCAGGAAAGAGGGGCCCCTTCACAGAGGCCGCCCCAGGCTCTGGGGACAGGGCAGCTGCCCTGGGATGTTTAAGATACCATTTGATCTCTTGTTAAGTCCCACATGGCATCAATTTCCATGTGCTCTGAAAGAGAATGGAATTAAGAGTCAACAGATTCATTGTGTCTCTCATTAAAGATGGGCCCTTAATCTAAAAGGAGAAGAAAGGGGAATTCCACTCATATAAAGCCTACTGTGTGCCAGGACCATGCTGAGAACTATATCATCTCATACAAACTTCACAGTAACTCACAGAATTGAGCTTTGTTATTATCTACTGTGTAGATTACAAAAAAAAAAAAAAAGTTTAAAGTAGCCAATGCTTTGTGTTGTATCCCTTAAAAACGGCATCAGTTTCTCCATCCTTTGGCTCAGATTTGATCACCTTTCTCTGGCCAATGAGGCATGCACCAACATCATGCAAGTGGAGCTTTGAATACTTTGCCACTATATAAATACTGGTTGGCTTCATACAGAACTAGTGGCCAAAAAAAGGAAAGTCAGCTAGTCCAAACGTCACAGCTAGGGCCGCAGGCATAGGAGTAGGCTATTTTGGACCACTAAGACCCACGGAAAGATAGCCCAGACCTATACTCAACCTATAGAATCATGGGAAATACTCAAGGTTGATTGTCTTAAGTCACTGTGTTTGAGGGAGTTGATTCTTCATCAAAAGCTACTTGATACAGCCCTTGTGGTTCACATAGCTTGAGTCACGTCTCCTAGCTCACTTAGGTAGGAAAGCATCAGGGTGAGGACTTGAGCTTGGGTTGTAGTCCATGCACTGGACAGCTTGTCTCCTCCCTAGATCAGTGGTTGGTTCTCAATCTTCCTGATGCAGTGACTTTTTCATACAGTTCTTTATGTGTGGTAATTCTCACCCATAAAATTATTATAATGCTACTTCATAATTGTAAGTTCGCTACTGTTGTGAACTGTAATGTACATATCAGTGTTTTCCAGTGGTCTTGGGTGATTCCTGTGAAAGGGTCGTTGGACCCTCCAAGGGGTCATACCCACAGGTTGAGAACCATTTCCCTAGTACATGTTAGCAATGGAGGGAATTCCTGGGAGAAATTTTCCCTGAAAAAATTGCTAGCTCCTCCATAACATGGTGAGCACTCCATACTAAGGAACACTGGATCTCTCATCCTCTGAGGCTTTCTGCCTGAGTAGACGTCGCTTCCTATACAGAGCACAGCACAGATCTACAAACTTTGCTCCAGGTAGATTTTTATAATAAGCAATGTCTTCTCCACTTTCTTTTAAGAATTCTCTCTCCACAGTTTGGAGCATTCTTCAATGGGATGTGAACCCTGCCGGGGTCCCTGGTCCTCAGGCTAAGAGACCCACCTTCGGCCATGTGCTAAGTAGTTCAATTAACCTTCAAGTGAGTCTGGGACCCCACTCGCTTAACAGTTATTTTGAGGGGAATCCTTTTGGATCTATGCATTCACCTCCTGAGAAAGATCATTTTCTGGCCTGACACCTTGTCCTAAGAAAAAAGTTAGTAGGAGCATAGATTCACCAGGCTCAAGGACCCCAGTGGCAAGTTGACTCTGTCCCAGCAGTAAGCTCATGGGTACAGACACCCAGGAAAAGTCCTGTTACACTTGCTGGCATGGCCTCAAGCAGCATACATGCTCTGACACATGCTCCAGACATAGGACATGGGCTTTATCCTGAAGTGAGGGTGATTTTAAGCAGAACTGGAAAAAATGGCTGTTATGTGTCAGCAGGTCTGGGCTCTCTTTCAAGCTCCTGATTTCCCCACCTTAAAATGGGCTCTAGCTCTTCTTTCATATCCACCCAAGGGCTTCATGTCCTGAAATCATTTTCCCATTGTATGCTGTTTCCTCCCCTCTTCCGTTCTCCTCATCGTCTATATGGGAAACACCTCCATGAGGCTTCCCTCAGCTACCCTCATTTTGGGGTTGGTGAGACAAGGTCTTACTGTAGTCCAGGCTGATGTAGACCCTAGTAGCCCAGGCTGACCCCAAACTCATACCCTTCTGTCTCCACTGGCTGAGTGCTGGGATTACAGATATAAGCCAGCACACCCTCCTTTGTTCTGTTTTAATTACTTCTCATCCTCCATTAGACTAGTCTAGGCTCAATGTTAGATTAAGACTATAATCAGATCTGGAATTTTAGATATAAACTTTATCTGCAGTGAGGAGAAAGATTGTAGTTAGTCTATTTCATTGCTTAAATGCTGAAGTCTGAACCTGTTTTTAAATGCATAAGGAGAAAGAAATCTTTTGATATGATTAATGGGATACATATGGAGTTTGGGATTTATGCTTGAAAGCAATTGTGTGCAAAGAAATTAGCAGATACTAATTGCTTTCGGGAGAAAATTGCATCTTATTAAAAACTATTGGATTTTTTAAATGAGCTTCTTCCCAGCAGTGTGAACATCTGGATTCCAGGAGCCAGAGGCACTGCCAGAGCCTCCTTCCAGCCCAAAGACAGCTTCTGCAGGTTGTTGATATACTTTGTGTAAGAAGTACTGCAGATGAAGACATGTCTAATGTTCAATTTTGCATCACAAAGTGTGTCCACAGAGAGCCTGGGAACTCAGCATGGCACTCCAACCCTCTAAAGCCTGGGCCTTGGAGCCTCTTTTCTCACCATTTTCTATCGGACCCTCACCTTTCTATATGACCCCCATCTTTCCATCAGACCTCCATCAGTTCACAATGAAGTCTCTACCCTGGAACCACTTCAGTCTCATCCTGGACAGCTCTGGGTTACCTGGAACTCCTGCCAACGTCAGGGGAAGATAGGCTGGGCCTCCACCAAGACCCTGCCTGAGCCCTGCTGAGGCACATCTGATTCTCAGGTAATCACTGAGGAAATGTAGAGATTAAGGGAAGGTCCCTTTCCCTTACTGACTCATTCCTAAGGATTTGTGAATTCCCTAGAGAATATGAACAGTTAATGGTTAGTGAAAGTGGAAGGCCAACTGGTCTACCTTCCGCTCTATGGTATATCTTCTGTACCTAGTGTCCTACCTGTAAGCCTGGACCACACAGAGAATGAGCCATAGTCTAAGCCATTTCCCAAGAGCCTACCACACTCAACTAGAGGCAGCTTATGTACTGCATGCTCCAACACCAATGCTCGCCTAAATGCCACCAGCCCCCTGCACCTCAGAGACCTCTGTTGTGAGCTTCGAGCTCACATTTTATTCTTATCACCAAGGCCAGACTCTTAACAATATTCCCCACCAATTAATGGCTATAATTTTTAAGAAGCCAATTTCTTAAATATTATCAAAGTTTAAAAAGTTCTGTGTATCATAATATGTGGTTTATATACATATATGTAGGCAAACACTCATAACCATAAATAATAAATAAATAATAAATATTTAGAAAATTCTGTTTATCAAAAGACAAAAATGTGGAAAACCCAGAAAAGGAAATATAGTTGTAAATCACAAATTTGAAATAACTGAATGATATCCAGGATGTATAAATAATTCAACAGTGAGAAAACAATTTTTTAAATGGAAAAGGGCTTGAAAGGTTTTTTCTGATAAAAAGCTATATAAATGACCAACAGGCACATACAAAGATGGCCGATGCCACTGTAGATGCCATCTCACAACCACTCGGATGGATGCTACTAGAAGTAAGTAAACAAGTAGCCAGTGTGAGTGAAGGCATAGAGTAACCAGACCCTTGTCCCTTGCCATTGGGGACACAAATGATGGAGCTTGAATGGGAAACAGTGCTGTGGTCCAACATGATCTGAAGGAGTTACCACATGATCTCAGCATACATGCAAAAGAACTGAATGTGGATCTCAAAGAGATATCTGGATGCCCATGATTATAGGACTGTCATGCACAGTGGTGCAAGGGTAGGAGCCACCAAGTGCTCTCACCTAGTATCAAAGACACTGTCATTGGGAGGTTAGACTCCCCAATCTCTGAAGCTTGGAGAAAGACATTTTTGTTATTTTTGTAAACAACATATTATATTTTGTCACAGTGGCCCAAACAGATTAAGATGGGTCTGCATACACAATGGAATATTATTCAGCTTTAGAGGAAAGGAATTCAGATGTCTGCCACAACACAGACAATCCTAAGGACATTATGAAAAAGAAAAACATTGTATGATTCCATTTATCTGAGGTACCCAGAGCAGTAAAACTAACATTAAAAAAAAAAAGGTATATTTTCAGGGGTTGAGGGGGAAGGCTGGAGGGAAGAGGCAAATATGGGATTTCTGTTTAATGATTATGAAATTTCAGTCCTAGATTGCATGACCAGTAATGTGAGCATACTTAATGCTCTACGCTCGAAATGACTATAAATAAACGAACCGATGAGAACTCTTTAGATTTGAGTCTCCACACCACCACTTCCTAAGAGCCATGCTGACAGCTTGTGTTAAGTTGTCCCCAAACATGCCTCAGGCACCGTGGTGTGTCCACAGTGCACCCAACTACTTCCCAGGGTAGTGTCTATGTAAACACAGCAGCACTGGCTCAGCACCAAACTTCGGCCATCAGCTAGAGTAGAGAATGCCTGACCACATCTAATGTGAGGACTTCACACCTGCAACCCCTGTCAGCTCTGCCTTGGAAATCTCCATTTTATGCATAATTTAATACAGGCTTTGGATTTTAAATGACTATTCCACCAAAAGGCCTCACATTTGGATTTGTTTAATTTCAGATAAAACATGAGTAATTTTCAGTTTAATCATGTTCCCAGTATTTCACAGGACAGCACTAACTCTGAGACACTCTCATGAAATTGAAGATGTCATAGAATACTGACTGAGCCTTTTGTGGATGTTAGGTTCAGGAGGTAGTGTTGCTGTCTTCTAAGACACATTCATGTCAAGGATTCCCTGAATTTCTTACCCACAAACGCAATAAGGAAGGACACAGAATACAGGCCAGTTGTGGACCAACTCAGCTCCTGATTCATCTCCCACCCCCAGTTCTGGCCTACTATGATCCCAACTGTGGAATTGTCTACTTCAGCTCAGAAGCCTCAAGCCTTGATCTTGTTACCTCCTTAACACTGCCTCCTAGCCAGGTATTTCCAGTGTGGCCACCAGATCTGGATGCTAGTCTATTATCTGCTCCCAAGGGTAGGGTCCCATCCCTGTTTTCTAGAGATACCATCTGATGCCTCTGGTAACCATTGTGCATCCAAGGCTCTTCAGGACATCAGGCTTCCCTCAGAGCAGCACAGACCCACCTTGACTTGTAGCAACAACACCTCAGACCCCCCAAACCAGGATGTCCTTCTGGAGAGGAAAAGGGGAACCCATAATCAAAGGGCTGGGATCATCTCAGTGCGTGAGCCCCAGCAGACAACCTGGAAGCATCCCCAGGCTCTGTGAGAGCACAGACCACAAAGCTGGGCCAGGGACTCTCAGAGTCAGGGTGTGACAGAAGAAAGGAAATAGAGTCTGAAATGCAGGAATGTTCTCCAGGTCTGGCAGAACTTGCTGAAGCAGGCATGCAGATAGAAAGACAAACAGAAGCTCTTCTCACTCTCAGACCGGGAAAGAAAAGAAGGAAAGGAAAGGAAAGGAAAGGAAAGGAAAGGAAAGGAAAGGAAAGGAAAGGAAAGGAAAGGAAAGGAAAGGAAAGGAAAGGAAAGGAAAGGAAAGGAAAGGAAAGGAAAGGAAAGGAAAGGAAAGGAAAGGAAATAGAAACAAGTCACATAATCCTCTCCACTTCTGGCTTCTCTAAGGCTGATGAGGAAGATGCCTCATTGACACCCAGCACACAGCATCCACTCTGTTAATAACTACAGCTGCATGTAAATGGACAAATGTGGAGGTGGCTGCCCTATTAGAACCTTCTCTTCACTTGGAGCTAAAACAATGACTCAAGTCCTAGCACTGTTCCTATTTGTGTCCTGACTTTGAGCAGGTGCTTGCTCTCCCTAAAACCTCAGTCTCCACTATTCATGGTGTCTGTAATTGCCAGCCTTAGAAGCAAGAGACAATGAATGGCTGATAGAAGATCCAGCTAGTAAACCAAAGCTAATGTCAGCCATTAAGTGAAAGCAAACACAATCTTCCCTTCAAACAGCTTACTCCATTGCAGCCTGCAGCCGCCACCAGCTACAGATGACTATTGAGTGCCTGAAATATGGATGATATGAACGATACCTGTGCTGAGTATAAAACACACACTGGGGTCTGGGAAAACAGCTCAGTTGGGAAAGTTCTTGCCGTAAGCATCTGAGTCTGGATCCCTAGCACCCTAGCCAGGTGCAGTGGCACACTCCTGTAACCCAGAGTGGGCAGAGCCAGTCAGATCACAGGAGCTTGTTGGACAGCAAGTCTAGCCAAGGAGCAAGCTCCGGGTTAATAAGAGACCCCCATCTCAAAATGTAAGGTGGCTGGGTAATGGAGGTACATGCCTTTAATCCAGCACTCAGGAGGCAGAGGCAAATGGATCTCCAGGTTCAAGGCTAGTCTGGTGTATGATCAAGCTCCAGGGCAGCCAGGACTACACAGAGAAACCCTGTCTCAACAAAAGAAAAGAAAAGAGTGGAGAGCCATAGAGGAAATCATCTGACAATGGACACATTGGCCTCTAATGCACATGCAGCTACACAACGTGCGCACTTGTGCGTGAACGCCTGTACACACACACACACACAACACACACACAACACCTAGAGTGTGTAGTTTTTAAATTAAACTACAAAAAGGCATCTTGTTACTATGTTTTAAAATAGTATGAAAATTGTATTGATATTATATTACTACATAATTAAAATGTCTCAAGTTCTTTTTGCATCTCTTAGTATGGCTAGTGGGACATTTTAAATTGCATACTATGTATGGTTTTGTCCCAAGTCAGTATTGGTCAAGATGAACCACAAGACACCAGAAATCAGTAACAAAACAAAGTGTCACAAAACCCAAAGTCATGAGGAGGTCACAGCACTTAATGACTGCTTGCTGGCTGATAGGGATTTTTTTTTTGTTGTTGTTGTTGTTTTTTGTTTGTTTTTTGTTTTTAGTAAGTCAGCTTTATTGTATATGTTTATTTTTTAATAGAATATTTTATTTATTTACATTTCAGATGTCACCCCCTTTCCACATTTCCCCTCCCTAGAATCCTCCTATCTCATCCCCCCTCTTCCCTTTTGCTTTTATACCATTTTAATTAAATGCAAGTATTAAGGTCAGTTCTAGGTTGAGGGACTAGCAATACAATAGATGCAAATAGTCAAGAAACAAGCAAGACAATAAATGCAAATAGTCAAAGAACAAGCAAGGCAATAAACAAAATTCTGTGAATACTGTTTCTACGGGCTTATCAGGATGACCAAAATATCTGAGCTAACTTCCCTGTCCTAGCCCAAAGCCATTTTCATGTCTGAATCCACTTCCTTGTTCTAGCCTAAAATTTAGATTCACTGTCTGAAATTACTTCTTTGTTCTAGCCTAAGATTTAGATGCCTGCCTGATATTACTTCTTTGTTCAAGCCTAATGTCAGATTCCTACCTGAAGCCTATTTCCTTGTCTTTGGCCAATGTCATATTCCTGCCAAGCAGCCCATTTCTTTGTACTTGGCCCATGTCAGATTCTTGCCAAGCAGCCCCAAAGGCTCTCTGCCTCTCCCCCTTTTTATTTCATTAACAAGACTGAGTCTGTCTTAGGTTTCTCACAAGAATGCCTTCCTTACCCATCATGGAATATGCATTATCAAAAGCAATGCATTTCTGTCTTAGGTTGGTAAGACTCTGTGCAGAATCTTATTTATCCTTGGCTTGCCAGCCTGTTAATTTAATAACTCTGTCTGGGGAGGGGTCCATTTTCAGGTTCAAGTCATATACTTTGGCTGCCAACGTGTTGATGTTGTTGAAGACAAACTTTCATACGATAGGCAGGAATAAAAGTATTCCCAGGACAAAAAGGGCTAGCATGATCAAGCTATATATGCCATTCTTGGAGCTTGACCAAAATAGAAATACTGACCTCAGGCCATGGGTAATTTTATCAGCAGTATCTACCATCAATGCTCAGCAGACCAGCATTCTTGAAATTCATAAGCTCACTATGTAAAGTTACAACATCCAGAGAGGTGTTAGAATTATGCCAAATACACCTGCAAGTATCTTAAACTTTTTCCTAATTATAAGACTACCACTGTAAATTTTAGAACTAACATGAATCCAACGGTATTTGGCATGACACTCGAGATGGC
Source organism: Mastomys natalensis (assembly GCA_021653895.1). Classification (NCBI taxonomy): domain Eukaryota; kingdom Metazoa; phylum Chordata; class Mammalia; order Rodentia; family Muridae; genus Mastomys; species Mastomys natalensis. The sequence goes on along the minus strand of JAJTUV010000564.1, from coordinate 569,326 downwards.
TCTCTTACTCTTAAATTATGATAGGGATTTAGTAGCACACAAATCCTGGCAAGTCTTGAAATGCAAACTAGCTACGCTCCCCAAGCTCTTTTCATCAGAAGAGCAAGCAAGCATTCAGAATTGTGCACATCTTTCATGAAAACCCAATTGAACACTTCCTCATTTTTTTTTTCAAAAGAAGAATTTAAAGTTCAGAGATGGTTGGGACTCATCCAAGATACACAGCACATTGCTTTTTAGGCCCTGTCAAAGATTTTTTTTTTTAATAAAGATTCCCAAATCAACTTCGTAACATTTCTGACTCATTAGACAGATGAGAAACCGAGACTCTAATGTGACAGAAAGACATATGGCTTCCTTGTGGCAGTCATAACCCTGTCTTTTTGTCCCCTGCTTTCCTCCCAGCCGAGGTTTTGTCCCCAGATTGGATGCACTGCCCTACTTGTGTGTTCTCCCAGCCATGCTGGGGAAGAATTACCCATGAGCATTCTTCCACCTAATTAAATAATGGAACCACACTGATCCTTTCTTCAAGGTCCAGGGGCACTGTTTCCTCTCTGCCCCAGATTTGCTTGGAAATGTTGATTTGGAAAATGGAATGAAAAACACCTCGGCTGCAATTTTCAAATCAGCTGCAATTTTCAAATCAGAAACAGCCTCCAAATCCTCACTTAGCACAGTGGAAGAGACCTTGGAGGATCAGGAGAGCCACAGGAGAGCCCCAGGAGAGCCTAGGGCAGCTCCTCCCTTGAGAAGCAGAGTTTAGAGAGATACAGAGATCACTCAGTCTGTCAGTCTGCAGTGGGTATCAGCCAGGGTTCCAGGATTCAGATGAACGAGGTCCAGCCTCACTTCTCTGTCATTCCGTCTAACATGGGAGCTATGAGAGAATGGACTGCCAAGCAGGAAAGCATGGGTACCACACCAGGGACTCAGGGTAGAAAACCACAATCCAAGCAGGCTTCCTAGAGGAACAGTCAGACGAGGTCTCAGAAAATGGCAAAAGCATTGTAAGTTATTCCTGGCAGGAAAGTGAGATCATACCAACCTCTGAGGACATGAGATGGCCTGGATGCTCCTTCCTGGGGCTCTCCCAGGCTCTCCTTAAGCTCAGCTGTTTCAGCAGCCTTGGTAACCCCCTTATTCTTGTGCATTCTTCAACCTATAATACAAGAACCCCAGGATATAGGCCAGGCAAGCATCACCACATTCCATCTGCAGATCAGGAATGCCACCCTTGGGCAAATTAGTGTCATGATTGATGTCATCCAGCAATGTCAGGAACACTGTCCAAGCTGAACAAAGGGCTATATGTTCTGCAACTCAGCTCTTCTTGGTCCACACAGATCAGCAGCTTGGCATGTAAGGTCATGATTTTCTGCACTGCCCTTAGCTAGTACCAGGTATCACTCCTGGGGCAATTTACGTATGTGCCCCATGGCTCTGATCTCAGGACCTTTATGCTATCTCCTTAGAACTTATCTCCCCTCTCACAATACAAACCATGGTGCAGCACACACAGTAGATGCTCAGTAGACTTAACAGGCAGACAGACACAGAGGTTGTGTTACAAAAGAAAACTAATAGTAAAGGATTCCAAATACCACTGTCACCATGTTAAGCCATAGACACTTTCCTTGAGGTCTTCCCCCAGCAGGGCTAACCCTACTCATTATCCCCATGGTTTTTTGAGACAGGGTTTCCCTGTATAACCTGGCTATCCTCAAACTAGCACTGTAGACCAGGATGGACTCAAATTCAAAGAGCTCTGCCTGCCTCTGCCTCCCCAGTGCTGGGATAAAGCCATGCACCACTACACCTGGCCTCACCACACTGTTCTTAACTGATATACACAAGCACGATATGTACACCAGACTTCAAAGGCTTAGTCCAAAACAAAAGAGTTCATGAATATTGAATGTATGTTGAAATGATAATGTTAGAATATTGGGCTAAATAAGTATTATTGCTAAATTCATTTCACCTACCTTTTACTTTTGCTAATATGGCTACTAGAAATGTTTTAAGGAACAAAGAAGGCTCAGGAGATTTTGAATCACCCTGACCTGTAGAGAGGTTTAATCTGGGAGGGAAAGAATGTAAAGAATCTGCCTGAGTGAGCCGGATGCATAGGTGCCTGGATCCCTTCTAAACTTCCGTCTTGTGTGCCTTCATTTCTTTCTGCAGAGTGTCCGCATTTTATCATTCAGTCTGTCCAACATAATTATGATTTCTTTTAATATCTCCCATCTCCAACTAATCCAAGTCTGATATTTTCAGAGCACAACTCAGGAACACGTTTGCCCACACCCTCTTATTCCTGCATAGACTTTAGCAGATCTGCCCAGCTGAGAACTGTTTACTTCACTAACCATGCTGGTTATAGGGTGGGCCCCCAACAGTTATAGGATGGTTCCCCAACAATCAGGATTCATGGTTGACAAGGCAATAACCGGACAAGTAAAGAGACTCTCATGTCTGACTGCTCCATTTCCTTTCTTCTTTCTGGTGTACACTGATTCTATTCTTATGTGGTTTGCTCCTTCTGAGACATCTACCCATGGCTTTAGGTGGATTCGAGTCACATGATTTTTATGCCAGGCACCCGAAGAGTTCTTAATAGATAATTAATTCTTCTCCATGCTAAACCAAGTCTCCCGCCCTTCATAACATCTCCAGGATCTCATTTACCCCAATCTTCCCAATTCCCAGCTCTAGCTATATATACAGTGAGATAAGTTACATATGGAGTTTTCTAATGGTTTTATCAGTATGGATCCTTCATTCCCTTTATTCCTGTTGCTGTAATAAACACTATGACCAAGGCAGAGAGAGCTTCCTTTGGTGTGTGGTTCTGGAGGAATAACTGTCCATGGTGGCAGATCGCAGGAATAGTGGCTGGAACAAGAAGCTGCGAGCCCATGTCTTCAAAGCACGAGTGTGAAGCAGAGAGCAAACTGAAAGTGGAGGGAGGAATTTTGGCTCTGAAGGCCCGCCCTGAGTGAGGTACTTCCATCAGTAAGAATGGACCTCCTAAACTTCCCATACAACACCATCAACTGGACACTAAGCAGTCAAATACAGGAGCCTGGGGGACAAACCACTACAGCCATAGTTTGTATCTTGAATGTCGCCCACAAAGGCTCATGGCTTAGAGGCCTGGTCCTCAGCTTGGTGCTATGGGAAGGAGGTGGAAACCTTAAGGACAGCCTACTGCTGTGAGGGTGGGGGGTTATCTGCAGGTCACTGGGAGTTTGTTCTTGAAAGGAGTACTGGGACGTCAGCTACTTTTCTCTTTCTCTTTTTTTGTTTTACAGCCATGAGGAAGTTAGTTTTGTTCTGCCCTGCTCCTGGGTTGCTTCACCACAGACCTACCTAGAAGCAAAGGGCAAAGCCACCATGGATCTGAACATTCAAAATTGTCATCAAATCAGCAGCCCTGATTTCATTTGAGCAACACCTTGCATGCAGGTGGTACATAGCTCTGGATTTTTATTTTATTTTTTTATTTTATTTGAGACAAGGTCTCTCTGTGTAGCCCTGGCTGTCCTAGAACTCACTATGTAGACCAGACTGGTCTTGAACTCATGAATCTGCCTACCTCTGCTTTTGAGTGCTGGGATTAAAGGTGTGTGCCACCATGCCTCGCAGATTTGGAATTTCGTTTTATCTCCCCTTGGGTCTAAACTAAGATATAGACACTGGAAACCCAGACCATCGACATCATCATCCTCTGTTAACAGCCGACGATGGACGTAACTGCATTGGGTGTTTTGAGAACAGGACTGTGTTTACATATCTTGTATCTACTGTCCTTCCCCGGTCAGGTAAGCTGTAAAAGTTAGCTCTTACAGTACTTTATCACTGGTGGCTCGCCTGATACAGGGGCACCCACAAATAGAAATTTGTTGGCCATGAGATGGGCCACATTTGTGCGTGCGCGTGCGCGTGCGCGTGCGCGTGCGCGTGCGCGCGCGTGTGTGGTGTGTGGTGTGTGTGTGTGTGTGTGTGTGTGTATTGGAGATCTAGCAAGGAAGATGCCAGAGGTCCAAACTCAGATATCCTCCATGGCCTGAAGGCATCTAATTCTGTTCTGGGGAATAGATCCAACTATCTGTGGATTCAATACCAGAGAGGCCTCTTACACAAGATACTACTGTAGCCTTGGGAGGGACCTAGATGGGTGCTCACGGTGAGGCTGCAGCACCAGGTAAGTTGGATCCCCAGCAAGAGGAATGGAGCAGACTAAATCTCATGAAACCCAGGAGCCAGTCCAGGTCCCAGTCCTGAGCAGAGCCCGCCCCACCCCCTGACGTTGTGACTGTCCAGAGCCTTCAGTTGCAGCAGATGAGTCTGTGCATCCAGGCAAGACTGAGTTCAAGACTCAGAGCCTCCCTCCATCCATGTGTTAACAGGAAGGTGGTGTGGACATAGGGTCAGAATATTCTTTCCACAGCTCACTAGAAGTCACTTAACAATGACTGGCTCTGGGACATTGATGTGACTTCATCCCAAATTCTGAGGATGCTAAGTCCATGCCACTGTCCTGCTAACAGGACACAGGATTTTTACACTCCTTCAGCCTGGCCTCTCTGAAGTCCTTTACTTTAAGAATGTTGGGACCACTTCAATGGCTTGCGTTTGCTGATGTGTGGTCCATCTCTCTGAAGCATTAGAAGGATGTGTTTATGGTTTTTACTGTTCTCACAGGCCTTTCTACTGAGCTTAGATTTTTCTAACATTTTATTGAAAGTAAAAGAAATCCATGAACATGCAATGTGGAGTCACTAACATGTTCAGGAGGTATGGGGGACATTAAAGGCACTGTTAGGATTTGATGACAGCTGCCAAGAATCTTTTTAGAGTCACAAATGAAATAAGAACAAAATAATGAAGACAACATTAAAAAAAAAAAACCCTGGCATAGAGCAGAGACAGTGTTTCCCCTGTTGGAGCTAATGACCTGCCGGAATCTGCTGCGGAGACCATGCAGGTTTCCAACAGCCTGGGGCTCATGGGCTAGGGAGCCACAGAGTGCACCCCCTACTGCTGTCCATTCCTACCTATACATTATTTCCCAGGATCATATCCTGGCTTAGAAAGCCTTCTCTCCCATGATTCTAGCTGTTAGAATCCCTGCCAATCTTCCAAGCCTAAGCTAGAGCCCTCTTCATCCCCAGAAGACTGCCTTACTTCTGTACCCCTCCTCCCAACTCCATCCCCAAAGTGCACTAGGCTCACCCTGTCTCCTATTCTGTGACTTCTATCTGTGGGTCCTGGATTGCTTGGCCTACAATGGAGCATTCCCTGGCTCCACAGCCAGGAGCTCTGTTAGCTCAGGGAAATGAATGTCACTTGTGCTCACATCTGAGCTCAGCACTATGGTTTGCATATCTCCACCAAGGCTTGTGTTAGAACTTAATCCTCTTTGTGAAGAACTAGGAGGTAGGACATATGAGTTAGTAAGTCATGGGTGCTCTCCCCTCCTGAATGCATGTCTCCATTTATAGATTAATAGACTGCTGGATTGGTCATCTGTGAAACACAGAGAAACAAAGGCTAGTTTGGTTCTGTCTCTTGTGTGTGCCCTCCCACCATATGATGCCTGTGACCAAGACTCTACAGAAACTCTCTACCGGCAAGAAGGCCTTCACCAGATGTAGCCTCTCAGCTTTGGACCTCCCAACCTCTAGCACTGTGAGATAGTAACCCTTTATTATCTATAAATTGACAATCTCTGATGTTCTAGTATAGCAACAAAAAGTATACCTAGACTCTCCCTGGGCCAATAGGCCAGGCTTCACAGGTACTGTGGCCTTACTGTTGTTTATTCTCTAACTACCCTCTTTCCAGAAGTGTTCGTTCTGAAACTTTGAGTCAAATTGTTGTTCATGACATAGCCAGACTGTTATCTCAATGGGGGCACCCAAGGGAGCAGAATCACAAAAGCTGTGTTGTACACAGAGAAGAATGCTCATTTCTGTCTTTCTCTTCACCCTCTCAGCTTACTCCTGCCATGCCTGATGTTATACTACTAGGGAATGCTGGATGTGGGTGGGAGTGGAAAAGCAAGGGAGAAGAGTTAGTTAATGCCAGTTTTAGTTAGCTAGCTAGCCTGAAGCCAGGTCCCATGGGGCAGAACTCAGATGCCCCAGGAAACACACCACAGGGGCATAATTCCTTCTCAGTACCCTTCCCTTGCCCTGGGCTGAGGCAGGATTGGAAGGCAATGAATATCCGGGGATCCAGACCATATCCCACTCTCTAGCAACAAATTCTAGCCACATAGAGAGGGAGAGGCTCCGAGGTCTGGTGAAAGATTGAGTACCTGGTGGTCAGAACCAGAGAACAGATAAAGGGGCACTAACCTATCTGTGCCTAAGACCTCACCTTCTACCTAGACCCGCTCACCTGAGACCCTAGCCCCACAGTCCCCAAAAGCATGCAGACCGAGCCAACAGTGGGGGCATTTGACACTCCAGTTTTGAAAGCCCCTCACAGAAGCATTGATTCATGAGCTAGAACATTCCTCCAAGTTCTCAAGCACAGCTGGAGAACCTACAAGCACCAGTGTTTGCGAGGAAGACATGTAATGGTGGGAGCCCTGGAACAACGCTTAACACTCAGGGCAATTCTGCACAGAAGACAGCAGAAGACAGAAGAGCTTCCCTCAACTTTTCTCTCACTAAAGGTACTTGTGTCTGCCCCAGGAATGGCCTCTGCCCAGTGGTGCCCATCAGCCTCTCTCACTGCCCAGACAGCTGCCACGCCTGGCTTATAGCTTACACCACTCGCTGTGAAGCCCCTCAGGCCTGCGGCCTCTTCAGGCAGCGTGACTTCTTATTGTGTGGATTTAGCTCACAGAGTTGGCCTTTGGGAAGCACCTGAGTATTGGCTGCCATGCAGAATCCTATCTGGATTTTTTTATTAACAATTAATTCTCTTTCAGGTACAACAAGGCCCTGAGAAGCCTGGAGCCAGAATCACAGAAGAAAGGGAGGGGACACAGCCTACCTTGCTGCTGCTGGAATCCAGGGCCCCATCTCCTATGTACGAATGACATACCCAGTAGCAGTGTCTTCGTGTTAAGCACCCAAGAATCTCCTTCGATCTCAGCATGGAACACGACACATCCTCAGTCTCTGTGCACTTCTCTTGAGTCCCCAGGTTCCATATCACTGCTGTCCCAGGACACACTGTGAACCACTACCGTAGACCATGGCTCAAAGGGACTCTGCATTGTCTCAGTATGTCCCTATCACCCAGCACAGTGCTTGGCACAAAGGACACGGTTAAGAATCACTGGCCTGTTTTGTGTGTCCTTGATGCCTCTGTAGCCATCTGGCTATAGATCGTAGGCCCTGAGGGTAAGAAGCTCGTTACCTTACGCACCTCAGCAGCCAGGGAGACCACTCGACCTGCAGTTTCCTGCAGACATGCACAAGCTGGAGGACAGCAGCTGAGCCCATCACAGGTAAGCCCTGCCGTGTCTAACGATATTAATTGGTCTGAGAGGAGTGAGGCAGAAGGTAGCTGGAGAAGGCAGGGCAGTGTAGCCCAGAGATGGCTGCTGCAGCCTTCCATAGCCCACCAAACCTTCTATCTTCTTGCTGTTTGTTCCTGTTTCCTCTTCCCCATCCTCTCTGCCGTCTTCATCTAGTGTTCTGATTTTCTTTCCAGTATATTTTTTGCTCTGTCTTATCATTTAAAGTATCTTGAACAAAGACAAGGTGCCCTCCCAGCACAGAGCTTTAGTGACACCTCTATTTGAGAACAAGGCTCTGCAGACCCCAGAAGGTGACTCCCCCCAGAGTGTGGCCCAGATTTACAAAGAGCTCTCCCATCCCAAGGCTTCTCTTAATTTGGCTCATGATGCACCCAAAACTGTAGACCCCTGCAGACTTCTATCCTGTGCACCCCAGGGGCTTTTTTTCCACAGAGAATTCTCTCTTCAGGAGCAACTACAGTGCTCTCTCTGTCGAGTAAGGCATTGGGAGAAAATGCTAAGATAGAATTAGATCAATTTATTATTTTCTTAGATTAAAAAAAAAAAAAGTAGAACTAGAAAAGGAAGTCTAGACTTATGCAAATTAATTAAAGAGCCAGAAATGAAATGAAAGAATACTACCATAAAATCTGGGAATAATTTTATTTTACTTATTTTTATTTAGAATGATTCTAGATTTGGAGAAGTTGAGAGGAGAGTGGAGAGAGTTCCCATGTACCTCTCACTCAGTTTTCCTGATGTTAACATCATATCTAAATAGAGGATTTACGTCAGAACTTGGAAATGCACATGTTGGGTTGTGATTAATTAAAAGTCTGTATTTTATTTGAATTGCATTGGTATTTCCATTAAGGTTTACATCCACCCTTTGCTCTAGAGCCCAATTAGGAAAATAAATGACTTTAGTAAAGCAGTCTAACTTGTATGCTGTACTTTGGATGCTGAAGATCATCACTGAAGAACTATGTTTCTGAGATGCAATTTGTTCTTAAGAACTTTGTACTGTAGAGCTTCTGTGGTGGGTTCACCTCAGGAGCTGTCAGGAAAGGTAACTGGTCATTTCTGTTTGTCAGGCAGAGCAAGAAGCTATGGCTTCCAGGGAGAAATTCCTTCCAGACTGTGTTCTTTGTAACATTAAGTGTTGCTCTGTCTGGCTAATTTACCAACCAGACAATTCTGAAGGCCCATGTTTTTGTTAGGGTGGTGCTCTTCTCCAGATAAATAACATGTTATGGTTTATACTCAAAGTGTACCCCAACTCAGGCATTGAAGGCTTGGTCCCCAGAGGCAGTGTGATAGAGAGGGTTAGTCTCAGGTCTTGTGAGAGCCAAAGTTATGTTTTAATTACTGTGCCTAAGAGATCTTACACACCTGAGCTCGGCACTATGGTTTGCATATCTCCGCCAAGGCTTGTGTTAGAACTTAATCCTCTTTGTGAAAACTAGAGGTAGGATATGAGTTAGTAAGTCATGGGTGCTCTCCCTCCTGAATGGATGTCTCCATTTATAGATTAAAAGACTGCTGGATTGGTCATCTTGAGACCACAGAGAAACAAAGGCTAGTTTGGTTCTGTCTCTTGTGTGTGCCTCTCCCACCATATGATGCCCTGTGACCAAGACTCTACAGAAACTCTACCTCTAACCTGTTAGCCCTTGCCCAAGAACAGATACATCATGAGATACAGGAGGCTGTTGTTTAGGGGAGATAACAGACCAATGGGTTTTTGTTGTTGTTGTTTTGTTTTAAGATTTATTTATTTATTTATTTTATGTATATGAGTACACTGTAGCTGTCTTCAGACACACCAGAAGAGGGCATCAGATCCCATTATAGATGACTGTGAGCTACCATGTGGTTGCTGGGAATTGAACTCAGGACCTCTAGAAGAGCAGTTAGTGCTCTTAACCACTGAGCGACTTCTCCAGTCCCAAACCACATGTTTTAACTTTCCTAAGCAAGTTTGTTTCACTCAACTGCACCAGCTATGTTGATTACATGTGGGAGGGAGATACAAAGGCACAAGTATGTCAGAATATATACTTGCCCCTGATTGGACCTGATGGGAAATATAGTGCCTAGCACTTTTGTGTTCTTAAGCCTCTGAAAATGTGACTCATCACCATTTTCTGGGAATTCTAGAATGGAGCTGGCCACAGTCCATCATCCTGGCCAGTATTTAATTAAAGCTTGCTTCAAGTTTGCTCAAAATTGTGAGAGTGACTTATTTTCTCCCAGTGGGATTAACAGTCTGATTTAGTCAATGGATTAAACCCATGATGGCTTTGTAATCTGACAGCATTTGAAGGCAGTAGTAAGCTAGATGAGGGCCTAGTAAGTGGTTGCTAGGGGTATCCCACAAACACATGATGTCTGTGGCACTTTCCTGTTACCCTGCTTCTTAGCCACCCATGAGGTGAGCAGCTCTATTCAGTTACACCCTGTCTGCCATAATGATTCTGTCTCTCCCAATACCTAAAAGCAGAACAGTCAGTGAGCCTGCCAAACCTCTGAAACTCTGAGCCAAAATACAGCTTCCTGCCTTCACGTGGTTTCAGATATTCATCACGGTGAGGAAGAACTAACAGAGTGCCTTAGCAACCTCGGTGCTGCTTTCTCTTCAATCATGCTTGCCTGCTTGGCTCAGAGGAGGGTAAACCCTCTCCAGAGTCCCTCCTGCTACTTCCTACTGTTTGCCATGCAGTCCAGACTGGAATCTGACAGACGAAAGACCAAGAGAAGGCATTGTCTAAGGTCTGCAGCAACTACAAGGTCACTTCTTCAAATTGTATCTCCTCTCACCTCACCTCAGAGATTGAGTTTAAAGACAGAGCCTAAGAGCTGCTCCACCAGTGGGCGCTTTCATGGTACCTTTCAGGCGTGGTTGGTAAGGCTTTGCCATTCCCATTCCTAAACCTTCCACCAGGTTACTCCCAAAGCTACTCCTGTGGTCCAAAATCTAATCCACCATGCAGTAGTTTTAGGTCTTGTGGGTGGAGCTCTTAAGCATGGGACCAGTGCCTTCATTTTGTCCTACTGCCCACTTCCTCCTCTGAAGCTGTGGTTTGCTATCCCACGTGAGGACACGTAACTAAAGGTAGAGGCCTCCAAAGCTGGCAACAGTAAAGAGTTTTTGAACAAGCAACAATCAAACATTAATTTAAAATAGAACGCGAAATGGACCCAAGGTGTTTCTGGAGGTGTTTGCCCATGCTGCACCTCATGACCTTGTGATGGCCTGCGCTCTAGTGATGCAGAAGCCAACTGCACTTGTCATCACCACAGAAAGCCAGTGAAGGTGCCAGACACGCCTCAGCTCAGACTTGACTATCTCACATGCTCAGTTGCAGGGCTTTTATTGTTCAAAGTCTTCTGTACAGGAACACAATGTTAGATTACAGAAAACAACGACTTTTAATAGTTTCCCACTGTCTTTCCTCAGCCTGTAAACATCATATTAACATATCTTGTCATGTTAGAATGGTTGATCTTAAAATTTTCTGTTTGAGTTTCTGACTTGGGTTGCATTTTAAACATCGTATTAAAAAAGTCACTAAATAAATTTTGGCTTGAGAGCAAGACATAATTTCTAACAATTTCTTAAATAGTCTGAAACACACTGCTGCTATTTTCTATTACCTATATGAAGTGGCATTCTGAACGCTGACAATTATAAAATCAAAATATTGATCAACTTTGAAAACTGTTGAAGATTCTGTACATCCAGCAGTATCAAATATTCAGCCAAGACATGGCCTTTATTTTTATAAAAAAGTACATCCAGCTAGTTAGTGTGCCAATTTGCTCTTAATTGCTAGAATAAACTGCTTTATGACTGTGGTGGTTTAAATGAGAATGGCCTCCATAGGCTCATATGTTTGAAAACTTGATGCCCAGTTGACGGAACTGTTTGGGAAGGATTAGAGGGTGTGGCCTTGTTGGAGGAGGCATGTCACTGAGGGTGGGCTTTGAGATTTCAAAAGCCTCATGTGATTCCAAGTTCTCTTTCTCTCCCTGCCTTGTGGTTATGGATCTCAGCTGTCCCTTCATTCCAATATCATGCACTGTAGCCCTCTAAATCCATAAGGCAAATTAAATACTTTCTTTTATAAGTTGCTTAGTCTTAGTGTTTTATTGCAGCAATAGAACAATGACTAAGATAAAGGTTTATTTTCAGTAAATGATTTATTTGCATACTCATTTTATTTCTTATACAATACTCTTGGGTGAAAAGGCTTCATAAGTGGAGAAAGTTAAGCAAGCCCTGACTAGAAGGCAGGGTGGGCAGAAGAAGCAAAATGCAGAGGCAAGGAACTCTGCTCTGTGATTGGCAGGTCTTGAAGACTTCCCTTCCAGTCCACATGTGAATAGCAACATAGAATAAAGGTGTCTGCTCAGAGTGCTGAGTGGAAAGAGAAAGGCTGGGGTGAGCTACTCCTTACTCCAAGGCCCTCTCCACACAAAACTGGCTTGTCCAGCAGCCCTAGGCTACCCCTCGGCCATGCCCACTAAGTGCCCACCACAGAGGGAGGGAGCGAGATATTCTACATACTTCTTGAAGCTCCTCACTCCATCTTCCCAGAGACATAACAGCACACCCAGATGTGATGTGATGTGTCAACACCTTCCGCCTGCTCCAGGCTTCTCGGGATGACAAAACAAAGAGAAGCAACAGGGCCTGTGTCTGGCTGCTCTGAGATGCTCGTCATAGGAGGCCTGGTTTATTTGTTTTGCTGAGCTGGCCAGCTGCAATCTGTTTGGTTTGGGGCTGGGGGATTAGTACTGTTTTTCTTTCAGCATTTGATGGAGTCAGGTGAGAGGAAGGCTCCCTGGTTGAGGACACCCAGGCTGTGGACTCTTGCCTCCCATCTCTCCCTACTGCTGCTTAAAATTCCTCTCACTCTAACCAAGGTGGAGGATACTTTTCAAGGGAGGGTGATTCCTGGATACAGACAGCTGGAAGTCCGGTCTGCACCTAGGTGACAAGACCTCTTGCCCTGGGCCTCTACCCTCACCAGCAACCCTCCCCACACTGGCACTCCCACCTTCCCAACCTCATCACCACCCCACCTGATATCCCAGTGAAGTCTTTGTCTCACATCAGTGCAAACAGGCAGAAGAACAGTTCCTCTCTCAGGCTGCCGAGCTTCCAGGGCTGTCAAAGGCAGCTCCTCAGCACTGCCAGGACATGCAATGAGCAGGCTCCTCAAAGCCTCTTTGTTCTGCAATCCCTGAACTACTACTACCCCATACCAGTTCTCCACTATGATACGGACTACACTCTTAGCTCTATCTTAGATGAGCAACAGTTAAGTTGTGCTTAATGATTTGTCTGTGTTGGCTTTTCCTCTTAATTTGATCAAAAGTTCTTTTACGGTGGCACATTTTTCTATAGTCCAAAGAATTGGTTGAAAAGTAATCAAATCATACTTACTGAATGCCGAAGCTCAATGATGGACAGCCAGGGGATAAACGGAGAAACGAATGGCACATACCTTTTACTGCAGGCTCTTCACAAGTAGACTAATCTTCCTGTGAAATCTCCAACAAATATTTTTTGTTACCAGGTGCTAGCCATAGCTTTAGGTCCCTGGAATTCATTCATGAACAAACCAAAACGTCAAAAGTCTTTGTCCTCATGGAGCAAGTGTTGGAAACCCAAAATAATAAACATTTGAAAATAAAAAATATGTGTACAGGATGTCAGAGTGGGAGAATTACCATGGAAACAACAACATAGAGCAGGCGAAATGGCTTGAGATGTTGGCGTAGCAGTAGGGACAGCGCAGCAGATGCAGACATGGTGACACAGAGCAAAGGCTTGAGAGAGTGAGGGAGGGAGGGGATCATGGGAATGACTGGGGACCGTTCCAAGAGAGAGAATGCTCCAATGTCAGTATTGAGGAGCTGCAAGCAGATCTGTAGTAAGGGTAGAGTTGACAGAGGTAAGGTAGGAGAGGAGGTTGGAGGTGAAGTTGAATGTCCCTGCTGGATGATCCCATAAAGCCTCAGGGAAGTGGAGATCGACTAGAACGATGTAAGGAAAAGTGAAGAATGGCATGATCTCTCTCTCTCTCTCTCTAACAGTCATGGGTCCAGGCGAGCAGCAATACAGTTCCAGCCAGGGTGGTAACCTTGGGGGTGATGAAGCTGGAACTAGAAGATTGGAAGTGTACCAATCGAGACTGAGATGGTTGTGGATGAAGGGTCAGCCTTAAAGGACCAAGGAAATGAAGAGGGCTAGCAAAGAGGACTGAGAAGCAGCAATTCCGGAGACTGAAAACAAAGAGACCATTGTCTTGAGGACAAGGGAGAAAACAGCACCAGAGGGAAGGGTAAGGTGTATGAACTGCACCCAAGAAGACCCAGGCACTACCAGTGGGCCCAGAAACACATGGTGACAAAGGCATGATGGGAACAGAGATAAAAGGCTGAAAGAGTCTGTTTAAGGGAGATGGGAGGAGATGAGGGGTAAAAGTGGAACACAGAGAGCTTTATAGAGCAGTTTTGTGGCACTAGAAGCACACAAGAAAGTTTTAGGTGAATTGGGGCCAAAAGAAGGTATTTTTAAAACTAGAAGTCACAATTCCGTGTACATATGTTGATCGGGATGACAGAGGACTAAGATGTAGGAGAGAGTGGGAAATTTGGTTGGAGTGATGTCCCTGACTAGCTGAGATGGGACGGTGAAACACAGGTGGGGAGGTTGGCTTTGCAGAAGCACTTGCCAAGTTAATCCTTAATGTTGTCAAGGAAACAGAGGACACAAGGGCAAGTGGTGGGATGGAGAGTGTAGTCTGACCATAAAGACGGGACGAGAAGCAAGGTCACCAGGAGGAACAATGAAGGTGTTAGAGGTCTGAAGAGAGAAGTGAAGGTATAGTCGTTCTCTTGGAGCGTGGGAGGGGGATGTGCTCAGGCCATAGTGAACTGAAGATGAGAATGTTCAACATCCTTGTGGTAGCCCCCTTCCCGCCTTAAAAAAAAAAAAAAAAAAACAAGCATGGATTAAAAGAAAAAGTGGACTTGACCATGGGTGTAGTTTTACAAGGAGATGAGAGAGGCAGAGGTGTCAAAGGGACACAGAAGGGAGCAGTCATAATGATTGACCACTGAAGGTAAGTTTCACTCTAGAAAGAAGGGTTTCCGGCTCAGTAAGTGGGAACATGTGAGGTCTTTTGCTTTGCCAAGACTGAGTTGTGGATGGAAAAAGTCTGAGCCTAATTGCCTGGAGCCATCATTAACTCAGTGGCTCCCTGATGACTTCATGGAGGTGACCTGCCTCCTGAACCTGCTCTCCTAATCAGCTCGCCAAGAGACAGGATATAGCATATGGGTTGGCAGAGGAACAGAGGTAAGGGGCTGTCATATTTTATTAAACTTGCCATTAGGCCACCATGGAGTATCCCATTCATATATATATATGAATGATATATATAATATGACAAGCTTTCCTGCCTCATCAGGCAGTCTGCCTCAGCAGGAGGCCTGGCCAGGCCTCTCAGTCCTTCCAAGAAGGAGTGCCACTAGGCAGTTGTCTCTCCTGCCATCCTGTAATGGTTGACCTCCCACCCAGTCTGTCAGCCCCACCTCGATTCAGTCCTCTGAGTTCTTAAAGATGGCAGAAGCTCTGTCCCTGGCTTCTAGGACCAAGTCCTTGGCTGCTCTGCTTCGGCTAGTCTCCACTTTTCCTTACCTACCTGGTCCTTATCGAACATGTAGACAGACCTTGGATGCAAGCCTCATTCTTCCATGTCCAGATCCAGGATGTATTGGTTCAGCCTCATCTACCCACTGGCTGACAAGCTCTAGAATCGTGACAATAATAAGGACAGTAAGTACCACAGGGAAGCACTGTGAAGATAAGCTCCTGGTCTCCTCAGCTCATGGTTATGTTCAGAGCCCCACACACAGCTGCTAATTAGTCTTCTTTCTCCCCTTTTCATGTGTACATGTGTGAGTATGTGTGTGGGGGGTATGTGTGAAACATAGACACATGTATGTGTGCACACATGTGGAGGTGAGTTTAGAACATTGCTGTTCGCCAGCATGATCGCTGGACACACGGCACTGTTCTGTTGGGCTGGCTGGCCAGCATGCTCTGGGTATCCTGTTTCTCTGTGTTCAGGAGCATGGCTCAGATACCAAGCAGAGACTCAGATGCTGTTAGTCTTCCAGAGAGCACCAGTTACAACCACACGTCAGTCCCTTCCTCACTGTGTTCTCCTGCATCAACTTGACTGCACATGATCTTGCTTCCCAGAGTATTTGACAATGTCTGGAGACATTCCTCTCTATCACTTCTGGAAGATTTGACTCCTGTTATCTAGAAGGTAGAGTCTAGAGGCATGACACATACTACACTGTACAAAACAGCCCCTTTGATGTCATCAGCATCAAAGTTGCAAAAGGCCATTCTAGGCCATGCCCTAAAAAGGAATGCTCATCACCTCCTCTGGTCCTTTCCTCTTCTCCTCAGTGCTGCAAGGTGAGATTAGACTAGTCTGCTTAGATTTATTTATGAGCAGAAAGTACAAGCTTGATGGCATGGCTCACACATACAGCGTGTGTGTGAAAAGGCATGGATGTTGGAGTTTAGTCATAAGCTTAAGGATCCAATCACTGAGAGTTGATTAGACTTAGAGAATTCTGATTCCTAATTTGGCAAGTGGAGGGATCTTAGGCCAGGTCTGACTAGAGGAAGCAGGTCACTGGGGATATATGCTTCTGTCTCCTGTCCCTTGTCTTTCCCCTGCTCTGTCATATGTCCTTGTCACCATGAAATTCTACCTCTCCTCAGGCAAAAGCAATGGGGCCAGATGGTCTCAGACTGAAATGTCTCAAACTGTGACGCAGAATCAATCATTCCTCCCTTATATCTATCCTGTCATAGTGACAGCAGCTAAGGCACACACCTCAGCATGTCAGCGACATCACAGCGTCCCTGCCCACTGGCCCTTCACGACGGCCAGCAATGAAAAATGACCTCTGTGTTTGTAGCATCACACATAGTAGTCCTTAGTTATAGCAGCTGAGGCTTCTCCACCTCACAAAGTCCAGTCTGCAATGCCAGGTTCTGAGAACTGCAAGTGCCCTTCTGTTTCCCAGTGTCCTAACTGAGGCAGTAGGATTTAGGAAGGCAGCAATCACAAGTCTCTAAATGGTTTCTAGAGTCACAAGCAGTCCCTGACCTTTGGCTCACTTTCCCAGACCATCTGGTAATTGTCTGAGAAGGTCTTTTATCCTATGTGCAATCAGACTTCAGATGAGAGTAACTCCATGTAACTTCTTTTCTCCTATTCTTTTTCTTCCTCTTTCTCTCTGCAACAGCTCATGGTATGCAGAATAATGCCTCTCACCAATATCTACATCCAAGTCTCTAAATCTTAGCAATCCTAACACTTGAAAACAAGCCCCAGGATTGAGGAGCTAGACCCCTCAGCTCAGGGATGCCAGCTGACCACTAGGACAGTACTTCTCAACCTGTAGGTTGCTTTTCATAGGGGTCACCTAAGACCATCCTGCATATCAGATATTACAATACATACTAGTAGAAAATTGCGGTTATGAAGTAGCAACAAAAGTAATTTTATGGTTGGGGGTCACCACAACATGAGGAAATATATTAAAGGCCACAGCATTAAGAAGGTTGAGAATCGGGGCCTGGAGAGATGGCTCAGCAGTTAAGAGCATCTGACTGCTTTTCCAGAGGACCCAAGTTCAACTCCCAGCAGCCACATGGCAGCTTACAGACGTCTCCAGGATCTGAAACCTTCACACGGACATACATGCAGGCAAAACACCAATGCACATTAATAAAAAGAAGATTGAGAACCATTGATCTAGAGTTCTAGAGCACAGAAGTGCCTGACATCAGTGGCCAACCTCAGGCTCCCTCATAGCACAGCCACTGTGTGCTCTTGGCATTTGAGCATAACTCATATTTTGTCAGTCCAACTGCCTACAACAGGTACAGACATGACCTCAAAGTTGTGATTATGTTATGTTACCCAGCAAAAGTATCTGTAGATTGTCCAGGTAAGCCCAAAATCACCACAAATGTGCTGAGTGGGTGTGGAGGAGACCCCAAAGCAGAGCTGGCACATGTCTGAGGCCTCTGCAAAAGCCCTGCCTGCAATAAGGACCTAACACTAGAGAACAGAAACTGCTCTCACTCACCCGACAAAGGACTGGGGTGCAGCAAGTCACAGGCTGAGGACAAAGTCTTCTTAAGGCGTGCTTTCTGAAATACACTGCATGGTCCCTGGGGTTCTGCAGTAAGTCTTTCCATCTGTTCCCGTGGAAGGCTTATCACAGGGATGGCCTACTTCTGCAGGGATGGCCCACTCCTCAAAGGTGTTCAGTCCAAAGCCGAGGGGACCAGTCGGCTTGAGCTCAATGGAAGCAGAATTAGCCAACCCTCTAATTCCAAAGTGTTTAGCTTTGGAGCACAAAAAGTTAAACACCTTCTTGCAACACATTGTAAACATGTCAGTGTGTTTAACATGTTAACCGTGCTCTGTTCTCCTGCCCATGTGTTTAGAAAAGAAACAGGTTATGATGTTTAACTAGTAAATGGATGTATGTGCTCATAGCAGCTAACACTTTTTAAACACTTGTGGATGCTTAAAATTATGATGTGTTTAAGATTCGAACACGTTTGCTTTTCTACACTCTTAATCCAATGAGCGCCCGCTCCCCTCTTCGCTGCTCATGGGGCTTGTCCTGTCCACCTTGCTAGGCCTGGTCTGCAGCAGACCCCTCCAGCTGCTGACTGACCTCTCTCTCAGCATTTCTGTGCACGTATGGACCTCTTCTCAGGCAACAGCATCAAGGAGGAGAGGATAATTAACAGTCGCTCTTGGGGAGTGTCTAGAACCCTGTTTAAAAGGGTTTTCCCAGAACCCTCTATGGGGCCTTACCAACTCCACTATATGATTCAGGAAATGAAAAGCAAAAGGCCTCACATCCCCTGAAAGGCCACACAGTGTGTGCAGGTTCAGGGTAGGGGTGAGGCCAGGCCTCCAGGTGCTATGCAGGCTTTGCATGCACACTTGTTTTCTCAAGTTAGTCTTTCCAAACCAGTGTCCAGAAAAGGGTGTGACAGCCTTGATCTTCCTGGTATGGGCTCTCACTGTACCGTGCCCTTCTGGAAGAGGGCAGGAGTGGGCACCTACTCTTCCTCTGCCCCTCTGTGTCCTCTTATCTCAGGGCTCTATCTTCTCCTTTCTGAGGACTCTAGGTGTATCCCCACTCGTCTCCCCTGCCCTCTCTTGTTTGTCACTTCTTCATGTGGTACTTCTGCCTCTAGGTCTGCCATTACATATGACCCTAGCCACCCTTGTTTCTTGTTAGTGTCTACAGCACCTTGGCCTCCTTTCCATCCTGGTATTTCCTGCTCTGGAGCATTTAAAAGCTGTTCCCAGGGCCTGAAAGCCCGTTCCTTTCTTGGTCCTCTCCCACAGGCACTTTTGAATAGCAGAGCCTCAGGAAAGCTTTAGCCCAAGTCAGATGGCCTTTTTCTCTGCTGTCCTAGGCTAACACCCCTGCATTCTCCCCTAGTAGCACCTAATTACCATTTATTTAGATTTGTTTTCCACTGCTGAGCTCAATTTCCAAGGCGAGTTGGTCTGTGGTTGTCTTGTTCACCTTTGCATCCTAGTACCCAATGCCTGACACATAGTTAGCACCTAATGATCGAGTGTCCGATGGCCAGTGGGACTTCCAGCTATCCTGTTAATCTTGAAGGAATGGAAAGAAAGGTCGCATTATGTGCTGGGGCTGTGAGCATAGTTTCCCACCTGGTGCAAGCTGTTTAATTTCTCCAGCTCTCAGCCTGGCAGCAGGCCAGGTAGGAGCTAGCTCAACTCAGCAAATGTTTATGAAGCTGGCCAAGTGGAGGAGAACTCTGTTGGACACTATGCAAGGGGTGACCCAGACAAGAACAGACCTGAGGCATTTGGAGCAGTCACCTGGGATAGGCACGAGACAGTGTCACTGGATAGGTGGACTGGAACACCACTGGGGAGATGGACTCCAAACCCCGTGCAATAGTGGCAGATGGCAGACTATGAGCGGGAGGGGAGGTGGGAGTCATGCATTAGTGCAGACACGAACCTCCTCAGTGATTCTAAATCTAGTCAAGTTGGCAATGAAGACCAGCATCTCAGGATGGTGGATTCAGTAGAGACGGGTAAGCAGCCGAGTAATAACAATCATTCGTGTGACATGGCAGATAGAAAGGCAAGAGAGAAGCTGGCAGCATGTCTATAATTCTACCACTCCTACCAGGACATGTGGGGATAGAGACAGAAGAATTCTCGAAAGCTAGCTAGCCTTGCATAAGCGGTGAGAAATAAGATGGAAGACAAGGCCTTACACCAAGATTGACCTCTGACCTCTTAAGTGCTCTGGCATGTCTGCAGCTACACTCACACCCACAAACAGACAGGTATACAAGCATGAGCACATACATGGGCATACCCAAGTGCACAGGGACACATACACACAGAGCTTTAAGAACAGGAAGGCATGGGAAGGGTAGAGGATAAGATCTGGAAATGGTTAAAGACACAGAAGCTTATTAGACGTAAAGGTAAGGGACAGAGAGGAGGCCAACAAGAATGTCAAGGCTGCAAGCCTGAACCATTGGAACACGATTTATAACACGCTAAAAGCAGGGACAGCGAGGGCCAGGAGAATCGGCACAGGTCAGACAGGCTCACTGCTAAGCTCTGACGAAGCCACACAAACACCTTGACAGGCAACAGGAAGTGCAGGTCTTGAAACTGGAACCTGGGTTGATGCCTCCACACCTACAACAAACAAAAGGCGCTTACAAAGAAGCAGTCGCTCTGGAACATAGCAGCCACTGTGCACACGAAAGGCGTGGCAGTACGTACACATATTACCAGAACAGATACACATTTTAATGTCTAAGTTCGAGATGAGGAAAGTGTGTCTAATTGCCTTTTCTCTCTGCTTAGAAATTGGAGTCCCAGCATGTAGAGTTGGCCTGCTTTCCTGAGAATGAAAGCAACCCATGGGCAAGCCCAGTGAGGTACTAGACTAAGACTGAACGCATTAGGGCCAGGAGGTAGCCAGGGGCACAGGGGAGGCCAGGCTGATCTCACCTACCCACATACTGTCTAGGGAAACTGGGAAAGCATCTCCATCCCCATAGTGAGAACCCCTCTCATAGCACAGATCCTCACACCTAAGCAAGGTGCACACATGCATACATGCACACACACACACACGTACACATGCTCCCATACTGCTGCTGTTTGGATCCTACCTTTAGAGATGCAGCCTCTAGTCTCACAGCAGCCTGTGAGGTTCTGCATGTAGATAATACACTCATCGAGACTGAGCCCCAGACCTGCTGTTAGCAGATCTGCCCAGTGAATGTTAATGGACAGGACCCAAGTAAGAGAGAGGAATGGGCTGAGGAAGGGAGTCTTGCAGTGGTAAGTGATATCAGGCTTTCCAACGCAACCTTAAAAACATCACTTAGACAAATGAAGACGACACTCACTTTCCAACAGTAACCTATTTTTATGACTAGTGATTCTTACTAAAACAGAGCCTCAGACAGGGTGTGCCACCATCACTTTAGCATATTTGAAATGGGCTTTCATTTTCCTCATCCACGGGAAGTGTACAGCATTGTCCTTCACACTCACAGGCATCTGGGGTAACCTCCGTGGACAGCAACAATGTCACACCCCAGTGTGATTTAGATGCCCTTTCCCCTAGCTTTCATTTTCTCTGTCATTCCTTTGGCACTGGGGGAGCAGGAGGCTGGCTTCCTGCAGGAGGCTGGTTTTCTGCAGGAGGCTGGTTTTCTGCAGGAGGCTGGTTTTCTGCAGGTGAGTCCCAGAGGCAGTTGGCTCTTGGGTGCTCTGTGGATCCCCTGCACTTTTCTGAACCAGGTAACGTCTTGGGAGGTACATTAAAGTGTTTAAACTTTAGATTGAAAATAAATAAATCATCCATTTCCTGAGAACAGCAATACTCTGTGTACGGTGTGGGTTCCGATTTCAGCTAACAAGGATGCTCCCCAGCACGGGGCAGTCGTCGGCTGGCAAATCCTCACCCGAGGGCCTGGTGAGGACCTCCTGCACTGCACATGGGCTATCTTGTGACTGTGAGTTACCACAGGACTCCAAGGGACAGCCAAGGGCCAGTGCAGGGGAAACTTTACCACAGTTCTCAAAGGGATCATGTCTGAGAGGGCACTGTAGATGTTTGAAGTATGCTTATTTCATTTTAATTGATTTATTTCATGGGAGGGGCATATCACAGCAGGCATACAGAGGTCACAGGAACATGCGGGTACTGGGACTCAAACTTCTGAAGCTTTTGGAGGCTGATGCAGTCCTTCGCTTGTGCCCTCTTTCTTCATCGTCAAAGTCAATAGTGTGCCACCCTCAGCTATTTCCTTCTCCAGTTCTGCTTCTGCAGCCACACCACCCTCTGAAACTCTGACCTTGGTGTCTCCCTCTTAGAAGGACATTGGTGACTGTACAGGGATCAGGTGGAGAACCTTAGGTCCTCTCTTGGCTCTAAAGCCTTACGTGAAATCTACCTGCAATGCTCTCTTACTATATGAAGTAACAATTTGCAGGGTCAGAGAATTCAGTCACTGATATCTTTATGGTATTCAGCTTTCCAGGAGACACATATATTTGCTTATTCAAGTGGTCATTAGCCCCACTCTCTGGGAACTGGCCAGCCGCAGATGACCTCCAAGTAATGGTCTTCCATACTATCTACAACAGTATAGCTTTTCTTGTGATCCACTTGTAAAAATGGTGGAAGAAATACTGTACATGAAGGAGCCACCAAACTCTGTAGTGAATGGGAAATGTGCACGGAAGTTCTAAGAATATTCTATATATAAATAACATTTAGCCATTGTGAATACTTGAGACATAACTGAGTTGCTAAGCTTTATGATCTTTTTTTTTTTTTTTTTTTTTTTTTTTTTTTGGTTTTTTGAGACAGGGTTTCTCTGTATAGCCCTGGCTGTCCTGGAACTCACTCTGTAGACCAGGCTGGCCTCAAACTCAGAAATTCACCTGCCTCTGCCTCCCAAGTGCTGGGATTAAAGGTGTGCGCCACCACTGCCCGGCCCTTTATGATCATTTTTAAAGCCAATTGCACATTGGAAAGATCTCAACCTTGAGGCAAACACATCAGAAGGAAGTGGACATGTTTATCCCAAATATCCATGTGGGCTCCTTACGCTTTTCTTGGAGGCTACATGATGCTTTTTAAATTATTATTGTACCTTTTAAATGTCTGCAAATAATAAGGGTGATCTGCCATCAAAAAGCTCGTCTAGTGAAAACAGAAAGTCTCTGAAGTCAGAGTGACCGGGAGGTCCCAGGGGTGACTGTTCCTTGGAGATGGGACTCTGCCAGCTGTGTGTGAGCTCCTGTGGCTGTCAAGTCCTGCTGTCCTGTGTGCTCAGGTCCTAGGTTCCCCTTCTTTCTGTATACCTTCCCTGATAGACAAGTTGGGACTTCTGAGGGAGGCAGATGGGCCCACTGGACCATCTTGGACAATGAGGCTTCAAGATGCCCCACTGATAGTTGGTTACCCATAGGCTTCTGCTTAGGTCAGCAAGAAATGATGAAGACAGAGCCCGAACAGAAAAAGGTACTCCATCTTTTTGTGTGGCAAAGGGACACGTGAGAAACCAAAGTTTGAGGAACTCCACAGAAATGAAGCAGCTCAGGCCTGAGCCCACCCATCTCAAGATGAAAATGAGTGACAGCTAGTTGGCACACAGATGGAGTGGGGAAAATGGGTGCATTCAAAGATGGAAGGCCAGTCAGAATCTCGTGAACAACAGGAGGGAAACTATCACACCACAGAAGCTTCTGACTAGCCAACTATTTCCTCTGGAAGAAATATGCTGTAATATAAGATAAAAAGCCATGGGTGATGGTGCTTGCAGGAAGGTCAGGAGAACACATATGCTATGAGAGTAAAGTGAGGGAATTCTGGGGCTGGAAAGGGTTAAACAGGGATGGGGGTGCCAACCAACACTTAAGATACAGGGAAAAGCCAAATAGAAACATGCTAACCTATGCGGCAACTATGAGACTTAATTTTTAAAAGCCTCTAACATAGGTGTGAATGGACAGGTGTCTTAAACAAGAATCCCTGTGCCAAGGGCGGGATGGATAGTCCTGGTGAGTTACTGGCCAAAGAGCACCCCCAGCACACGTCCAGAGGTTCTCAGAACAAAGAAGACTATTGTCGCGACTCTTGGATCATCCACCAGAGCTGGATGGTAAGACCTATTGCTGATGCCACACATGACACACACTTGGAATGAACATACAGATGAATCAGTCTGGAGCCAAGATGGAAGCCTTCTCTCTGCTGACTACAGGTCATGGAGCCATGGTTGCTAGAAGAGAAAGGTGTCAGTCATCTTGTCCAGCTATGGATGCCGAGAACTGCGGTATGGGCCTGCCAGGCAAGATGCAACCAACCACTCTCTCACTAGAGTAGAAGCCCTCTCCATAGGAAGAAATGTGTACCTAGCACTATACACTAAGAACAGATCTATGGCTGAGGATGTTATAAGCCCTCAGACAGAACTACTGACAAGAAGCTAAATAAATACTCACCAATCTGCCTTCTAAATATTTGTTTTTAGACTAGCGCAGCTGTCCACTCTGGCCAGCAAAGCTTCTTTCTGCAATGGATGACAGTTGTTAATGCTGAGTCCTAACTGGTCAAATGCAGAGAATAACGGCTGCTGAGAGTCCAGTCCTAAACTGGATCCAGGGAACATCACAGAAAAGGGGCCAGAAAGATGGCAAGACCTGGAAACTGGGGAGAAACCCCTTGAAGCATCTTCATCTATGGCATAGCTGATATAAGGATGGACACAGACGGCTATGCCTACTCACACAAGACACTGCACATAAAGCACATAAAATAAGACATGAAACTAAAAGGGGGACAATTAAGAAGAGGGTCTGTAGGACTATGAGGTGGACAAGAAAGGTTACCCTGGCGGATATGTTTATGATACATAATACTTATATATGTTTGTGTGTGTAAAATAGTCAAAACTTAAATTTTTAAAAAAGGGAAAATAGTCCTAATGTCCACATTTATGAGCTCTGTTTGATGAAATACCATTCATCCTCCAGCCCTGTGTCTGAGAGAACAGTCAAGCAAAGAGAGGATCGTCATACTGTTAGGTTTTAAAAGTAGGATATCAAAAGCAATATATAATAAGATCACTCACATAGTATAATCTAAGTCCACAGCAAATATGCAAACGTATAATTAGATGCCGCTAGGAGAAAACCCTACTGTTCTGTTTCCGACCCTCACCCATGTGCCCTGTCTTCCCTGGCTACATCTGAGTGGTCAGTGGAGAGAACTGCCCACCTTTGCAGGGTCCTTCCCCCACTGCAGCAGCAGATGCCCAGGCACGAATTCAAGACTGAGCATGATTATTTTAAGGCCAGGCTTAGGGTTCCTTTTGTTAATTGTTTTTAAAAATACATTTGAAATGTTTCACCTTTCAGCCACCACATGTATAAAACAAAACAAAAACTACCACTAATGTTCATCTAGAGCTAGGGTGTGGCTCAGTGGTAAAGCCCTTGCCCAGCACACACAAGGCCCTGGGTTTGATTCCCGGTTCTACAAGGAAAAAATCCCCACACCTAAAGTTCTCACAGATTCATAAGCCTCAACCCACAGACTGTTCCCAAAGGTGCCAGCTGCTGGCCTCTGCCAAGGCTCTCGGATTAGCAGCAATTGCCTTGCAGCCATGTGAAACCGGCTGTAGGTGGGAAGGAAGCCCTTGAGCCCTCCTCCCTTGTGGCCTCACCACCATTGTGGCAGAACACAAGCCCGAGCCTTTGCTAAGTCAACAGCTACTTAAATACCACCAACCCTGGGCTTCATGTTTGGGAACAGAAGTGGTTGGGGTTTTTTTTTGTTTTTTGTTTTTTGTTTCCAATCCAGCAAGGCTCCAAATCTACTGAACTCCCACTCCCATTTAACTCAGGCTTCAGGAGAAAGTCACACCATCGCCCTCCCTCTGCTCTCCCAGGCAAGCTAACCTAATGCAATATTGACTTCACCCTCCGTTATGATTCAGTAAATACAATGAAATGATTCCCACACACTGACTGTCTCCCCAGTTGTCCCAACCTCAGGCAGCACATGCCCTCTCTCTTCTGAAATCAGAGTGTCCCATTGTTTCCTCACATTCAAGACGGCAGTGCTGGGGGCTTACTGACCAGCATACCAGGCTCCTTTTGGACAAGGCAGAACTTCTGGTAAAGCTCACAAGTCCCAGGGAACGCCGACTCGGTAAGGAAACTACTTGAAAGGAAACGAGTTTCCCCGGCCATGTATGTTTTGTAAACTTAGATTTAAAGATGTCTCCCTCACTATTAATTAGGCATACTTAATAATAATGCTGCTCCCTGTCCATTGAGGGCCTTGTCATCATTAAATGTTACATGGGTCTCTCAGTCAAACCCAGAACTTCCCGATACGGCAGGTTTTACTGGCTAGCTTGCTCTGGGGATCCTTTGTCTCTGCCTTCCAAGGCAGAAACTATGGGTGGAACACCATGCACCCCTGGCATTTATGTGGGTTTCTGGGGATCCGAACTCTGGACCTCATACTTGTGGGCTCTAACCACTGAGCAGCCTCCCCAGCCTCCTTTATCCCTTTGAGATAAGGTCTTACTATGTAGCCCAGGCTGCCTCAAACTCAATCTTTTGGCCTCTGTCCCCTGAGTAGCTAGCATTACAGGCATGTACCACCACACCCAGTTTGTCACATATGAAGCACACCCATGCCCACTCTGTCCCCTGCTCCTGACCTCATTGCCTGGCAAGCCCACCCTGGCCTTGCCTGCAGCCTTTACCATGGCTGGGTCCTGTACATGAGTCTGTCTTAGGTCTAGAGCTCCATTGCAAGCTGTTCTTCTCACCTCACTGTGGTAACTAATGGACTTTGACTGTAGCCTTGATTGATTGGGCGACAGAGTAGCCAGGGTTGGAGGCACCCTAGTGACTCTTTGCACAAGAAAGGGGAGTCCAGGGCACATTCCAACCCTGTCAGCATTGGCTTAGTCCCTTGCGGTGTAAAATCTCACGCCTGGAGCCCTGTGAGTTCCTGGTACCAGCTGCAATTTTATTGGTGGTCTGTGACTTCAAAGGCCTCGCCTTTTCCATGGCTAGAGCAGGCAGTCTGCCGAGCAGAGGGCCCATCTGTGCCAGGGCACTGGGGATCCCAGGGGAGCTGGACCCAGCTTGCCCTTACGTCTTTCTTTCATATGCAAAAAAAGTCCTTCCCAATTCACTGTGGCCAGGGCACACAGAAGGCACAGTCTGCCTGCCTGGGAGACTGTTCATAGACCAGTGTGCCCCAAGTTTACAGATAAGATTCTTCTGCTCAAAGATGTGTTTGCTATTTCAACTAGCTAGGGCTCTTCTTTCATAGTAGAGAAAGCCCTTGTGCGGGTGTGGTTAGGTAACTCGGGATTCTCACTTGCTCTCTCTTTCTCACTATCCAAGGGGATACTAGACACTAGAGCCTGGCCGCAGTCTCACAACTGTTTAGAGGTTAAACATGAAGGGACAGGTGGCAGAACTCCTGTCAGAAGGCATCAGTTAATCCATACTGCTGCTACCTTTCTCTAGCAGATCTGAAACTCAACCAAGTACTGCTAGATAGACCCGGTGTCTGAATCTTCAATCTGACGTCTCCAGCCCTCTGTGCCTCAGTTTCTCCATGGGGATTAGTTAACCTGGTGAAACACTTCTGTAGTCTGTAGTCCATGGAGCACAGGTGTTAAGAAAGTGTTTGCTGTTATTGTCATATCCACGGGTATGTCTCATCTTGCTTATTGATTCCACATGAATGAATATAGATGATTGCAAAGAACAAGATGGTCGTCTCCCAGTGTCTCTTCTTTATCCTCTCTTCTCTATAATACAAACAGGCACACAAATCCCAGGCTGGATGGGAAATGAGGACAGCCCAGCCTCTGTTTTCACTTACTTATTCAGTGAATTTGGACAAGTTTAGTAAGCCCCCCACAATCCAGTTTCCTCCTGTGGAAAGGGAGCTAAGAACAACTGGTTTCTCCGAGCCATATAGAACTTACATGGAGTTTTAGTAAAGCTACCATGAAATATGAGCTGGACATAGCACCTGGCCTAAAGTGGGCATCTAGTATGTATTCAACATGATAGCCCAGTAAACACTTGGGGGGTTGAGGTCCTTTCTGAACAGTAAGTGTTCATGGGGGGAGTGGTCTCAGCAGCTGGCTCCGCCTCCATCACTGCCACATATTGCCAGTGGCCTTGCTTAGAATCCACTAGATGGGTTGATTAGCTTGAACTCTTTGAGAGCAAGCACTACATTTCATCCTTCACAGCTGGCAGCATCTGGTACAGCTCCATGCAAAGCCCATAAGATACAACTCCACAGAAGCAGTCCTTGGCCCTCTGAAATCCCATCCAAGGGGGAAAGTGAGAGAAGCCAGAGAAGCCAGAGCTGCCCTCCCTCTGCCCAGAAGCGTGCTGGAGATAGAGGCTAACGGGAATGGAAACATGACAGCGGGGGATGGGGAGAGGAAAACACATCAGTTTGAAGTTTGCCCACCTGGGAGTCAAGCCACATTGAAAATCAATAAGGCACTCAAGGCTGGGAGCCCAGAGAGCTGACTGGGTACCTGTTGGGCCTCCTTTAAAGTAGGGAAGCCTTTGAAGTTGCAGATGACCAATAAAAATACAGCTGGCATTTACAACTTCAACCTTCTGTCTTTGCTTTCCCCTATGTTGCTAACGGTCCACACGAGGCTTCAACGGGCAAGATTCTTGGCCTGCGACCACAGCGCCCCTGCACATTCTGCCAACAAGGTCAGGCTGTCTCCTTGACTCCACTGGCTAAGAATTGATGATTGACTACAAACCTTCCCAGGGCAAACCTGTCAAGTTTGAGCCATTAGAGGCAAGGCTTAGTATTCCAAAGCATGCAAGATAATCTCAGGTGGAAGCACTGTAAACTGTGGCCAAGATCCTCAGGACCGCTCTTGTCCGGGAGACGGTTCCTCCAGTATGCATTCTCACCCAGTGTCTCCTTCTGCACTTGTTTAAGAGGTGGAACAATAGAGACCCAACAGGTAATGAGAGTTGTCCACAAAACAGAGAAAGATAGAACAAGCTAGCTCCCAATTCCCAGCGGGAGCTCGAGGGTGAAGTGAGGTGCTCGGAGCTCTTCCCATTTCTCTCACTTCTCCATTCACACCCATAAGATGTTCTGGGACCTTACTCTTCATTCAGTAAGCACAGTACACTTTCTTGGAACCAAGGCCTCATGGTCCAGCCAAGAGCAGGAGACTAGGAGACATAAAACATGCAGGGGAAATGCAAAGGCAGCTGCAGGATGGATGTTATACTGCACGGTATATATAGGCAAGGTCAGAGCTAATGACCAAGCTGAGCTAATGTCAATAAACAGAGAACTATTAGGAAATTCATTTATCAAGATCTTGTTTATACTCCTATTTGTCAACCAAATTATTTGTTTGACTTGTGGCCTCCTCGGTCTCTTTCGGTCACTTCTGTCACCAGCAGGGCAGAGCTGCTGAAATTTCTCACATTGACTCGTGGAGCTGTATGGTCAGCACACGGGTGAGCAGAGCCTCGGTGGTCAGCCTTCTTGTGGGTCCGTCTTCAGTTAACAGCCACTCTTTATAATCCAATGACTGCCTGGACCTTAATTGATCTGCTAATTGCAGCTTCCTGCTTTCTGAAATCAGTTGGAGATGCTGATCTCCCAACACCCTCCTGCTTGGGGCGGGGGGGGGGGTGCTTGTCACCAGGAAGCAACTGCAGGCTGAAAACACAGCAGTCCAGTTAACAGGGGACCAGTGACTTTCTGAGAATGCTAGTGTCCTACTCCACCCCATTGTGATCTCCTCTCACTGGTCCCCATAGCACCCAGGCATCTGTACTTTGCCTCCCCTTTGTCTCCCCACACTCCCTCAATCCCCCCACCCCAGAGTCCTCAACCTTCTTTGGTACTAATGACCATTTGTTCTACAAACACCTCTCAGCCATGGCTTTGTGCCCTATTCTGGTCAAGAGGGCAATGGCAGGTAAGTTCCTGGCGGGCTACCAATCTTCCATGCCTCACAATTCTGGTGTTCTAATCTTCAGCCCTGTTCTTCCACCACTACACATACATCTGTATATTCAAGTGTAACGCTGGACCAGTAGCATGTCAGTCAGTGCAAATGTAACTGTCCTTAGGAGGCTGGACCCAGCGGCATCCCTGTTTAAGGCCCTGCCCATAAAAAACAGGTAGGTTAGGATACTCAATCACCTTGGTACTAAGCAAGTCTTTCCCTCTTTCATCTCCTCTGTCCCACTGACTTCTGGAGTTTCCACCTCTCTGAACCCTTGCTTCCTGTTCATGAAATGGCTTC
Organism: Mastomys natalensis; assembly: GCA_021653895.1. NCBI lineage: Eukaryota > Metazoa > Chordata > Mammalia > Rodentia > Muridae > Mastomys > Mastomys natalensis. The sequence continues at coordinate 539,324 of JAJTUV010000564.1, read as the reverse complement.
TCCATCCCTAGTGACAGATCACAGTAGGTTTCTGAGTAGCAGGCAGGGAGCCCACCTCATAAAGTGTCAACCTCCTTCATTACTTTGAAGGGAAAGGGGTGAAGGGCCGTGTATAAGAGTGAGACCCAGGATCTGACTTCTCTAGAAGCACTCGCGGTGATCTCCCCTCAGCAGCCGCGCTATGGAGGCTGACACATCTCAAAAGGAGAGTCTGGAAAAAGCAACACGAATATTTTTACCTTCTACGAAGGGCTACTGTGCAGTGTGTCCCTTTGTAGTTGGGGGCTGGGGGGGCGGGGGGGCCGGGGGGGGTGAGTCAAGCCATCTTGGAAAAATCAGAAAGCAGATGCGCCCGTAATTGAACTTGGCAAGGGCAATAGAAACCTCGTTATGGGTGTTACAGGCACTCACACCTCAATTAACCTGGGGGCCGAGAGGCTGTTGGCTGCTTTGCACAGATGTCTGGGGTAAGATTTAGGTGCCAGAGACTGCACAATCTAAAGACCCAGGACCTGTGCCCAGCCTGCGTGCAGAACTCCTTCTCCATGCTTCAGAGGCTTTGGCCTAGGAGAGTACCTGGTCCCGGGTGCCTTTCAGGTGAACCCCCAGTTGCCTGGGCCACGAGGCCCACCCCAGAGCAGACCCTGCACAACCAGAGGCTGGCTCTGCTCCCACAGCCACGACCTGTGCCGAGTTTTACTGTCTGTCATTTACCATTCTGACGGGGCAAACAAATTTAAAACACCTGGAAATTTATGTCTCTGATGGGTCGAGTTGCACTGTTCCATTATATTAAATAATCCAGGCTGTGCGCTTCAAAGGAGGCCGGCCTCCTTGAGGCCGCCTGCGTGCACCGCCTTTGTTAGTCGAGCAGGAGCTGGCGGCCTCACCTGCGCCTGCGCGGTGCCTGGAGCAACTGGGCCCAAGAAGCCCTCAACTGCGCCTGCGCCCTGGCAGCTGCACGCTTGGGCCTCAAAGGCCAGGCCCAGGGCCAGACTGACCCTTGGGTACTTTTCATCCTCTCTGACACTTGGCAGCCCTTTCCCCTCACCTGAGCACGCTCAGGACCTGGGCAGGTAAGACCTGCCATTTACAGGGCTTGAGTTCAAAGTTTAAGGTCCCATTTCTCTGGAAGGCGGTTGCTGGCTCTGACTTGGAGAAACGGTTTCCTCTCACGAGTTACTAGGACAGGCACAGCAGGCAGCTGTGTGCGTGGGCTGTTCCACTCCCCAGCCACACAACATGGCCTGCACAGCAGCCCTCAGACTATCCTAGGAATCAAACAAAGCTGGGGCTTCTGTGCGGTTTTTTGTTTGTTTTTGTTTTGTCTCGACGTATAGCCCTGGCTGTCCTGGAACTCACTGTATAGACCAGGCTGGCCTTGAATTCACCAAGATTCTGCCTCCTCCCAAGTGCTGAGATTAAAGGCAGGCACCACTTGGTGTGCACCCGGCTTGCTCCTCCTGAGTGTGTTTTTTGTTTGTTTGTTTGTTTGTTTGTTTTTTTAATTTTCCCCTCCTTGGGTGAGAATCCTAATAACTTAGAATGTCTTAAAAGTGATATGTGGCTTCAGATTCCGGCACTGTGGTTAGGACACCAGCAGGTGCAGACATGTCACAAGTGAACCAGGACTGGCTTCAATGTTGATTGGGCTCACTGGACACAGGAAACTCAGGAGGAGTCAGCAGCTAGAGCCGTTTGAATTTCATACCACCCAGGATAGTATCCCTGACAGGAAGTGTCTACCTCTGTAGGTCCGCAACAGTCTCTCCATGTCTCGAGAAAGCCTTGGAGTTTTGAAGTGGTTTGTTCTGGTCCCAGGCATATGAGAAAATCTCCCCAACATGGGAAGCACCTAGATGTTCTCTGCTAGAGTGTTTAGAAGAGACCCATTGCTAACCCATTCAGAGGCATCAAATGGCAGTAGTTAGCACTGGAAAAAGACTGCATAGAGCTACTTGCAGGCAGAAAGGTATTTAAACCCAGTGAAGGGAGGAGGAGCATGAGCAGCCCTGGGGTCTGCTCTAACGGATAAGGAGTGGCTCATTAACCACACTGTACAGATGTGTGCAGCTAACAAGCTTAGGGTGTTTTCCATGTTAAGTAATGATAGTACTTTCTCACATGACTGTCCCCAATGCTCTCCAGTGCCGTGTGACTGCATTACCTATGGAACAAGTGGGCAGGTATCTGTACCCGTCTTATAGATGAGACACCTGGGATACTATAATGCCAGTGACACTCTTCTGTGTGCCAGGTCCCCATTATCTTCCATGCCCTTCTCTGCACCCAGGAAAATTCCTTAAGCAGTTCTTGCCCTGAATACAAACAAGGCTTTATCATTTGCAGTATCAGCAATTTTATTTTTATGTAAGGCGTAGATTACATTCCCAGTAATAAAGATAAAACTCGAAATATAAGATTATGTTTGAAGTATAATTTCCAACTTTGAAAACATTCAAGTCACTCTCACATAGAATAAAACAACCAAAGAAAAAAAAACGCAGCAAACGTTCAAGCCGTGGTCACCCTTGTGTTATGAGAACGAGGCTGATGCTCACTGGTCATCCTTCACCTTTCCGTGTATCTAAGGCCGTTAAAATAGCATGAGTTAATTTTGAATTTTAAAATAAAGTATTTTACAAATTGAGTTTGGGCTCAGCAAAGCATGCAGGAGTTAAAACTCAGCCTGGCCCCATCTGCATCACTGTGAGTTCGGAATGGCACCAATCCAGTTGGGGCTGGCAATTACCAAGGGAGAGCTTGTACTTTAGCACCCCAAGGAAAGCCCCAAATTAATGGCCGTTAGCCATCACAATGGCCGATTTCTCAGGGATCACTCCAATTAGGATCTTCTCCATGGCTTACAACACTAGCCCTCCAACTTCAGACAGGGAGCATCTGTGGCACAGCTGGAGCAGCTGGGCTGGAAAGTCAATCACTGCCTAACAACTGTGCGACTGATGGCCCATCAATCAGAAACATAAGGCGTCCACTCCATTTATAAAGCACATACATTTGCTTGCAAATCTGCAACTGTGCTCGGCAGGCACCTCCAGCCCTGGAGAAAAGGCAGCACCAGTCACATCTGCCTATAAAGAATCGCAGCCCGGCACCCCTGTGAGGAATGCTCCCACTTCAGGGGCCTGCCTGGAAGTCTCCTTGGTCCTTTCCCTGCTGGCCCTCAAGTCTTCAGCCGTCCTCCTAGGCCTCCTGATACACTCAGGGTTGGCTCGAGGGTTTTACAGACCCTGAAAATTACCCACTGACAGTCTGTGAGAAGCTCTTCGTGCATGCAGAATTTAAGGCCTTGTAAAATGGCTCTTCTGCCGGGCTGTAGCCACTGTCCCTCTTTCCTTCTAAAACCCCAACTGTAAAGGTGCCACCACACACCTGTGGTCCCACACGTGGAAGCTCGAGGAAGGAAGATGATGATTTTGAGAGCAGCCCAGGCTAAGCCGTAACCCATGAAGAGAGTGAGAGGGACAGAGGTGGAAGGGGTCAAATATCTTTTCTCTAGATCATGGTCGGGTGAAGAACAGACTTACACGTCTTAAACGCTCATACAAGAGCTGGCTTCTGGGATGGATTATTTTCTCAGACCTGAAGAACATTGTCTCACACATTTCAGAAGCCCCTAGTAGGTAAACTCTGAACAAATGCATGGACAAAAGACCTCATGTCCAACCCTGTCCACCTGAGACTATCACAGACACCTCTGTACTTTCTGTCCCTCACTGTCCTCTGGAAAAGGTGGGAAGGCATGAGGCATTGGCTCCACCGGGCTGGAAAGGGAGCCCAGCTAATATCAGCCAAACCATTTCATGTATGTCTGCTAATAATGATGATGACAATTACCGTATACTGTTTGTGATTTCTAAGTTATTACGTTTGATTCAAAAAGGCTGTGAAATAAGCAAGCGTTGTCATTCCTAGAAAGAAAAAAAAGAAAGAAAAGTGAAGAGGAACTAAAGGAAGAGAATATTGGATAAATGTTTATTATTGGTGTGTTTGACAGTACGTCAAGCACTTTTCAAATGTGAAATAATCTGTCCTTTGGAGCAGACTTGAAAAAGTGAGGCACACACACACACACACACACGCTCATAGACACAGGCACAGACACACGCATAGACACACGCATGTACAAACAGAATTAGATCCATTTTACACAACAAAAATTAAGACTCAGACTGAAAGGAAAAAGAATCAGAGAAACTGTAGACAACATCCTAAGTTGATAGTATGTGGTGGATGAACTGGGATTTAAACTTGGGACTTCTGCTTAGTAACGAAATCACAGAGCTTTCCAACTGGAGGAAACATATTTTTTTCAACATAATATTTTTTTTGATTCTTTGGTAATGTTGCATCATGTACCCTGACCACACTCAGTTCCCCATACATCCATGTTTGCCCCCCATCATTGCACCCTCCCAAAAAAATTTTAAAAAGCCCAGTTTCTGCTATCTATATATCACTGTAGCATGATCAATCTCTCTGTGGTCTCCTCTTAAACAGAGCCTAGTCCTTCTCCTCCCAAGCCCCCTGCCAGGAGCCATCAATTGTAGGGAGCTGACATCAGCATCCTTATCACTGTTGTTAAGCAGGGATTAGAGGAGGCAGGGTTGTCACGGAAACCTTCCATGATCCTCTCTCAGTTCTGCAACCGCAGACATCCATATCACTGCAAAAGGAGCTTGCTTGCTCTTTACAGTCAGCAGGAGCATGGCTCGTGGGCTTCCACATGGTTTCTGGTGACAGCACAGACCTCTGGCTGCAGTAGGCCCACAGACTCAGACAAGGCCCTTGGAAGTGGCCCAGACCACAGACATTACCATGACCTCAGGTGGCAGCACAGGCTACTCACACCAATATGGCCCCTGGCAGCAGCACAGCCCACAGAGATCCACATGAACTTTGGTGGTAAAACAAAACATCAACACAGACCTCAGCTACAGTAGAACCATGGGCCCAGACAAGGCCCTAAGTGGCAGCAAGGGGCAGACAGCAACATGACCTCAGCACAGCCTTAGGTGGCAGTGCAGGCCACGCAGAGAGTAGGGCCCCTGGCCACAGCATGACCCACAGACAATAACATGGCTTCAGGCAGCAGGGCAGACCATGGGCAACTGTGTGGCTTTTGGTGGTAGCACAGGCCACAAACACTAACAAAGACCACAGTTACAGCAGAACCTCAGTCTCAGACATGGCCCTTGGTGGAGCATGGATCTGGACATCATCATGGCCTTAGGTGGCAGTGTAAGCCAATTGCACTAGCCTGGTCCTCACTGCAGTTGTGTCCAGTCACGTCTCTAGTTCCGCCTGTGTCCACAGCACACACACTGCTCCATTTTCTGTCTTTCCCATCTCTCCATCACATATTTGCTCATTGTAGTGGTGTCCTGTCACCCTCTCCATGAAGGCAGGAGTGGCCTGGGTGACTACTGCTACCTGAGTTGCGATGGCAGGATGGCCTGAGTCTGGTTTTGTTTTTAATTGATGTGTAATAGTTATAGATATTAATGGGGCTCACGTGACATCTCAACACACATGCACAGTGCATACTGATCAAATCAGTGTAATTCTGGCTACAGTTCTGTGAGTCAGAGAGACTAGGCAAGATGGTTCATGCAGTCCCTGGAACCTCTGGTGGAAGGAGAGAGCCAGTTCCCAACAGTTGCCCTCTGACCTCCGCACATACACTGTGGTGTGCATATGCCCCTGGTCTTACCACACGCATACCATTCTTTTAAAAGTAACTTAGTGGAATAGTTGCTACCATCGTTGGAGCTTTTCTGGTTGGTGGATGACCTGGAGCCCAGTATTTCTGTGAAGCAGTGGGATACTGGACTAAGAATGGCCCAGTATAACCAAGGCCAAAAAGTTCATACTGACTCCTTGGGATGTTACCCCCAAGCTAGTGCAATTCATCCTCAAGGCTAAAAAGATTCAGGTGGTGCCACTCCACACATTCCAAATACAAGGCCAGGTCACCTCTCAGGCTGGGTTTGGCTTCTGAACCCCAGGATTCCCCACTACACTGGTGTCAAAGAGGAAAGGCTGAGCTATCTCCGCTATTGGTTTTAGCAGCTCTTTGCTCAGTGAACAGAAGAGAGGGCTGCAGTGGGTCCTGCTCCCATTCTGAGAGACCTCCAGAAAGCTCGAGGCAGGAGAAACAGCCTCACAAATCATGCTGCTTCTGGGGAGGAACAGTAAAGCCATGGGATGAGTTATGCTCAGGGGGTTCCAATATACTGACGGCGCTCAGAAAGAATGGCAGAGAGCAAGGGTTGAGCATGGACATGTGCCAAGTGGAATCAGGACTGAACTGTGTGGTAACTTGGCAGGACCTCGGAGAGACAGACCTCAGGCTGTTAAGGAAAGAACAGGACTGCAGAGATGCAGAAGCCTGCATTCCCCTGGAGAGCCCTTCCAAGTGTGGACGAGTCCTCGTCCATGATGATGTGAGAAAGCATGGGGCAGAGGAGCAAAGGGTGAGATCTGAAGATCTTTCCTGCTCCTTCCACCAGTGAGGTTTCCAGAATTCTTCTCCTGTTTGGCTGCATGCCTTTTCCCTTCTGTCCTTCAAACCAAGTACTTGCTGACATTTCCCAACAACCCTGGCCAATTGCTGTGCCCAGAACCTCCTGAAGAGGTGGGAACCCGAGAACCCCTTTCCTATGTCTTCTTCACACAGAGGTTTAAATCTATTCTGCAGAGCTTTCCGTCAACATGCTGTTATTCGTACCTAGAGCCCTCTGTGCTGTAAAAGACAATAACTTTAGATAAAATAGGAGAATGTTACAAAGATAGAACCCAATGGCTCAAAACCAGATAAATAGCACTGTGAACATAGACCACATAGAAAGATAAGTCAGCAAACAGACAGCAGATTAGCTCTTGCAGGTTAGCAGCCCCTAAAAGTGGCCCACAGTGGCAAAAGCTACACTCAAACCCATGATCTAAAATGCTAGGAATGAGTCTGGGCTTTCCTACTCAAGAAAGAGGCAGAAATGGCACGGAGAAGTGTAGCTGCAGGCTCTGCTTTGCCTGGAGAGGTCAGGTAAATAATGTATTCTTGAAACCAGGACCCAAGCTCTGCTCCTCAGGATCAGGATAGGAGACCCATGCCATAAACTCCAGGCCTACAGGACACACCTGGACCACAGGACCTCTACAGAACCACTCAGAGGGGGTAAATGCAAGGTTGGAGAGGGAAGGAGGGAGGGAGAGAGGGAAGGAGGGAGGGAGAGAGGGAAGGAGGGAGGGAGAGAGGTAAGGAGGGAGGGAGAAAGGTAAGGAGGGAGGGAGAGAGGTAAGGAGGGAGGGAAGAGAGGTAAGGAGGGAGGGAGAGAAGGAAGGAGGGAGGGAGAGAGGGAAGGAAGGAGGGAGAGAGGGAGGGAATAAGTGGGAAAGGAGAGAAATTGCACTCAAAATAAGCTTGCAAACAAAAATTCCAGAACATGAAGAAAATTAAACCCCAGAAAGTCATTTACATCAAATGAAATAAAAACAATAGAGAATTTAGAAGGCAATTTGGAATAAGTACATTTAGGTAAAGAGATAAAAGGAAATTAACATTTAAAAAAATAGGGGACAGAAAGATAGACCAGGATGGGACAAAGACAAAAATGAAGAAAACTCAAAACTTTGGGGGGAAATATAATTAATGAAATTTTAAAACTGAATAAAATAAATTCTACACGGGATGGATATAGTTAAAGAGAAAAATAGTCGATTACAAGACAGAAGTAAAGCATGTCCTCAAAATACAGTGTCTGGCCAGGTGTGGGGTGCTCATGTTCAATCCCAAAACTTGAGGATCAGAGGCAGACAGAGCTCTGTTAGAGGCCAGCCTGATCAGTTCTAGGCCAACCGTGGCTACATGATGTAAGAGATAAATAATAAGTCAACATGTAAAGAAAAATAGTTTATATAAGTAGTTTTAAGAGACCTAAGGAATAGATTGGATAATGCAAACATATTTAGAGATGCTTTGTGTTATTAAAAGGAAAGAAAGGGAAAGAAGGATGGTAAAAAGGATGGGTGGGGGGAGGAAAGGATGGATGGGAGGAAAGAGGAAAGGAAGAAGGGAGGAAAAGGAGTAAAGAAGGAGTAAGGGAGGGAGAGAAGGAAAGAGAGGGAAGGGAGAGAAAAGAGGAAGGGAGGGAAAGAAGGAGGGAGGGAGGGAAGGAAGGAAGGAAGGAGACAGAGAAGCTGCATTCTGAGGGAGGAGGTGCTAGGAATTTTCTAGTAGTAAGGAATCTTATCCCTCTTTAGATTGAAAGTAGTCACAGAGTGCAGACAGGCTAACCCTGACATCTCTGTGGAAATGTAGGCTGTCAGGCAAACAGGATCATAAAGATGTATTAGATCTGCTTCCAACAGAGCTTAGGAAAGGACTAGTCAGGGAACCTTGTACTTAGAAGCTAGAATCTCCGATTCTTTTTATTTTGTTAATTTTTAACATTTATTTTGTGTGTGCATGGAGAGGTGCAAATTCATGCTTTCCTGTGGCCGGAGGCCAACCTGCAGCAGTCACCCTCCACCACGTGTGTCCCGGGTGTTTAACCAGGTTGGCAGGCTTGGAGCCACCTTGGCCCACTGTGTCATCTCACAGGCCTTAGAATTTCTTTCATTTGTTCTTAGGTGAGGAGTAAGATTCAATACCAGGGAGGAACAGGGCCAACAAGCGGCTGCCACCATGCTGGGGTAGGGTGGTGGTCCAGGTGCACAGGGAAGTACACCATCATGACCTGGGTCACATCTGTCAGGCAGGTAGTTCTACATGTACACCCAATCCCACATGCTCTATACAGAAATGCTCAGATTCCTGGTAGCTCTTAGTTCCATTTGCAAAGAACACCGATTCCAGAACTTTCTGTTGTAAAATAAATCCTGATTCCTAAAGAAACAGGTCTTGGGAAGGCATCCTATTTCTTTCTTGCCAGTTGGTGTTTTTCTTAACTGTAACTTTTAGTTTTTCCCACAGTTGGTCACGCTGGAAAGAATGTGGAAAGAGGGGTTTTACATGTTTGAGAAAGAGCACAGACTCCGGTTGGAAAAATGAAATCTCCAACCTGGAGCTCTGAGCGTGAGTCAAACTTTCCACAGTATAGAAATCTCTACTTGCAACTTGAGAAGCAAAATTAAGTTGTAATATTCCAGAAAATAGCTAGGGCCATTCAGAATTCTACTCCTGGCTTCTTGGCTGGATTGCAAACCAACGTAGAGGCAAAATTTAATTACCTGTCAGGAACTAAATAAAAAGTCTGCTTCATCTAATACTCCCAGTGTGCAGGACAGCTATGGAAACAGTTCTGACACTCAATCGATGGGGTGTTTACAGAGGCCTAAAGAGGCACCAAGACACATAAGGGGGACACCTGGGGCTGCAAGCTTTCACTGTTGTTTAAATGCAATTGCCAACCGCTCTACTTGGTGACCTACACTCAAAGCCACTGCCTACCCACAAGAGACCTTGCATTTATGTCTTTAAAATATCCCGTAATCTTCCTTTTCTGGGGTAAACAATGGCCCCTAAGGTGAGGCCCAGGGCACTAGGTTATGTATACAAGAGAACACCCGTCTCTCCAGGGACAGTTCTGCTCTGTGAGGTCCAGTGCTTAACATCACACCCCCAGGCTGCCCTTACTCTCAGCAGTAGCAGCTACCAGTGAGTCAAGACTATGTCCGCACCCGTTTGAGAAACAAAGTTAGTTCACATCCATTGCTGTAGAATTCACGTTCCCCAGTGCCGCCTGGAGAAACCCACTCTGCCCACTCACAGGACACTAGTGAGCCTGACGGGGAGTCAATGACTATAATTACAGTGTCCTACTGGGCTCCTGCTAGTACACTGTTTGGGAAGATTGTGAAACTTTACGAGGTGTGGCCTAGCTGGAGGAAGTAGGTCCCAGGTAGTGTCCTTGTCTCTGCTTCCTGATGTTGTGAGGTAAAGACTAACCATCAAGATGTTCTGCCCAAGCACATGGCATTGAGCTACCATAGTCTGAACCTTCTGAAACTGAGAACTAAAGGAAATCCTTCCGCCCTTAGCGTAGTCTTGATTTGTTCACCAGCACAAAGGCCTCGTCAGAGAGGTATGAAAGGGCTGAGTCCTGTACGAAGGTGTTGCTATGCTCCTCAGTGGGGAAAGCACTTACCATGTCAGGGAGGCCGTGCCACAGTTGAGAACAGAAACAACCGTTTGTACTGTGGGGCGGAGCTGGCAGGAGGCGCAGCTCCCAGCAGAGCCCCGGACTGTGGTCTCCTTCCACTAAGGGCTTTGCAGAGAGCGGCATGACCCTGAGGTGAGTTTGACACGGCTCACCCCAGTTCAGGAACCCAGAGGAGGTTTAAGCAGTAGTTGGTCAGAAAGAAAGCTCAATCTTAAGACTAGGGAAACACTTTTTAAAATAAAATCTTTTTTTTCCCAGCCTAAAGTCAGTAGCACTGGCTTTTCAGGCCGGAACACTGCTGTTATACCTGGAAACACCTTCTAACTTCTCTGGGCCTGAGTTTCCTAAAACAGAGTCTGAAAACCAGCATATGAACATTTGAATTATCATAGTTTTAACTTTCTACTCAAGAACCTGAAGGACTTCCAACCCTCATTATTCTCTCAACGCTGCCTCCATGGCCCAAGTGAGCACTTGCATGTGATTAAAGGCCCCAGCATCCCAGCATGAATGTTGGTAAGTTAAAGGTTTTTCCCATCTTCTCCTAACCCTGATACCTGGACACTCACCACCCAGAGCAGGGCTCCCAGGGTCAGAAGGCCCTAATGCGCCCATCCACACATCTGTGCAGGACACACCTGAGACTGCTCTCTCTATCTTTGCTATCCATGCATCATGCAGGGGCTCTACCCGTATTGCCACACCCCAGCCCTTCATAGACCAGCAGAGCAAAGGAAGATGCTTCCCACACGTCTTTAAGACCCGATGATCATAAGACACACAATTTCTAAATTGCTCTCCTTGGTGTTTTTTTCCTAAACAGTGCTAATAAAATCTTAAACCCACGTGGCGGCCCACTGCTCATCAGCCATCCACTGCCCTCAGGGTGGACCAGTCTGTGTAGATTATAAACAAAGACTAAAATATGCAGCTCACTCCACACAGGCTCCTTGGGGTCCCTGGAAGGGGAGTCAGCCTCCTCCCTGCTGCCTGCTGCCCCCAGTTGGGGAAAAGCTGTCCTTACAGAGTTGTTGCCTCAAGGAAGCTCCCTTGGATGCTAACAAACCAGTACAAGGACCTGCTACCCATCCCTGGAATCCTGGTTTAATTATTTAGGAGGAAGAGAGCGTTTGCTTCCCCCGAGCTCTGAAGGCCCCCAGAGCCCACGAAACCATTGTTCAATGCTTATTACCGTGGCAGGCCCCCCAGGCACAGTGTTGCAGAGACCTCATTTCAATATTTACCACTTAGATCACTTAAGGGCTGTCAGCTTTAATAACATTTTATCAATTGGATACTTATATTATTCACGGCTTCATAAAAATAGCAAGGCCTGCCTTGGCATTTCAATCACACTCCCGCTAATTTCGGTGACTGCTCAGGGATTTCATTTTTATTAACATTTAGATCCAACGTGGCTGGTTCCCTTCTGTGATGCAGTGTCTGGGGCGGGCAGGCTGTGGGGAGCTTCTGCAGAGCTCTTGCAGTGAGCTAGGATCAACCAGGATTCCTGACTAGCACTCAATGCTGAGGATGGCTTGGGAGTGGTGTGTGTGTGTGTGTGTGTGTGTGTGTGTGTGTGTGTGTTGTGTGTGTGTAAGTTCACGCTCTCTGTGATAGACTTTTCCCTGTGTCACCCAGGTTGTGCCACCTAGTTCTGTCCTCCCAAAGGTTACAGGTCGAAGAAGCACTCACTGGACAGACCCTCCCACCCACAGACGAGTCTTTTGTTCCAACAGAGGTGTTGATCCCTCCTCAGTCAACGGCTTTATTAAGTCCTTGGAGATGAAAGAGGTGCTTTGACTTTGGGAGCTGATATTTATAGACAAGCCTCTCCCCTGTCCCTGCACTGGAGGTGTTAACAACTTGAGGGCTAAATCAAATAAAAATTATAAAACTCATTTCTTCACTCTACAAAAATTACCAGCAAACACAAAACTCTCTGGACTCTTAGCTACCCCGGGAAGCAGTTTTGCCGAAGCCCCAGCATCCAGCATAGGTTTAGGCATACAGTAGCTACTTGGGAAGCATTTGCTGAATTAAAAAAGAAATACGGGCTAGAGAGAGGCTCAGCAGTTAAGAGCATTGGCTGCTCTTCCAGAGGTCCTGAGTTCAATTCCCAGCAACCACATGGTGGCTCACAACCATCTGTAATGGAATCTGATACCCTCTTCTGGTGTGTCTGAAGACAGCTACAGTGTACGCATATAAATAAAATAAATCTTTTTTTTAAAAAAAAAGAAAATACAGCCGGTAGGGGTGACGCACTGCTGTAGTCGTCGCACTCGGGAGTCCTAGGCATCCATCTTTCCCGAGTTTGAGTCCAGCCTTTGCTGTGAGTTCGTCTTACAGCCCGGAAAAAAAAGAAAGAAAGAAAATATATTTTATTTCTTTTTATATGGAAAGGGGAGGCGTTCATGCTACCATCTGTGTGAGTTCAGAGAACAGCTATGGGGATTGGTTATCTCCTTCCACCACATGAGTCGTGTCGATTAAATTCAGGTCATCGGTTTGGTGACAATGACCCTTTCCTGCTTAGCCACCTTGCCAGCCCCATTTGTTGAAGTTGCCATGGTTTGTTTCTCAGTCAGATGTCACTATGGTGTCATGGTTAAGAGCCTGTCTTGGGAATTGCCTTGTATCACTTTGTCATTCAGATTCATGGCCTTGGGTAGGCTGTTTAACATCTCTAAGCCTCAGCTTCCAGAGCTGTAAAATGGGACAATAGCACTACTCACCCTCCCCAAGTCTGTAGCACTGTCTTTGGAACTCAGAAACATACTTAGTATTGGCTCTTTGATCAGAGTTGGTGCTAGCAAATAAACTCAAGCTTTCTGTTTCTATAGAGGCCTTTGGGCTAGTTTTTGGATAATCCCTAGATGGTTCAGTTCTGTTAAGATTAAATATTCAAGGCCCTGGGTTTGATCCCCAGATGGCACACAAAAAGAATATATTGATTTTAAATAGATATAGTAGCACACAGCTACAATCCTTGTACTCAGTATGCTGACTGGAGGATCAGGATTGTTCAAGGCCAGTCTGGGCTACATGGTGAGAATTTGCTTTAAGGAAGGAAAGAAGGGAAGGAGGGAAAGAGGTAGGGAAGGAGAGGGAGAGGAGGAAGAAGGGAAGGAGGAAGGGAGGGAAGGAAAGGAAATAGTTGATTCCCTCATTTGGGAAATTAAAATCAAAATTATAATTAGAATCCACTTCATATGCACAGACCAACTGTGATAAAGAAAACTGAGAAATGTCAGTGTTGGCATGGCTCTTGGGGAATTGGAAGCCTCAGCATTGATAGGTGTGGTAGCATCTATTCAGTGAAGCAGGTGAGTGTGCTCAATGGCACAGCCACTGTGAGAAAGTCTAGCAAGTCTTCGAAAAGTTCAATGTGGACCCGGGCATGGTGCTACACATGTTTGATCCTGCCTCTGGGGAGAACAAGGTGGACGACTGTGAAGTCTAGATCAGCCTGGGTTTCCAGCAAATTCCTGTCTCAAGAAAAAAAACCATTAGCCATCTCAGCATTCCTCCATGTGTGTCTTAACCTGTTCAGACTAGAATAACAAAAATGTCATAGACTGGTGACCATGGACCATAGTTTGTGATTCCATTGATGTGAAACGTCCAGAACAGACACATCTATAGAAAAAGAAAATGGTGTCACAGTTGCTAGCATCCTTCCCTACAGTCTTGGATCACACCAAGGTTTCTTTTATCTCTCTTCTTCTTCTGAAACAGGATCTAAGATCAGTGTAGACCATGTGGCTGAGAATGGCCTCAACTATTTAGATCCTCTTCCCCCATCTCTTGTGCAGGCATGCACTGCCATGTGCAGTTTATATGCTGGGGATTGAACCCAGGCTGTGAGCATGTCGGGAAGGCACTCTGTCAGCTGAGCCCCAGACATGGAGCTCTACTTGGGGAGTCAAAACTATTTTGGAATCAGTGCTGAGTTTCAAATAATTAGACTCAAGGTTGCTGAAATACATCCCCAAAAGCAGTGAGTTTTGTTCTATGTGCAGTATATCTGTTTCAAAGAGAATGCATTGTCCTCCCAGTGGCACAAACCCAGCCTTTACTCCTGCTATACCCATGCGAGCATGTTTGGCACAAAGGCCCCTTCATCACCTCGCTGTCTGAGACAAAGCCTATGCAGTATGAAACTTCTAATGCTTTACAATTTGCAAATCACCTTCTCATTTGATCACTGAGATAGCCACAAAGGCATCTGTTACTGCCACTAGTCTGTAGAGGTGGAAGCAGATTTAGAAATATGAAACACCACAGCCAGGACCCCTCAGCTAAGTGGACCAGGTTGAACTGGTACTCCGCTTTCAAACTCCAGCATCTTTTATAATTTCCCTATAATCACACACCATCTGACCAGTGGAGCTTCTAGTCTTTACAGTCAGGAGTCATTTCCAGAGTCCTAACTTGCCTCTGATTTCAGCCCTTAGCTTCATCCACATACACAGCCTTCCTGACTCTGTGGACCTCCAGAGATATGTCCTATACGTCAGAGACAGAGTGTCACACACAGAGATTCTGAGAAATGGGTCTCCTCGTTTTATTTCATCCTACCAAGGAGTTCACCTGCTGCTGACCTTGACATTAACTACGGCACACACTCTGGGATGGGAAAGTCCCTGTTTGTTTATATCTGTCTCCTGTCTTTGAGATGGATATCTACCCTATTTAGAAGAAGATTTCTTGTGAAGGTCTGCTTTTACACATAAAGGTGAAGAATGAGATGCTGGGGACACAGCCTGCTGAGTCAAGAACAATTAAGGCCAGATGTAAAGCCAAGAGACACGAAGGGAGCTCTCTGTTCTGGGTGTTGAGATGTGGGATGAGAGAAAAGGAGGAAGGAGGGAGCCCCTGAGAAGAACCAAAACCACATGCTCATGGACCTGAGATGCATTTAGTATGAGTGGCCAGGAGGTGTGGAGGTTGCTGTCTGAGGAATGGAGCCAGCAGCATACACAGAGGAGTTCATCCTAACACTTCTAACTGGGAGACAGATGTTAGAGAAAGATTAAGATCCTACCCACCCCTATCCCAGTTCATTAGCTAGATAGAAGGTGACCTCATTCAGAACATGTCAGTCTGAAAAGGCACAAAAATAATGGCTTCATGATTTGCTTCTTCAGTGACACCAGGTCATTTCTGGCCAAGGCTGAGAGTGATGTTAAAGTCACCAGTGCTCTCCTGCAGCCACTGGGGTACCACAGTTCTTTGGCGAATTACTCTGTACGAAGTCACGACAAGCAAATAAGGCAAACCAATACCAGAGCCTCTGCCCACTGTCTGTGGGTCATATTTATATTCTTTTTAAACATCACACATTCTCGCATGTGACTGTTTCAACAGAACATCCTCTCACCTGTGTCTGTTTCAGCAAAACATCCTTTCACCTGTTTGCCCCAGCAAAACATATGACATAACTGAGTTTGCAAAGAAACCAGAAATGTCTACTTCATCCCTTCCTCAGCTTAGCACCAGAGTAAAGGCGTGGTTTCAAGTCCTCCTTACCTTGCAAGTCATCCATCTCTGTGCTTGGTCATAAGGACAAGAGAACAGGGGCAGAACCTGGAGTAGACACATCAGCTGTGACACAGAGGCTTCTGGGAGAAAACCCAAATATAATGACAGCATGTGACATCTACATCTAATGGGCTGCAACAGGTGTTATGGTTGAGATGAAATACTCTTGGCCAAACAACCTTGAGCATCAGGGTAGCCATTTTCAGGGTTAGGGCTCTGAGAAGTGATTAGATCATGAAGGCTTGCATCTCTTGAGTGGATTCATTCATCAATCTGGATAGCTATATAAGCTATTGAGTGCTAGTGATGCTAAAAGGGGAAGCAAGTTGGAAAAACTGTCCAATTAAGAGCATGCTCTTAGAGAGTAGTTTGCATCTAACTTCTTCCTCATCTCTTGCTTCTTTCTGAGGAAAGCAGCTTTCTCCTCTATGTACTTCCAGGCCTAGTAACCAGGCACTGAAACTTCTAAAACTATGAGTCAAATGAAGCCTCTTCTTAAGCCAATTGTGCTGTACAGAAACAGAGCGCTAACACGGGACTTTCCAGAGATAGGTCGGGCATCCTAAAACAACCCCAAGACAGACAACGGCATCAGAGGGGCTCTGCAGCAAGTGACCAACAAGCTTGAGATTGGCATTCTGTGAAAGTCATCAAAAACAGGAACAAAGGCACAGAGACTCGAGACTAGCAACTGCATTTGGATAAAGGACGTGGTCTTGGCCAAGATGTGTGCCACGTGACTGTTGGTGGACAGCTCTGGGGCACCTGTTCTAAGGGGTAGATTATCCTTCCATTGGCTCTGGTGACCCTTTTACTCCATGAGTGCTGGTTCCTCATGCAATCAACACACTTCCCCCTCTGTTCTTTCATTATCCTCTCTCTCTCTCTCTCTCTCTCTCTATCTCTCTCTCTCTCTCTCTCCATTCCAACATCTGTAACAGAAAGTCCTCTTCACTGTCTCAACATCTGTCTCAACACCTCCTCCTCTTCCTTGACTGTTTGGTCTTCCCAACACTGTATCCTACTAGCCCTGGGATTCTGAGCTGCTGAGACAGTTTCTAGAGGGGAGTTTCATGGTTGATTCCCAAAGTCACTCCAGGCTTAGGAGGTAGAAAGACTACCATGACCGCTCAGTGTTTTCAGATCAGCAGCCAAGGCTGACATCAGAAGGGGAAGAGTATCAAATGGTACACAGAGCTGATGAATTCAAAGTTGGACCAGAGCTGCCTCAATCCCCCCTGCCAAAGCCGGGATGGAGGCAGATTGCAGCATTCAAGGGAAGCACTGCCAAGCTTGAAGCAAAAGCAGGGCCCAGGCACAGTCTCCACGCTAGTGCAAGGCCCTGGGTGATTACAGCTCCTCCACGCCGCCATGGTCCCTTCCTCCCCTCAGTTAGACGGCAAAGTGACAGATTCAGGAACTGTTCCATGGATAAAATCTTTCTTTTTCAGTGTCAAAAGGAGGATGCCACCTGTCTTGAATCTCCTCAAACCGAACAATACAGAGGCAGGAGATGGCACAGGAGTGGATTCTGTTAGCCGAGATTGATTTTATAATAAGCAACTGGAAAAAAATGTAAAATTTCATCGTGTATTTAAAGAGCTCCTAGCACAACTTGGATATGATCCTGCATATGAAACCTTGTAATAGAAACTGGCTGGGCTAGCTATGTGTATTCTTATTGTAAAAATACCACACCCTAATGAAGCACTGGAAAGTCCAAGGAGGCCACCCGGATGGACCACAGCCAGGAGGGCAGAGTATCTGGAAAGGATTGGAGCCTATCAAGGCATTTGAGCAGGATTTTATGCAAATATAATCAGCTCCAAAATCAAATCACAATTATTTAACCCATTATCTCTGGCCCTCGGTAATGTCAGCGTGTTACCTCCCCAACCCCTTGCCCTGTCAAGAAGAGGATAAAATCGGAGTGTTTACTTTGTTATTGCACATCCTGTTACAAACCCCACTGTTGCTAAGTATGTACAGAACCTTTAACTAAGGAACTAATTGCAAGCCACTTTCAATATCTCTTGTTTTTAATTTAATGCCCTCGGAGAGACATAATTGGGCTAGAGGGAAGAATTTTCACCGAAGTCATGAATTTGCTATATAAATACAAACAAGAAAGAAAGCTAATACAGTAAGGGAATATGGATTAATTTTGAAATTGTCTGATTAGTGGATTGCTGCCCATCAATAATTGCCTTATATTTTCCCAAGGCCCTCTCTTTATTGGAGTTTGGCACCGCATCTGCCCACAGCCTGTCAATCAGCCCGTGCAGCTGGGAGGGTCTGGAGACACCACAATTGGAAGCCTGCTGGGGCACCTTGTTAGACAAAGCAATATATCCCAGACGTGAAAACACTCCCATCTCAGCTCAGCTGCTAATGTCTTTATGCTCAGTCCTCCTACGCTGGGGTTCGGCCTCTGTGGGACAAGGTCTGACTTTTTATTTTAAGCAAAGAAAAAAAAATAGCAGTGTCCCATTTACATGTATTTTATGGGCCTGGATTCTGGTGGAGTCTGAGGTCAGAAACACTTCTGTCTCCCAGCAGCTGGGTAGTTCAGCACCATCATTAAGATTCCTAAAGTCACGTTAGCCAATTGTGCTTCCTACATCTAAAACTAAGAAAGCTGATCGGGGGGTATGTAGATAGTGAGTTTCTAACTTAATTAATGCTGAAAACCTGGAATGTTCTTCCATCCCCTGAAACATTTCCTGACTCTCATCCCCAAGCCTGAAGCTCCAATCACTAAAGACTCTTGATCAGAGAACACAGAGGCGGGTTTGTTGACTAGAGGCACTGTAAACATCTCTTCAAACCACACTCAAACCACACCTTTATCACACACACACACACACACACACACACACACACACACACAAGAGAGAGAGAGAGAGAGAGACAGAGAGAGAGAGAGAGAACAGAGAGAGACAGAGACAGAGACAGAGAGCGAGCAGCTTGGCTAATGATATGTTTATACCACGTCCACTTCCAGAAATATTTACGTCTCTCTATCTTGCCAGCAATCAGTCAAAATATACAAAACCAATTCACATGCAGGGACGATTTCTTTGGAAGACAAAACATAATAAGACAAAGATGGCTCCCATCCTGCTTGTTTGTGTTTAGCTTTCTCATTATCTACTGTTTGCCTTCTCTGTTTGGTAAACGGAACATTTGTTTTCCACAGGGAGTTTGTTCTTGCTAAATAGGAAACACTAAGGCCTGCAGCAGGGTCCCCGTGGCAACAGGGGTTGCCACGTGGGTTGATTAGCTGCTCAAAGGCAATGTCCTCTCAAAGTCTAGGTCCCTGCTTTGTTGGGTGGTCAGGACTAGTTTTGGGTGGCATCCTTCATCCTGTACTGCAGACACCTTTGGTGGTGACAGCCTATTGGCTACAGGGTCGAATTCTGGATCTTAGATGCTCCAGGGGCAGCTCTGCCCCTGTCTGTTGCTTTGGAGGAACTAGTGGCTTCCAAATGTGTTTCCTCTGCTGTTCCCAACATTAGGCCTTGTCACCTCCTCCCCTGGTCTGCATCATTTGTGACTAGTAGGTACCACTGCCCATAGAAATTGTTCCTTTCTCAACATGTGTTGAGAATCTCCTCGTGTTGTGTACAATGCTTACGTAGATCCACATGAGAGATACACATGTATGTCATTGCTTCATGTCACTGTATTCTGCCTGGTACCTGGGAGATGCTCCACGAACCCTTTCTTTAGGTCAGGCTGTAGGTATATAAGCTTACAGTAGTCATCTGTAACAGACTCATCTGGCTCTGGAATGGCAGAGTGTCTTTTCAGCACTTTTTTTTTTCAATTTATTATCCTTCCCTGATCCTTCAGGCATTGGGCCCATTTCCATTCAAACTTAAAGGAAGTTGGTTTCTTCTCTTTGTGACCTAGATGCTCTTTGGGAAGCCATGACAGGTTAAGTCTCTCCCTCCAGATCCTAACTAGTTCCCAGAACTTACAGTGCACTCCTCCACACATGTGCTCACGTTCCTCTAAGCTGGTCTCATTACTCCCAGAAGAGCAAGGTTCCCCATTGGGCTTGCCCTTCCTTCTCCTCTGTTGCTTCTCTTCTTCCTTCATGAGTGACAACCTGCCTGTCTGTAAAGCCCAGCAAGCCCAGCCTTAGAAAGGCTTTCAACTGCATTCCTCCTACTGTTCCCAACATTGGCCCTTGTCACCTCCTCTCCCAGCCTTGTATCATTTGTGGCTGGTAGGTATCACTGTCTTCATGGAGTGTCCCTTTCACATGTATTGAAAAGTTCTTGGTGTTGTTTAAAAAAGAAAAACGGCGGCGGCAGAGGGTTCCAGGAGGAGAAGTTTATTTAGGGTAGAGGGGAGAGCAGAGAGAGGCGGCAGAGAAAGGTGGAGGCCATGACCACGCGGAGGGGGAGGGGAGAGGGAGATACGACCTGCAGGCGCGGGGTCAAGGAGCAAGAGAACAAGAGCAAAAGAGAGAGAGGAGGGGCCATACAGCCCCTCTTATTAATAGTGGGCAGGGCTACCTGGCAGTTCCCAGGTAGCTTTGGGAAGGAGTATACCTAGCTGTTGCTAGGTAACTGTGGAGGTGGAGTTTAACAGAATGCTAACACTTGGTGCTATGTACTATGCTTGCCTAAGTCCACATGACAAATAATCACATGTATCTTTGGCTTTTATGTCCCCAGACCTGAATTCTGCCTGGTATCTGAGACATACTCAAGGGATACTTTCTTAGGGTTGTTTTGTTTTGCTTTTGAGACACAATCTTGCTATAAGAGCCTTGGATGGCCTGGAACTTGCTAAATAGACCAAGCAAGCTGGCCTTGAATTTGTGGTGATCCTCCTACCTCTACCTCTCAAAACCTGGATGACAGTGTTCTGTCACCAGGCCTGGCCAAGGAATACCTGTGGAATGAGTAAATTAGTGTGCAAATGGATTGGAAGGAAATACAATATTGTTCTCATTATCACAGACACAATAACTTTCATGGGGAAATTGGAAAAAAAACTCGTGTGTGTGTGTGTGTGTGTGTGTGTGTGTGTGTGTGTGTGTGTAACAGTGGTTTGCCAAAAGAGAAGCATACAGAGTCATATCCTAGACCACAAAGAGAACTTCTAGCTCCCACAACAGAGCAAAACTCAGGTCTAAAAGAGTGTGCCATGGAGGGAGGATGCTAGGCCTGACTTCCTGGTTCTCTTCTACAAGTTCTGAGATAATTTGAATGTAAGTAGCCCCATAGGCCCATACACTTGAATGCTTAGTCACTAGAGAGTGGAACTACTTGGGAAAGATTAAAAAGATTAGGAGAAAGTATTTCACTAGGGATGGGCTTTGAAGTCTCACAATCCCATCCCCCTGTCCCCACTTGCTGCCTGCATATCCTGATGTAAAGCTCTCAGCTACTGCTCCAGCGCCACACCTGCCTACTTCCTGCTATGATGACAACAAACTAGACTTCTAAAACTGAAAGCAGGGCCACAATTAAATGCTTTCCTTTGTCAAAGCTGCTATGGTCATGGGTCTTGGTGTCTCTTCACAGCAATAGAACAGTGACTCAGTCAGTCCTGTCCCTCTCTGAATCCAGCACTGGTTTTGCCTCAGCTCCAGGTTCTTGTAACAAGGCTGAGACAGGACTGAACATCTAACAGGACTTCACCAACAGTCCTGGGATCCTGAAGGAAAGGCGTAATCTATATATAAAGTCTCAGAAATTGTGTGAAGGGCACAAAACACAGGAAGCTATGAGTGTGGCCTTTCTTGGTGATCAGTTTTGTTCACAAAGATAGGTCACTTTGGGAAAGGTTAGGTTGGGAAGGTGCAAGGAAGACTCTGAAGTGGAGTTTGGATATGTTTGCTCATGTCAGTCTTAGTATTGACACAGGTTGAACACAAACACCACAAGTAAACATTACGCATAGAGGGAAGAATCGCAATCAGGTCTGCCAGACAGAACGGCTGAGGGCCTGGAAATGCTTTACATCTCTGTTCCTACAGATCCCATTGCACTGTAGTCCCGTTTTCCAGCAGCTGCCTAAAGAAGATGGCCTGAGTCCACTTACATTGCAAACACGTGTTGTGGCTTGTCGTAGAACAAATGGTATCACCTTTGAGTCCCCCAGGATTATCACTCCAAAATGAGAGTGAGGAGAAAGTTCTGAGGGAATGCTGCTCCCTGACCAGCAGGCCCAAACCCCACATGTGACTGATGGGGTGATAGGAAGATGCGGACCCTAACAAAGCCCAGGGCAATCCCCAAGTAACTGGCTGCACTGACAGAGCTGGGTGCCCTCTGCAGATTAGAAACAGTTTGCACTTACCCGTGTGGAACAGAACAATCCGAAGCATAAAAGAGTAACATTTGGCAGGTTCAATTCGAGCCGGTGAAGAGGCATGAGAGGAGAAAATTCCTGAAAGAGACCCTAACTTAATCAATCACTCGAAGCAGGAGGCTGAAATAGATCAAAAGGGCTGTATTGGCCCAGGTATGCACACACCGTATTAATCTCTGGCCCAAGCGTAGAGGCTCCAGGCGTTGCCTCCCAAGCATGCCCGGAGCAGCCTGATTTTATTTGTAAATGCACGGGGAAGGCTTGAAACACAATCATAGGCGAGGCCGATGGGCAGGGACCATGTGGAGTAAAGTCCGGACCAAGGGAGTGGAAATTCCCTTGGATTTATAGTCTTACTGATTTTATTCCTGTGGTGTGCATACGAAATCTATCCCCAAACTGACAAATTAGTGAGGCTCCATCTAAATCTTCCAGTCCAGGAGGTGGAAAAGGACCCAAGGCAAAAAAATAAAGGCCGAAGCTAGCCTGTGCCAGTGACAGAGGGTGGGCCTCATTGACCTATCTGTCTCCATGAACTCAACTCTCAGTGACAGAGACATTTCTCGTCTCCTATATCAGCACTGGGGGATCTGGCCCAACAGCTAGCCTCAACTTGCCTGACTCCTTGCACATGTAAGCAGTGCCACTCACAGCTTTTTAGCTTACATGAGGGGAATTAATTTTCTGTCTTTCCTATCTTTTCTCACTGTATAGTATATACCTTTAAACTTCAGAGTTTCCCTTGGAAATATTTTCATATAAACTGTATGCTTTGAGGCGACGATCAATGTCTTCTTGGGTTTGCTTCTGTCCTCTGCATTTGGAATGTGACATAGTAGTTACATCCTCTGAAGAACCAAGAAAAGAGCCTGAGGTTGGGCGAGAATGAACCTTGCATGACAGTCGAGAATAAATGTAATGTCTCCTTGTTCAGGCACGTGGCAGGCTGATCTCCAGTCTGCCTTTTTAAATGTTGGTTTTCTTCTCACTTCCCTTTGCTCCCTGGAGTAGAGTGGTTGGGCTCATGCTGGTAGTGTGACTCTCAAGTGTGACATCAGGGACTCAGCAGACCTCACCCCAGCTGTCTTCTCTGAGTCTCTCCCCTCGTTTAGGTGGCTGAGGGCATTTTTAGGATTTGGCCAAAGCAACATTGAGGTTTGGTGAGATGCATAACTCACAATCACCTCTATGGAACCAAGTCATGGCTAGCTGCACTCATGAGAAGCCAAAATAAAGGCAAATTTTAATTCCACTAAAATAGTATCAAACAAATCAAATAGTTCAGGGGTCCCAGGAAAAAGCTGGATAATCCTAAGAGACATATACCCAAAGGCAGTCCACCTCAACTGTCTGAGATAATTTACTTTCAATTATTTTGACATCTACTCTAACAGTCTGTCAACCTTTATCTCCATGTGTTCAAACAAAATTTGAATGCTTCATTTTTTAAATAATAAAAAAAAGAAGACCAAACTGCAGATATATAAAACTCCCCTTACATAAGTAATCTAGTTTCTGAATAGGAAAATACCTTGATTTGGTTTTAAGTATTATAAAGTTTAAAAATTAAGGTAAGTATTGTCATGATTTGTAGATTTTTAGATACTATCTACTAATTTCAGCCCATCTACTCCCATTTTCTTTTTGTGTTCATGCTGGGTGTTGTTGTCAAGTCAATAAACTTATATTTTCTATTACAGGGCTAAAATTTTTATAAACATTAAATTGATGGATCATAACTTCCTCTTATATAATTTCTTGCAACTAGAAAGCTGATATATTTCCAACAAGAAGTTAAATGCAAGAATGTTGATAGGAAAGTCTCTCATAACATAGCACCCTTTACTGAAACTCACCCGTGACTGTCAGCAGTAGAGTGGGTAAGTTGTGATATGCAATTAAGTGCTCTGTATGTTTGCACTGCATGCAAACATGGATGGAAGAGATAAAACACATGTAACATACAGGTTTTACATAAATACACAGCTAATGCATTTACTTAGAAATTAGTTCTAAGGGATGTGCAATGACTATAAAGAGGCTCAAGGAAGGTCTTCTGGAGCCAGAGATAACCTATTTCTGGGCAGGACCTTTTTATATACATATATTCATATATTTTACCTTGTGAAATTTAACAGCATGGATATGTGCACTTTCTGTATTTTTCTATGGATATTTTACTTCCACAAAACTTTAAATAGCATTATAGAAAGATGCTTACATCTTTGTTATTAAATGGTACCATTTGACCTCCCAGCTTTTAAAGAGTTTTATTCTATTTAAAACATGTCTTTATCCATTTTCTCAATCTCTGTTATTTCATTCCATTTTCAAAGTATCTTGGTTTAAAATATTTACATTCTCCTCTGTAATCAAAACCTCCATGTTTGGTTTGATTTGATTTGATTTGATTAATTGATTTAAATAGGGCATCTTGCTGGAGTTCCCCAGTATTTTCTTAAGTGATTAAAATGTGTCTCTTGCTCACCAATAAGATTCAATGACAGAGCCATCCTCAAGTGTATCTGGCATGTTCAAAACTGTGTTTTGGCTGTTTTTTACTTTAAGATCGTAACTTGACAGCAGGAGAAGTCGCAGAATATACATAATCACTGTGAGGTCTGTCTGATAAGCCCTGTGATTTGCCTTCCCACAAGTAACTCATGTTTACTTGCCTACTTCTCCAAGGAATTCTTTGAAGTTCCCCAGTCTTATGAGCACCTATCTCCAAGGTGGCTCAGTATTTCCTAGTGTTCTTTCCTCAACTTTTTTAGGAAATTTCTCTTGAATTCTACCTTTAAATATTTGTTCTGTCCATTATCCCTAACACCTTCTTTGAACATTCTACTTAATTTATCTTTGAACTGTCATTTCTCCCTCAGTGCTTTGCTACTTGGTGATTTGCTGCTGTTTCATTTTGCTTCTTCTCCCACGCTTAGCTCTGTTTGCAGTCTTAACTGAGTTTGCATACATACGCTCAGGCAGAGGCTTCCTAAGGGCTGTGCAAGTAAGGATGGGTTTAAGAGTGTTGATTTCTGTACTCTCAATTTTCATATATGTTCTTTCCAAAAATTGATCTGACGTGGAACACATCTGATATTGAGATGGTCTGTGGATTATTTTCCCATCTCTGATTTCACTGTCCCTGGTGCTGGCAAAGCCTCCTTTAAGGAAGGACCACAACCCACATCATCTTTATGCCTTGTCCAGTGCAGGCCCATGGGTAAAATTGGCTTTCTTCACCTGTGGCCAAGGTGCCTGGGTCTTTCTGGGAAGCTAAGGCCTCTTTGGGGAGAGGCCCTTATTTCATCTAGTGACAAGCTTGGCACTCAGCAGTGCCATCCTGCGCCCGAGACCTTGGGCTCTGTGCACTGCATCTGCTCTGCCTGTGTCCTGTACAATCAGCACAAATGGTGAGATCTCCGCTCTCCTCAAAGCAGCTAGTATAAATGGTAAACCTCTTTGGCCTGCCTTATTTCCAAAGACTCCGGTCACTCTCAGATTGGGGGCTTTGTCTGCTACTCAGGAGATGATGGACCCACTCCAGAATCAGGTGCTGGGCCAGCAGGAAGTCCCACGCTTCCATCATTGCAGTTCCAGCTGAGGAGAAAGCTAAAGCAGAGAAAGAAGATGAGGACTCGGTGGTAACTAGGCTTTGCTTTTTGGTTGTTTTGTTGGTTGTTTGTTGTTGTTGGGCTTTTCTGTTTGTTTGTCTTTTATTTCTTGTCTGGTGTTGTTCTCTTTTTACCAAATCTCTCTTGTAACATGTTAACTAAGAGGCTGAACTCTAACTAAAAAGCAAGAGGAAGCAAGGCATTTGAAGTTGAGAATTTTGCCTGAGTTGGCATATTCTGAACTTACTATAGAGAGAGGCAGCAAGAAAGACTGTAGATTTCATCTGTGACTCTCTCTTCTTCTAATCCCTAACTGTTGACAAAGAACACATTGTCCCTAGGAAGAATCTTGAGAAAGTATCCAGGGAAGAATTTCATTACATGACCTATCCTGTCTCCATTAGCCTGAAAATTTTGAGTGTTAACATGATGCATTGGTTTACATGTTGCTGTCTCTCCATCTATACAAATCTTCATGATGGAAGTTGGAGACCCTTCCATCCACTCATTGGATAGAATATGAATATATATATATTGGATAGAATATGAGATATATTATATATGTGTGTGTGTTTGTGTGTATACACATATATATCCTTTCTATATATGTATATATATACTATATATACACACATATATATGTTAGCATTTAATATTTTCTTGAACATTTATTCAAACTAATAGAATAGTTTCATGATCTTTTGCCAATAGATTATGGGACACAACAAACTCATTTTTATTTGGGTATACATACAAATATATAAATCACCACTTGATTATTCTTTTTCACTGTGCATTTAGTAGATATGGATGTTAATAGTAGAAATATGCTCTAGATTCCACTTTAGATAATGCACAGGTCCCATGCCTTCTACAAAGGAGTTTAAAATGCATTCTGAAAGACAGAACAGCTTTCTCATATAGCCCTAGGATAAAATGTCCCCCAAACATACTAAAACACGATACCCCAGGCTTGCCATAGCCAGCTTTACTTGATCAGGGATAATTCCTCCATCTCCACGGAGACATGCTTTTCTAATAATACCAGAGGCATAATTATAAACACTCTCCTTTCAAACCATTAAGTGAATTACCAACTGATCTTGTCAAGGTTCAGACTCTCTCTGCGTCTTTGCATCTTCTTGAGACATTACAGGCTGTTCTAGGAAATTCAGCTTGATTCTACTTCATTCATAAAGTTAGGTCATTCTTTCTTGAACTCTATAAGTAGTAAGAATGAGATTCGGCTGACAATATCAAGAATAACTCTTAGAAATTTGATAAGTCTTGAAACAGTTTCAAAGAAGAGCAGCGTCACCAGAAACTGAAATGACAGGTTGGTGCTAAGTCTTGAGAAACTTTGGAATTTTCATCAAAATGTGGGGAGAACTCAATTAGTCATCAGTCATGGATAGTTAGCGTAATTGTGTTGCCACATATGATTTGGCAAAGGGATGTCTATGGCTTTAAAACATTTATGTCCATCTACATGAGCAAAAAAGGGTCCCCAGTCTTACATCAATAAAAAGAGAAATAGAATTGGTTCCAAGTCTGTATCAATGTGAAAAATCTATTGACCTGTAGCTATGAGATATGATTAGAAAGAGCTTTCCCCAATACCACTGATAATTTTATAGCCAACTTTTCCTTCTATGTATAATCATTATCAAAATTTATAACATTTACTTAGCTTAATTGTACATTGTTAATAATTGCAGTAACTGGTTCAAAAGACAAATACTTAGGAGGCTTATAGATATTGGGAATGGTAAACAATTGCATTTTTAATTTACGTGTGGATTTGTTGCAGAGACATATGATAGGATGAGCAATAGCCTCTTTAAATGTAAAGATACTGTGCTGGATAAAATGTAACAGAAGAAGAAAGGCAATGGGGCTCAAGAGAAACAGAAATGGTGGGACCCAGGCCCCTCCTAATAAAGAGCCTGTATATTTTCACATATATTGAAGCATTGTGATATTTAATTTTATTTTTTGAGACAGACTCTTCCTATATTGTCCTGCATAACTGGAACTCACTATATGCTGGCCTGAAACTCACAGATATCCACCTGCCTCTGTTCCAAAGTGCTAGAATTAAAGGTGTGTACACCATGTTTGGTACATTGTAATATTTAGACTTGAACAGAGTTAAAACTTGGGTTGGAGTTGGCTGATCCATCATCTAGATCCAAAGAAATGATAGAAAAAATATTAATACTACAATTGGGACTTAAATTGTGTTGTGTCTGTAGTTACTTGATTGTAAAGAGAATAAAATGACAGAAAAAAGAAGGGAGTATAAATTAGTATTCTCCTTGAACCCTAAAACATCCATCAAAGGAGTCCCCCGTGCCGCCGGCAGCTGGTGAGCAGCGAAGTCGTGTTCTCTGTCCACACTCACTTCTTACTCACTGATGGACACAGCTGAAATCATGTGGCAGAAGCATTTGGCCAGCCAGTTCTTACACATTCTTAGCAGCTCGAAGGACTGGGCTCAGGCATGTGCCTCCTTCTTTAGCCCATTTACATTCATGGCTCCCGTGAAGTTCAGCTCAGGAGTGCTCTGCCCTTAGCTCATGCCTTTCTCGTGCCCATACATGGAGACCTTAAACATCCACTTTAGAATGTGTCCCTCAGCTCCGAGCCTGTGGCATGGGTTGATGGGTTCTCTGTGCTTCCTGCCTCCTGCTGGCAGTCACAACTTCTGGCTTGTTTGTTTAACTCAGTTTGAATAATCTCTGCCTTCTAATCAAGGATATTTAAAGTAATTGTTGATGTTTTAGGGCCACTATTGCTTTCTATTCGGCTCACCCAATGTGTGCTTTCGGCTCCCTTTTCTTCCATTTTATAAGGAAATTAATGGAATACATTTACCCTTGCATTTTCTTTTTGATTGCTTTAACTCTGCTTCCTTTACCAGTCTTTTCATGCTTACTGTGAGATTTCAACATGCATCTTGATGTGCTGCCACCTGATAGAAATTCCTGTTTACATCAATGTAAAAATTATAGAGAATTTTCAGTACCCTTCATATTTTTCTTACTTTTTGCTACTATCATCAATTTTATTTCTACATATCTTAAATATCTCCAAGATAACATTTAAGAGTTTTAATTTATTTATTATTTCAAGGTTTTGAGGGTTTTATGGGTTCTCTATGTAGGTCAGGCTGGCCTAGAACTTTTAATTCTCCTGCTGCAGCCTCCTAAGTACTTAGATTGGGAATGAGCCACCATTCAACAAATATTACAAGCGCTTCCAACAGTCAGCGCCCATGAATTGATTCCAATGTTTTTCTGGCCTTTTTATCAAGGTAATTCGGCTCCATGGAGTGACTGGGAGATGTTTCCCTTGTTGATCTGATGGAATTAATTCTGAGAAATCAGCAGTTTTTCTTCCATGCCTGCTGGACTTCACCAGTGAAGCTTAAACTTTCTCTGCATGACAAACTTTAAGCTGTAAGTCCAATCTCTGTAGCAACAAAACAAGTTCTGTTACCAATTTTTTCTAGAATGAGCTACAGGACTAAGTTTATGCTTCTAAGAAATCAGCATCTAAGTGTTGAGCTAATGGTCACATTGTTGCCTTTTGGTCTGTCTCCCTCGTGTAGAAAGCAGAGTTTATTACAGTGTAGATAAAGTTTATACAACCTGAAATGGAAACACTCTAACAGGGTGAGAATGGCCAGTAGACAGTTGGCCATTGTCCCAACCCGCATTTTAAAATGTATTCCTGGATAGTTTCATACATGTACCTTGATCCTATTCAGTCCTCCATACGCTCTAGTACCTCCTCCTGTTTTCTCTGGACTTTTCCCCAATGACTTCCCATCCTTCTTTTATGTGTCCTTAAAACAATAATTAATGACTCACTGAGTTTAATTAGAATTGTTTGTGTGAACATGGGTAAGGGTTTATTTATCAGAGCATGGACTTACCAGCAGCCACATCACTGAATCAAAATAACAGTTAACTACCAATAGCTCCTAAACAAGGGGTGAGGTCTCCCTCATCCATGCTAGAATGTTGATAGACTTGTATAGATACTGTGCAGGTTGCTCTAAGTTCTTGTGCTCGAGAGCCATCCCATGTCTACAGGACAGTGTTTCATGGCAGCCCTGCCCACAGGCTGGCTCTTATTCTTCCACCCCCTCTTCTATGATGTTCCCTTAGCCTTGGGTTGAGTTGACATTGATGTCCCACTCAGGGACCAGCTCTGTACCGTCACTATGGTCAGCATTCTGACCAGCGGTGAGTTTCTGCATTAACGGTTGGGCACTGCAAAAAGAAGCTTCTCTGACCAAGGGTGAGAGGAGCAAAGGTCTTAACCTTTTCTGACCCTGCAGATATGGGAGGAGCAGCTCCCTTGACTTAATAGTTTGTTTCTAGACCTTCTCGGTGGGTAAATAACTTAGTGGTATTATCTTGATTTTTTTCATGGTCTTTTGGTGATAAGGTTAGTAGTCTGCCATCTTATTCAGAAGGCCAAGTCTTGCTCTTTTAGTCTTTTAAGACAGAATATGAATGGGTGGTAGTTATGCTATCCTGCTCATTCCTGATAGCGAGACATCGCTGTCTTTCCTTTGCCTGTCTGGATAGGGATGCCTATGTGCTAACCCTACTCTCCAAATGCTGTACTTTCATTGATTCTCTGTTGTTTTCCTTGTGCTCTTGTGTGTTAGTTCCTTCCTTCCTCTAACTTTGCTTTCATTTGCTGTTCTTTTTATAGTTCTTTAAGTTGGGAGTTGAAGCTATTGACTTAAAGAGGAAGGCTGACAAAGACATTATGACTTCCCATTTAGTAAGCCTCCTGATCCTAAATGACTTGGATAAAGAACTGAACAAACAAAGCAAAGAGGGGCAACTCAGATCTCGAGAATCCAGTGGAATCTTCCATAAACCATCCCCAGGCTTGGGTGTAGAATCAGCATCTAGGAATCCAGTGGAATCTTCCATAGACCATCCCCAGGCTTGGTGTAGAATCAGCATCTAGGAATCCAGTGGAATCTTCCATAACCATCCCCAGGCTTGGGTGTAGAATCACATCTAGGAATCCAGTGGAATCTTCCATAGACCATCCCCAGGCTTGGTGTAGAATCAGCATCTAGGAATCCAGTGGAATCTTCCATAGACCATCCCCAGGCTTGAGTGTAGAATCAGCATCTAGGAAGGAGGAAAGGCTCTGATATACAGGCCAGCCTGGTAGATATGGCTCTGTAGGGACACATCATAGGTGCATGGATACATGGGAAACAGAATGGCTGTACTGGAGTGCCACTTCATGTAAACTCTTCCCACGCTGGCCTCAAGTGATCTATCCCAACCCTAACTCCACGGTGAATAGCACTGAATAGTCTCTGGAAAATGACAACATTCACCAGAGTCTTGCAGTATAACTATGTTTTTCATTTATTACTGTCTAAATCAAGAAATTACTAGACATGCCAAGAGACAGGAAGGACTGAATGACACAAACTGAGGAATACAGCAAACTGTAGAACAGATTCATGGATGACACAGATCTTAGAATTATCAGAAAAAATAACCAAGTAACAAAGCACTAGAATCAACAATGACAAAAAGAATCTAGGGCTAAAAAACAAAGGTGACATTAAAAAGTCACTAGAATTAAAAACTGAAAAGGAGGCTTCACTAACAGGTCATTGGAAGGTATCCAAAGTGAAGCAAACTGGGGGGAAAGATGCATTCATGTTATAACATTAACATTAACCTCTTTCTGAAGGTGTTATTTCTCATGAGTTGATTATTCCACAATCAGGGCACATCAAACACAGCGAACAACAGCCACAGTAGCACTGTGTTATGTCAACGGTGAACTGTGTCTTACACAGAGTAAGATAGTGAAGCTTTCAAAGTTCTCAGGAACATTTACTTGTATTCCAAAATTCTATGTTCAGCTAAACAGTCAAGAGAGAAGGTAGAGTAATGAGAGTTTTGGACATTTAAATCTCAAAGTATCCATAGTCAATGTGTTTATTTCAAGAAGTCTTTAGGAATGTGTTCTGGTTAATCAACAACAACAAAATGTAAGGATAAAACCCTTCAGTTTCAAGGACCATCATCCCTTCCTGTGAGTATGACTTAAAAGGGATGCACAGGATAGCAGATATGCAGTAGGCTCTGAGGATAACTCACCCCAACCGGCCCACAAAGAGTCTGTCTTCCAAAGGAGAGAGTAGATTTTGTAAAAGTTACTGTGATAGAGAGATGGATGCTTTGATAGTGTGGTGAACGTGTGTGCTATGTGCTAGAAAGAATGTATAAAATATAAGCACCTAGAGAAAAAGTTAATTACAAGCCTGAAGCAGAGGCTGATACATAAGAAAGATGACCAACTCAGACATATTAATTTTCTCAGGATACAGAAAGAAGGATACAGTGGCATCTGGAAAGTTCTACTTCAGCAGTAAGTGACATAGGACTTTGTTTCTTTTATCCATTTTTATTAAGTTTCCAGTAACAGTATTTGAAGCCACTGTTCATAATATTTTCACAGTCTAAAATAACTTAACCAAATGCTATTTTTCCAGTTTTTAAAACTAAAAGGGGAAAAAAAAAAACCCACAGAGGACATAGTTGCCACAAACGTCAATGTTATAGGAATGACAGAACAGTACCAGATGGTGTGAGGCAACTCTGGAGCAGGCAAAAGAACTGTAGAGAACTTCATTTACTCACTATGCAAAATGATACTTCTGTGTGCATTTAAATGTAGGAGTGAGTAATTTGAACTTGATAGACAAGAACTAGAGGCTTAAATGAATAGGACATGAGAACTAGTGAAAACAGCTAAACTAACCTTAACACAACTAAGGATAGTAGGTCTTCAGTTTAAGATGCAGAACTAAGGCTAGCTCCGACCTCTTGTGTCTTCTAAAATCCACCAAAAGCAAGAAAAATACAAACTTTATCTGAAGGAAGAGATGGCTATAACGCTGTGCCATATACTGCAGCCCAGACTGGGATCTCACTCAGGTGACCAACAGTGGACAATTTTCCAAGTCAGTGACTTACCCTAAGAAGCAAAAGTTCCTTATCTGAAAAGCAGGATACCTGTTGTAAAGTCTGAATTTATACTTAAGATACATTCCAGTCAACTTACAAACAGGGCTTCTCTATGAGTCAGAACTTCCTGTTGGCCTAGAGAGTGTTTAGGATCTGACATCCTTTGTATACATCCTTTCCATAAGAAACATACTTCTTCAGAGCCTTTGTTAAAAACAAACAAGAAAAAAATCCAACCACTAAGCAAACAAACAAACACACCTGGAAAGGAAAGCAAGAACAGTTTCCCAGCTCCATGAATATGTTTTAACTATACCAAGTTGTGAGGCTGGGAGATGGCTGATTTGATTTGGTACAGTGCTTGCCACTCAAGCATGAAGATCTGAGTTTAGATTCCCAGCATCCATACAAAAGCGACATGCAGATGCTAAAGATGTGTCTGCAAACCCAGAAACGGGGTAGAACAAGTGGTCCCCTAGAAGAATCAAGCGCACGCGCACGTGTGTGTGCACACACACACACAAATTTAAAGTATATCCAAGAAAGTCTTCTGAAATAAACACTTGAATTTATAAATTTCAAAAGTACTTCATCTTCCAGGAAGAACTAACAAAGGTTAATCATCAGCACTAGCTCATTCGCTAATAAGGTTATTGCACTTCAAAGATAAGATCATTCAGATAAAAAATCAAACTGCTTGGGGGAAGGCCAGGAATGAGGTTAGCTTAAGCTTCATGATAGCAACATTGTATATTGTGGAAACTTGCTGTCTTCAAAAACCTCAGGAAAAGTGTGACTAAAGGATTTTTATTTCCAGCCAAAGTCAGTTCAATCATCAAGACAACACGTGGATGGCTTAAATGTACAAATCCCAGGAATAATACAGGAATTCTACCTTTTGTTTGTTTGTTTGTTTGTTTTTGTTTGTTTTTCGAGACAGTGTTTCTCTGTGTAGCCCTGGCTGTCCTGGAACTCACTCTGTAGACCAGGCTGGCCTCAAACTCAGAAATCCACCTGCCTCTGCCTCCCAAGTACTGGGATTAAAGGCGCGCCCACCACCACCCGGCCGGAATTCTACCTTTAAACTTTCTTTTAGCAGGCTGGGGAGATGGCTCAGCAGTTAAGAGCACTGGCTGCTCTTGAAGAGGACTCAGTTCAGTACCCAGTACCCATATGGTGGCTCACAACTGTCTGTAACTCTAGATCCAGGGGATCCTACACCCATTTCTGGCCTCAGGTATTCACCGGTACACTTTCATACATGCTAGCAAATTACTCATATATATAAAATAAAAATAAATCATGGAAACATGGAGCCAAGACAAGATTCCATCAAGGCTCCAAGTTTAATATTTAGTACTTTGTATATATAGGGAAAGCACACAGAACCCGTCCTTTGACTCAGCGGGATTCTGTTGCAAGGCAGGCTCAGTGGGCAGTCTAGTCTTCTAAGTTCCTATAGGAAGTTGCACGTGCAGCCAAGGGGGACGACTCCACCTGGGTCATTAAGGTCCATTGTGGCAAGCAAGGTCTATTCAGGCTGCTCAAGGCTGGGAAGGGCACAGACCTGCTGCTGTATTACCTGCCAAGCAAGATGTGCTCACCAATGCAATAGTGGCACAAGGGTTATGGGGACAACCATTTCTGGATTGGATCAGGACTAACTCCATAGGATAGAATTCATTCCTGATATGTAACACTGGCCAACAGCCCCTGGTTCAGGAGGTCCCAGGTCTTAGGGAGGAACTTACCATTGTTGTCCTGTTATGTGGTATCAAACTGCCTTCTAAATATTTATGCATATATATACATATATACATACATCTATATACATAGAGATCTATATACATCTATATGCATATATACACACCTGTATGCATATATACATATATACACATATACATCATACATACATACATGCATACATGCTGCCCTCAACTTCAGCCAGAAAAGGTCCTTTGTGCAGTGGTCCACAGTTAACGCAGAGACTCATAACTCAGCAGCACAAAGTGCTGAGAAGAAATGGCTACTGAAAGTTCAGCCCTAAATGGGACATCACACCAACCCCCTCCCTCCAAGGCTCAGGGAACACTGAGAAAGGAGCAGAGGGAATTAAGAGCTGGGGGAGGGGAGGGTGCTGCGAATGTTGCCTTCCTCTTGAGTGCCCAGCAGCTACGGTGACCCACAACACAATAAGACCTGCCAACACTCCACAGGCAACACTAAGAGACTCAGTGGGTGTCAATGGAAAAAAAAGAGAGAGACCGTGATGTAAAGAAGTGACTGCAGGCATGATCTGATCAACATGCACTGTTTAGGTAGGACTTTTGGGTCTCGGTTTGAACTTAAAATTGAAAGAATCCCACTGTCCCATGACACATTCTGGAAGGAGCACATTCCTTAGTCAGAGGACACTTGCTAGATTAACATTCAGAGGAAGAAGGGAGAGGCTGATTAACATTCCTCAGACCACAGGGGAGGGAACCCACCTGTGGGTGAGGAAGGCCCAGAGCACGCAGACACATTCCAGGAGAACCAAGATGAGAGGTAACCAGGAAGCTGGGCCCTTACTGTAATAAACCTGGGCAAACGGAAGACACTCATTGTCATAAAAATAATGTGTGAATCTGAGTCACTTGGAGACCGGACCTGGGAAGTTCAGCCTTTGTGGTTGCCCTTGTGAACTCTGTATAAAAACTGCTCCCAACTTTGGCTCGGGGTTCCTCTTGTCTGTGTACAGGGGAACCCCAGTATACTGGCTATCATCATCAATAAACCTCATGTTATTGCAGCGAATTCTGTCCATAAGTGTTTCTGGGGGAGCGCGTCCCCTGGTTTTGGATCTTAGAGTCCAACATTTACATGTATGACATTGTCAAAAAATAAAAGATATCCTATTGAAAAATCCTTCATTTTTGTTCTTTTGTCGTAGCATATCAAATAATCTGTGTATAGTAATTCCAGGGCGTACAGGCTCCACCGCATGTGCTTTGTCGCTGCCTCTGTCTTTCCTGTCAGTTCTTCAGGGAGGCTTATTTGTTCTGGTTTTGTTGTTTTTAAACTCATGAGTAGCTTGAACTTAGCTGAGTAAATTCTTTCAGACTGCATTCATTTCAGCAGGGATTAAGAACACAGTTATTTCAATCCATATTCTTGGTTTGAAAATTCTGGGGTCACTTGCATCTTATCAATCCAGCAGCATGAAATGGCATTTTGATAGGGTGCTTTTTTCTCCTACCCTCCCCTCCCTCTCTTCCTCTCCCATCTACTTCTTCCTCCTTTTCAAAGTTGTATTTTCTAATTTTAACTTTGTTTTTAATTGAAAGAATTTTAAAGCATTAGATACTATTAGCTAGTTGTTTTTTTTGTTGTTGTTGTTGTGGTGGTGGTGGTTGTTTTGCTGTTTGCTGTCCTGCAATGTCTCCCTGAGAATTCTGCAGGTGAAAGTCAACCAAGCTTTGTTCAGTCCTTGGCTCTCTTACTTGTACAGAATAACCGCTGCATGCTGTCTCCAGGGCCACTCTTCACTATGCTTAGAGTGGATGCTCTTTGTCCTTTTGGTTTGTTTTTGTTTTTATTATACATAGTGGCAGGTCTAATCCAGATCTTACAAAATTACTCCAGAGAAAAATTCACAGACATCCTCCTGGGAAGGGTGTTAGTGACGAATGGACTGGCCTGCAACAACAGAGCCCACTGAAGCGGCAGTCACACCTGCTTCCTCCCAGGACAGAGTCCATTTGTTTATTTTCTGAAAGGTCATCTGCCCTGGGAAGTAGAAGGGCATTCTGCATCCTTGGTCTGTAACCTCATCCTTAACAGCTGCAGGGACACGTGCACAGGGAGACCTGGCTTCTTTGCTATTTGCACAAAACTGTGTGGCAATTTGCTCTCATCACTGTGGTCTGGGATGGGTTTGACCTGCTCAGCATCAAGCTCTTCACAGAAGGAAACTGCTTCTGGGCCTCTCAAATCGCCAACTGAGGCACCACGCTCTTCCTGGCCCCTGCAGGACTGAGTGCAGTTCATCAGTAAGTCTCCATCTCAGGCTTTGCATCAGTGTAGAATCATCCTGATGTTAATGTCGCAGTGTTCTGTTTCCTGGGCAGCAAGAGTACCAGATGTATTGAAATGCCTCCTACCTCTTTTGTTTTTCCAATAAACATCAGTAGACCCTCTTTCCTATGGTACAAAGAAAAAGAATCGCAACTGATATAAAAGTCAATATCACAAATTCTACAGACAAGAACTTAATTCATTTCTTAGTTTCCCTGATGGATACTGAATAATAACCACACCGATGTACCACTGGATTTGTAACATATACAGTAGTAACCATGATACCACAAAATGGTACAACACAATAAGACAAAAATTGTACAAAAGGGAACCAGAGAGGGCTGAGTCACACGGGAGTGATGATGTTCCTGAATCTCAGTGAGATCACGTCGGGGTGAATCCAAAGTTGATCTCAGTGAGATCACGTCGGGGTGAATCCGAAGTTGATCTCAGTGAGATCACGTCGGGGTGAATCCACAGTTGATCTCAGTGAGATCACGTTGAGGTGAATCTGAAGTTGATCTCAATGAGACCATGTTGGGGTGAATCTGAAGTTGGTTGTACTGGGTTAGGATGTAGATGGCAGGTGTGGAAAGACACCAAGAATATATAAATTCAACAAAGATATCCCATGCAAAGGAAACTCCAAGGCAACATCTGTTACAAATACAGCTTTAAAATCACCAGCAAGCTATGAGCCAGCCAAAAGCAACAATATATAAAAAGGATCATATATCATATAAGTTTCCTAGGATTGTGGGAACGACATATCAGAAATGGGTATCAGTTCTGGAAGCTAAATGTCTGCAATGAATGTGTTATAGATCTATTTTAGAAGTCTCTTGTTCCATGCTACAATCCCATTGAACATCAGCATGCGTACAACTTTCTCTCTGGATCTGTCTGTGGGAGAAACCCTCCCCTTTCATAAAAATGCAATAATAATACAATAATACAAATATGTACAATAATAATACAAGTGGTGCTAGATTCAGGTCCACTTTAACCTAATAGGACCTTATTTTAAATAATTATGCTGGCACTGACCTTATCTGCAACTGAGGCCGTCATATTCTGAGGGACTGGGGAGCACAGCTGCAATATACTTTTAAGGGCACAATTCAACAAGTAACATATGCCATGACCAGTGGAGTTAAGGTTGAGTTAGCGACTGAAAATTAATCAATGTAAATTCCATATTAGAAGATTAGAGATCAGAACTTGTGTTATCAATCTCAAGATGAAGGAAAAGAATTGCCAGAATTCAACATCCTTTAAAAAAGATAAGAAATAGAAAGACCTTAAATCTCATAAAGGGTTTACACCTACATATACACTCACACATACATGTGTATACACGTGCGCACATACACACATGCATGTGTGCACACATACACACACACACACACAAAACTTCTACAGCTAATATCACACATAATATTGAAAAAAACCCAATATTTTCTAAGATTACAAACAGAGCAAGAATAGCCACTGTCAATTTTTTCTCAATTGCACTAAGGCTCTAGTGAGAGTAACTGATTCCTCCCAAAATCAACCGGAAAGAACGACTGTTTCTATTCATTAAAGGCATCGTCTTATATACATAAACACCAGGGAACTCACTGAAAATAAATGAGCTTAGCAAGGTTGTAATTGCAAAAGCAAGGCTGTAATTAAATAGTCAAAAGTCAATTATATTTTACATACTTGCAGTGAGTGTACAGAAATATAAATATAAGGAAACAAACCCATTTATAATCACATCAAAATGAATAAGATAGGAATAAAAGTAACAAAGATGGAAAACTTATCTTCTACAAACAACAAAACAGGTGTGAAAGAAATTTAAAAATGAATAAATGGAAAAACATTTCATGTTTTGATTGGAAATCTTAAAATTGTTACTGTGACAGCAGTCTGCAGTTGGTCAATATGAACAATAGAATTCTACCAAGTCCTCAGCAGATTTTGATGCAGAAATTTATAAGTTCATCCTCTAGCTTATGAGAAAACACAAGGGTCCCAGAATAACCAAGATATTCTTGAGAACTAGGAACAAAGAGGATTCACACCTCCCAAATTCAAAATTTGCTCTAATACCGCAGCACTCGGAGTGTATACTACCGAGCATGTCTTTCCCACAGCACTCGGAGTGCGGGCTCCTGACCCTCACTGTCTCAGCTGGAGTTATAGGAGCTTTAGTCAGAGTACAGTGCCCAGGAGCAGTTGGCCAACAGGAAATGAACTCGGAGTTTTACGGACTCTTTGTTTCTTTTTGGCATCATTTTGTCTTATTGGTCTTTTGCCTGTTTATTTAGATTTTTACTTCTTTGTGTTTTTTTGTGGAGTTTTTTTTTTCCTTGTTTTTGTTTTGAGAGAGAGAGAGAGAAAGAAAGAGAGAGAGAGAGAGAGAGCATGAAGCTGGGTGGGTAAGGAGGTGTGGAGGACCTGGAGGAGTTGGTTGAGAGAGGAAAAAAACATGATCAAAATATATTGTATAGAAAGTTTTAATTTAAAAAGTAGTAAATAC
Source organism: Mastomys natalensis (assembly GCA_021653895.1). NCBI lineage: Eukaryota > Metazoa > Chordata > Mammalia > Rodentia > Muridae > Mastomys > Mastomys natalensis. The sequence goes on along the minus strand of JAJTUV010000564.1, from coordinate 500,029 downwards.
ACTAACATAAAGATATGTGGATTAGAATTGTCTATAGCATAGTCCTCCCCCCAACCCCCCATGGCCAACATTAGTGACAATGTCATAAAACAAATATGAAAGAAATGTCTTTTTTTTTTTCAACAGATAGTGCTGGGATAACCAGACAACTGGACACTGACACGCCAAAGGGTCAGTTTAGGCCTCTGTCTCATTCCATAAATAGGCATTGCATTTGTGGGCTAGCTAGGAACCTGTCTGAGCTAAAGTCATTTAACATTTTTTGAGACAGGGTTTGATGTGCAGCTTGAGCTTTCTTTTCATTTGGTAATCCTACTGCCTCAGCCTCCTGAGCATGGGCATTATAGCATCACCACACCTGGATTAAAATAATAAGTCTTGAAAAGAAAAATAAGGTCATAAATCTTTGGGATCTTGGACTTGACACTAGTTCATTAAATGCAACACCAAAAGCCCAAAGTAACCAAGGGGGTGGGACCTATGTAAATTACATGTGAAAACTAAGAACACGATTCAGAAAACATCCTCATGAAAGTGCAAGGGCAAGGAACACTGGACAGGTAGAAAAAGCTGTGTGTCTGAAAAGAAACCTCTAAAGAACACACGAAGAAGCCTACAGTGTAGACAGCTATCCTAATAACAATGTGGCCATAATCTAGACAGTTTCAAAGCAGATTAATGTTCGGTCAGAAAGCATACAAGGACATGATGACATTATCTGTGAAACAAATGCAAGTTACCATCACAATGCCAAAACACTGGCATGGCTCCAACTAAGCGTGAGTGATAACAAATGTTGATGAAGATGTGGAAATTGTAGCCTATACGAACTCCTGGGCTGTCTGTGGCTGTGGGTGTGCTGGGCTTGGTGGCGCTCACCTTTACTCTCAGCACCTGGAAAGCAGAAGCAGACAGGTCTCTGGCATTCAAGGTCAACCTGGTCTATTATATAATGAGATCCAGGCTAGCCAGGATAACATACTGAAACCTTGTCGAATAAAATAAGATAAAGTATGCAATTTCACTAGTTACATTTGTTGGTGTGTACCAGGAGACACACCTGGAAGGGAAGCAACATAAAAATATCCACATGTAGGTTTATAAAGAATAGTTACTAATAGCCCTAAAGTAGAACAGTGTGATGCTTACGAACAGAGGGTCAGGGTGATATCCATGCATAGCACAGGTTATTCAGCAGTAAAACACAGTACTGGTCCATGCTCCTCACAGGTAACCTTGACAACATGTCAAACCATTCACAAAAGGCCACGCCTCCCATGATTCCTTTTACATGATATGTCCAGAAAAGGCAAAGCCACCGAGAGGGCAAGTGGATTAGTCATTGCCTAGACCTGAGGCTGATGAGATGTGGGGATGCTGCTGAAAGCTGCGAGATTGTTGGGAGATGAGAATTCTAGAGACTTTAGTGTAGCAGCAGTTGCAGAGGTCTGCAAATGCCCTAAAGCGGGCAGTTGAACCTTCTATTGTCTTGTTGTATTGTCTTTTCAGGCAGGGTCTTGCTGGATAATCCAGCCTGGCTTTGAACTCAAATTCCCCCACCTCAGCTTCCCAAGTGATGAGAGTAATGGCTTGAGCCACCATGCCCAGATTGGCTTGTATGTACTTTTTAATGGGTGGATGGTCTACTGTATTTGATCTCAGTAAGCCTGTTAACTGAAAGCGAAAGCACAGGGTACAGTTTCTGGAGGTGAAGCATGGCTGCAGACTGTTTTCTTTGGTCCTGGCCTTACTTGCTGGCCCAGCAGACTGCAGTAATGAAGGGTTGGCCAAAGCCCAAAAGGACCTCTCCTGCTCTGTGCTTTGCTTCCAGCAATTTATTTTGAAATAACCCTTTGTCAAATTAGACATACACAGTCGAGTTTTGCATAGCCTCTCCTAGGGGTTTTGATGTTTTTATCTTGGGGATGGACTAGGACATGGAGCGCTTTCCTCTTTGAGAGATGTGGGTTAAGGGCCATTTGTCAGCTTTAGTTTTTTTTGGCCCTTGACTCACAGTCATTTTCAGCTACAGCTGCTTCCAGAGTCAATCACACAGGAGCCAAACTCTTCCTGAGCCAAAGCCATCTCCCTCCTGCTCTGAGTTTCTCATTTCCCCACTTAGATGTGCAGCCGCGGAGCTCTCAGAGGGCAAGATGGGAGCAAAGAAACTGAGGGAACAATGAACATGGGCAGGTCCTGGGGCTGAGTGATTCAGGACCAGTAAAATGGGTTGCAGTTGAGGGCCACAAGTACAGAACAGGGACCAGGGAGGATTCAGAAACTGCCACGGCTAGGCTTCCTAATGTAGGAAAGCAAAGTGTGCAGGGGGGAGATCAGCCCCCTCCCTTATAAAGATTTATTTATTTATTTTCTGTATGTGGGTACACTGTTGCTGTCTTCAGATACATCAGAAAAGGGCACTGGATCCCATTACAGATGGTTGTGAGTCACCATGTGGTTGCTAGGAATTGAACTCAGGACCTCTGAAAGAGCAGCCAGTGCTCTTAACTGCTGAGCCATGTCTCCAGCCAACCAATTTTAATGTTTATACTGGTTACAGATCCATGTGGACTTTCCTCATCACCTCTCAAACTATCCTCTTAGCTAGTTGCTTCATGAGAAGCCTGGGTGCAACTGTAGTTACTTAGCAGGGCATGAAGACGGAGAACAAGAACCAAAACCAAGCATGGCCTCCATCATAACCATTGCTATGGTGATCCAAAGTGTTTCTGGCACGGTGATCTAGCCTCATCTCCTCACCTGCTGACAGCAGGCCAAGAAGTAAAGCCTAGAGAAATATGGGGAGCCAGCGTGTAGCCAGGCAAGTACTGAAGACCTGGCTGGGTTTCCTATGCGGCTGTGAACAGCTTAGCTAGCAGCTCTTTGGATTTGGTTTCTCCATTTCCTGAGGTCTTCAATCTTCTCTTCCTTTTCCTGCCCAAGATTGTACCCCTCAAAACAACCTGACCATATGAGATTTCTCTGTGCTCCATTTTCTGCAGAAAGTGAGCTAAGAGAAAGCCCGAGGGGAACACACCTGGGAGAGTCAGACTGAGAAGACATAGAACACAGGTCAAAGCCAGAGGAGGCTTTGAGGCTAAGAAGGTCAAGCTGTCTGCATTAGCATCAGTAGTGGTAGACATCCAAGGTCAAAACCCCCAAGGAAAAGGCAGAGGGACACATTAAGTAAATGCTGTTGAGTCATATGAATGGATAGGAAGTATGGGCTGATTTTGTGGTGGGAGGAGGGCCTATAATGGCAAGATTGATTTATGCAGCCTAGAAGCCCAGTGAAACTTTTTGGAGAGGATCTTTCACCTAGGGTAAAGTGGTTACTGGGATCTGATGGACAGGTTGGAAGTGAATGTGGTTGTCCCAGGCTAAAGGAGAGACTCTAAGGAGGTGCCATGACTGGAAGAATGACAGGTGATCCTTTTGTCATCTGGACTTGGGATCACCTCAGAAACATACTGCTGCCTGTTTTTGTGCCAGTGTCTTCAGAAAGGTGTAACTGAGCAGAGGACCCCCAGTCTGGACATAGGCAGTACTCTCGAATGGGCTGAGCTTCCAGAAATAAAGAGAGAGAAAGCTGGCACCAGCATGCACTGCTCTCGGACACATGACTAGCTGTCTCATGTTCCTGTCTTGCCACCATGAAGGACTGGACCCACTTTTAAAGTATGACCCTGAAACAAATTCTTGCCCACTTAAGCTTTTTGTCAGGCATTTGGTCACAGTAACAAGTCACATAGGAGCACAATACTACTGAAACATTTCTGCCAGGTGTGACTCCCTTTTCAAATGTCACAACCCCAAATAAACAACACATCTTAACCCTTCATCAGCACACAGTGGTGGACATACAAAGCTGAGACAGAGATGTCACAAAATGATCCTTATCCTTAGCTCTGGACATCTAAATAAGCTCATACGTGGCAGAAGGATACCTTCAGACCATACAGCAGTGTGCCAGCAACTGTTTCCATAGACAATGCTTTTCTTGCTGCTGTCATGGAACTCCTGACAGAAGAGTTAAGGGAGAGAAGAGGGAAGGGGATTTTTGTTTGTTTTTCATTTTGGCTCAGGATTCAGGTTCCAGCCGATCACCTTAAGGACCACATTATGGCAACCAGGAAGTAGATAGCACGAGATGGGAACCAGGGACAAGTATAATCTTCAAAAGTCCCTTTCTAAAGGACCTGATCTGCCACATAGGTCCCACCTCCTAAGGCCCCACGGCCTTCTAAAACAGTGCCACAATTTAGAACAACTGTTCTGCCAGGGACTTCTTAGACTCCAGCCAGGACCCATGATAAGGCAGATATGTAGGTGTTGATATGAAAGTATCATTCATACTATACATTTTATAGAGGAAAAAGCAGGCCAGTAGAAATAACCCCAGTTTAGCAAAACAGTAGTTAAGACCCCAATTTATTAAAAGTCTTCATAGGAATATACACAATCTGAGAAGTATATAAACTATAAAAGTAGCTATCTTTTTTACATTGTGGATGTTTTAATCTCATTATTTGCACATTTTATAGCACTGTATCTTTTTTAGTCAGGAAAACAGGTCATAGAATTATGATAAAAATGGCCCCCAAGAACTTCAGGTATGTGTCGGATAAAATGATAGTCTACCTAAGAATCCAGTCATTTAAGTTATTAAAGGATCAAATTACACAAACTTGATCAAATGGGCATTTTGTGTTCTGGTGAATCCCTTGGCAGTTTGAAGCATAGAATCTGAGAACACTTTTTTCTCTGGTGCCACCTTCTTTAATCCTGAACCTGGGACATGCATGTCACGTGATCCAAGGAGACAGCCACTGGGTCACAGAGCTATCCAAACGCAGGCTGCTTTGCTCACTTTCCCTCCTTGCCGTAAGGGTAGAAAGTTTTGTCCAGAGTGACAGCCTTTAGTAAGCATCAGGTGTATTACTTGGATGCTTTGTAAGGTACCACAATAATTCCAGAATTGTTATCTGCCTAATTGCTTGGATGAAACAGGCTTCTCAAATGTTGCTATCCAATGACACAAAGTCATCACATATATACCCTGCCCCCATCTCTTAGCTACCATTGTCCCTTCAGCTTTAGATTGTCCTCGTCCACACAGTATCCCAGGCCTGCTGCACGACCATTCTGTTGTGAGAAGCTTGATGGCACAGCTCTGTGGCATTTAGATGAATACTTTCCTTACTTTAGCATGAGGATTCTTCTAAGATATTTGAGGGGTGGGTATCATGGTTTTCAGAGCAAGAGAAGTGCATCTTTTCTGGGGGTGATTCTTAACTTCTGAGAGGAAGTATAGTTAGTGCCGTTAGAAGACTCTGCTCATCCTCTCACCTAAATAGGAAACCCAGTCTGTGTGAACCATCCCAGCCCTGTAAGACAAGTGAGAAGAGATCCCATCTTTCTTCCTGTGGAACAGTGTTGGCAAGGAGCCCAGTCATTCAGGAGTTCTCTCATCTGTTAATAAAACCCAACTCATAATTATGACTGACTTTAGGCAGGAGGCCAAAGTTAAGAGACTAAATTTACTTCTGGTTTTCCCATCCTGTCCCTTCTTGCCATTTCCAGTTTTAACACAAGTGTTAACTCTGGGGTCAGAGTTAGAAATACAGACCTTCCTGCTCCGACCTGAGTCTTCTATTCATCCAGAGCTGAGCTTTCTAAAGTCTGTGGCTTTCCAGCATGATGAGATGACACCAATATTCTTCAGAACCGTCCATGACATTGATGACGCATCTTTGAATGATGCTTAAGTTCCAGGCCCACAGTGCTGGAGACAAACTCCAATAATTCCGTCTTTATCCATGGCTCCTGGCACCTGGCACAGGGCCCCATCACAACTGCCTGGGGAATGCCCTTCTGATTAGAATTTTGACATTCATAGATCCATGCATTCTCATGGTTTTTCTAGTATTCCACATAGCTATTCAAACATTTCTCTAAGCCCTTCTCTATTTGCTTGTAACCTTTAAAAGTAATTTTATTCATGTATATCCATCTGGAATTTATGCGTTATATGACAATATAATTTTGTCCCAATTCAAAATACCACTGTTAACATACACAGATTTCATGAATATTAAGTTGATTTATTTTGTCCTGTTTGTCCAGCCCCACAGTTTAAATGAAAGTAGCTTTACAATATACTTTAATATTAGATATTTCCCTCCAAACTTCCAGCTTTATCTTCCCTTTAAAGAACTATTTTGTTTTTCACATAATCTTTAAAGTGACTAAACAAAGAACAAATGGAAAAAAGCTATTTGGAATTTTGGAAGATGCATCTAATAGCTTGCTTTTGTATATGTGCTATTTTTGAAGCACTGGTATTTCTAATTTAAAAAATATTTATGTGTATGGTGCTTTGTCTGTATGTATATCTGTACTGTGTGTGCCCATTACCTACAGAGGCTGGAAGAAACCATCAGACCTCTGGAGCTAGAGCTACTGAAGGTTGTATGTTACTATTTGGGTCCAAGAATTAGACCCCTGGTCCTCTGTCAGAGCAGCTAGTGTTCTTAATAGCCAAGCTGTCTCTTTAGCCCAGAGCTGGTCTTTTTACAATGTAGTGCTGACGTCTCAGGAACCTAGTAAACCTTAAAGTAGCTGCGCTCTCTCTCTCGCTCGCGCTCTCTCTCTCTCTCTCAATATTCAGTAGTAAAGTTTTATAATTTTTCATCTTTTATATTGTTTGTTGAATATTTGGCATTTTACAATATATTCTAATAAATGGAAATCTATATGCCTCTGTATTGTCTAATTCATTTTATAGTTCATTGAACACCTACTATATGTGGGGCAATTTTCTTCATGAAAAGGATAGAGCTGGGAACAGTGACATGCAGTAGGGAATGCACTTTAGCCTCAGTTTAAAGAAATGACTTTTTTCTTCCATGGTGTGCAGTCCAGATGAGGCAGTGCAGGCTACTTTGGACCCTCCACAACGGCAGGATAAATCCAGCACTTCTCACTGAGCTCTTGCCACTGCCCTGCAGACAGCACAGCCACCACTACAAGCAGGAGACAGTAAGGACAAGATAATCTGGGTGGTGACGCTGGCACCTGACCTATTCAGCCCTCTACCTTTCCTGGAAGCTGCTCAGCAGGTGGACTCTGCCTATACCAACAGGTCAGACCACTTCATTAGCTACTCTCTTGTTCCCTTCAATTAGCTTTCTCTTAGCAAGAAATAAAGTCCAGTCTTCTGGAGATATTAGGGTTTAGGATTGTCTACCATGGGTTTCTATGTTTTTGTTTTTGTTTTATGCTCACCCATTTCACTAGTGGTCTTTTTCAGTCTCATAACTATAACTAGTTACAGGCTTGTCCAGAGTTCCCCTGATCTTAAGTCTAAAACAGTTAGCTGCCTGTGATGGTCAGCTTTAATTGTTCACTTGAACCAATCTAGAATTACCAGGGAAGAGAGTCTCTGTGAAGACTGTGTAGCTTAGGCTGGCCTGTAGACAGGTCTGACACATGGTCTTAACTATGTTAAAGGATGTGGGGCCTTGTCACTGTAGGCAGCATCCTTCCTTAGGCTCTGAGTCCTGGACAACATGAAGGACAGGGAGCTGAGATAGCATGCATGCACTGATTGCTCTCTCCTGACTCTGGATGTAATGCGACCAGTTCTCTCCATTTCCTACCACTGCGACTTCCTGGCCATGCCATGATGGACTATAACCTGGATGTGGGTACAATATGTCCTTTCTCCCTTAAGTCCATTTTATTGGAGTATTTTTATCACAGCAACAGGGAAAGAAGCCAAGATACTACCTAACCTAGCATGTCCCCTCGCATACTCTACTGAACATCTGGAATTTCACCTGTCTTAAATGAACTCCTTACTGCACCTCTCATGGTTGTAGATGTCAATTTTACACTTCAGTTACTTAGGACAAAGCCTTGGAACCATCTTTGCTTATTTCCAAATACAGCCAGAATCTTGATTTTTGTGCCCCCTCTACCATGCTTTTTCTCAGATTTTTAATTTCTATTTGTGTGTATCTATATTTGTGTGGGTGAATGTTCCATATGCTCGCATAGGCCAAAAGAGGGTGCTAGAACCTTTGGCACTGGATTTACAGGGTGCTGCAGACTGAACTTGGGTCCTCTAGAGCATCAGCAAGAATTCCTAACCACTAGACAACCTCTCCAGCCTCCACTGGTCTAAGTCACCGTATTTTATACCAGCATTCCTTTGTGACCACAAAGACAAGGGCTTTATCCACTGCAATGCTCAAACTCAGTTCCTGACTTCTAGTCACCTTCTCATCTTCTATTTGTATGCACTATGTCACCATCTCTCTTACCCCATCATTACCCAAACTGATGAGCTCCAGGCTTTGAAGGTTATGTACCCTAATTAACAGCTATTCTTATCTCTTACTGTTACGACCTTTAGCCATACCCAAATTTCCTTGGCTCTACCTGCAATCCTTTAGCCTGTGGTTTCTCCTGCCCTCTTGGGTTCCCACTTCTCTTTTTACCAAGTCTAAATTTCAGTTAATAGTTTCTTTATCCACAACCTTTAAGTTCCTGCCCTTCTCTCTAGGGTATACTTGTTTAGCATACTTCCAAATGCAAACAGATCCCTCTCCTCCTGATCTGACCCTGCAGCCCCATAGCTGATCTGGCTGGTGGTTCTGACTGACTGTGAAGTCAACTGTCCTTCCTTCATGTCTGAGCACGGGCTGACTGTCCCCCTCCATGTCTGAGCACGGGCTGACTGTCCCCCTCCATGTCTGAGCACGGGCTGACTGTCCCCCTCCATGTCTGAGCACGGGCTGACTGTCCCCCTCCATGTCTGAGCACGGACTGACTGTCCCCCTCCATGTCTGAGCACGGACTGACTGTCCTTCCTCCATGTCTGAGCATGGGTTGACTGTCCCCCTCCATGTCTGAGCATGGACTAACTGTCCCCCTCCATGTCTGAGCACGGCTGACTGTCCCCCTTCATGTCTGAGCACGGGCTGACTGTCCCCCTTCATGTCTGAGCACGGGCTGACTGTCCCCCTTCCATGTCTGAGCATGGGTTGACTGTCCCCCTCCATGTCTGAGCACAGGCTGACTGTCCTTCCTCCATGTCTGAGCATGGGTTGACTGTCCCCCTCCATGTCTGAGCATGGACTGACTGTCCCCTCCATGTCTGAGCACGGGCTGACTGTCCCCCTCCATGTCTGAGCACGGGCTGACTGTCCCCCTCCATGTCTGAGCACGGGCTGACTGTCCCCCTCCATGTCTGAGCACGGACTGACTGTCCCCCTCCATGTCTGAGCACGGACTGACTGTCCTTCCTCCATGTCTGAGCATGGGTTGACTGTCCCCCTCCATGTCTGAGCATGGACTAACTGTCCCCCTCCATGTCTGAGCACGGGCTGACTGTCCCCCTTCATGTCTGAGCACGGGCTGACTGTCCCCCTTCCATGTCTGAGCATGGGTTGACTGTCCCCCTCCATGTCTGAGCACAGGCTGACTGTCCTTCCTCCATGTCTGAGCATGGGTTGACTGTCCCCCTCCATGTCTGAGCACGGACTGACTGTCCCCCTCCATGTCTGAGCACGGGCTGACTGTCCCCCTTCATGTCTGAGCACGGGCTGACTGTCCCCCTCCATGTCTGAGCACGGGCTGACTGTCCCCCTCCATGTCTGAGCACGGACTGACTGTCCCCCTCCATGTCTGAGCACGGGCTGATTGTCCCCCTCCATGTCTGAGCACGGGCTGACTGTCCCCCTTCCATGTCTGAGCACGGGCTGACCGTCCTCCTCCATGTCTGAGCATGGACCCAGCTTTCACTCTATGTACTTCACCCTTTTCTTGTCTTTTTCTTTCTTCTCAATCCCCTGATCCTTTCTTCCTTATTTCAATAAGAAAAACAGAAGATATCCAGAAACCTTCTTTAAGTTCTCACATGATCTCCTACCTCTGTGCTCATAAACTGTCTCCTCTCCTACTAATATGGATGAACTTTTGTATTCTTACCTTTTTAAAAAATTATTTTTAAAATTTTTTAGTTTAAAATAATTTTAAAATTTAAATATATTTTGATCATATTTTTCTCCTCTTCATCCTCACAACTTTAAGTTCTTTCCCAAAACTCAAACAAAAACAAAATACAACAGCCAACTCCCAAACAAGAAAACAAAATAAAACCATGTCAACCCCCTCCCCGCTCCAACTATCAAACTGTAACCAAATACAAGCTCACACACAAAAACAAAACACCAACAAAACTCCTGTGGAGTCCACTGTTCACTTTATGTTGGTTAACTCCTGAACATGAGGCCTGCCCCAGAGTGGCTGATATACCCAGTGTCACTCGACTGGAGAAGGCTGAGTTTCCCTCTTCCAATGGGTACAAGTGACAATCCAGTTGTCACTGCATCCCTACCTTAAACTCCCCACTGTGAACTAGATTCCCACTGAATCCATTCAATCGAGAATATCATTCAGTAACTTTCCTGTCCTCTGTATCAAGTTTCTCTTCATCGTTACACGTTATCTCTTTTCTCTAGAAACCGAGAAACGCTTGGCTCCATTTCACCGTCTAGCCATTATGCTGTTTCCCCCTCTCTTCTACAGCCAAACTCTACAAAAAGTCATGGCCTCCAACCAACCCAGCTCCATCTCGTAAACCCACATCAGTAAAAGTTGCAGTGATGTGAGGAGAGAGATATGGTCCTTCTTTTCCCAGGTCCTATCATGTTAGATAAAAAGGGCAAAGGACACACTAGTCCTCCTCCAACTCACAAAGGCTTAGCTGCCAAGGACACAGAGCTGCTCTGGCTCCTTCATCCAAAGTGTCCAGGAGGGGGAGCACTCCTGGGAGCACCTCAGGTCGTCAATTAGCATTCATCTACGCACTATGAACCAGAGAGCCTTGGCAAGAATGAGTAGAAAAACCAACTGAAAACACATTAGTATTCATTGTCAGATAAAGACCAGTAAAAAGCAGAAAAAGCTCACAGGAATGAAACGGGGAAACAGGACTTCAAAGACACCTACGTACACTAGTTAGACAGGCCAAGTGTTTTGAGAACAGAAAGCCACCAGGTGTAACTGGTGTGTACCACATGTACACTACTTCCTGACAACTCCCAGTGGGTGAGTATATGATCCCAAATCAGGCATCCTGAGGACAAGCAGCAACAGCACTGAAAAGGTCTTCAAGGGTAATGGTTGCTTACTTACAAATTAAGGAATTGTCCAAGACAAAGAAATAGGGCTGACCACACTTTAGTATCTGTCCTCCACACATCACCCAGAACGTCCAGTCTGTGTTTACACAAGTGAGTCGTTGTAGCATCAGTGATTGGGATGGACTCTGCTCACCTCATCTGACCCTCAACTGCCATGCAATACTTACCTTCTCCACGGAACAAGAATAGAGTCAGGCTCGCTGCTGTCACTGTTCTTGGCCCTTCTTGGATGATTGCTAAAAAAGAATACGGGCTCTGTGATAAGTTATGACAATTAAAGTCATTCTTGAAATGTCCAGAATCTCTCGTCTTCCCCAAGGCACAGGTCCACAAATCACATCTTTAATTCAGTGTGGCTTCTAGCATTCACTCAATGAATACAGCACAGCAAAGTCACGAGCCAGTCATTATTGTATAGCTCAACACACATGTTCTGAGGAACACATTGAAATGATTCAGTTGATGGGTCATAAATACATGATAATCTTTTACTAGTATATTTTTACTTGGTTTGCTAAGGAAAATAAAGATTATTCCAAAAGTATAAATTATGAGCAAAAATGCTAATAATACCTCAATAAAATGGCAGGATTAAAGACCACTAGTTTTAATGTGTCAATCAACACCGCACATTTCTTCTAATAAGCAAGACAACCCACCCAGGTCTAAGGCAGCAGAGGTCAGCAGGAGAATGTGAAGCCGCCTGCTGTAGAGAGTGGCCAATGAGGAATTACGAAGACAGAGACTGCTGCTGTAGGACGCTGGTGAGGACGTCCATTGCTCTTCTTGTGGAAGTCAGGATAGTGTGGTAAACACATCTACCCAGGAGCCCCTCTCATCTGCTCTCTAGGTTCTGTGAGCTCTGGCTCTTCTTCCTCAGGCTGGAGAAATGAGGGAGTGCCTTGGCGGTTGGCCTTCAGTGGGGCACTCACAATACCCGGAGGAGGTCCAGAGAAATCCTGGATCGAGGAATGTCAACGCTGAGGACTTTCACCTCCACTTTTTCCCCAGGGCCCAGGCCTAGGCTCCTTCTCCTCTTTGTTTTGGACAGCTTCTCTTCTGTGATGAACCGGATAGGGATCAGCCCCGCCTTCCCCACTCCTATATCCACGAAAACCCCAAATAGAGTGGCGTTCTCCACTTTGCCTGTAAGAACTGTCCCAACCTGCAGATCTTCCAGACAGACTATGCTTCTCTTGAAGTCAGGCTTATCGAAATCTGTGAGAAAAGAGGATAAATGTTAGTGTAACCAAGAAGGCACTGTACCTAGAGGGTATTGATTGATATGGATGCCCAGATCAATAATGCTCTTTGAAGGAAGAGATAAAGAAGCTAAGGACACAGACCTGTCGAGAAAAAACACATTCTGGGAGAAACATAGACAATTCAAGAAAAGTTTCTCAAACATTTTCTTTTCTCTAAACTCAGTCTCACTAATAGGGCCGTAAGTGCTGCCTGGGAGGACCTGGACGGTGGGCTCACCTTCTTCCCTGGAAAGGACAGTCAGAGTCTCTCTTTGCTCAGTGACTATACCAGACTCACAAATGCTCAGGATATGAGAGCCCTGGAGTCACAAGAGGGGGGAGCTGGCGTTCAGCGCCCGCATTCTCAAATTGTTTCAAGGTGGCCAATGTTCCACTAGCTTTTGGACAAATGTGAGTGAAGTCAAATGCTCTCTCTTTACGTTAGTGGGAATTCAGAAATCAGTTCTTTCTATTTCAAACACATTTATTCAGTCAGAATGCATAGGCTCTCGATCACCTGTGGCTCAGAACTGCGCAGCAGCAGAGTCAGCCAGAGTTAGCCTCTCTCTTCCTCGAGTTCAGCTGACTGACTGTTTACTGTCATTACCTTGTGGCCAGTGCTCTTCTGTGTGCCAGATACACAATGAAGACCCTAGGTCCCTGTCTTAGGCTCCTGACAGCCTTTCCTGGCCCATGCCTGCACATCTCTGTTCACTGACACCAGCCCCTAAAGGGTGAGCACAAAGCAGGCTAAGTACCACTTGGCTCCAGATAACATAACACAACAAAGGTTTGAGATAATGAGACAATTAGTTTAAGTGGGGCTTGTTAGTTCCCCATGGCCTGCATTTACCCCTATAGCTCAGCTCTCTTCCCTAGGATCATTGAGTGTTGACTCTAATATCAAATAACACATTCTAGTTTGGATCTCCTTTACTTAGTCCTCACCCCTGCGCCCCATCCCCTACTCCCTAACCCATTTCCTTCTCCTCCACAGCTGTTGGCTTTAGCCTGATTACTTGCTGGACCTATCCTTTACATTTTTATTGACAACTGGTCACCTCTTTCTTTCTCTTCCAAGTCAAATCACCTTAAAACCAGCATATTTTTAGAAATTGAGCTCCCTCAACTCCTGTAAAACAAGACAAAAATCCATAAACCCTAAACCTCACTGTCCTCATTAAACACACTAATGTGGGAACGAACTCTGGGATTTCACCTGATGCTAAATTCCAAAGCAGGAACTTCTGGTAATTTGAACCACACAGGCTGAGACCATGTCAACACGAAATGATACTAAGGTGCCCAGGGCAGAAGTGAGCCAGTCCCCAGGCCAGTAAGGCAGTTTCATGCTTAGAAATCTCTCTCCTCTTTCCTTGCAGAAACCCAGTGGCTGCAATACCTATGGGGTTCTGATCACTTGCTCAGTTTAGCTTTGCATGAAAACCAGAGTCAGGAACCACTCAGCATGTTCCCCAAGACAGCCAATCCTCCATGAGCTACATACATTTTAATATGTCAAGAGCCAAGGTAGCACAGTTAGGCCACTGCACCAGCGTGGGCTGAATTAAGGAAACTAACTTGCAAGGAGAGTTTTAACAAAAGGAACGATGTCACCAGAGAACAGAAGCCAGATGAATGTAAGGAAAGAATGAGGCCACAAGACAGAAAACACTTTTGAGAAAAGGAGGAAAGAGAAGTAATACAAATACTGTAACATGGAAATACCCAAAATACTGTCCACCACCCCCACCTCCAAATCCATCTGCTTCCCCTGGGAAATGTGTTGTGTGACTTAACTAGGGCAGAGATTAGCTGAACATCTGCTTATCGAGACCTGTTTGAAATTGCATGTGTCACGCTGGAACGCCCAGGCCCATCCGCATTCTGCTCAACTCTGCTTAGCTGGGTTAACTGAGTGTTTGCCTTTTTTTGAGTCTCTCATGTAACTGAGATAAAGGAGCAATCAACACCTTGATAGAAAAATAAAGATGGACAGGAAAAAACAGTCCAGGCCACCCGTAGCTCAAGTGCCTTTGTCAACCATCCAGTGAGTGCTTAGGCAAATTACCAATACCACCCCTCATGAGACACACTGATCTTAGTGTCCCCACAAGAGACAGTCATGGAATTCACAAGGAGAGAAGCAGGCTTCTCCGTAGTTCCATCTGTAGGGACAGCCACTTTACATGAGGACAACAGGGAGGCACTGCTCTTCCTCAGTGTTTTATTTTCTCCAGCTGCAGTTCTGTCTCAGTGGGTCACTGCTCTCAACAACTAGGCTATTACCCTTCCTTTACCCTCTCCCTGCACAGAAAGCTGAGAACACTCTAAATCAGAAAGACAATCAACACAGAGCTATCATCTTATTTGTTCATTGTGCTCAGCAAAGTGGAATCCAGAGTCCTGGAAGGCTGTAATTTAGGAAGAAGATTTACTTTTTGGTGAATGGAAAACTTTACCTTCTGGCTCTTCAGACATAAAAACAGTTTACAGGGGACTCTGGGAGAGCATGCCTCCATGCACACAGAAGCACAGCACATGAGATGTGTCCAGCTTGGTGCACCAGCAAAGCAACATGAACAAGGAGGAGTCTGAAGCCATGCTTCTATCTTTGACTCCAGACAGAAATCTGAGTGACTGAGGAGGATCAACGCTGACCCTTGGCTCCCTCCTGCTGTGAAGACCAAATTGATGGGAGCTTCCTGAAGAGAAGGGAGACAACTCACCTGTTCGGATGTCAAAGGTTTTGGGCTGGCTCAGACCATCTATGATAACCTGCAGTGTATGTGCAGTCGTCTGTAATCTTTCAGCAGTTTTCTCTATGCCTTCTTTCCCGAGAGATGAATTTATTTTCTGTTGCATTTCAGGCTTTCCAATCTCACACAGTGTCCCCCCAATGAATGACAGAAACCTTCAGTGGGAAGAAAAGCCCAACATTTATCAGTGATATTACCTTCTACATTTCCTTACACAGGTTACATTGCCTTCAATTCTCTTACCCCAGGACATTATACTTCAGTTGGTTTTTCCTGAGAGTCTACAGTATGCCCTTGCTGTGGAAAGATTTAGCTAAAGGGCATGTAGGCAAGGGGAGAAGGTGGATTTAGGCTCTTGTCCTATTTTCCAAGTATGGCACCTGTTCCGAGATGGCCCAGGAACATTTTACAGTGTGCTGTTCACGACAGTTCAGTGTCACATGTGTAGTTCCTAGACGAGGCTGTCTATATTTATCTCATGTTTCCTGCAATTTTCAGTAGGAAAACATTTGAATTTAGATTAATAGACAAATATAATCTATTGATGATAGCTGAGTCCAACTTGGCATGTGTCAAGCACTGCTGGCTTTTGACACTGTCAAAAGCCATATCCTAGCTGTACATGCATATCTATGCCTGTGGCCTGTGATGGGAGGGTGACCTGACACTGCCAGTTCCAATGACACAAATGGCATCGAGCCACACACAAGTGAAATTACCTAAAAAGTTCAGAGCATTCAACAGGAAAGTAAATTCCAGAGGGTGGTTAGGGGTGGGTGTGCTCACAAGCCCATGGCAACACAACAGTATAAAAGGGAGGGGTATGAAAGAAAAATCGATTGCAAAAGAATGCAAGTAAAACCTCAGAGCTACGATCTAAAGCTGAATGTTCTTTCCGTATACCACATAGCTGGGATGCTGCTTTAGACCTCACCTTTGCCCTGCTTGCTATCTTCCTTGCTTGCACAGATGCTGCCCAGTTAATGAGCTGAGGTAAAAATCGCGGTAACACAAAGCAACAAATTATGGTTAGGACGCAGTTCGCTCCAGTTTAATATGAGTTCCGGGCCATGGCTCCCTTTCTTGACATTCTCTGGCTGAGTATTTTTCTACATCATTAAGTTCCATTTCCTATGATTAATAGCACTTTAAAAACGTCAACACAGTAATCAAATAGATAGTGATACTAATGCCCTCACATTCTTTCCTCTGAGAACATCTCTTGAATACAGGAAGGGAAAAGCAAACTGCTAGAGGTTTGTCCCTGGTTATAGCCCCCATGGCAGGCAGGTGCCATGTGCAGGACGGGCTGCTGGCCATTCCCATTCTTTCTGGGCACCACGCTCAGGCAGAACAGTCCTCTTAAGTGACATCTGGGGCTGATAATCTCGCATTTAACTAGGGTATCTCTTGGGTTCAAATGTTCAAGACTTCTACATTTCCAGAACCATTTTTTTTTTTTTAAAACCAAGATTACCTAGCATCCAATAAGTTCTCTTGAGAATACACTTTGGCTAACCATCTAATAAAGACAAGAGTGGTGCTTATATCCTTCTTTGGAAATGTGCATAATCGAAATGGGAGGCCAGGGAGATCTGCCTCCTG
Organism: Mastomys natalensis; assembly: GCA_021653895.1. Classification (NCBI taxonomy): domain Eukaryota; kingdom Metazoa; phylum Chordata; class Mammalia; order Rodentia; family Muridae; genus Mastomys; species Mastomys natalensis. Next base: position 483,208 of record JAJTUV010000564.1, on the reverse strand, counting down.
AGTCTGCGACTAAGTCTTCTCCAGCGGGGGGAGGCAGCATGTATGTGCTTGTGTGCTTGATGGCAAACAGCACAATGGGCCAGTGACAGGGCGCAGCTGCTGGAGTCTGACTGACAGAGCAGGGTCTGCCCACAACTACCTTCCTTACACAACTTTCTCAATAACTCGGCCTCGGCTGACACTTTTCTGGTACTCATGGACTTGGCCTTACTGGTGTGCAACTGACTACCACGTACAACACATTCCATACCTCCACACTCTGGCTCACACCCACTTGCTAATTAGTGGATTTGTTAACTAGCTGGCATGTGTTAATTAGCATAAAATTAGTAGGCTTTTGATACACATAACCTTGAATAGTGTCTAGCAATTAGTAAAGCTATGGCCAAAAACTTCCCAGAGCAGCAGTCAGCAGGCCACTTGAGCTGTAAGACTGTACTGTGTGTTCGTCTGTGCATGCATACTAGGTGCTGCAGAATCCCTTCCATATAAAAAGGAAGTCTGCTCCTGGCGACTGCAGCTGTTTGTCCTGGGAATGCAGTTCATACATCCTTTCACCTTCACAGAAGCCTGCCTGCAGGCAACAGTTACTGAGATCAATAAGGAACTGCCTTGTTTGCCTTCTGCTAATGCTTTGTATTGATCAATCCTATTTTTAAACAACAATGGAACAAAGTAATTTTTGCATTTTGAAAACCTTCTTAAAAAGTTAATCAGGTCACAGAAAAAGACAACAGAAGCGGGACAGAAGCGGGAGAAACTGGGAAGGAAGCAGACCCTGCCCTGGGGTGGGTCTGGCCTGGTGGTCTCAGACACATTTGGCAGCCAGGATGGGAGGAGATGCTTCATGCGGGAGCTACTTATCAGACATGGCTTTTGCAGTAACACAAGAAAAGTATCCTCTACATTCTAAAGTTCCCTCTAGCAGACAGAAGTATGCCCAACACAAAGAACTTCCTAGCTCCAAAGTGTAAAAGGAAAGTACCCATGTTGAGGAGCTTGGAGCCTAGAATGAACACATAACAAATACACACCACACTGTGCTAGCTGCACATTCTCGATTACAGCAGCAGCCTTAAAATTTCGGAATATCAGGCTGCCCAGGCCATGCACCTACTCCTGTTCAGTGGAATTTTGTATCACGCAGGTGTCCACGCCACTGAGTGCATGTAGAATATTACTGTTATATTTGGCCAAGACAGAAAATGCAATGTGTTGGGTAATACCGCGCCAACACAATTTAATGGCAGATCACTTCTGAACATTAGACAGTTAGCACTGAGTAAATCCCACAAAGAAGTTATTATGCACAAGCTTTTAAATAGACAGTTCTCTCGAGTCAATGAGTTATTAAAGCCATCATCTCCCTCTCTACTGTCTCTGGAAGGCTTTTTCCATTTGCTAAGGGCTGCTGTTGGAGCTGCTGTTTTTATTTAATATGTAATTTCATCCATCTTACTTAAAGTAAGAGAGTAGCATAAATGCAACAAATGAGCACATCATGTTCTCTTAGCACACATCTGCATGGAGTTAGAGCACAGCGCAGCACACATCATGCTTCCTTTTCAAACACAAACCTACACAAGCTAACACCGCTGACATTTTCAACAGAAGCTTGCTACAAAGGCCAGGTCCTTCTCCACAAAGAAAAAGTCTTTGTAAAACTCTTCCCCCAAAGAGTAAGGAATTCTCCAAATTCATAAGACTCTGGAAATGGCCATTCAGATTTATGTAATCATTTCCAGCACAGGGATTTAGAAGCTGAGGGTTTGTTACAAAAAGCAACATGACACCCTGCAGAGCTCAGAACCTTGGTGAATAACACCATCACTTTACAAAGATCACAGTTTACAGTCCATCAAGAGAGAGCTGTGCTACCACAGTAAAGGCCACTGTCCCCAGAGACTGTCATAGCTGTCACATTTTATCCATTCGTTCTATAGGAATTTCGTCAATAAGTAAAAAGTTAAACACAAGAGTACAGCCATTTTGGAAACAAAAGGAAACAGAGAGGGTAGGTCACAACTGTTAATGTATTGGAGAAATTCAGTGACAAAGAGAGATTTGGCTTTTAAACTGGAGTTGTATGCGAAATGGCAGGCTCTGACTCAAGTCCAGCAACGGTTGGCAACTCTAAAATCTCCAGAAACTGTATATAGTTTCAAATCTGTCAGAGTAAAAAGGAGAGAAGAAACTTGAATTCAGTGTGGCAGAAGATAGACCCCACTGTCCTCTGCCCTGGCTGGTATACACATGTGTGCTGCACACAAGATAGACCCCACTGTCCTCTGCCCTGGCTGGTATATACACGTGTGCTGCACACAAGGAGTTCAGCCTGGTTTGATAGACCAGGTGACAACGTGACCATCTCAGCTGTCTTGTGATCACATCAGGTAACAGCCTCAGCCATGGACTGCATTGTCATCATTACTAAGCATCTTTCAAACTTCTCCTGGGTAAACCAAGACAGATGAGGCCAGAATCTTAAAAATCTGGACCAATACGAACCCCACAAGCAAGTATAAATGCAAGTAAAGAGTACTTACAGAAGGCCCCAGAGCTACCAATCGTTGCACAGAAGCTAACAGAGTGCTAATGAAAATGCTATTTAAGTGGATTTTCTTAGCACTGAATCACCAACAGAAAGAACAGAGAATGCTCCATAAGAATATACAGCCAAATACATTTTAAAATCATAGTCCAAATAAATATCCTGAAAATATAATGGGGCTTTCTCTGAGGCTCTCCCACTAGGCTCTCAGAGTGCAGTTTTAAATGGTATGAACTATCTGGGACAGGTGGGACACATTTAGAGTCTTTTTGTGACACCATCTGGAACGTCTTCAGAAAGTCTCCTGCATCAGTGAGCAGCAGAAAGTCACCAAGAACCAGGAAAAAGCTGCTGTGATTGAGGAATAGAGGTTTCGGTTGAGCACCAAGCTGCCATCTGCTTTCACCTTAGGCAGATTGAGTACTCACTTCCTTCTATTTAAGGGCTGGTTAGACAATGCTCAAAAGCAGAGACTTGCTGCCTGTCATAGTATCTGCAGTAGACCCTGGCCCCAGGCAGTTGTTTCAGAAAATCATGACATTCCTTAGCACTGCAGTATAGGGAATTAACTTTTTACTTAAAAACAAATACCAGTTAAATGTTTTTACATGCCTTCTGAAGGGTCAAGCATTAGGGTGATCATACAGTTAGAGACAGTTGAAGATGATGCTCACACAGTTTAACCAAAGCATGGAAGACTGGTGCAGCAATAACAAACGTCGTACATAGCACTGGTAATCGACTCTAGAACAACTTGTTGTGAATCTCCTACTGTATAAGTATTGGAGTTTAATTTAAAAGCAACATAGGTATGAGCGTACACACTCATGCGCACACCCACACTGTAATGTTGCTATTGATGTGAAAATGTCTAGACTCCTCTTGTTTTAGAACTGCCTCACAAAAAAAAAAAAAAAAAAGTTCCTGGTTCCATAAGTAGTTCCATATTCTCACAATTTTAAAGAAATGGCCCCACTCTCCCACAACCGAGAGTGCAATGGTGGGGGCAGGGCAGGATGACAGCATCCCATGTCATCACCTCTTTTCTAGTGAGCTTTGAGTGCTCCCAAATACACATGGCCTACCTCAAATGATGAAGACTTGCTAAAATCAAGAGAATGTGACAAAATGCTGAGATCAATTCAAACTACACTGGGAAAGCATGCTTAGCTTTACATATGTCATGTGATGGATGGAGCCCAGGCCAGCTGGCAGTGCCTCAGTTCCACCACTCTTCTCCGAGGCAGGGTTTATGTGCAGATGCACACATACCTTCAACGTGCTCCAGAAATCGTGCATTTCAGTCTCTCAGGAATCTTGTAGATGTAGCTTTGCACTCAAGAGACTCAACCCCCGAGGGAGTAAGTGACCAGTGGGAAAGTCACACAGCTGAGGCGACACAGTTGGATTAAACTAAGAGTTACAGTTCCTCATATCTCACCCATACTTCGCCTCTGACTTTAGAGAAGCTTCAGTATAGACACAAGATTGAGACTGCAGATAAAATTTGGCACCCAGAACTACTGTCTGGGAGCAATTTATTATTATTTTTTAAACCAAATTTGAAAGAAAGAAACTTTGGCTCTTTTTGAGTTACTGAGTAAGGGTTGGACAAAATTAAGTTAGTGGTTTCAAAGGCTTCAGCCTCTATATAGTTCAAAAACACTGTGTTTAGAATTAATATAATTTAATTTACTGCCTGTAAAGCTATAATGTGGATTAGTGCCTGTGACTATGTGAAAGAGGAGGGTAAATAAAGCAATAGCATTCAGAAGCACACAGGCGGCTAACAGAAGGAAAGGCTGAAGCAAGCCATTCTAGTGCTACTTGGAACAAACCCAAGTGACAGGGAAAAACTCCTAAGAGTCAGATTTTGTACCACAGGGCCAATTGTCAATAATGTTCCTTTCCGAAAACTAGCAGGGTCTTATTAGCATCTACCATTTCACCATTAACTCCCACCACTTCTGGCTGCCCGCTGCATGGGCTAGGGACACTCAGAACGGGGAAGGAGGTTATAGCAGCCCACTTATGATGACACAGAATCAGAAGACAGATAGACTCAAACTCACAGCTAGACTGGGAGCAGGAAGGAGAGTTAGCAGGAGACGGAATCAATACCTCCCTGAGTGTTGGGCTCCAGACTTAAGGGTCTAAGCTTGAGCAAGAGTGGACAAGAAGGACACCTGAATGCTTGTATGACAGAAGGTTCTAAAGCCGCACAATTCCATGTCTGACAGGCAGCTCCCTCTTTGTTCTCTTCCACTGGGAATAGCAGGCAGAAAAGTAGTTCTATGGTAGAAGGCAGATAAACCAGCCTTCTCCTCAGTCCCAGGAGCTGGTATTAATATGAATTAGCAATACTAACTGTGCAAATTACATCCAGATCACAGAGAAGAACAGGACCCCACTACCACCATCACCTCGAAGAAGCTATTGTGTCTCCCCATGCTTTTTTGTCTACAGCTTAGGTGACAGCACCTTCTTGATGACAGTAAAAATAAGGATCTTTACAGTCATTACTATGTCTCCAGAGCTGAGTGTAAGACACCCATTAACTTCCCAGGTCCCACAGACAGGATCTGAGCCCAGGCAGTCTGAAGGCCCTTAAACTTTCTAGGGCTCTCCACTAGTTTTATTAAGAGAAGAGTTTGAAGTGGGCTGTGTTGGAACAATGTGTATGGTATTTCTAGGAGTGTCATGGCCTGGCCATCCAGTTCTTCTTCAACATGTAGATTCTCTTTCACTTTTGATAAGCTAAAGTATAATTTCCTGGGAACTACAATGAGAAATTTTAGATTGTTATTTATTAGTGGCTAATCTTCCCAGCCTGCGCTCTCTGGGGCTCCACTGTTCTCCATCTTTCCAAGGCAGGAATTACAGGTTGGCTATTATACACATTCAGCATACTTGGTTCTGAATACCCAAACTGTGACCCTTACACTTACATGACAAGTACTTTACCTACTGCTTGCTTTTTTCACAAAAAGTAACTTAAACTCCTTGTATTACAGCTGCTTCTCAGTTAGAAGCTCCATTCCTAGCTGGGCACAACTTAGTGTAAGGTCATGAAGCCTCTATGGACAGCTCTGAAAGAGAGGTTCAGGCAGACCCTTACACAGGTGTTCAGTATTGGGGGCTTGCCATCTGCCTTCTTGCCTGTGGAGGCAGGACCTGCACAGAATTTTTCTAGCTGTCCTACTGCTAGCCCAGGGGTGCCAGTCAGGGCCTTCTACCCACTGTGTGCGTCAGATGGATTTGTTCCACTTCGGGTCTTAAAGACTCCAATACAACTTCTCAATAAATCAAATTCATATTTTCTTTTTTTTTAAATAAAAGTTCCTCTCCACTTAAGGATGCAGCATGCCAAGCTTGTATGATTATTCTTGTCTTAGACCTGATTTTAATTCACAGTTGTTGATGCTCTCAAAATACACTTTACTGCATTGTTTGTAAGAGCCAGAAACAGGAATATCTGCAGGAACAAGGTAAATTCCATAGCTGTAATATTTCAGCATTGAGCTGATAGGAACTACTCTTTGAGATCTGCTCACCTGGCACACGATAATGACCACATACCTTACTCTTGTTATGCCGTGATTTCTGGAAACCAGTCTTAAAAAATTCTGCCCAACAGTCCAAATGGAAATAGCATATACTTTATCAAAATGAGTGCTGAGTGAGTCTTGACATGAAGTTTCCTGGCATTTTTAACTTGCACTGAGAGCACAGCGGTGTTGGATCTTGACCATCAGCAGTGCATTGAATTCTTAACACAGCAGACTGTGACTGAGTGCCAAGTCTCATGTGATGCAGAGGGCTTGGCAGAACCCGCAGCCCAGAGCTCCCTCCTCCCCTAACTCAAGCAGAGGAATCAAATATGTGGCCAGCTACTAGAACAACCAAAATGGTAGAACAAAAGGAGAGGAGGCATGGAAGGGCTGGGAACTCAACACACCCTTGTTGGGCCCACTTCTATTCATAATCCAGCTGCAATTTTATTTATGGCTACAGTATCATGTACAATGAAACCACTAACATGTGGACATGGAAGGATTTCTCCACAACAAAAAATGCAGGAAGAAATGCCTACGGCCTTCCTCTGCTTGTCTATTCTGCAATGTCTGAGACATCACTGGACACAGACATAAAGCTCTGTGAAGGTACATGGGATTCTCAAGGATGTACTTAGTTGGTATGTGGCTGAGGCAAGAACACCAGGAAAGAAAGGCCCAGAATGTTACAATGACTATGCTAGCACATGGCTCTCAGCCGTTTTAGACTACAGAAGAGTGTTGGAAGCAAAGCTAGGCATTCTACCTTGTGCTGTCAGTTCATCCCATATGCTTTCTTTTCCTCAGTGTTCTTCCCTTTCATCCTCATTTCTGTCATGTATTCTGTCAAGTGCCTGGATCAGTATTTGTTGCGTGCTGTGGATACAGCAGTAAGCCAGATTCTCATAGTGTCTAGCCAACTGGAGCTTACAGCCTACAATAACTAACTTTTAATTTAATTGCTACCAGCCTAACAAATCTGATGCCAACTTTTCAGATGCATTATTTATAGTATGGGTTCAAAAACAATTGTAGAGGGCCACAATTTTAACTATGCTATTACAGTGTCTTTTTTTTTCTTTTTTGACCATCCAAGTCCATTGTGAATATGCAAGATAAAGTGGAAAAATCATGGTCACATCAATATAAGGCGTTTAATGCCAAAATTTAAATCTAATCCTACTTTTCTTGATTTTATGCAACATGATCTCTAAGATCAATTCAGTATTTTTTTCATTCGCTGTCTATGTATGTGTATGAGTGTGTGTCTGATGTGTATGTGTGTTGTGCATGGTGCTGTCTATGCATGTGTATGAGTGTGTGTCTGATGTGTATGTGTGTTGTGCATGGTGCTGTCTATGCATGTGTATGAGTGTGTGTCTCATGTGTATGTGTGTTGTGCATGGTGCTGCTGTCTATGTATGTGTATGAGTGTGTGTCTGATGTGTATGTGTGTTGTGTATGGAGCTGTCTATGCATGTGTATGAGTGTGTGTCTGATGTGTATGTGTGTTGTGCATGGTGCTGTCTATGCATGTGTATGAGTGTGTGTCTGATGTGTATGTGTGTTGTGCATGGAGCTGTCTATGCATGTGTATGAGTGTGTGTCTCATGTGTATGTGTGTTGTGCATGGAGCTGTCTATGTATGTGTATGAGTGTGTGTCTGATGTGTATGTGTGTTGTTCATGGAGCTGTCTATGCATGTGTATGAGTGTGTGTCTGATGTGTATGCATGCTGTGCACGGTGCCCAATGAGGTCTAAAGATCCCGGGAGTGACAGGCGGCTGTACCACTCAATGTGAGTGTTGGGAAGTGAACTTGAGTTATCTGGAAAAGTAGCAAGTGCTCATAATCACAGGGCTGCTCTCCAGCCCCAGCTATTGTTTTTAGTGGTTTCAGTAGTTAGCATATGAGTTTGGTTGGTGATGATTTTATTCATCACTTGGCACTGTGGTAGGGTGTGTAGAACCAAAACATGCATAGAGGTGATGTACATTCTCAAGAAGCCTACCAAAGCAGGAGTATAAACAGTCTTAGATACTAGACTAGAGGACAATAATTAGTAAGAGGCCACCAAGAAGCTCAAAGGTATCTCTAACAGTACTTGATAAGAGTCATCTCACTATAGCAATTTCCAAGCTTCTGTACTGAGAAACTGAAAGGATGAACCAAAATTATCTGATATGAAGAAGGTTGGGGCCGGGCAGTGGTGGTGTATGCCTTTAATCCCAGCACTTGGGAGGCAGATATCTGAGTTAGCGGCCAGCCTGGTCTACAGAGTGAGTTTCAGGATAGCCAGGGCTACATAGAGAAATCCTGTCTCGAAAAACCAAAAGATAATAAATAAATACATAAATAAATAATAAATAAATAAATAAATAAATAAATAAATAAATAAAGAAGGTTGTGGTTGGAGCAAGATATCAGGAAAGATTTTTTTAAACATGCTAGACTGAGGTGCTAAGGAGGCATTTGGATACAGTCTGAACTTTAGAAGAGTAGCTTAAAACAGAGTAAATTTAGGAGCCAGGTACAGTGATGGTCTTGAAAGCATTGAGAGCAAAGGGATATAGGATGACTCTGTAGCTTTTCACGGTCTCATGTCCATACCTCTTTTCTAACAGTGACTCTCTCTCTCTTTTAAACTCTGTCTTCCACAAGGGTCCCTGGGGTTCATATAATTTTTGCCACCCGTAACTTACTGTCGTGCTGTCAGTGAAGATTATGGCTCAATTCTGCCATATTTGACACCATTACTTGGGGCTACCAGAAAGAACTGGACTTAATATTTAGTGAGACTCTTAGCTGGGTTTGGAGCTGTAGAGCGACATACATGTGGAAAGGCTGCTGTTGTCTGCTGTGTTAGGAAGAGAGTGTAAGGGCAGGGGAAGAAGCAGGGGATTGGTCAGGCTGACTGCAGTAACCCAGTCAAGAAACGCTGCTGACACTCAGCAGCAGCAACCCTGCTGAGCCCGGTGCACATACTCTGTGGACTGAAAGTTCTTCTAGATGCAAATTCTTGAGGAAACTGCTATGAGACAGTCTGTGAGGTTGGATCATCTGGGCTACTTGTCTTTTCTTCTTTAGGTCAGGTCCTTTTTTTCTGGAAACATATAACCTTTCAAAGGCAATATACATTTTTGCATTAATATATGTATGGAATGTGCAATGTGTACAGAAAAGCCAAAGATGTGATTCTCTGCTCTTTCTTTAAACAGGTAAGGCATCTGTCCATTTCTGTAAGCTAGTTTGGACTGTAAAACCAAACTGTAATATAAATTTCTATCTATGCCATTTGAAAGAATGGCATGATAAATGCTTAGGACTCTGTAGCCAACAAGATTTACTAGCTTTGTTTAGCTGAAGTCCAGGCTGAAAACATTTTCATGTGTCAGCCAGTCTCAGAGCTTTTCCCATGTAGAGGGATCAGCTTCATGTTACCTGTTTTGTTGTTCCACCTCCCCCATCCCCTCTCCTGTCTGCAGCCAAGAATTCAGGAGGGTCCCCTGGTCAAATCTAATCTTTAATAATTTTGTTAGAATCCATAGTTTTTTTTTCTCCTGTTGAAACAGAGGCAAAACTTTTTCCCCAACTTAATACATTTCCTTGCTTCCATTCTGAAGATATCCTTAAAATAGATGGGTTGTTCTGATTCAGCAGTTTTTCCCATAATCTAATATCTCTCAGTAGCTATTGTATTTTTTTGTTCATTAGCATTTAAAAATTTAAAGTCAATAAAGCATTATGTAATCTATCCCTGGGGTTGTTTGTTATCCCTTTCTGTTTATTAAGGATCTCTTTTAAAGTATGATTAGATCTCTCTACAACTGCTTATATAGGATTATGTGGTACACCTGTAATATGCTTTATATTGTAATATGCAAAAAGTTGTTTCATTTTACTAGAGACATATGCTACAGTATTATTAATATTAATTTGTACAAATAAGCCCATAATAGCCATAACTTCTAATAAATGTGTAATTACAGAATCAGGCTTTTCAGAACTTAAATCAGTTGCCTATTGAAATCCTGAATACTTATTCAGGGTGTACCTATGATATGATGCACATACTTTTATTATTGAAACTCTGCAAAATGAAACACATCCATTTGACAAATTTAACTTCTTTGGGTACTGGTTCGGTTACTGCCTGCAGGTAATGGAGTTTGGTTATATAAAGAACAAGCAAGACATCTCCTAATAATTTCCTTGGCTTTGTTGCCAAGTGATAGAAAAATCTTTCCTTAAACCTTTGCTGTTAACATGGTGTTTTTATGAAATGCTGAAGCTTCTAAGGACATTTCCTATTGAGAGCTGATCAATTTCATCATTACCTTGTGCTAGAGGGCCTGGTAGACCTGTATGGGATCTGATATGTTATACTTAATGGATGATGTCTATCGCTGATTACTTGTTGTTGCTGAATAAACAGTGGAGTCACTTCTGAATCACCCTGAGTAGTTCAGCAGTCTCTACATGCAAACATGCAAAACAACCCTGTCTGTGACTACGAGTCAGTGACTAATCACAAATTCAGAAAATCTAACGAAACCATAAGAATGGCATACAGCTCTGAAACAAAAGGGCTCTAAACCACTTTATTCTCCCCTCCTCTGATTTACAACCTGCCTTTCCTGATTTATATGCATCAGTAAAAAATGCAGAGGCTCCAGAAATTGGTGTCCCTTTTACTATATGAGAGAGAATCCAATTAGTTTTTTTTTTTTTTATAAACTAATTGAAACAAGTGACTAATTGAAGTCACTTGTTTTGGGGGTATTTGTGGTTAATTTCTTCCCCCTCCCCCCAAATTACTGCAAGCCTTTTGCCAATGTTCATTTTCTGCCCATAAGGAAATGTCAGCATTAGTGAAAGGTACTACAATTTCTGCTAGGTCTATTCCTGCTTATTGATGAAGTATCATTTTTCCTTTCAGAATCAATACAGAGACTTTTTCTACATAGGTCTTTGATTTTTTTATTCTGTATGCTAAAATTATCGATCTAAGATATAATCTTTCTGCATAAGAATGCCTGTGGGAGAATGAGTAGAAGGCAAAATAACTAAAATACATGTCATCTTTGGGTCCAAACAATCTACACGTGCATCTTGTAGTTTCTTTTCTACCAGAGTCAATTGTCTCTCAGCCTCAGCTTATAGTTTTCTTGGATTAGTTAAGCCCTTATCACCTTATAAGGTTTAAAATAGATTATGTAGACTTTAAGTAGTTAATCAAATTGTGGGCCTTAGCCAATTAATATCCCCAATAATTTTTGAAAACTATTAAGAGTTTTTAACTATCTCTCCTTATTTGTTCCTTCTGTGACTAGATTTTTTGCAGTCCTATCTTATATCTCATATAATTATTGGTATTTTTTTTTAGCAGTGATTTGTAATCCCCAACAAAGCGAAATTCTCTTCAAACATTTTTTTCCCTAAGGAATCTTCATCTGAATCAGTCAGTAATATATCATCCATATAATGATAAATTATGGGTTGAAACTGTTTACACATTATTTTTTAATGGCTGTTGTACAAAATATTGACATAAGGTAGGACTATTTAACACTCCTTGTGGAAATACTTTTCAATGATCCCTTTTTATTGGACAACTAGTATTATAAGTAGATACTGAGAAAGCAAACCTTTGTCTATCCTGCTCTTGCAAAAGGATTGTGAAAAAGCAATCTTTTTTTTTTTTCTTTTCTTTTTTAAAATTTATTTAGTTATTTAAATCACATCGTAATTTACTTATTTACACAGAGGTTATAAACACAAAAAGGCAGGATGTGGGGAAGGGAACGGCACCGGAGCATAGGTGTTCAGAGGGAGTACAGATACCTTTAAGAACAGGGTATCAGCTGGGTGTAGGTTCAGGGGATAGGTCACTATGACTCTGCCTGTGATTCACTTGTCCTTATCTAAGTTGGTACTGTCCACCGAGGCTGCCTATTTATAAGACCTATGACTACTCGGGCTGGTAAATTTCCACAGAAGGTGCCTGTTTACAATAGCTTATAGCCTTCTGTTTCAGTGTTTTTCCACAGAGACCCAGGACTTTGTGTTAGCATGCATGTATGTCAGGCCTATTGCTGATTTTAGGCCTATGGCTGATTTTAGGCCTTTAGTGTATATGCAGGGCTGCTCCTGACATCTCCTCCCTTCTCTAAGTATAGAAGGGCCGTGGCGATTCTATTCTTTCAAAGTGGGGATAGAGGCCTGACCTCCAATAATTCAAGGGGACCTTGTAATGGCTCCGGTCCTCCTGTCGTTGTCCAGTGAGGCATGAGAAAAAGCAATCTTCTAAACCAATCACTATGATAGGCCATGGGATTCCAGACTGTAAAAAGTCCATTGGCTGAATGATTTTATTGATTGCTCTCAGATCTGTTAACATCCTCCATTTGCCAGATTTATTAAAAATAGCAAATATAGGAGAATTCCAAGGGCTGGTGGGCTTTTCTATATGTTGAGCCTCCAGTTGCTCTTGGACTAGCTGTTCTAGTCCCTGCAATTTTTCTTTTGTCATAGGCCATTGTTCTACCCCCAAAGGCTTGTTAGATAACTACTGTAGTGGTAGTAGGACCATTGGTGTTCTGCCAGAAGTGGTTCCTCCACAGAAAGTTGGAGAATCAGCCTCTACTGAGTCCTGCTTATCGACAACTTGGACAGTTCATGACTGTTCTTGATAACATTTTTCAATACTATCACCAGGAACATCTCTTATTTTACACTTTGTCCGTGATAATGGAGGAATGCTAATCCATGATTCCCATTGTTGTAATAGATCTCTTCCGCACAAATTCATGGCTATATTAGCCGCATATAGCCTTAAGTTTCCTCTTTGACTTTCTGGCCCTATACACTTAAGCCATGTTATATTGTGTTTTATCTGGGATAAAGTTTCAAGCCCTAGAAATGATATATTTACTTCTTGAAGAGGCCAATCTTGAGGACAAGATTTTGGAGAGATTTTGATTACATCTACTCCAGTGTCTACCACGTCTTCAATGTCAATATTATTTATAAATATCTTTAGTTTTGGCCTGTGATCATCTATAGAAGTTTGCCAAAATAATATTTTTGTCCCTTCTGGGTTTGTTGGTTGGTTTGTTTGTTTATCTATTGAATCTGCTCTGAGTTTGATATCTGGGTTATTAATGTCTATCTTCAGAGCAGAGTTGTTTGTTTTGCAGAGTAGTTTCTCCACTGCTGACCTGAGATGCCTGATATTAATAATTTGATTTCGGTTACTAGAAGAGGACCAATTGGGAAATTCCCAACAAGGGGTTACCCTGTCTTTCTCTTGTTGATCTACATTCATTAGTCCAGTATCAACCTTTGCCCCATCTTCTGCAGATTCCAGATGGCTCACACCTTCTTTTAGAATTAGCCTGATTCTTCCTACAATTCTTTTTGAAATGACCTTGCTTACCACAATTAAGACATTTGACAGTTTGGGTTTTCTCAAAACCTTTAGATATCACTTTTCCTATTAAAGTCATATCATGTGAGTGAAAATCAATATCAGCTGTATTTCTCATCTATCCTTTAGGAGCCTGATCACCATTCTGCAATCAGCCATTAGTACTTTCAAAAGCCAAAGATTTAGTCAATGATTTCCTAGCTTGTGAATCTGTCAGAGATGGGAAGGATGTTAGAGAATATCCAAGGCAGATACTCCAGACACACATACTTCTTCCTTATGGGGAACCTTACTTTTCTGTCAACACCACACACTGTCTTTAAGAGAATAATACTCTTAAATGATCACTACCATGATGATAACATTCAAATCTGGCTCCAGTTTTAAAAGTATGATCTGGTGAACAACTCAGGCTTTGAGTGACAGCTGACCTGGTTCAAATCTTGGCTCTACTAAGCTGAGTTATCTCAGGTGATTTACTTTCTTCCTCTGAGATTTAGTCAGCCTGTAATAGGAATAATAAAAGCACCAATATTTGGGGGGGTTGCTGTGACCTATACACACCATGATCTGTCTAAAATGCCTAGTAATGAGGAAGTAACCAATTAAGGTTTGCTCTTTTTACTGGTCTATCAACAACTCCTTAAATTAGCTTGAACTACAGTCTCCTCCCTCTAACCTGTTAAAAACCCTGTCCCATTTTTACTGACTGAACTACTTAAATGTCTACTGAAGATGCCACTATCTCATTTGTGTGAATCTACAAAACATCCCTTTCTGGAAATGAGTTCTCCTCCCCAGCAAAAAAAACCCAGGAGTCTCCAACAATTAACATTATTGTCTTCTCTTCAGTTCCTGGGAGTTTAAATTCTTCCTATTTTAGTATGCAAATTGAGGGAGTATATTACCTCTATTCATCTTTATAATCCCCAGACTCTACCACATTTGAAGTGTTGAATAAAATCACACCAACAAAACTCATGGTGTAAATATTGGAACCTTAAGGAATATAAAAAAAAATTAAGGAAACAAGGCTTCCCTGAGATACGGATATTAAAATAAGAATAAATAATTAATATTAATATAACAAAATAAGAATAAAAAATCAGTTCATAAACATTCTTATTTTCAAACTATAATACTATGAGCAAATACAAAAGATAAACAATAGAGATTAAGTTTTCAGTTCATCCAATGACATACTTTAGCATATCAAGAACCCAACAGGCAAACAGGAAAGAATGAATCACACAAATATGGTAAGAATAGTGAAGTTAGGCCTCTGCATCTACAGATATAGCCTGCAAAAACTCAGTCAAGTTTCTATTATGTATAGTTCCCAATCCTAACCTTAGAAATTTGAGATGAAATGAGTAATTGCCTATTTACCCATGGTGTATAATTGTCCAGTCCTGAGCTATAGTAGTGACCTCTGGCTTTCACATACTTTATCTAAATGACACTCAATACAGACAGTTCCTGTGAGTTTTAACATGCTAATCAGTTTCTCAAAAAGATGTCAGAGTTATTTAAAAAAAAAGTCTATGAATTCTTGTGCCTATATACATCTATGCAAACAACAAACATTAAAAATACCATTGCTCTGAGACTGAAATATTTTTTGGTGGTCAAAAAGTAGGAACTATGCACTGAGCTGAGAATAAGACAAGAAGGACCCTCTCCTTTTTCAGCACTGTATTGAAGGTTGTGGTCATTGCAAAAGGCAAGACAAAGAAATAAAAGCATGAAGATTAAAATGGGGGAAGTAAAATTTTAATCTACTTGCTGATGACCTAAATTTGTGGGTTCTGGAAGAACACACTAAAATTAACACAAGGATTTAACAGGTCTACACTATACAAAGTTCAACTGTAGTTTTACACACTGGAACAAAAAGCCATAAATCTGAAATTGCATTTAT
Source organism: Mastomys natalensis (assembly GCA_021653895.1). Classification (NCBI taxonomy): domain Eukaryota; kingdom Metazoa; phylum Chordata; class Mammalia; order Rodentia; family Muridae; genus Mastomys; species Mastomys natalensis. The sequence continues at coordinate 467,753 of JAJTUV010000564.1, read as the reverse complement.
AATATCACTGGAAACACTACACATTAGCACACCAGGAACTGTGCATAGAAAAGTAAAAGCTCTGCTTAGAAAAATGAAGGAAGACATATAGAATAGAAAGTCAGAGTTAGTTAACTTTGAGTTTCACTGAGAAATGAGCTGCAGAATTAGTTTTAGAGACCAAAGTTACAAAAGCATTTTATGTTGTACTGAGAGTAAGGAAAGGCTAGTTAATTTTTTTCTGAAGCTCTTAATTCCTCAGGTAGGAGAACAGACTGACTGTAGTGTATTTTTACAATGGAACATTCCTCAGCAAGGGAAAAAAAAAAAAAGAAGAAAGGAACAAGTTATCAGTGCCAATCACAGTGAGATTAAATCTTTGAGGACTACACTGGGAAAAGAAAGACACTTGTGGGCACACCTGAGTGGTGACATATTTTAAGAAGTTCTAAGAGCAATGAGCTAAATTTTGCCAATATCCCAGGGGCTGGTTTCAGCAGGTCTGGCTTCAAACAAAGGGACTTCTAGGGATGAAAACAATAGTTTATTTTGTTCTTTAATTTCGAAAGACTTTTAGACTTTATTGATATTGGTATTTTCTAAAAGTCAGCAAACGCATACTTAAATTTTAATTTTATATATATTTTACAAGAGAAAAAAAACCCCTAAAGAATTATTAAACTATGCCTGAAGAGCTTAATGAAAAGTACACTTCAGTGCTCTTCCCAGATAAGATGGAGGAAAACAGACGAACAGACACGGACAGATGTGTGGAAAGGCAGGGGCAGTGCATGCTAATATCCACCTGTCAATGACTCTCAACACCATCATCAAACTCTGAAGAAGGCAGACTGTTGTGGTGTCTGTGGAAAACTTCATGTCTCCTTTTCTGAGTTACTCCTGTGCCTTTATAACTGCAAACAGTTTTAAAGAAAGCAAGTTCTCTTAGGGTTCTATTGCTGTGAAGAGACACCAGGACCAAGGCAACTCTTAGAAAGGCAAACATTTAACTGGGGCTGGTTTACAGTTACAGAGTTTTAGTCTGTAACTGTCAGGACGGGAAGCATAGCACTGTACAGGCAGACATGGTGCTGGAGAAGAAGCTGAAGGTTCTATTTGGATATACAGGCAGTAGGGAGAGACTGTGTGCCACATTGGGAGGAGCTTGAGCATAGAAAACATCAACCAGGCCACAGCTCTACAAAACGGCCCTTTTATGGGTCAAGCATTCAAACATTTGAATCTATGGAGCCATTCCTATTTAACCTACCACACAAGCCACTGACATTTACCAAAGTGAGCAAATGCAAATCAAATTTCAAAGCAATCTCCAGATACCATATTTCAGAATCAAAGTAAAAACAAACTGGTTTTAAAGCCACTACTGTACAAACTAGTCAGAACCTTAGGAACTTTTGGTTATGTAGCAAGTCATAGCTTTTGAACTAGTAGAAAGTTTTAAAGATAACTAAACATGCAACTAAAACATTGTTTTTGGGTCAGTGAATGAGTCTTGCTGCTAAACCTGCTGATTATTCAGGACCCACGTGGTAAAAGCAGACAGAGCTGATTCCTCTTGCCAGTTGTCCTCTGATCCCACTCCCCACATGTACACAAAAACTAATAAATATAGTATTTTTAAAGTTGTTTTCTTTGAACACCTTACATTCATCTTCTGTTGTATTGAAAATCATCTCAGTATTATTCTCTGTTAATGTGGTCTCACTAAAAGAACATTAGGCTCTATAACCCAACAGAGCAGAATTTCTTGGGAATGTTGGTTGTTTATACTTTAAAAAAGGAGTTTGTCTTTCAAGAGCCCAAGTTATACCAGGTGCTAGACAATTGAGTCATGCTAATTTCCAAAACAGACAGAGTAGCACACAATTTCCACTCCACACATTTCTCCCCTAGAGCCAGAGCTTACTAGTTTGACACAGCTCCAGGAATTGTGGCTTCCCTCCTCACTGCCAACTCAGCAATGTGGAACTTGTAAAAACTGTTGTCGTGTTAAGCACAGCCGTGCATATCGGCTCTCGTTATGCCCATACAAAGGCCATGTGCTGTACCAAACTCGCTGGGCACACGGAGCAGTCTGGACCTGGCCTCTGGCTCACCTGGCTGCTATGTCATAGGATTCCGGATGGATGCAAGTCTGGTCCAGTGGGTTTGCTTCGAAGGGGACATCTGCTTTGTTCTTCTTTTTGCCCAACTTCTCATGCGTGACCGTGGCAGCTTCCCGGCTCTGGCCTGAAGAGTCAGGGTGCTGACTACTGCACTCAGTAAAACCACGATAGAGACACCCCAAGACAGGAAGTTGGGTAGAAAAGCAAAGAAACTTGGATTAATTATATGCTTAGTTCTCTGCTATGCACAGACGAACCACTCACTTCACAAAATTACCACATAATAACTATATAAGAATATATTATAATTCCTTATAATACTATTAACCCAATTTCTGTTATCAAAGCCCAAAATATTCTTACATTATTCAGACCTTGCAACTGGCATTCTAGGGGAAATGAAGGAATAAATAAAATTATCACCATCATAGTAAGGTAACAAAGATGGTTTCTCAGAGCTGAGGAAAATCAAGTTCCCAATAGAACCTGAGTGCAGAATGGGACCGTGAAAACAGATTCATGTCTGACATATCAATGGGATACTTCAGGATATCTATTTGAAAAGACAAGACAATGGCTTTCAAAAGAATTTGAAAACACAGTATTTAAAGATAAGGCAAACCAAACCAGACTGGCATCAAATTTCACACTGCAAACGGGAGACATCAGAACATAGACAAATAACCTTGAAGATATAAAGAAAATGCCCTGACTGTGGAGCCAAACTATCACTGAATTGGAGGACAAGCTGAAAATATCTGCAGACATGTAAGAGTTTTAGAAAAATCTATACAGCGTCTCAGGAGCTCTTTACAAAGGGACCCAAGAGAAGCGCTGATTAGAAACAGGAACATGCACTATAGTAACAGTGGGAAGTACAAATCAAAAAGTAAATACACACTTATAAATGTTATTAAAATGTACGCATAAAAGTGAAATCGTGCTACCTATGTGTGTGTTCATGCGTGTATGTGCGCACACACACACCATGAAGGAAAATGAAGGTAAAGAGAAGCAGGTTGGGAAACTGAGGAAAGTCCTAAGTATTTAGCCTTTTTTCTAAAGGACAGAGCTACTGACTAACTCCAGAGGCCAGTTCAAAACAAAGTTGAGCATAATCAACAGGAGGACAGATCTGTTCACTAAGAATTCAAGAAGAACATCAGAAAGCATAATGGGAAAAATATGGACAACAAAAGATTGAGTGCAATTAATTAATACAATACATACGAATGTATCAGAGTCAGACTGAGGGAAAGCATGAGACCAATATGTTTACAAGAAGTAACATCAGTTAAATGCATAGCAAGAACAAAAATAACAGCAAACACACTCATGTAAGGACAAGGAGAGCAACAATGCTAGCAATTAGGAAATTTCAAGGAAAAAATACCACTGAGGTAGCAATTTATAAATTTAAATAAATTTATAATTTATTAAAGGCATGAACTATCTAGAAGATATAATAGTCACAAAAAATTTCAAGTATTGACCTCAGCTGAAAAATATAAGGCTTTAAAACAACTCAAATGTTTATCAACAAGTCAATGAAAACATGAAATTATAGCCCATCTATAATTTAATTAAAATATTACACAGGCCTTGTAGAGAACGATAGATCTTTAAGAAACAAGAATAGCAATCTGTACAGAATACTTGGGAAGAGGTACGAATAAAACAAAGTTCAAGTAGTCATAAAGCACAGACCTTCTGTTCATACTTAACAGTAAACGGCACACACAAAGGTGATACGGAAACGTTTACAGTGTGGAACTAAGCACAAGGAACTCTTGAAGTGAGACAGCAAGGCACAGTACACTTCGTATTTCTTTTAAAATACTATGAGTTTTCTGACCAAGCTTTCAAAAAACAAACTAACAAGGGATTATTTTATCTTCAACAGTTTCCATTTGTGGCTTCTGAGTTTTGTGTATGTGGTGTATTTGTGTCCAGGGTACATGTGTGTACATGTATGTGCTTGTGGAGGCTAGGGCATCTTCCTCCATTAAACTCTCTTACTTATTTTTCTGAGACAGGTCTTTCACTGAACCTGAAACCCACCGGATCAGACAGGCTGGCTGGCCTGCAGCAAGCTGCATGACTGTCCTGTCTCCTCTCCCTACTTCCAACAGGGTCTGCAGGTGAGCACAGCCCCAGCTTCTGGGTTTTGTAATCTGCGTGGGAAGAGGTCCCACCAACCTCTGTTCTGCAAGAGTTCTCCATGACTTGTGTTATATGTTCATATGTTCACAGTTTCCCTCTTTAACTTTAACTCTACTACCATCTACCTGGATTTACTGAAAGAAATAAGGAGCGAGTTAGGATGGCAGCATCCTCTGCATATACCACCTTCTGAGTTACATTTTTCTGTTGAGTAATTTTCTGAAATGTCACTTTATCATAAGCTAAGCTTCAAACATGCTATAATAAATTTGAGTTTTTTTCTGTTCCACTTATCAACTGTTTCATTATTGAACTTTGCAGTGTACTCTACTGTCATATGTGGCTGACTCTCTCTTACACTGTTCCAGAATGAAACTGTTTTTGCATGATCTTTACCATAATTTTGTGAAGAGGAAAAAAATGCACTAATGGACCAGGAATTCTCAAAGGAGCAGATTCATGAGGCTATTCTTCTATGGTTATAAAATGCTACTGAGTTTACCCGATTTCTTTGCTTTTGGGTAACTGGGACATACCCAAGGGAAGGATTCCATTCAGTCACACAGCTGGTGAACGGTGGTCATTATGAAGTCAGCACTGCATGAAGGAACCTCAACTCTCTGCGCCCCTTCCCCTGCCACACTGCCGTCACACTGTGGCACCTCTCCTGTTGCCTGCCACACGGCTGTTGTGCAGTTGCATCTTGTTTCACATCAAAGCCAGCCCTGCCACAGGGCTTCTCATACGTAATGCTTGCTCTGATCCCTGTGCATCTGGCCCTGGCTGGCCCTGCACTTCACTCCAAACTTTGCTCAAATAATTTTCTAATAACTAACACATCTAAAGCAACTGCTTGGCTTCTAAAAACAGCACCAAGTCCCTTAATTTTGACAGCAAGTATTTATCGTTTGAAGCACGTATTTACTTGTTGGCTTACGTCCTACCCAAGCATTACAACAATTTGCTAGACTGCTGGTTCCTGCTATGCAACCTCAACCTGCAGTGGCTGGCACTATCCCTGTATCTATGTTATGTGAGTCCAAACTGTTTGACAAGGTCTGCCTTCTACATAAGACACTGAGGCCCTGCCCAGTGATATGTGGTAATAAGAGCAACAGCCAATAGCTGGCAGGGCAGACAAGGCGGGACTTTCAGGATTCCCAGGTGAGGGAAGAGAGGAAGGGAGGAGAAGGAAAGTCACCAGGACCAGAGAAGAAGGAGAGGAGAGACGCCACACCTGAGAAGGTGCAGGACAGAGAGGACAGCCATCCTGTGAAGGAGCCAGGAGAGGCAGCTCAAAAGGGCTACCCGACTGGGTCCAGGAAAGCCAAGGTAAAATACAGGATTTAGTGAGTGATAACTTGGGATTATTGGTAGGAGGTGGATTAGCCGCATGGAGGTTAGGCAGTAGCCTAGCAATTGAGCTGTATTAGACACATCAAAATATAAAGGCTGTGTGTGTGTCTTTCATTCGGGAGAGTAGCATGGAATGCCATACCGCTGAAATGCTGAAATTCATATAATTATTTCAATACTACACAACCCCTCTGGGGTGAAGGAATGAACAATGGCATCTAGAACGTACACTGTCAGCAGAAGAGAGAACAATAGCAGGGAGGAGGTGGCAATACCACCAGGGTGTAAAGTTTACAGTCACCTGCAGCATGTCCGGATGTAATCCTGGTTGATTCTGAGAAGCCAGCACACTGCTGGAAGGACTTTGGACCAAGCCCTTTCACCTTCTTCAGCTGTTCTCGGTTGATGAAAGGCCCATTTTTCTCTCGCCACTCAATAATATTTTTGGCTCTATTGGCATTGAGTCCTGCAATATGCCTAGAAAATAAAAATGTAAATTAAAATAATAGAAATAAAAGTATAAAGAAACAAAAGCTTGCACCTAAAAAGATAATGGCATAAATCACTTGGATCCTAAAATCAACTGCAACTGTACTTTACAATTTGCCCAAATTACTATTAAAAAGAGAAAGGACAGGAGAGAGGCGCAAAATGCAGAGCTACGAGGAGCCAGTTGCTGCTTATGATCCTGGAGAAACTGACGCAGCAACAGAGCATCTATCTGCCTCCCACATGGTTCACAAGCTCTGCAGCTCCCCACTCAGGAAAGCTGTACCCATCTCTGTGGCTTGGAAAAGGGCTTTGTGTAGTAGCACACACAATTATTAGACTTGTCTGCTAGGTCCACTAATACACAAAACTAAAGTATAGAAAGGGACTTCTATAACTTTAATTTTTTTCAAATCCTACTTTTAACAATGGTTCTTTAATGTTTTAACCTCCCTTTTAGCCCTCCACCTACTATAGGTAGTGGAAAAGAAAGGGTATGGGGGAAGTTGTCCTGTTTAGAAAGGTTCTTTGGTGCAACTACTCTTATCTGTGCTGTCTGGAAACTGGCAGTTCAGTTCAGTTTGGTAGGCAGTAGCAGTGGCTCAACCCATTCCCAAACACTTCACAGATACACCAGCAGTCCAGTTCTGTAGACTCAGAATAGCAAACAGCAAACAGCAGTGGTGGTACTGCCTAGCAGAGTCAGCCAGGCCTCAGCCTTGGCATGAATCAGCAGGAAAAGTTCTCGGTTGTGCCTCTCTCAGCAAAGCGAAGACCAGTGAAGATAAAGACCAACAACTGTTGCATAGTAGCTATCTCTATAAGCAAGCCAAGCTCAGCCTCAGCCACTGTCCATCAAGTCAGGACAAACTCACTCCGAACACCACGTGTCCTCAGCATGTGTCTTGCCTCAGCATGTGTGTCTCTCTTAGCTGACATCATTCTGCCAATCAGCCCAAGTCCATGGAAGCTGGAAGCGGCAAGAAACTGCAGCATGCCACCAAGAGTTTTTTGGTGCATTTCTCTCTATAAAGTCCCAACAAATGGAGTTCAACTACACAATGTAAGGTGGACCAATACATGTGTGTCCTTAGTGAAGAATCCTTCATCATGTTCTCATGTGCTTGCTTTAGCAGAACATTTTTTTCTCCCGTGTCTGCTTCAGCTAAACATTCCTTCACGAGTCTGCCTTAGCCTTTCACCTGTGTCTTCAGGAAAACACTCCTTCACATGTTTGCCCCAGCAAAACACTTTCCAACACAACTGACTTTACAAAGAACCCTTAAGTTTCTACTTCAGACTTCTGTGTGAATGGCAGGGTTGGCACAAAGGCATGAAAACTGATCAATAAGGAGTTTGCTTGCTTTCAGTTAAAAGATTATTAGTACAGAGAACTCTAATTCCACTGTGTAGCTTTAAGCATGAAATTATGACTCTCATGGTTTGGTAGGAAAGTATATCTTAGAATAGAGGGTATTTTTGGTGAGAAGGGTCTAGATCCAGGAACTTAATATGACAGATGCACCAGCAGATCTGTATATCCAGAGCACAAGATGAACGAAAGGAAAGGGAAAGGGAAAGGGAAAGGGAAAGGGAAAGGGAAAGGGAAAGGGAAAGGGAAAGGGAAAGGGGAAAGGGAAAGGGAAAGGACAGGGGAAAGGAAAGGAAAGGGGAAAGGAAAGGAGAAAGGAAAGGAAACAGGAAAGGAAAAAGGAAAGGAAAGGAAAAGAAAAAGGAAAGGGAACAGAAGGGAAGGGAAAGGAGGGGAGGGAAGGGAGGGGAGGGGAGGGAAGGAGAGGGGAAGGGAGGGGAGTCTTCTATAATCGGCAGGAGAACAGCAAGTCTGTGTTGATAGGTGACTTGTGGATCATGGAAAATCCAACAACAGACCTTGAACCCTCCCCTCTTTGGATGACCTTCAGTTTTGACAAATGTGTGCAAGATACTGGGCTAGTGAAGGACATCTACTCTCCCACTGGGGACAACAGCACTTTCCCACGTTGGCCTTATTTAAATCCTATCAGCAGCACTAGTGCTATCAATGGTCACCATGAGCCCTTTATTTGTGCACCACTGAAAATAACAGCGCGAACTCTTGACATTCTTTCCTTAAATGACACCTTCTTTGGTATAGATTGTCTATGCTTGACAACATTAGACACATGTCCCCTTCTCTTAGTTAGCAAGGTAAACTCTTGTCTCACCTTAACAAAACCTCAGAACAGATGTTAATATCCACTCCCACAAAGCTGACACATTCTTCTACAACACTGTCCAGTGTTGCCTTGAGTAATGTCTGGGATACGTCATGCTGAAAAGACAAAAGATGAGGTAGCAATCAAAATAAAGGAGATGCCATTCATAGACTATTTCTGCTGATATTTATTGTAGATGACTAACACACACCATGGGAAAACTTTGTTCATCTTAAGCACACTGGTAACAGATGTAACTGGGTTGAAATAGGGGATATGCTTCCACACATTCTAAACCATGCATACACATTCATAACCACACACAAAAGGAAATGGGGGGAGAAAACCCTGATAGACTGAAGGTGTATTTTTGGTAATGACGTTCCTGTAGATGATAGCTTTACATTTTCAAAATATAAAAACAAATAAAAATACTTGGAATATTGTATAAAAGGCTGAAATAACACTGGTGGCATATACCAAATGCTAGTAAAGATGTGGTCCCAGAGTGCTCAAAGCCAAATACGTCACCCAAAGTGTAGTTTTGATCAAATACACAAAACAAAGCAGTTTTTATGGAGGGTTTATTCTGTGTGGTTTAAATATAACTACATAAAACTTAATCAGATACTTACACAATATACAATGTGTACTGTTAGTCAATATAAGTTAAATTACAAAGAAATAAAAAAAAAAAATCTGTAGGAACTGACCCAAGAAGAAACAGAAAACCTGAGCAGATCTATCAAGGAATTCAAACTCTAGATCTTATAATAAAAAAGACCTTGGGCCCAGAAGTTTCACTGGTGAATATGACTAAACATTTCCAAGATTAATTACTGTCAGTCCCTCTTAAAATTTCCAATTACAGGAGGGACTGCTTTTCACCTTCTCCTGGAAGGCCATTATTAACATAACACCAAAGCCAGACAGAGACACAATAGGAAAACGGCACCCCTTATGAACATAGGTGCAACACAACACTGGCAACCCAAAACCAACAAGAAAAGGTACAGCAGCTCAACCAGGAACTCTTCTTGTTCCAAGTGGTGATAGCCAGTTTGCAAAAGGTACAGCTATTCATTAATGCAATGTAGACGTACATTTTTGAGTCCTTATCTGTTATAGCTCTGTCCTTTTCAAACATGAGGTGTATTTTCCCATAACTGTGGTGATACTAGGAATAAATAAAAGATGTTTTTTAACTTTTCAAAAAACATTATATGTATGTATTATACACGCATGTGAGTATAGATGTTATAAGATATATGTATATGTTATAGGTTGACAAACATATTGCACTTAGTATGAATGAACTCAAGAACCAGATACACATTTTAAATTGAAAATAATCCTTCACATTTTTAAACTTTTAATTTCAAATTCAGAAAAATGGAATTATTGTATAACAGTATCCTCAGAGCAGAATGCTATTAGCATCTTAGCTAGGGCACCCAAGGCTGCAGGCAGTTCTTCCTGGGCTTCCCTCCAGCTGATGTAATAATCCTCTGAGCTCCCAGTGATCTTTGGAAGTGATGGAGTGCATGTGCGTGTTTATAGTGGGAGTTGAGTCGTTCCATGTTTTAGGTACAAGGAAGATGTCATCTATGTACAGGTGAGAGCTTTCAGGATACAGATGTTTGGGCAACAGGTTAAGTTCTTGTGAGTGAGCCTGATTAAGCAAATTCCCAGGTTCACTGCACACAAGTGGGCTGGAATCATTACTTCAATCTGTTACTGGTGCCCTATCTGGGATGAATAAATGCTCACCTCTCCAGGAATCCTTCATAGAAGTAAAGAGAACTTCTTTATAGCCTTCTAATCAGACACTTCAGTGTGTTTTCCAAATAGCAAGAACATTGCCACGCACATGCATAATACAACTATTAGAAGCAAGAACTTTATTGATACAAACAAAATTATCTAATGCATAGGCCATACTGAAGTTTTCTGAAGTGTCCTAATCATTTTGTACAGAACTGCCTTACTAATCCAGAATTCAACTTGGGATCATAAACTAAACTTAGTTGCCTCATCTTTACATACTTTTGCTAGACAGCTTCCAAGATGGTTTCTAATGATTCCAAATCCAACTACTCTATATGTTTCCACCAAGAATGGGATACATTAATGACTCTTATGTAGATAAATTATTGTTAATGTTACTATACCAGGTCTAATAAGTGTGAATGGTATTTTTGGCCTTGACTCAATTAAAAATACAATAAGCAGTGCTGAAGAGATGACTCAGTGGTTAACAGCCCTGGCTGCTCTTCCAAAGGACTCAGGTTCAATTCATAGCACCCAGACGGCAGCTCACAATCGTCTGTCATTCTCATAGAGACATACATACAGGCAAAACACTGATGCACAATAAATACATTTTTAAAACTAAAAACACCAATTTAAAACTGTAAGAAGTAAACGAAGAAGCGTGAGCATGTCATACAACCTGACAACACTGTCGTCACATCCTTGGGACTGGAAACAGTTCACTCACAGCTACCTACATTAAATCTATTCTAACATTTGTGTGTTTCCTTACTAAACATACATAAAACCATGCTTAGTCTTACATTGGTATGCTAGTTACTTTTCCATCACCATGCTAGCAAACAGCTGACATAAACAGCTGAAAGGAGGATTTGTTTCAGTTCGTGGTTTCCAGTGTGCTGGGGAGAACATAAGAGAGTAAAGCAGCTGAAATCATAGCAATCAGGAAGCAAAGAGAGATAGGAAGGGACCCAGGATAAGACACATTCCTGTGTTCACAACCTACTTCAGCTTGCTAGGTCCTATGTCTTCATTTACAGAACCTCCCCGATGGAGGACAAAGCCTTCAGCACAGGAGCCTTTTGCTTTGTACTTCATACACAAACCACAACAGTGGCGAAGGCTAGTATACTGTTTTCAGGACAATTATTTTAAAAAATTAAGATTCTATTGTAAAGAATGGCATATACACATGCTCAAATATGTATGTGATGGGTAAGGTGACACCTCTTCCTATGTGTCAAAGCAATAATCTCAGCCAACCATTTATTTAATGATGTTAAATGAAACATGAGGGTAAATCTGTCAGGGATTTAGAATGTCACTATCACTCAACAGAGACCATGAGGAGCTTTGCACTATGTGACAGGACAACCCTGAGAGCAGCCGACTCACTGAGGATGGTGCACACAAGGAAAGATGGAAGCTTCAGGGTGAACTGGCTCTGGACTCACTCCTCCGAGCTTCTGGTAATGAGGTTTCCTCACTGCTTAACAAAGAATAATAGTTTTTCTTACTGTTCAAACATCTTTGAGCCGAGACCATTGTTTTCCAACTAAATGGCTTATCGAGGGGCTCAAAGTCCAATAAGGAAGACAGAGGCGATGAAAAGAAGAAGCATACTACCAAATACCTTTTTTGTACCTTTTCCCCCAGTCAGACATTATTTAAGTCTTTATAACATCATCTAATTGAATTCTCACAATGGTCTACAGCATGCATCTATTTCTCACAGTCTCTTCACAATAAGAATATTCCAAGGGAACAGCAATGCAAATGTAAGGGTAAGTGTGCTGTTTCTATGTCCATCCACAGGGGACGCAGACAAACACATTATAGAACAGCTACTCAGTGATGTATTCTGAAACAAAAACTGAGTCAACTAATCGAATGAAAGCCAGGGAAGACCAGCCATTTCACTACAATACCGTATTTAAAACTGTCCATGTCATACCTGAGCTTGTGCTCCCTCAGTAGCCCTTCCTTAAGTGAACACTGCTATCCACTATCATCATGGCCTTTGCTAATAATGACTTCCTCTATCTTTCTGCTCAGGAAGGATTAAACTGTCCTTGTCTATCTGGGGAGGGTACTAAAAGTGCTACACTGCACCCGTCACTGGCCGTAGCAGAAGTGTCCACTTCTACTCTCTACCAGATACTGCACATGGAGCTAGGTGCTGACAGGGCTGGGAAGTGACATGCCTGCAATGTCCAGAGCTTCACTAAGACTTGCTGAAAGCAGAGACACGACACATGGTGCTACCTGAAGTCACAGGTCCAAGAAGTGAGGCCCCCAGCACTGACTACTAATAATTCCCAAGGACCTGTGCCAGAAAAAGTGGGCCATTCTACTTTTGTAAAGAAGTTACCCAACTCTGCATTTGGAGGAGGGGGAGTATGTGAACTGTATAAACAGACTCCTTCAAATTCAAGAGCCATTATATTTTTACATAAAAATTATGAGATTTTTAAAAAGGATTATAAATAGTCATTTATGCTAATTAGCTTTTTTGAAGAGAGAATCCACATTTTTATTACTTACCACAAACTTCAGGAGACTGCTCATCAAACTGCTTGTTTTATTCTGTCCTGAAGCATCAAAATCATTTCACAATGATTTTTTTTTAAAAAGCCCTTCCAGACGCAACAACACTTCAGTTTACATATTCCACACTAAACTTCAAGTGTGGTTCTCTGGCCCAGTATTCTTTTGGAGCCTTGATTTATTTTATCATCATTCAGGTCCTTTCCTGGCCCTTAAAGATGACCCAAACACAATATACAGCTAGAAACCAACATACTAAACAAAGCAGCAAAACAACAGTACTTTACAGGAAAGTCCAACCAATTGTAAGCAAGGCCACTTTCCTCCTCTTGCATGTCCTTGGCTTTGATTGACAGGGAGCAGTGTGAGTCCTCCAGGAGTGTGGGAATGACCCATGGGTGAAGGAAGTGAGAGGAGCCCGGGAAGCCCTTGAGAAGACAGAACAGGACACAAAGGTTCTTAGGAAGGCCCGGGAAAGACAGGACAGAGAGCCTTTAGCAGCTGGTTCTAGCTCTGCCCAGGCACAGATTCTCACATGCAACAAGACAAAGGATTTGCAAAAAAACAAGAGTTCTTCATAAACACCTCCCTGAAACACATATACTGAATGGCATAGAGGAGTTCTGCGCTTTAAATAAGCAAACTGTGCAGAGAACAGCTCAGTGTGCTTATGGGGCCCTGGGATTAGGATGGCAAAGGGCACTAGTCTTCAGCACCAAAGGGATTTTCAGGATCTGGAAACAGACTGAAATATGGCCAGTGGTTACGAGAGGGGAAAAAAAACAAACAGGAAGACGTCTCTGCAAACCCTCCTGAGGAAGCAGATGGCAGGGATGCTGGGACTGCTAACGTGGCAGTAAGCATCCAGTTTGCATGAGTTTTTACTATTTAGTGGGAATCAATTATTCAAGCCAATTTGACAGAGAAATCCTTGGGACTACAACTTATTTGCTCTGCACAAGACAAATTGATTAATTTTAAATGCCTAACCTTTCAGGGCATCAAGTGAGTATCCACAGATGTTCGGTGAGATTCCTTCACTCTGCATGACCAGACTCCTGTTTCTAGGACACAATGCACTTTTGGGAATCTCTGTGCAGCTCATAAATCTTCAGCAACTCTTCTGTGTCTGGCTTCAAGGAATCTTGTCATATATACACCTTAATATTTGCAACTGTACTAGATAACAGGCAATGCAGAACTATTATCTGATGAGATAAGGAGCCTGAGGAGGAAAACCCACACAGAGTAAAGCCCTGACTTTCTTTTCGTGTGAGGACAGTTTCTAGATTCGGAGCAACACAGCAGTCTTACTGAGCTTACAAGGCACACCAGGAATTTAAAAGTACTGACACACCCAGGATTTTAAGAACACACCCTTGAAGCTCCAGAAGTTTGTTAAGGAGATAGTGTACTCAGGATGAACACAACCCCAGACCTCGAGGACAAGAGTCTATAAGAACACAGAAGAAATAGCTACCTGGTATGTGGGGGCCACACAGATTCCTGACATGGCACAAAGCCTGGAATACAGAGATGCTGTATCCTTATTAATCATGTGTGTGTGTGGAGACCATCTCTCTCCTCCCTCCCCTAGATATTTTGTTGAGATCCCAGAAAAGACAGAGTAGGCAATCCTAGGCCTAGAGTAAGGGTCAATGTCCCTAACTTTAAAAACAATCTTTTTTTTAACCATGGACTCACTGGTTAGTTACTTCTAACAAACATTAAAGAGTGAATTATGACAATTCTCTATAATCTCTCCCAGAAGAGAGAAGCAGACATGGGACTTTCTAACGTATTCTAGCCAACATCATGTCAAAACTAGGTAGAGACATTTCAAACAAACTATAAACCCATACTCTTATTAACAGAGATGCAAAAATCCTTAACATGAACAAACTAAACTTAAAATTTACTAAAAAAAACTATATGCCACAACTAACTGTGATTTATTTGAGACTGATAAGCTTAGCTCTATAGTCAACAATCAATCAATGGGTTCTACTAACAAGCAAAATCACATAATTCTACAAATGGACAATATAACATTTGAAAACTGAACACTTACTCATGGTAAAATCAGCATTCTGATATTAAGGGAACACACTGAATAAGCTGACTGACTCAACTTGATTAAAAACATTTATTAAAAAATATCTTACACCCAACATTATTCGGTTAAGAAACTAAGTTTGCTACTAACATAAGAACAAATCCAGGATGCCCCTTCTCAACATCATCCTCTAAGACCCAGTAAGATAGGAAAAAAAGATGGTATATACATTGGAAAGGAAAACAATAAATTGCCCTTGTTGAAATCACAGGAAAGAAGCAAGATACAGACAGATATATAATATAATGTTCAATCTCATTTCTATAATCAATGAAGGAATGGCACTTGGAATTAAAAAGACATCATCATTTACTTTAGCAGTCCAGAAATAATAAAGAATTTAGATTGGAACTATAAATAGTCTCACTCCCCTTCCATGCTCCCCCCGGACCCCCTGCCCCGTGTGTGCGTGTGTGTATGTGTGTGTGAAAAGCACAAAACTTTGGCAAAATATACAGAAGAATTCAATGAGTGGAGGCTATTCCATGTTCATGGATAGAATAACCAAATACTGAAAAGATGTCAGTTCTTCTCATCTTGATCTATAAATTCAAACCAATACTAGTCAAATTGTAGCACATTATTTTTGGGATACTAAAATTTATACAGAGAAGGAAAAACTCAGGATGACTAATCGAATACTGATAGAGACAAGCAAGTGAGCGGACTGACAAGACCTTAGTTGCTATAAAATCTCAGTAAAAAAGCAGTAAGACACTATAGAGGAAAACAAGCAAGCAAACAACAGAAATAAAGGCAAGGCAGTGAAGCAAAAAACATCTTTTCAACAAATTGTTGCTAAAGTAGCTAGAACAGAAAAATATTAAAAATGAATCTATCTCTTCTTAGTCCTACTGAGGCTAGATGTCCCAGGGTGGGGGTGCTACCCAAGGGGGCACTTCCCCTTCTCTAAGAGATGGGAAAGGGGTAATAGGTAATGAGAGCAGGAGTGGGAACTGGGAGGGGAGGAAAGAGGGGGGCTTCTATCAGGGTGTAAAGTGAATAATTAATGAAAAAGAAAACAAACAAACAAACCATGAATCTAAACACAGAACCAATTCAAAGTGAGTATGGACCTGAATGTGAAATCTGAAACTATCAACTTTTCACCAATCGCTGGGGAAAGAGGCTTACAAAGGGAATAAACTAATATGGTGAACTTCAAATACCTTTAAAATCTTTTGTTCTGAAAAGTACACCATCAAGAAAATGAAAAGACAAGCCACACATTGTGAGAAAACAGATTAGTCATAATCTAATAACAAAAAAATATAAGAAACTATTAAGATTCAATAATAATTATTTGAAATGGACAAAAGATACACAGATGGCAAACAAGCATGCGCAAGATGCTGTACACTGTGTTACTTGGGGAATCCATACTAAAGCATTAACCAGGTCTAAATGCTCAAATAGTCTATTCCTTGATTGGTCCTTACCCAAATGAATGAAAACTTACGTGAATACAGAAACTTTCACTTTCATCATAATTTCCCAAACTCAGAAGCACCAAGATGCCTTTAGTAGATAGAACGGTAAATGGCGGTATACCAGACAGAGACCTGCAGACGGAAAGCAAGAATTAACCCCAACATAACTGTTAAGTACAAAGTGTGAATCTCAAAGGCTTCCTACTTTATGACTCCATGTTCTGGGAAAGACTTCCTTATATACAATGGAAAGTGCTTATGGCTGACTGGAGGTGAAGGTGGTATGAACTGGCATGGCAAGTTCAAGATCTAGAATACTAGGTACATGCCATTACACCAATGTCAAAATCTACAGAACAAAAACTCTCAGGGATAAGCTTTGGTGATAATGGATTCTTCAACTGCAACAAATACACTACGATGGCACAGGATGCTAACAGTTTGGGAATCTGCTCTTTGGTGCAGGAGGAAAATACGTGAGAGCTCTTTAGTTTCTGCTTAGTTTTGTTGCAAACCTAAAACCTCTCTCAAAGTTCCTATCATATTCAATCTGATCTGTTGGTAAATTACTTGATTAACAAAACAAACTGAATACTCTGAAGAAACAAAATCTGCATTGTGTCTTCCATGTAAAATAAAATGGTAGGTATACAAAAAAGTGAGCCAATGTGGTCTATAACAGAGATCAGCAGTTGTTCAACAGAAAGTTAGGTAAGATGGACACCAGGACAGCAGAGAGAACAGGGAAGGACTTTAAGAAAGTTTAAGCTATTAAGAGGCAAATATATAAACAAACAAGTAAGTAAACAAACAAGCAAACAGAAAAAGATGAGAATTAGAGGCTACATCGACCATATGATTATAAAAATGTATCTTAAGTAAAATAAAATTAATGGACAAAAGTTATTAAGTTTAATGGTGGATTACAGGAACACAAAGAGACTCATGGACATCATCCAACATGAGAAATAGGTTTAAGAGGAGGAACAGGGTGGGGACAGCAGAGCCTTAGTGACCTGCAGGGCAGAAACCAAACTGGGTAAATGTGTGAGACCTTAGAGCAGAGAATAGATAGTAAAAATGTGAGCTACAGCAGGGAAAATGTCCCAGTTCTTTTGAAAACATTGTAAAGATTCAAGCAGCACACTGAACTTCATGGAAGACTAGAAAACTACACATAGGAATGCTGTAAAGTGCTGAAGAGCCAGTGAAGGGAAAATGTGATCAAGAAAGGGGGCATCATACACAAAGGGCAAGGGGCAAAGGACGGTGCGAGTACCGGCTGAGTTATCAGAAACAAAAGGGACAACAACATCTTCAAAGTTCAGTGTAACCCTGTCAACTTCAAGTCTATCTCTCAAAGACGAAGGAAGAATAAAGGCACTTTCATATAGATGAGAACTGGGTGCCAGCAGACCTGCCATACAAAAAATGCTAACAGGAATTTCTGACTAAAGAAAATTGACAACAGATGGGAATGAGTGGACATGTATACAGTTCTGAGTTTATGTGTATTCTAATTTAACTTAAAGGAGCACTTAAAGCAAAAACTGATAACATGATATTTGGAGACATGCATCATATATGTGTGTTCATATGTGTATCCATATGAACAGAAAGGAGGGAACTGAAATAATCTGACCTCTGCAGACTAGTGAAAAGGTAAGAATATACATTACAATCCCTAACATAACCACTCAGAAAAAAATGCAGAGGAGTGCAGGTGAAATCCAATACAACTGAAAGTTGAAAACCAGAAATATTTTGACCTTTCTGTCCAAATAAAGCCAGCAAAGGCAGAACAGAGCAGCAGCAGGCAGATGGGAAAACAGGAAGTGAAGAGCACAGCTTATGCAGTGACATAAACCACCATGCTAGCTATAGTGACATAAATACTTCAACTAAATGACAAATTTGTCTTTTACCTCTTCAAGTCTTTGTATTTTTGACACATAGGTTATAGCTTTAAGATAAGTGTAAACAGCTGAGGAGCTAGCTCAGTCAGTAACTGCCTGCTGGGCAAGCAGGGGGACCTGAATTCTGATCCCAGCACCCGCTTAAAAAGCCAGCTGTGGTGCTGCCCTCTTGCAAACCCCAGCACTGTGCAGGCAGAGCAGGCAGATCCCCGAACTTCATTGGCCAGCTATCCTAGCTAGCCTGATAAGGTCTGGTACAAAGAGATCTTGTCTCAGTAAATATAAGACTCCTGCTGTTGACCTCTGGCCTCCACTCTCATGTGCACAGCACACACAGAACCATATAAAACAAAACTCCAATCTAAGCTCCCAAACCATTAGCTGGGATATCTAATTAACTCAGCTCACAGTTTACAAGTGAACACTGATAGTAACTATGCTCTCTGTCATGGCTTCATGGCTCTTGAGCAGGTGACTGGATGTAAAAATCCAGTCCTCTGGGTTTGTCCATTGGACTGATAGTAGATGACCTCCCCAGATACCTGGTAGCTTTGCCTTTAATTTCTTCTATATGAAGTTATTGTCTTCAGAGCTAGAAGCATTCACATCCTTGCTTCCCAGACTGAGAAAAGGAGCACAGGTCAATAGCAAAGCTTGCTAGTAACTGCTTGCTAGGTCCCATTCCTTTATAAATTCCCTGTGATAACAGAGTTTACATTTTAACTGACCCAGACCTGCACTCTGTTGCGCAGCAGGTGCTCTTATGTCCCCTAGTGGACACAGGATGGTATAGTGGAGAGAAGACGGGCAATTCTGGCTCAATAAAGGCCCATAACTCCTAAATGCCTGCCTTGCCCATAGACTTCTCTAAACCAAGATCCACTTGATCATACCAAGGAGAACATGAACACATCTGAGCTGGGCCACACCTCATGTGTGGCCACAGAGCTAAAACATAATCTTGGCTCATGACAGAGGCATGAACAAATGCACACCAATTAGTGACATAGTTTGACCTGACACGATACAAAGGAGTTGACATTTCCACTATAAATCTTTATTTTCAGCGATTTATGGCCTAGTCATAAAAGCAGACTTCAGGAAAAAAAAAAAAAAAAAACAGAACAAAAAGATTTAGCCACAACAGTGAAAATTCCCTTCTAATAAACTAGAAATAAAAGAATGTAAAAGTCTAATCTGAGACTACAGGGGAGGGGAGAGGACCTCTGTGGGCATGGACACTCCTTGTCAGCCTGGTGAAAAACTGTCTCCCTAAGGTGGCAATGGCTGGAAAGCAAAGAACCAATGCTTTTGGAAAAGAGAAATAAGGTTCTCTGATGATACCTCTAAGTTCTAAAGATGCGCATTTTCTCCCCAAATGCATATCCCATACACAAGTGGCCGCATACATCGCTGGCTACCAACTGGTTTCTGCACATTATTATTAGAGATAGCTTACTTTCCACAGTAAAACCAAAGGCTGCCGTTGCCAGCACTGGATCCACAGCAGCACACTTCCAGAGTTGCAGCATAAATATAGGCCACAAGGTTCCCTTTGCCTTGTGTATGCCCTGCTTTTCGAACCATCATGGCAGCAAAGGGCCCAGGGGCTTCACGTGGTTTGCAGTAATTCTGCAGCCCTAGCTTCCTGAATTGCTAGGAGTGAACAACGGGCTCTAAAACGCTGCCCTCTCATTTCCTGTTTTCATCTGTGTAATGAATATGCCATGCACACACCTATGAAAAGTGAGTAATTTCATTTCCTGGTGTATCTGGCACTCACTGAGTGCTGAATCCTGCCATCTTCATGTGCACTTCATTAGATCATCTGAGGATGTTTTTCTGTGTTTATGAGCCTTGGATTATTCTCTGTATCTCTACTTCCTACTGCCTTACTTGCCCAGTCCATGGCAGGTACCTAATACACCGGAGGAAAGAGGTCAACCAGGGCCAAATTTCTTTCAGTTCAGCCTTTGGATCCTTCTTGCAGAAGCTGAGAATTTAATTAAGAAAAAAGAGTTGCCCTCAAGTAAGAAGAGGTGCTGGTACAGAGACAGCCTGACGATGTGAGGAGATTCTGCCCTAAATACACATTAGAGAGAAAGCCCTTCTAGCAGGTACAATTACAGCAAACTAAGAGTAAAGCCTTACTCTAAACCCTAAGCTGTTCTAACACACTCTATCAAGGCTGACCGCAGGCCCCTGTACAGCACACTCACTAAGTCTGCAGAAGAATGGTTTCTGGGTGAGGCTCCAGGTTAAAAAGCTCCTGTTAATTCCCACCTGAGTCAGAACAATCTCTGCTGCTCTGCATTGCAAACACTCATGTCTCTTTCCTGAAAATTCAGTAAAACTTAGCACCTGGTATCTTAAACTCCACTAATTTCATACAACTCAAGACACAAAAGGAACTGGAGGATCTTGAACCAAAGTACAAAGAAATACTACCAAAAACCAAACAAACAAACAAATCCTCACAGCCAGCTCTCAGGTGAGCCTTCAGATCACATTCCTGACAGCACTTACCACAGCCAGATGACATTATAACCAGCAGCAGCTAAGACCACTGCTAGAAAGGCCACACAGCTGACCGGCTGCCAGACAAGCTACAGGAGGAGACAGTCTGATTTCTGGCATGAAAGTGTTCATTTACATCCATTCTTTGGGTGGACACAGTGTGTCTGTTATCTCAATGCTCAGGAATCCAAGGCAAGTTTCTGAAAGTTCTAGCCCAGCTAGAGCTGTGTCAGGAGACCATGTTGAGTTTTTGTTTGTTTGTTTGTTTTTTAAAGATACATACAGTCCTTGAGAGTTCAATGTATGACAATGAGCCTTTCTCCAGAAGCGTCTCCAGAGGTCATGACAGGATTAGGCGAAAGCATACCCTCTTGTTTATCCCACAGAGTGATGACTTAGAGTAGAAATGTTCTAGAATTTGGAAAAGGAACAGGTGTTACTAACCCCTCAGAAAGAAGACGGAACTGTCCTTACAGATCAGCCATATAGAACTTAGATACTTACTGCATTAATTCTTGAAACTACCAAGGAGACTATTTTATTAGTGTTAGATTTGGATAAGAGAAGATTATTTTAAACAAGTTCGGTTTCTAAGATGAATTTGTACTTTGTTTCTAGTTTACTTTGAGAGTTTTGTTTTCTTGACACTGAGAAGAAACAAAAGGCAAAGAGAACCACAGAGTCATTTTAATAATGGAGGCACTACTGTTTGTATCATAAAAGCAGAACTGTCCAGAATATGTGCTGTTCTGAATGGAAAATCCAAGTGATGACTACAGTCCATTGCACTGGGAAGCAGCAGTGAGCTTCGTCCTGTTGAAAGCCACACAGTGGCCAGGAGCTGCCACTCCGAGAGAGCTCACCTGCTTTCATGCATCTGAATCCCAGTTCTGCAAGGAAAACAAACCAACAAACCCCAAGTAGTCCCAGGCCACCTCTAAGGAAACTGAAACTCCAAAGGGTGACTTTGAGTGATACCCACAGCCTGTAACCCTGCCCTCTTGATTGTGAGAGAGACCTGTGGTTTGCGGGAGTAGCATGTGGCTGTCATCCCTGAGAGGAAGTTACACTATGGGGTAAAGACAATTATCTAATATGGATGAAATACGTAGTCACCCAGGTGGCAGGGAGTTGTGGGTGGCCTCCAGGAAGTGCTGATGCTAGTCTCAGGTTTTTAATACAGAGACACTTTAATGAGGTTTGCAGTTTTACAAACTGTGAATGTGTTCACTAGAGAGGGGAGAAGGAGACTGAGCCTTCGTTTTTTACACCTAAGTCTGAGAAGCCTACTAGATTTCTAACTTGTAAATTATAGGTTGCAGGCGTGAAGGTAGAATGTAAGGGATGGACCACCTACTCCTCAGATGGGAGGAACATACTAAGCGGGAAAGTCTTGGGGAAGGTGCAGTAGAGCAGGATAAGGGTCCATAAGAACCGAGGGACAAAAGTGGAAATGTACATTCTTTAAGCAAGAAAGTCACCAAAATCCTTAGCGCCATGTTTTCTACAGATGCTATAAACAAATGATGCTGAAAAATCCATCTGTGAAAGACAGGAGGTAGTGCTCTACTATTCTGTGAAGAACAGCCTCCTGAGTCTTTGTAGAAACCCAGTGGCACCTACAAGACCAGGCGCTTAAGCTGTACCAGTAGGTCCTCTATATGTGGCTATGACAGGGTTGGGTTGCCATAAGATCCACCAGTTTGCTGAGTAGTTTTTCACACAAGGAGTAGAATACAAAAAGTGCTACAGGGAACCCATACAGACTGCCAGAGTTCACCCAAGTCTTCAGAGAAGAGCCATTTCAAGTAATAATCTAGAAAACATTAATGCTGGATACTAGATGCATACAATTTTGGAATATTGTCTGAACCCATTCCCTCAATGCATTGGTATAAGAAACACTGTTTTTCCATGTAATAGAAGAAGAAACTGAAGCAACAGTCTAAAGTTCCGATAGGCAATGTAGCAGAACACAAAGGCTCTGTCTCTGGAGCCCAAGCATTTAAATATGATATTTCTATTAAAGAGTTAGAAACCCCAGCTTTCTTGTGTGAGTTACAAAGAAAACCCACCAACTTTACCTATCTCTTGTTTTTTAAGGGCATGTTTTAAAAATAATCATCAACATACCTTTTCTTGTTTATAATATGGTTCCCACTCATTTGTAAGACTTGCTATGACTAAAATTGTTCTAAGAGAATAGATAAACCTTTAAAATCCTGTATTACAAATCTTACCTTGGTGGTAGTTGTGTGCAATTTTAGGAGAAAAAGGAAAATAAGTGATTTCTCAGGAAATGGCACGGTGACTTGCCATGACAGGATACAAGTCTGGACTACCATAAAACTGTAATTTCCTTCCTCCTGTTTCCTTCCCCCTAATTTTTCTATCCTTCTGTCACTAAGAAGGACCAACTGTACCATTTTATCTGACACACAGAAAATAATTATGATTAGCCACCTAAGCAGCCCAGCTATGAGTGACAGACATACTTCCTCATCCATGGAAATGACTGCTTTGGGACATTTCCATTACTGGTAGGTCCCTTCACATAACTGTGTATATGGACATGAAGATGCGTGGATACCCACAGCAGACCCAGGGAGAAAGGAGAAAGGAGAAACATATCTCACCAACTGTTTTTTGTTTGTTGGTCTTTTTTTCTTCTGAGTAATTACATGTCCTGATGAGATTTCCAAACTTGATTTTAAACAACTACATTTTAAAAACTGGAAGGAAGACACGTTGGTGCATGCCTTTAATAATCCCAGCACTCAGAAGGTAGAAACAGGCAGATCTCTGTGAGTTTAAAGCCAGTATGGTCTACAAATCAAGTTCCAGGACAACCAGGGCCACACAGAGACTCTTTCAAAAATAAGACAAAACAAAATCCAAATATGGAACTGTATCTTCTGCCGCAAAAAATAATGCCACACTACTTGGTTTCCTAAGTTCAGTATTTCTTGAGCCACAATTCAAAAAACATCTTTCCCCTTTATTTACAACATAACTGAGTATAAATCAGGGCAAAGTTGAAAGTCATCAGCGGAAACGCAGCAGGAAGTGAGTACCAGTTGATGCTAAAGTTGTCAGTGCTCCACAGCAAAACAGAAAAAGGCAGTGTGACAAGTTTCTCAACAAGATAATTTTCCTTTAAGTAACTGTCATTTACTATGTAATTATGACGTCCCTGCTATTTTGATGCTAAGACAGTCCTTTTTCTTTTTCTCAGCTCAAACAAGGGAAAACTTTAGAAGTGCATCAGATCTTTACAACCTGATTGCCTTAGTTATCTACTGCTGTGTAACAAATTACCCCAAAGCCTGGTCACTGCACAACCACTTACATTCTCAGTTTTTGAACAGCTTAGCAGTTTCTGTCAAGAGACAGACTGGAGATATGGTCAGATCAAAGGCTCCTTGCAAGGTTGCTCACATCATTGCCAAATCCTTCAGAGGCTGCTGCCACCACCAGAGGCTCCAGGCCTCAGCATACAGGTCACTGCATATGGCTGCACATGGCATGGGAGTTTCCTTCCCAGTGGGTGGGCCACAAGGATGGACGAAGGCAGTTGTTGAGATTACCTGGGATAACTGGGTCTCAGAGAGACATCACCACTTCCCCTGCCAAGTAGTGGGTAGAAAGAGTCGTACACTGGGAGAAGAGATGAGAATACGAAGAGGCAGGAATCACTGACAAATATCTTGGAAGCTGGTGGCCACAATAGACTTTTAGAAGATGTTAGTAGCCCATGAAATAAAACATCTAGAAACTGCTGCTATACAGCAGATATAGAGGACAGAGGGGGAAGAGAACACTGTTCTGGTAATAGTTGAAACATTAACTAGCTACTGAAACTTGAATTTCTTTAGATGACGAGAACAGGCTGACCAGGTCTTAGATGTCTTTCTCGAGACAAACATACAAACGGTAGTCTATAATTTTATAGAAGGAGTGGAGTCAATATCTTAACCCAAGCAGCTGGATGCAGAGCCACGCTAGCTTGTTCTGCCTCCAGCATTGCCATGGAGCTACAGTCAAATCTTCTCCCCATTTCCAGTCGGTAGCCTAGGCTGGCCTCTAGCTTATGAGCTTCTTGCCTTACATTCCAAACAGTTCCCATTTTTTTTTTTTTTTTTTTTTCGAGACACAGTTTCTCTGTGTAGTCCTGGCTGTCCTGGAACTCACTCTGTAGACCAGGCTGGCCTCGAACTCAGAAATCCGCCTGCCTCTGTATCCCAAATGCTGGAATTGAAGGCGTGAGCCACCACTGCCTGGCAGTTCCCACTCTTTTAATGTTAGATAAATTAAATGAAGGCTAGTAGAAATAGTAAGTGAAATGCAATTTCCTGATGTCATCAGTTATACCGTGGAGAGAACACTCCTATCTCATCCCCCTTAAGTACTTCACAAGAACTAACTTTTCTTTTTTATCCTTCATTATAGTAGGTTAAGTGGCTTTGGTATAGTACATTTAAGAAATGTGCCATTTTATTGAAGTAACAATGCTTTTTGTGCAATGTGAAGTTTCTCAGTGAAATCATCAAGCTACGGCTGCTCAGGCAGCTCCTTCCCACACAGCCTTGGAAAGAGATGCTTGCTCACATAACAGTGTGGACACCTGTTCAGCTAGCAGTGCCGTGCGGTGGTGCTCAGTTCTTTAATCATGTTTTTCTTTGTTCTCTCTTCCCTTCCTTTTCCTTTTTCTTTTAATTTCTCAGAGACACTTTATGATGGCTTAGTTTTTAATTACTTTTTTGTTTGCTAGTAGTTTTCAAGAAAAATATCAAAGGCTATGCCAATATGAGGATAAAAAATATGATAATTCTGAAAAGCTCTTTATCCTCTTAGCTAAAAATAACACCATTAATATGGCATCATATTCAGGGTAATTTCCTTTATGTTTTCTCAAATTTCCTCTGAATATACTTCTCAGTCTCCCAAACCAGAAGCAATTCTTGGGACCAGTGAAAAACAAGGCAAGTTTCTTGCTCTGTGGCTGCTCACTCTGCAGGAGACACAAACTTCTGACATTGAAAGCAAGGCCAGAAGTCAACCAGAAAGAATGATACAAATGTTCTTAAAAATACTGCCAGAGGAGCTGAGAAGATGGCTTAGCTCGCAGAGGCACATGTACAAACTCACTGGCTATGGGTTTGTGTCCCTGGGACCCACAGAGTGGAAAGAGAAAACCAATTCCTGCAATTGTGCTCTGACCTCCATGTGTGTGTCAGTGTCCACACACATGTACATACACACACATGCACACGCGCACAACACACACCTACATAATAAATTAAAAGAAAATATTTCCAGAGGACAAAGAAAAATAAAAGCAAAATCACACAACTAAATTGACTCTTCATTTTAAGAACTTGAGGCAAAGAAAAGTCATCTTGGGCACAACAGATATCGCCTTTATTGAT
The DNA here is from genome assembly GCA_021653895.1 of Mastomys natalensis. Classification (NCBI taxonomy): domain Eukaryota; kingdom Metazoa; phylum Chordata; class Mammalia; order Rodentia; family Muridae; genus Mastomys; species Mastomys natalensis. The sequence continues at coordinate 441,717 of JAJTUV010000564.1, read as the reverse complement.
GGTAACCATTTATTGCTGTCATCAATGGTTCAGGCCTGAAGAATGACAATTGTTTTCCAAATAGTTGCAAAGAACTTGACAAACATTTGTTGGAATAAACAGAATGTGTCTTAGCTTCTGTGTCAAAATTTCTGGTACTCAGCTCAGCTGAACATGATTCTGGCGTAAGACTTCTATGGTTTTCAACACTCCATAAACATTAACATTATTGATGCAGATCTGCCACTTGAAATATTCTGCCCATATCCTCTCCAGCAAGGAATTCTCTTTTTACCCATTAGTCTCTAGTGACATATTTGTGGCACGTACAAATTTAAAAGGCTGTCAGAAACTAATAATGGAGTCTTGAGGAGAGTCACATGAGCAGAGATGAGAAAGAAATAGAATTAATTTCAGGGGATTTATTGCATAGGTTAGGGGGTCACAGTGTGGCAAGTTTCTCTCTACAATGTGAGATTACAGGGGCAATACCTCAAAAGGATGAAGAGAAAGCAGAGAAGGAGTTAGTACTAGTTAAGCCAAGAAATCCAAGTTAGAAATGCATGAAAGAAACCATACATAGACACCATGAAAAAAGCCACATGCTATCAGTGACCGCCCCAAGCCATACTTGCTTTCAATGATGCCTGTTATTAGGCATCAGACCAAATTCTCAACCACAGAGAAAACTCACCAATAAAACCTTTCCATTTCAACAAGGACTAAATTTGAAGATCTAAGTTCTAGGACTTTCTCCCAGTGAAGTTTAGTTAAGAAAGCATGAAGGAGAACAACAAAAAGGATCACAGTTTTGTTTGTCCTTGACGAATGCTCCATGGTGGGTCTGCCACCAGGTGTCAGCAGCTTGGGACATGTCTGCTTCAGTGCCTCAGCACTAAGCCCCTTGAGGAGGACACTGTAGGCTTGCACATCACAGAGAGAATACAATTGAGGAGGGAGCTTTCCAAGCCAGGTAAAACCTCTCCAGACCTCTGACTTGGGATGTGTCAGAGACCATAAACGGCTAAGTCAGGGGCATTTATTCAAAGTCAGGCTACACAGCAGTTTCATTGATGATGCCTCCTGGGCTGGCTTCACACAGGACTCCAACAGTTATGCCATGTGGAAACAGTAGCTCGAGGAACATGCTAACCCTCACAGGGACCATTCCAGCCTCTATCTTCTACACAGGATCCTAGTCCCTGTCTCGTGCACATGGTATTCTCTGTTTGTGTGTCGGAAGGTCTTTGTTCTCATAAGGACAATGGTCACTGGATCAAGGTCCATGCTAATCTATCATGGCCTTATTCTAGCAAGCTGTATCTCAAAGATCCTCTTTCCAACTAAGGCATGAACTTGTCAGGGACACAGCTCAACCATGACATGCACAAGACTTACCCCAAGAGGCGTGTAAAATATTGATTCCACCTCCCCTTGTCTAAAGAGAAATGAACAAACACACACTTGTTTCTTCACTAAGGAGGACCTATATATAAAGCCACCAGAAGAAGTCCTCCTCAGTGTGGCAGGTAGACACTTATCCTCAAGAGATTCTGGCAAAGTAGAACCTGCTAAGGAAGTGTGCACTGCTACATAAAACAGAGTTCTTGTCTGCTTTGGATAACTGGATACTTAACAAAAAATTTTTGTTAATTCTTTGGGAATTTCATATAATGTATTTTGGTCATATTCATCTCCCCTTCCCTGACTTTTCTAGATTCGCCCTCACCACTATAATTTTGAGTTTTCATATTCTCTCTCTCTCTCTCCATATATATATATGGAGTATATGGAATATATATATATTCCAATTTGTGTTGCCAAACTACTAATGGGAGTGGGGCCTACCTATCAGTGATTTTGTCTTTAAAGAAACCCAGTTCTCTGTCTCCCCATAGCCATCAAATGCTAGCAGCTCCTCAGCTAGTAGGATCTCTGTTGATGCTCTTTAAGAACAGCTCTTTTCTTTTAATACACTGTGGGATTAGCTGGATGGGGTCTTACAGAAAGATCACTATTCCCTTTTACTGGTATTTGAACTCTCTCTTTTTTTTTCTCTCTCTGTCCCTCCCTCTGTCCCTCCCTCCCTCCTTCCCTTCCTTTCTTTTTAATGGAAAGGGGGGGAGGTTAGCAAAGCATTGGCTTGAACATTAAATTCCCAAATGTTCATTTTCTCCTCAAACCACACATTTTGCATTTCTTTTGGACCCACTTGCTCATTTTTATTGTAGACCTATGTAAGGGTGTTCACTAATAACTATATAGTCAATTTTAGGCTATCTTGTAATCTCCTCTGTCAACAAAATTAGTCCAAAACTCTTCAATTTGGGTTCAGGCAGAATCTTATAATAAGGGCAAAAAGCCATCTACATTCTTTGCCAAAACACCAAGGATGGTCTCTAGGCCAGTTCCTAACATTGTTTCTTTCTGAAACCTCCTGAGCCAGGCTTCAATAGTCTACAATGCTCTGAGAACTACTATCTTCCAAGTTCCTACTTAAAGCATTCAACTGCTTTCTTACTGCAAAGCCCCAAAGTCTTCCACATTACTCCAAAAACTCCAGCATGGTCGGGCTGTCACATACCCTGGCACCTACAGCCAGGCACCAGCTTTGGTCTTAGTCACTTTTTTTTTTACTGTGAAAAGACACCATGATCGAGACAACTTACGAAGAAAGCTCCACAGGGTGAGTCCATGGCCATTATGGCAGGGAGCATGGCAGCAGGCATGGCACTGGAGCAGTAGCTAAGAGCTCACTTCTTTATCCAAAAGCATACGGGGAGGCAGTGGACATACTAACTGGGAATGGTACAGGTTTCTGAAACCTCAAACTCCATCCCCACTCCCTGAGACACATCCAAAGCTACACACCCTAGTCATTTCCAAACAGCTGCACCAACTGTGGACTAAGTATCCAAACACTTGAGCTTTGCGGGGCCACTCTCATTCAAACTTCCACAAGCAACAACAAACTTCAAAGGTTCAAAATACATATTACTCTCCAAGGGAAATGAAAACCAAATCACCACGGATCCTACATGGTAGATAATAGAATGCATGCAGGAAAAACTCTAAAGAAACATTATTCTCAATCTGAATGTCTGTATCTAGTAAAACTATCATTCAAGCGTTAAAAGTAAAATATTTTTCAACATGCCAAACATTTACACACCTCCGTCAACTCTCCACCAGTGTAGATAAGTGTTTGCCCTCTTCCTAATTTTCCATGTACTATGAGTGGCATACAAGCTTGTATTAAACTCTATTACAGTCTATAGCAGAGATTACCTCAGTGACTTTTCCCACCCTGTCCCCATGATTTGTAAACAATTACTTTTAAAATGGTGTGTCGTTACAAATTCTGGAACATACTTAGTTTTTTGTTCCACAGAGAAGCTTCTTTTACCAACGAAAACCAAAAGGGAATCCTAAGTATGTATTTGTGATGGATAATGGGCATCTGGCGCACAGAGCTGTGGCGGCAGTCCACTGAAGGGTCGAGGCTATGACTACGTACATAGAACAGCAGACCTGAGCACACCTGACTACAGAAGGAGGAAGAGTACTGCCCCTAGGGCAGAGAGAATGTGTTTATCAGGTCTATGGTAAATACTCTGTTTCTTTTCTAATATCTCAACACATTAAACCAAAGTTAAAAAGTAATCAGCAGGACACTGGTTATGGTTAATAAAGCTATAAAAAAACAATACTAGGAACCTTGGCTATCATTTTGTTTGCAGTATATAAAGAGCAGTAACTTTTTTGTTTGTTTTTGGCTTTTTGAGACACGGCTTCTCTGTGTAGCCCTGGCCGGACTCCAACTCAGAGATTCACCTGAGCGATCCACTTGCCCCTACCTCCTGAGCGCTGGTGAGGAGCAAGTGCCCCGTTCTAGGAGTATTAGTATATACTCGCTCTGCTATACACGTGTACGTTAGCACACAGATTTTGAATCCAAGTAGACTTAGCTTCAACTCTCGGTTCTACTATTAAAAGGCACGTAGTTTGTTGAACTTCTTATTTTGTAATTATGGAGAAAAGCATAGTAACTACCTCTCTGGAATTAGAAATGGCACAGAGAGACTGTAACTTCGAAGCTGCTTTACTTTATTAATAAGTCTTCTCCGATATTCTGAAATCCTCTATCTATTACTACAACTGGAAATGGATAATTTTATTTCAACTACATAAATTGTTGGGGAGCAAAAGTTGGGTAGAATACTAAAATCCAAGGATATTGGAATTGTCATATTTGTTCAGTCCAAGGGTATTCCTCATCTGTGGTTTTGCTTTCCATAGCTCCAGTTCTGGTGGTTAAATGTGGCTATAAATTTAAATGTGAAATTTCAGAAATTAAAAAGAAAACAAACAAACAAGTAAACAAAAAACAAACTCAAAACTTCAATTTCAAGTTCTGCTCTATCCTGCCTGTTCCTGGACATGGGTCATTTGTCCAGTGCATGTGCCTGTATTCACTGCCTGTCTGGCTAGCTTAGTTCAGGTTACTTGTCTCAGCACCAGAGTGCCTGTGTTTGAGAAACCCACATTTTACTTAACAATGGCTCCAATGCATAGGAGCACTGAGGCTAGAGACTTATACATGCCAAAGAGAGAATATAATGTATTTCCTTTAGGTGTAAAAACAAATGTCAAAGAAGGGATTTAGAGAGAGACTGTACTTACATACTTACATGATATCATCAGTAATGGTGTCTGGATCACCACTATTGTTACTCTCTCACTGTGCTCAATTTAGAACTTAACTTCCTAAACACGGTGTATACAATTTAGAGAAAAACATAAGGGATACATACATACACGTACAGGGTCTGCTACCACGCATGATCTAAAGAATCATGTAGGGTTTTACAACCTATCCCTGTGGATAAATGAAGCAAGAACTCCTGTATTCTCAATGAGCTTCAATCCTGAACCTAAACTATAAGAGAAAAAGCACTAAAACACTGTACCTCAGACCAGAGTCTTAGAGGTGGGCTGTGCAGCCCTTGCTCGTCCTTCTGTAGGTATGTAAGTGCTTTTCCTAAGGTAAGCCATTTACAGTAACACAAACTAAGATTTCTGGAGTTAGATACTTCAATGAAGTAAATTCAAGCTTCTAAAGGCAATCAGAGGCCAGGCATTGAGGGTATGTACCTACAGTCAACACCTGGAAGCCCAAACAGAAGGGGTGTTTCAAGTTTAAGGCTAGCATGGGCAATAATGCATAATTCTATTTAAAACAACAACAAAACAAACTAAAAGATATCAGGATTGACAGTGATAACCTTTCCTAGTACTGTCTTGATAGGAAAACCAAACCGTCTCATAGAAATATTTAAGGTAAGCAGCACGCTATTAGTTGGGAGAGAAACACGTTTTTACTTACATTTTCCAAAAGACAGCAGAGGACCATAGAAAGCACAACAGGCACATTTCCATATTAAGCTTGTGAGAATGCTGTTACATAGAGATCAAAGACAAAAATTTGAACAGGGCAAGGCATTTGAACAGGGAGAACCCCTTAGCAGTTAGCTGCTTTATGGACCAGCAGTTATATAAAATAAGGCACTGAATTAAAAAAGTACACAGTACATGTACTTGGCTACTTAAGTACACTGTTCTTGAAATTGTCCACTGGTTGAATAAGCAGATTAATAATATTAACTATATTTGCACAGTATCATATACCAAACAGGTTTGTAAAACCGTATGTAACATACTTTTCCATTAGGAATGAATAGTTAAAGTAGGTTTCCAAAAATTTTAGATCCTCTATACTGAGGGGAAAAAAACCAAGCTCTTACACTATTTTTTAATATTTTTGTGCTCTGTAACATTAGTTGCAAATTAAGAAGATCTTCTCAATTATTATTATATTTAAAAATGAAGGTCTGTCTTGGTCCATTAGATGTTTAAGAGGGGGAAGAAGAAGATGACTATATATGTCAATTAAATCAACTACAGAACAGAAGGATGTTGGGATGAATATCCATCAAATTCATTTTAGAACACATAAGAAGCATCAGTCTTGGAGGAAAAATAAAAGGCAAAACGCCCTATCTTGGCCGAGTAGCACTATTAAATTCAGATGCAGGGTTCTATTTAGTTTGGACAGGTCCCAGCCACAGAACAAAGTCAGTCTGTCTTGGTACCATAACTGAATTCTACAAGTTAACAGCTTTTCATGAAAACCTGCCATTTCACAATGTCAATCAAATCTGAGCATAAGTGGGAACTCCTGCAGAAATAACCAGCTGCAGGTTTGAAAAACATTTTTCACTGAAAGTGGAAACACAAAAGATGTTTGAATGGGATCTCTTTTCATTCCTGTAACAGTAGAAGGCCATTTTCACAACATTAAGGACAGAAAGCAGAGGACAAAATTGCAAATAATGTCTTGAAAGGGTTATTTGCAGGGGTGATGACTGATTCAAGTTACAAATGACAGAATTATTGGCAAATGGGTTCTCATTAATATGGAATTGTTTGTTTCTCATTACGTGATCATAGTTTCAGACTGTGTTTTAAATTACACTTGAATGATTATGCCACATAGGATGGATTGTAGGCTTAAGTTTTGACATTTATTTTCTACTTGTTTACAGAAATTGATAATAATATCCCCTGGCTTTCTGGGAGAAAAAAAACCTACCAACTGAGGCTTATGAACATAAAACAAAACCATTATTTTACTGCTCAGAATATCAAAGACAATAAAAACATTACAAAGCAATACTAAACCTATCTTCAAGAAAGGCCCTCTTGTAGGGAAGCATACACTACAGTGCAACTAAAAGAAAGACAGGTCCTAAATGTGTCACAGTTAGGCGGAGGAGCTGCCAACCATGCACCTTCAGAGGCACCCAATGGTAAAATAGCACTGACAATAGGAAAGGGAGCCTAGTAGTAGGGTCTTCTATACCTTGTTAGTTCAAGACCTTAGTTTGATCTACAGCACGCACACACAGGGACCGGGGAGAAGATATTTGGTACACACAAGGAGGGGAAGAGGAGGGAGAAAGATCTTTTTGTTTTAAAGAAATTGATACATTACAGATTTTCCATACAAAATCTCTCATTTGTTGTTCCAAACAAAATCTCTTCGATATTTTTATTCTCACTTGCTGGCAGCAATTTCTCAATTGCTGGCAGTCAGTTCATAGAGATGGTGACCCCTCCCAACACCAATTGAATGGCCAGTCTGTGTACAGAGCAGGCAACAATGCTAATTTTCTTTTATAGACATGAAACAAAACTGGTAGTTACAAAGCACTTCCCTCCTGTATACATCCTATTAGTTCCTATTGGAATTACGTGAGTCTCAGAGTTAACTGCTTTTATTTATATCCAAGACTTACAGAACATTTTTGCACTGTATTTATATATTTAGTACACCTTATACTGGTATCACTTAAAAACAAAAAGAAAATTAGAATCCCATCTCCAAATAAATAATATAAACTGTTGGAACCAAAGCGCTTTTCTTTTCCAGAAATATAATCATCTACTGCATTGTCAACATAAAAAACTGGCCACATTTACAACATCATCAGATTTACTAAAGTACATCCAATCTAATTAACAAATTTATCAATTAGCCCAGTAGGGATTCTTGGGTTTTACACATTTTAGGAACTTCAGAATTATTCTTGGGCTCATACAACAGAGCCCTAAATCAGCATTTAATACTTACAATATTAAATATACACTGTTGGTAAGTATCACTAATCTCCCTTCTTTCCCAAAGAGTCTCAATTATACCCACCATTTCAAGGAAATGCATGTGATATCACCAGACATGATTCTGAACACGGACACTTGCATCCTGACATGATGGAGTCTTCTGTGTCACCTGAGGAACTTTTCACTTCCTACTGTCACATCCACAGACCTTTCTGTGTGTTCAAACAGCTGTATCAAGTTGTGAAACTTGTTTTTTTTTAAAAGAAAACTGGTCCTAGTGGACAGCATGAGTTCATTACCAGTGTCACCCAAACCCAGCCATTGCTTTCACTGGGATATTACAAATGAAAATGGCTAACATGGCATAAACTGTATGCCAGGCTTTAGTTAGAGTGTCTAAAGCTATCACACTAGGCATCCATCTGCAGTCCCTGTTTATGGGAGTGAAATATGTAGTCATTTGAACTTCACAATATGTATACTGTGTTTGTAATAACTGCAGATTTTACAAGCACATTATTCTTTCCATTAGGATTAAAACCTCACCGAATAGCAATTTGTGAAAGAATTCTAGCAGGGCCCAGAGCCCAGAACTCTGACCTCTGATGAGATACTTGGCAGCAACAAACTCTAGGTCTAGGCAAAACATCTGGTTTGAGTTAGACTTCCTGAAAAAATAGCCCCTGTACTGGGGAAACTGGTATTCGCTCAGCTTTGTATATATACTTTGACTGACTTCAACATTGCTATAGGGGGGGAAATGGAGGAAGAAAAAGAAAAGACTCCACTAGATGCTTGTCAATCATGACCAAACTCCTTGGTGGCCCCACCAGAGTTAAGCACTCTTACTAGACAGAATAATCTACTTCATTTCATAGTCCTCATTATTTTCTGTATTACAGCACATCGAGTCTACAACAGTGTTAAAGTAAGTCCAACGTCATTATTAACAATCAGTGCATTTCTCTAACTACCAAGGAGATGAATCCGTGCGTAGATTCACCTTTACTCTGTTCACACGAGCAGAGGGTGAAAGGTGACTCAATCAGACTCAGGAGCTCTATTGATTTCGAAAAGATCAAATTTTTATTTTTAAAACAGTTTCTTAACTAGTGTTACTTTATCCTAAAATTTGGAAACTCAATGTTAGTGGTAAAGTTTGGGAAGAAGTTCTACTTTGAAAATTTGATTTAAAAAAAAAAAATCACAACTCAAAACTTGTTCTTTTAATATTATAGGTAGAAAAAAAGTTCTTCATTAATCACAAACATGAAACAACCCAGAGACAGGGCATAATCTAAGGTTCTAGTCCTCTCTTCTGCTACGCAGCTTTAAGGGGAGCAAATGCGTCAACTCCCCCACTGCAACGAACAAATCTCTAGTTTACTTCAGAGTCACCAGAGAGCAGTTTTTAAACTGCTTCTCCTTCTTACACAAATCCGCAGTTTCTTGGAGATGTTTTTATACATTGGATGGAAGATGATACCAAGCACAAACGATGCTACACAGACAGCCAAGCAGATCTAGATGTGCTGGATTCTATACCACAGGTTGGTGGGCAGCCTGAGCAAGCACAAAACGGCGGGGCATTTCAGTGCAGTACTGTCTGCCTTGTTTGTGATTTGATTTGAGCATCTTAGTAAAAGTCAACGAGTAACATGATTTATTCCATTGTAACTGTGTAGCATCCTGGTCATACGAAATATCATGGGAGCATGATTCCATTTGCAGGGCCTGGAGAGTTCTGTTAATCTTAGTAGTGGCAAATTGCCATCTTACCTTCCTATGTACTGCCTTAATTTAATTATTATTTTTGTGAGAAGTAAAAATGTATTCAAATTCAGTCTTTGAAAAAAACAGCATGGGATAAAAGCAAATGAATAGTTGTGCAGTTTAAGTACAAATTAACTTTTCCACTCAATGCCATTTGGAAGGAGCCCATTGAATAGTTATAAGTTATAAAACATCAATATTCTTCTCTGACAAGCATTAAGAGTCTGCAAATCTCACTTTTACCATACTTTAGGGAGCAATTTCAGAGTGAGTATAATTATTTACATTCTGCTTCTTGACTGGGAAAAAAAAAAGGCATTACTGATCGAAGCCAGATTCTGCACAAAGGTCCTGGGCATTTGCATGATAGTCATTTGTCTGTTGGGTATCACAAACATTACAATTACTATTTACCAAGTCACAAAATTTGTGTCATCTTAACACTATATAATTTTTTAAAAATTATGTTTCTACTACAAAGCCTTCATTCTTCTATTCTAACCTAAGAATAAATAGGGAAATTTGCTTCTCTGAATTTTGTTTCTTGAATGCATAATTTTAAAATAAACTTTTTATTTGCCAGCTTTAGGTAAACATCTGTAGCTCAAATTCAGCACCTCTTATTTCCATACTCTGGAGACCTGTTTATACACATAAACCCTGTGTGTGCTTTACTTTACAATAAAATTAATATGGCTCTAAAATATAACCACTTCATCCAAAAAAGAAAAGAGAGGCCAACAAGTCATATACCTCTCATTTGAATTTAATTTTCTGAGGCTATATTCTCAAAGTAAAAATGCTTATTAATAATTTCCCACTTCAAAATAAGATAATGCAAGCTTGTTTGGTTCAATTCAGAATAAAAGGTGTTGTAGAAACAACATAAAAAAGTGCATGATGTATTACGAAACACGCGCACTTAACTATACTGTAGAGAGATCCTGAGAGCGAGGGAGAAAGATTAGAATTGTCACTGTCCTCAATGCTCACTTTAGTTATATGTGAAAGATCACTTTCCCTTTACAATATGACCATGTAGCCACTTGTACTTGGGTCAGAGCACAAACATGCCTATGACTTGACACGTGACTCATATGTTACATGAGTTTTCCAAAAGCTATATTCCTAATTATGAAGACAGAAACTGAGTCACAGGTATGGGGGTGCGGGGGCTGTTGTTTCCCTACAGTGAGAGTAGCAAGGAAACTATCTTCCTAGACACTCTGCACCCCAGAGCACGGGGTAAAGAGCTGGACAGAACACCAAACAGAAAGAACAAACTATCAGCAGTGATTCTGGATTCTCACGCTATTTCTATGTTGGAATTGAACAGTGAATTTTCTTTCCAAAAGACACAGAGAGCACATCACTGCTACCCCATGCCTTTCTAAAGCAACAGCCACAAAGGCACATTTATAAAATAAGCCCCCACTTGTTAAAATGTAACCCTGCCTCCATCACTGGAGCTCACCTTAGTGACTTAAATAAATAAAAACAGAGTTATAAACACTGTATGTTTTATAGAGTTCTATGAACCAGGAAAAAAAAGTTACCTTACTAAATAACCTTCTGGCAAATGCAAAAGGAAGCTAAATTTGGTTTGCTCATATTTTCTGAGTTCTCAGAATATAAGCGGCAGTGTGTGGAACTTAATTCCTTTAGCTGGAAGACGTTTACTCATTTCAGTTTCCATGCTGGCCTTTCTGGGAGAGGAGGGAAAGGTATTAAACAGAAGGCTGAGAGAACCGGAGGAACACAATCAATACAGGAACAACTACCTTGGTGTTGGCACTGTTCACATTTTAAGAAGACCTTGCAGTCTGGAGATGGCTCAGTGGTTGAGTGCACTGGCTGTTCTTTCAGAGGACCAGGGTTCAATTCCCAGCACTCATATGGCTGCTCACAACTGCCTATAACTCCTGTTCCATAGAATCTGATACCCTCACACAGACATACATGCAGGCAAAACACCAATGTATATAAAATACAAATAAATAAATTATTAAAAAAGAATTACTTTTAAAATTAAAAAAAAAGAAGAGCTTGCCAGAGATCTTTCTCCTAGGTGAAGCTGGAGGCAGAGACCTTGAAAGCAACCTCTGTGATACACAGATATGACAGCCAGCTACTTTAGCTGGCCAAAGTGCCCAGCATCTAAGTCTCTAGCTCTGCCTGCTCAGCAAATGACTGTAAACCATTCCCAAACACTGTACTGTCTAATGCTGTCCTGGGACATGTTTACTCAGAGCATACTAATGATCACTGTTATGTAAACAGCTTTGCAAAGATATATTGTTTCAGACGTGGTAATATACTAGTGGAGATTCTGGAAAGTTTGAATATAATTTTCAAATCATCACCTGGATGACATCAACAACAACACTTATTTTAAATAAGCCCAATTTTAAAATATGCCCAAATTGTATTCAGTTGATTAAATTTTAATTTGTTTACATTTAAGGTCTTCTAAAGTTGAGGCCAACATGCTGAAGAAAAATATTAAACTACCTAGAACCCTGTGTCAACACATGATGCTACTGGGAATGGTAAGTGAATTAATTTTCCAAGAAAAATTAATTACTTATGACTCACAGTTGTAAAAGCAAACAACGTAACTCTGGATTAGGGCACATTCAATTTCTGTTTGTAGTAGTGATTAAATTAATTTCATATAATTCATGGTATGTAATGGAAAGCAGGGCAAAATTGAAATTCTAGACAATGACTGACAGAGCAAATGTATGTATTTATGAATCTGATTCAAAAATAAAGGCCATGGATGTTAATCACTGGATAATAACCCAGTATTTCTTAATGGCCTGATAATAATGGATTTTTAGCACAGTTTTTGAGAAAACATTACCAAACAATACAGAAAATGAAATAAAAAGGGGTAATAACATCCTGCAATGTTTCCTAGTACCCTCTTACTCCCCAACACAGGTCATAAGAGTCAGGATTTGCAATTTTTTAATACATAACTGATTGATTTTTATCCACATAAACTTGGAACAGCTGAAATGCAATATAGCATTAAATGATTTGGGGATGAAGTTCTCAAAACTACAACTACATTTTTTCCTCTGACATTCAAGCAGTAAAGTACTTTAAATGGTTCATCTGCGATTCATTTGCCTGAACTGCACCTGAGCGCTACTAAAGCAGCAGGTCCAGGCTAACAGAGTTAGCCATCGGCACAGCTGCGGGCAGAGACCCACCATACGCTCCACCACCTCCCACTGCTGCAACCATGGCAGGTTAGTCTCTTGGTTTGGATCCCAATATAGTTGTTTACAGCTAGTGTTTTAAGATAAGGACTAACTGCCCATGTTAACTGTAATTAAAATAGTTTAAGAGCAGCTAAAGGATATGCCATTTTCATAGTGTAATAAAGTCAGAACGGGTTAGATTCTGGTAATGACCCCCAAGTATTAACCATCACTGAGAACTTGGTGACATCACTGATGGTCTAGTTCCCGTTAACAGCTGGGCTCATTTGCTGGACAAGAGGAAGGATTTTGACAAATACTTTTAAAATAGAATAAAATATTTTTACAGCTTAGACTTTTAGAAAAGACAGATGAAAGATACGGTATAAGCATAATGAAAATATATACTATAAAATTTTTATTTCAAAATTTGATTTTAAACTAATGCATTCCTTTTCCTAGTCAGTCTCTCACAAGAAAAATTATTATTTACTGTCTCTTTTTAAACTACATTTTTATACTGAGAATACTTTTTAATTTATATAATCTACCTTTATGACCAGAGGGAGAATATTATGACAAGTATTTTTAACTCTGTTGTAATTTCAAATTTCAAAGCCAGCAACACAGCAATGAAAGACACACTTAGAAAATAAAAGCAGACCGGTCACACTGCAGTGACAGGGGCAACTCCTAAGGCAGCCTCTGAGAACCACGCCTAGTCTAGAGATGTGATTTAACCACAACTAGAAAACATTTATTTTACTCTTCAGTAAGATTAAGTGGAGCGGCAGAAGCTCACCTTTCTTGCTCTGCTTCCTAGAGCACAGAACTTTCTCACTTCAAATGGGACTGACCCTCAGCAGTGCAGAGTGAAGAGTGTTTACACAATGGCCTGGAAACATCTACAGGAAGAGGCTCCCTCAGGTCTTTTCCAGCTGGTAGAGCTACCCTGGAGGCTGAACCATCACTGCAGAAGCAGAACTTTGATTTAGCTTCGTTTCCTTTCATTCCTGGCTTCAGCATCACTGAAGTGAACACCAACAGTGTTCTTGGGAAAAAATGTCAAAAGGACAGTGGGCAAGCACGGATGGCCTTTGAGATCAGAGCAAGCTTTTCCACCATCTGCATATGCGCAGACTACATTCGTGTAAGCAAGCAGAAAACAGAATGCCTTTCAGTGACGGTCCCCAAGAAGGTAAGCATTGCACTGAGGAGAAAACATGCATGAAAAGTCACTGCTGCACACCCTTCAGTTCAAAATGTACTTCAGAAGTTTCTTCAGGCATCTTTCTTTAATTACAATCCACATTCATATTTCAGTAGGATGACTACAGGAGAATCACTAATTTTATCTAAACGACAATGTTTGCCAAACATTATGTTACCAACTATAATACTCCAACAAGCCTCAAACACAAAAGAGCTGGCAATTCCATGATTAGAACAGCTTGATTGTGAGAGAGGAAAGGCAGCCGTCAACAAACAAACAGCTGCTTTTTGTTGCCACTCCACAACCAGATGGTGAGGCCCAGAAGTACGGAGCTTGTTTCTGCTATAGCTGCTGTATTTGTCTTTAAGCACTCTACCGTCTTCTATCCCACCTCCAGAACAGTGAGTCAACTTAAACACTGGACAGGAACCGCAACAGAAGAATCAGATGCACACGTGAATCAGATAACAAGTGAAGCACTGTAGACTTGGATAAAGTCGAGAGTTAATCGCTAACAGAAGTCTCACGTGCATGCTCTGATTCAGCTCCAACTCCTAGCTCTCCCTGTGCAAGTGAGAGACAGCGCAGGCTTCAGTTCCTCATTCCTGGACTATAGCCATAGTGAGGTTGCCATTCTGATTCTTTGTTCTGAAGTTTTGTCCACAGCTTCTTCTGTCCTCCTCCCTTTTGGCAGACAGGAATGAACATGTTTACGTGTGCCAGCCAGTATGACCTGAGCGAGCTTGACATTCAGTGAATCTATGAATACTTGATAAGCTTAACATATGAATAAATATTTGGAGTAAACAAACTTTAACAACAACAACAAAAAGGCCAAAGAATTCTAAACTACATGGAATTTATTTGACATCTCCTAAGTAACAAAATCACGTTCATACCTGAACCTTGAGGCATGTTCATGTCTAGTTTTCTTTCTCTTTAACAGTCTTCTAGAAAGCATGTGGGTATCCTTATTTTCCAACAAAGCATGAACAAGTAAAATTATTTCCCCAAGGAGACACGGTAAACGCAAAGCCACGGTGCCCCGGGCTACATCCTCTCCACTGAACCACACAGAATTGATGGTGCCATGAGAATGTTTATGCAATTTAAGTTTAAGAGAGGCCCTGTCTATGTAAGACTATTAGCTCTCAGGAAAACTGTGATTAAACACACCCTGAAATACAGCTATTCAACTGCAAAGACGGACGAAGGTCAACAAACATGGTTTTGTGCCCAGATACAATAACTAACCAAGAATCTCTTACATGCTTAGTGATAAATACATTTCCCATAAAATGTTTTCTTCTTCCTGTGTCCATTATAAGGTGACATTTACTTTAGGCTGTGCTCAGACAGCAGATTCACAGGACTCCCTGTGTCATGCTGCCATCACTGGGCCTGAGTGCAGGTAATGCTGCTAATCTTTGTAACAGATCCATACATTTGTATATTGAGAAACTCAAAAAGCTGCCTACATTTGTTAACACGCAGCTTCGTAAATTTCATGCTACAAATGATGGTTGGATTACTTTTATAAGGATGCCTGGCTATATTTCAGACCATATAAAGGATGGGGAAGGAGGTCTGCCATGAGGGACTAGGGAACAAACACCTCAGAAGCTACTTGGCGCCTATCAGAGAGCAGTGCATTCTCCAGGACCCAGGCTTTGTAAACGGTCTGTACTGAGTTGTGAGTATTGAGAGAAGTAAAACTAACCGACTTTCTAAAAACAACTCCCCAAAATAAATGTTAAATTTCAATCTTCTAACTATAGCAAAACCCATTAAGAAGAGAAGCCCATTTTTACTAGGTCACATACTGTCCATGTTCTCCAAAGCCTATTTGTCCAGAATGATTTCCTTCTCCTAGTGAGAAGACACAGGAGCTGGAGAAACTCAATCATTATGGCTAACGTTTGCCTACTACCCAACTTCTTTTAAGATTAAATTTCTGCCACAGCAGTAGCTGAAGCAGGCTGACAGGCCCAGGCACACTATCGCAGGGACAGCATGGCTGTGATGCCTGAGCAGCACCCATCCAGATGCCAGCACCCTTGCTATCCACTCATGCTCTTTAAGCTCCACAAATTGATGTTTCTCCTGCCACTGCCATCCCTTTTCAGAAAGTATGTTCTGATCATTTCTGGAATAAATCTAGGACTCTGAAGAGAAATGTGGTCTGCTAGCCCTCAAAGACAAGACGAAATAGAAAAGGATTGTTACCCTTACTTGACAAAAACTGGTACTGTCTCAGATATTAAATGCCTTCATTATCTTGTCAATTCAATGCCTGGCTGATTTCTACTTTTTTTTTTTTTCTTTCAAAAATCGCCGTGGGAAGATGACCTATTTCCACTCACCTACACAGGTTCTCACCACAGACGATGCTGGATGCTGGGCGTGGCTCAGCGCCAATGAAAACAACCTTTCTCGGCCACTCAGTGGCTGTTTATGAGTATACAACAGGAGCTTTATATGCACTGTGAGCCCGTTAGAATCCAGGTTCTCTCTCAGCTCACTGTAGTCTACACACCTCTGTGTGCTGTGGCTCGCACAGCTCCTCCTACAACCACCCTCCAGCCACAAATAAACACCTGGGGTGGGGGAGCCTGTTGCAGGAGACTTTTCCACAGCAGCATTTGTGTACGGATAAAGAACAGGTAGGAGAAGCCCTTGGATGCCAGACTTTCCCCTAACTCCTGTCTGATTCTACATAGTTATCTTCACTGATTGAAGCCTGGAGGCACCAATGTATCCCATGAAGGTCTTCTGAGGTACGCTCAGAGGCTTGGAAGCTGTCAAGATATGCTACTCACTTTCCTAATGGCCCCACACATAGATTCTCAGCCTACTTTCCCCTTGAGGTTATTGGCAAGGACTGTTCCATTTAGACTCAGTAAGTGCCCACAATAAAATAAAGGAAAATTTCAAGTTTAAATTTAGACAAAAGTATTAGTGAAAAAAGGGAAAGAATTGTTTTGTAGATAAATGTCATGTTCTGGTGTTGAAAGTTAAGGTCCACAAATCCGACAGCAGGTGTGTCTGCGGAGCTGGGCTTTCTACCCCACCCTCAGTGGATCATGCTGCCATTAGCTGAAAGTGCTATTCATGTAATAAATTAACCCCTCAT
The DNA here is from genome assembly GCA_021653895.1 of Mastomys natalensis. Lineage (NCBI taxonomy): Eukaryota > Metazoa > Chordata > Mammalia > Rodentia > Muridae > Mastomys > Mastomys natalensis. The sequence goes on along the minus strand of JAJTUV010000564.1, from coordinate 424,724 downwards.
TTCCTTCATCACTAACGTACACACAGCACCCCATACAGATTTGTTTTAATAAAGGTGATAAAGCAAGCCCAGAGGTGATGCTGCTGTGACATAATCACACCTCTGGGACTGAGAAACACTCACTCGCACATCATACCTCAAAGTCTTTGCCTCGCCAACAAAATCTAACTGTTCTCATACCTTTGGGCCCATTTACTCCAAATAAATAATGAAACAAAAGACTTGGATACATCAGGAGTGACTTCTCTTTCAATTACACATCTGAAAGCATACACTTTTTAAAGTAAATCTGTACAACAAACAACTTGGATACCTGGTCTTAACTATTAAAAAACATATCTCATCTTGATTAACAATGTCCTAAGATGTCAACCAAGTAGCAGTCTCACCTCCAAATAAAGATGTTTTTCTAAAAATCAGTTGTTCAAAATGTCAGGCCACAGATATTTTTGCTCCTCTGGACTTAGAGACAATTCTATACAATTCCTAGTAAATGAACTCTCTTGCTAGGTAATGGTATTAAATACTGAGAATAGTAGAGAGGGAAAGAAAATTTTCATAGACTTGGACATCTTCTGGCTTGATTTATTTATTTTTTTCTCATTTGGATTCCTCTATGACTCTATGACTACCAGAAAGATACTGTCCACAGCCAAAGATGGATTTGGTAATGCGGCCTGCTGTCTGTGAGGGTGAGCTTACACTGTAACTCAGCATGGCCAGCTCTCCTGCACCACATCCTGTTAGAATCACTCTGCAGATACAGGGTTCATGGTTCACCAGCCCCTCCACACCTGAGTCCTTCCCACAGGAGCATGGATTTAATATGAGCTGCCACTATGCTACTGACAATTCCTTTCCGTGGATGTAAACTGTCATGGAATCTCATGAGCATTATAATTAACAGTATTCTTTTAAAGACCATGACTAACGGCACTCCACATATACATATAAAGTTATGATCAATATTTCTCAATATACTAGATTTCATAAATTAAAAATATATAGTTTTAAATGCCCAGTACAAAATGACCCTTTTAATATTTACACATTTTCTTTCTTTTCTCAGTCACTAATTAACTAGCACAAATTTATCTTATGGTATTAGGGTTTTCAACTATCCCTTCAAGGTGCTGGGAATTGAATTCAGGATATTCCACATGTGAGGTATGTATATTATTGTACCAATAGCCTCTCAACTCTATTCCCTTAATGTGAATATTATTATATTACAGATAGGTGTCTTTTGCCAAAGTTAAAAATTGCACCCAAGATTCTCCATGTTGTGCCAGTAATCCAGATATAATTATATCTCCAAACTCAGCAAAACAGAATATCTATATAAATACTCAAACTGAACATTTTTAAAGTAATCTTAAAGCATCTTAGTCCATATACTATTTGTCACTATCCAACCAATATGAGATCTAACATTTTAAAAACTTTCTTAGAGCTTATATCAAATATTGACTAGGAGAGCCAACAAACTTCTTTTGATAGTTTTACTCTAAAGGCAAGGTCCTATTCTGATGAATTCCACTGGAATGAAGGAATTTCTGGTAAAAATTCTGGTAAAAGTTCATAGAAATAGATTTGCTGATTTCTGACACTATAATAGCATCCCTCCCCTCTGTCCTGTTAAAAAATCACTGCCTTGGAGACAAATACACAGTTCAGAGGAGAGAAAAATGAAGAGAGGTGTGTGAACTGTAGTTCTGTCAACAGCGGCAATCCTTTCTTCCTCAGCCATTCTTGAAGACAAAAGAAAACAGAGAGGAGCCAGGCAAGGCACACCAGCTCTAGCCTGTCTCAGGCACACTCTCAGTGGCTAACTAACAACAGGGAAAAATCGCACCTACTACAAGTTTTCCACAGATCCCTTACTGGGCCTCCATGGATTTGTCCCAATTGGAAGCAATGAGGGAAATGAAGAAAAGACAGAAAGACAGATAGACAGACAGAGAGAGAGAGGGAAGGAGAGAGAGGGAAAGGGAGAGAGGGAGTGAGAGAAATAAAAAGTTGGGAATAGGTGGTCTGTGCTCTCAGATGGAGAAGCCTCAGCATCTTGAAGCTTAACATGTTTATTATATAGACATGTGTATATAGAGAGATGAGATTATTGGATATAGCTGAGCAACGGCTGTTACATACAAACAGCGAGGCAGGTTTGTCTAGTCTTGGTGGGAACAGTTTCATAAGGACAAAGTCTTCAATCTGTAGACATCTGGTAGGGGTGGGAAGCTATGGTAGACATTTCCTGCACACACTAGCAACATCCACACATGGACCAGAAGGGAATATTTTGTCATTTCCCTCGGTGCCTCCCTCCATCGCCCCATGGGTCTAAGGTGAGGACCTTGACAGGCTCATGTCAACAGCATGGGTTCACTCAGGACTTCATACACTCAGGACCTCCTTTGCACCCACAATTTTCAATTGTTGATTTTAACTGAAATTCACTCTAGGAAAACAATGTTATAGAGAATCTTCTGAAGAAATATGTATATGACCTCAGATTACTGGATAAACGCAGATTTAGTAAAGAAAGAATTACTTTCTTTTTTTTTATTTTTAAGAATTACTTTCTTAAAGGGTTATTTAGTATTGCCTCCATATACTGGACATAAAGCATTGTTATGACAAGGAGCCATAAGAATGTGGCTGTAGTCAGCCGGTCACTCCCTCAGCTTTGGGACAAATCACATTTAGAGCACATAAACAAAGCTTTCACACGCCAGACCCCTACTATGAACTAAACCCAAAGGCTTGCAGTCTCCGGTGGGGAAAAAGCAATAAAGCTCAAAATCAGAAACTGCATCGGTGTTTCAGAGTATGCAGTATGCAAATGAGACAAAATATGGAAATGACACAACACAAAGTCTTCAGATTACTAAAGTCTTAACAGTAAGACTCTGGAAAAAAAAAAAAAAACAACAAAAAACAAAACAGTATCTGCCCTAAAATAAGTGACTAAAGTGGGGCATGAGGACTAAGGTGGGGAGGCTATTCATGAAATACCAGACAGAGCGTATCATCTTAGGAGTTTACTGCAAGTATACAATGGAATGAGTGTCAGTGTTCAGGATGAATGCTACAGCTGAGGCATCTCCACACCTCTGTGGCAGTAAACATTCACATGGAGAATGGTATAAACACCTCTGCAGCCAAAGAGCTGAACTACTTTGTAAACTCAACATAAAAATAAATACAAACTCTAAGAATCAAAATTTAAGACTAGAAGAATACAAGAGGATTTTGCAAGATATTTTTGTGAATGGAGATTCATAAAGAGTGTGTGTGTAAATGGATGTGGATACAGGTCAGTGTTAGCATGTGTACAACCCTGGGCTCAATCCCTCTTATCAGCCACACCCATGAGCATGTCAAACTCTTCAAGTCCATTTCCTGGCTTAGGCTATTCCTCCTGTGACTGTGTCCCTTCAGATGCTCAGCTTGCTCCCTCTCCAACCTGCAATGTTTGCCTTCTCCAATTCACACTTTAAAATATTCTAGTTCTGAGCTTCTTTAAGATCTCTGTCTCTCCAAGTTCCCTTCTCACTCAGTAAATCTCAGATCCACTGCTGATTTCCTTCTGTCAGTTAGTCAAGTCACTCTTGTTACTGTCACTATTTGACTTTTCCTCTATATTAATCTTACATTTTGAAAATGTATTTGCCAATACATAAAATGTATATAGTAATGATGTACACACACACACACACACACACACACTGTACAATTTTTAATCAGGTTAACAATATTTATCCCTTCCAGTATCAGTTCATTATGGTAAAAACCGTCAAAAGCCCATGCTTCTATACAAGTGCTACCTATGGTCTCCCTCTCGACAACACTGCACCAGAATTTCTTCCTGTTATGTGAATGTAATGCTCATAAGTAAACCTTTCCCCATTTCTTCCTCCTTCCATTTTAAACATAAAATATGAAAGGTATACCCTAAGTTACTGTCCCACTTTCCCTTCGTGATGCTTCATATAATACTGATGTTTGCTTCCTCAACTGCTTGGCTTCCCTGCTGGATTCTCTGAAGGTCCTGCTACATTACAGACATCATAACAGACACTTAAGACACTAGACATTTTATGACAATCCTATTCTGATTCAGTAACACTTGGTGGGGCCTGGGAGATTTTGAGCAGGATGCCTTGCTTTAACTGAGTGCTTTCTAGAAACACAGAATCTCACTGACCACCACAGATCAAGTGAAGTAGAATGTGCACTTTAACACCCTCCACGGGGATGTATTGCATATTCAAGACGAGAAGCACTAGAGACCAGGACTATTAAACCTGAGCTGATAAAACAGGCTGGAAGGTTCTTCCACCAAATTTCTTATTCTGTAGGCCTTGAAAGGACACAAGAATGTACACTTAAAACAATACTGAGCAGCTTCTGGGATCCCACATGGCCTAGATACCAGTCACAAAATCTCTGCTGCCATGTGAGGCCCAGCCCAAACCAAGCAAAATAAAATCTCTGAGGAGTGTGGTCTAGACTGGGTTATTTTTCTTTTTTAAGCTTTCCTGCTCAACATTCCTAATTCACATCGTTCTGGAGTCACGGAGAGGTACACACAGAATGAGTAGTCAGTTACAGATGCCAGCCAGTCTGAAGATGTCATCAGTGGTCCTGTAATGAACATTAGAAGCCAACAGTCTGTCTGGGCACAATCTCTAGTTACCAAGGAAGCAAAAGAAATGATATTTAATCTTAAAATTTACAGAAGATCGTGTTTATGAAGTAAACATTTTTCTCAAGGCAGTATCAAAGCAAGCACTAAAGACTACTAAACTTTGTACAAGATTAGGTCTCAAAAAAAAAAATTTACCTAGATTAGCATTATAAAAACAAACATAACCTAAAATAGTAATTTTTTTCATTTTTACTTTTTCAGATTCTATAAAAAAATCCTCAATTCTCACACATTTAGACACAAACATATGAGAAATTTAAAACCAACTAAAAGACAATGTTGATGGCATGTTTAGCACTTGACCTAACTTTCTGCATATTTTTAAAAGTATAAAATATTTCACAAATGTTTTGGAGTATAGCACAGTGGAAGAGACAGCTGTTCAGCTCCTGCTTCTCTCTGTCCTCACTCCATTTAAAGCAGCCGTTAGCTCAAGCACCTAAGTTTGCTTTTATAACTTTATACATCTATAGCCAGCAGTGGCCGCGCTGTTTGCCAGACCTGTGCACACTCCAACTCTCTCCACCCCCACTCCCTTATCTCCTGTAAGGCAGCTCAGTATACACAACAGTGAACAGTACAAGTGTATTACACTAGGGTTTTTTCCTGTTTTCCAAACAAAGGACACACGTCTGTACATCTTCGCTGCTAGAAACAGTGTCTCCAGAAACTTCCTGTCCCTGACTCCTTGCAACAACAGGAGGTGGTTCTTTAGGCTCTGCACTTCTAGCAGCAGAACTGCTGGGTTGGCATCTCCACCTCCAACTTTACTGATTTCTAATTGCTCCCTAAGAGGCTGCGCTGATCTGCACACCTACAAGGAATGTGCAGGATCACCAATGTTCTCCCTGTATGTGGCCTATCTAACTGTGTTCTGACCCAGAGAACATTTTAGATTTAAATGTAGTATAATCTTTCCCTTTATGGTCACCTTTTAATGTAACGTTTAAGTTTTTTAATGCTCATGTTAACTAATTTTTAAACAGTGAAAATATCTTAAAGTTCTATATCTCATAATGGATTTAAGTATTAATATATAAAAAGCAGAAGACATGAAGTAGAAAATGACATACTTCTGGTTTCACTTCTAAAGCTAATGACATGCAAAGGGGAAAGCAAATAACAAAGAAATTAGATATGTCAGTATTAACTCAATGCATTACTTGTAAGAGGCTCCTCAAATAATACCAACAATTTACACCACAGTATGAGGTATGCATACATTATCTGAAAAAAGTGAAGCTAATATTTCAGTGTAGAAAGCTTAATATAATCAGCTGTAAGAAATAATTTTTAAAACTGGTAATTTGAGTAATAATTAATAAATTCTAATATCTGAGTTTAGTTTACAGTGTTTGCCATGGTCGATTACTTGTTTACATTCTGTGAAGTGATAGATGAAGAAACCTCCAAATTCCAGGCTCTTTGAATATCTTATGAAACTCTGTAGACAGAGATTCAATACAGGCTGTATCCTACTCAGTTAAGGGATGAGACTGCAGAATCATTTTGGCAGGAAATTCGCCCACTTAGTTAGGTTTCTGGTGCTGTGATAAAGGTCATGACCAAAAGCAATTGGGGAATGGAGTGTTTATTTGGCTTAGAAGTTACAGTCCATTATTAGGGAAGCAAGGCAGGCTCCTGGAGGCAGGAAGTGAAGCAGAGACCATGGAGGAATGCTGTTTACTGGCTTGCTCCTCATGGCTTACAGAGTCTGCTTTCTTATAGAACCCAGGACCACCTGTCCAGTGGTGGCCCTGGCTCAGTAAGCTGGGCCTTCTGACACCAATTATTAATCAAGAAAACTGTCTGCAGTCCAGTCATTTTCTCAGTTGAAGTTCCTCTTCTGAGATAGCTCTAGATTTGTGTCAAGTAGACAAAAACCAGTCAGCGCAGTGACTAATGCCTCATTTGGAAAGTTTTCTGTCTCACCTTTGCCTAAGTGAAGATGCTAATGATGATAGCAATGACCTAAGTAAGTCACCCAGATAACTATGGGTAGAAGTCTCACTCGATAGTGACACATTACTCGGCAGCTTAAATGTGTTTTAAAAGATCTAAGCAAATGACACAAAAAGCCTAGACTTTATGACCTAACAATGCCTGTACCCCTTGCAGGTCGCAGAAGGGTTTTACCCACCCAGTACTTTTCATTAGGAAGAGTTGCCTTTGTTTGGTTCTGATTTACTTGTTGCAGGATTTGTTCCATGGCGGAGGAGAGGAGAAATGCAAATTGCTACCTGCCAGGTTCTGGGAAGGCGACTTTCCCTTTACAGTAACTCCTGTTATCTCTGCAATGAGGAGTAAGGATGGTCTGGGTCTACAGTCCACTAACGGTTCTACCACTTCATTCTGTAGCATCAGTAAATGATCTAACAGAGGAACAAAATGAGAAAAGAGGGGTGTCTTGGTCTTTGCTCTGTGACTGAGCAGACTCTTGACCATGTCAGGTGCTAACAAGAGAAAAGTGCAAGAACAGTCCCCAAGATGTAAGAACCAGGGAACCCATCGCCTAAACGCAGGGCACCAAAGGCCAAATGAAGTCTTCGGCCTCACATCCCACTGCGCCCAACCCAGGCAGCCAGCCCTGTGTCATCCTGCTTTCATCCCAGAGTGTTTTCTTAGGAGCAACACCAAGCCACTTTGCAGCAACGTCTTTAGGGGTCGATCAGGGATATGTTGTCAGTCGACCACACTGGCTGCCTCACTCTCCAGAAATAACGACAGGCATGTGTTTTTAAAATCAGCTCTCCTCATTTTCTCAGACAAGAACTGGAGCACTGCTGAAAGGATTTTAGCTGCTATTAAACCAAAAGCATTTGAGTTTCCACTGAAGTTATACTGCAGTTTCTACGATTTCATTTAGCTCTACTTTCATTTTTCTCACCTTTCATTTTTCTCAGTCAACAACATTTCTCTGGTTTTTCTCGTGTTTCAAGTCAGGATAAAATTTATATCAAAGTCACAAAGGGGACCCAACTAAAAAGAAAGCCAGTCCCACTATGGTTGTATTGCATGAAGACTTAATATTAAATGGTCCATAGGCTGGGATATAAATAAATAAATATGTGACTTATAATAAAATTTCAGAATATATATTCACTATAGAAAATTTGAAGATCAAAGAAAATAAAAATTTCTCATCATATTCAGCCTGCCAGATGCTGTCATCTTTAACAGAAATTCACAGCTACATTTTGAAATTGAGTTTACTTCCGTATTAACAACTTTGTGTAATTTAAATAGATCGTTTCAAAAATAATTTCTCGTGTTAATAGATCTTCCTTAAAAACCTGATTTTGTTTGTTTTTGAAACAGGGTTTTGCTACAGTGCCCAGGGAAGCACTGAATTCTTATTCAATCATTCCAATGCCTGGAATAATGGGAATAATTAATAATGCAAGTATGTGGCTCAAAAGCCTGTATTATTAATGGTGCCATGCTATGGACAGGCTCTTTATATATTTTATGTAAATGTTTCAAATAAACCAACATGTAAATATATACAAACCAACAAGGAAAAAATCAAAATTCTTAATAGCAAAATACATAATTGTCATACAATACATATGAAATTATGGCAAATAATTTCCCTCACCTACCACCTGGCTTCACATTTTTGTGTTAACAAGTGACTTGTATGTGGAGCTGTAGTTACATGGCCTTTTTCTACGATGCTTCTGTTCTTGCTTTCATCTTCCATCTTCTTTAGTCAGACTTTTATCACTGTGACAAAACACCTGAGCAAAACTATTTCAGGGAAGAAAGATTCATTTGGCCCAAGGTTTCAGAAATTTCATTACGTGACAGAGAGAGACTGGTGGAGCAGTGTGGTCCACCTCGTGATGGCCATGAAGCAGGGAAAAGCATGAGTTTCTTCCTTTAGTTCTCTGTACTCTAGGCTGTTAGGTGATGTCACCCACAAAACAACCAACCAACCAAGACAAAACAAAAGAAAACAAACTCATACCTTTTCACCTTATTAACCTTCTCTGGAAATGTATCCTCAGACATATAGCAGTGTATATCAACAATCTCAAAGACATTTCTAAGCCCAATCAACACTACCATCACAAGACTATAGTTAGTTCTACCACCAGCTAGCAGAAAATGCTACTAGTCTCAGCTGAGTCTCAATAGATGAGATATATCAATCCATACTCTGCCACTGTGTACTTCTAGGGCAGAGCACTTTGGTTTTGTTTGACTGTCAAATGATGGGGTAGAGTGGAATGATTTCTGGAGCTTCTCCCATTTCTGGTAACACAGATGCCACGACTTAATACTTCTTTAGAAAAAAAGCATAATGCAGTGCCATTCACCCGATGAAAATCAGAGTGGAAAATACTGTACTTCAGATCTAAATAGTACTTTCCTGCCAGGGTTGGCTATATTTCTAGCACTAAGAGACTGAGACAGGAGAATTTCCATGATTTTGAGGTCATCCTGGGCTACATAATGATTTCCAGGGAGCCCAGACTACAGTGAGACCCTTTATCAAAAACCAAACTATACAACAACAACAAGGGCTACTTAGGGGTAGGGAGGGACAAAGTCTTGTGCATTGGCCAGGCTTGGTTCAAACCTACAAACTAAAGGAATCATATTGCTTCAGCCTCATGAGTAGCTAGGCGTTCAAGTGAATATCACATGCACAGTTTAGGAATTTCTACAAAAAGGATAATTCTTTTGACAGAGCCATCAGGACTCCATATCCCACACACTTTATGTACCACTCTTTGCCAAAGTTCATCCTCAATCATTCAGTGCATGTATACAGTCTCATGAATTGAAAACTTCGTATCAACAAAAACCACCACGAGGATGGCAATGTATCACCAACTACAAGACTTTGGACTACTCTGGGTAAAATCCAAAACTAATGATGACCAAATAGAAATGAATGCAGAAAAGGTCACAGTAAATACCAGAGGTTCCTGGAAGACCAGTAACAACTGAGTTCATTCTGGTTTAAACAAAGAGTCACATGATCCAATGGTCCACACTCCTTCCATTTTTTATATAGAGTTGAAAGACCAGGTCTCCAAATCAAGTTCCAGGTTGAACCTAAGGTTTATGCAACATCACACCTGGACTAGTGTTTTCAAAGACTTCAAATCTGACTATAGCCAATTTAAAACTTAATCAAAATAATTAAGACAAGAAAAAGCAAGGACTGTCTCTTTCCCTGACAGCTTGAAACTCTTAACTACTTTCCTATCAGTTGTGTAGGCTTTGAAAATGGAAATCTACTTCCAGTAATGGCTAAGTACAAGGTCAGGTTTAAGCATACTCTTTGTGTTGATGGGTTTCAAAATTAAACGATCCACATTGCTTTACCTGATACATTCCAACTCCAATGTGCTTCGGATCAAATTTCACTAGCTCAGCTAATGGATCTTGAACACGCCTTGCTATGGAAACTGAAAAAACAAAATCAGAAAACAAGTATGATTTAATGTGAAAAGCAGTACTCAGATAATTACTTAGGTTACTTCCTCATGATACAAACACTTAATCCTAGCCCTCTGATGCCCACCTCCAAGAACAACATTATTAGTTTCAATCCTTTTCCATGCAAAAAGGAATGAATGCAAGACTTCATACTTAATTATGTCAGTATATATATATATAATAACACATATTATCATTATATACACACATAATATATACATATTACTATATATATACACGTATATATACATATATATACACATCATACATATATATACATATATACACATCATTTATTATTTTTGAGACAAGGGTCTCCTTCTGTGGCCTCAGATGGCCTGGAACTTACTATGTGGCCATAATAATCCTCTTGTTTCAGCCTCCTGAGTGCTGAAATTACAGACATGAGCCACCACACCTGACTAAGACTCCCAGACATTATTAAGACATACATGGAAAAGACTAAAGATTCAGAGAAATAAATAAAACATCTTGCTCCTAAACTCACACAATTATCTGTTCATTCTTTAAATAAGATGTAAGTGGAGTGCCTCAAGCTTTAAAGAGTATAGAGATTGTTATCAATATGACACATCTAATATTCTTAATAAAGCTAGAACATGGTAATCATGAGTAGATGTTAGAGTATTATATAAAGGCAACCAGGAGGTTTAAATGGGACTGTAGAGTATATAGAGTATGCACTGGAATCGACCTACTGGCTTTGATCACAACCTTTCCTTGCCATTACAGTTTGGGATCAAGAAACCTGGAAGTATGGAAACCTACTACTGCAGAAGCTTCCTAAAATACATACATGTAAGAAAGGAGTCTAAATGGAGTAGCCAAATACTAGGGGAGACAGTGCCTCACAAGACATGCCACCAAGTATAACATCCGGTGCCAGAAATGGGTTATATCTTGTTGAACTATTGGCCAAAGGGGCCCCATGGAAACTCCAAACATCACAGGCGATTGTCAAGGCTATTGGTTACCCCGCAACTTGATGGTAAGGTCCTATTGCTGAAAACTACACTTATGTATGTCATCTAATATGGAGAGACATTAAATACCCTGTATGCTACTAGATGAGAAAAGTAATCATCAATGTCTCTCAGCTACAAGCCCTGCAACCTAAAATGTCACTACCCTCGTCCGACCAGCGGAATAAGGCAACGGAACCGTGTTCTTCTTCAAGCAGTTTATTCAGGCTCCCTTGTACAACCAGCTTCTTTTTCTTTTTTCCTACCGCCTCCCCCCCCCCCCCGCAGCCCTTAGATGCATTGACTTAATCCTATCAGCAGCTGCCACGCTGTCACTGTTCATTGGCTGCTCCATATGATGCGAGATGGGCTGATCGGGTAACCACACCTCGAAGCGCAAGCCTTCCAAATATGGAGTTGTTTTTCTCTTTAGCGGTGCCTACTCATGCTTGCTGGCTACATGCCAAGCACCGTCTTTAAAGGCGGGGAGAACTGCTTCCTACACTAAAACACTGACCTGACTGAAAGATGTACTAGTAAGTGTGATGGCGGCAACCTGTAACGGTGGTATAAGTGTGGTGGTGACATTGTGTCATGCCGGCATAAGTATGATGAGAGTAACCAACCACTTTATCTTTGAATTTAAACCCTACTCCATGACAACAATCCCATACTCGAAACTGCTGAAATGGTCAAGAATCTGAGACTAGATAGGTCATGGGCTCTGGGGGAAACCCCACTACTGTTATTCTGCTAAAAGAACATAGCAATAAAATGACTCCTAATGGCATACTCCTATACCCATAGATCAGAGAGCTTCTTCTTGTAGTAGATGGCACTAAACAGAGACAACAAGTGGACAATGTACAGACAATGAAAGACAATGGAGCACTCAGTCCTAAAAAGGATGTCTTCATCAAAACCCTCAGCAGACTTGAGAGAAAGATTTCTTCTCCCTTCATACTAGGTCTTATGTCCTAAGAATAAAACAGGTTCCAGGCTTTGGGACTAAGAAATAATTAGAATCCTAAAATTTATAGAGCAAACCAAATTATTGCCCCCAAACCTCCAGTAAGCAGTAGTTTTAAACTCTGTCTTATTATTTAACAATATTAAATAGAAGTGTTATGATGAATGAAACTGTCCCCATACGTTCATAGAGAGTGGCACTATTGGGGGGTGTGGTCTTGTTGGAGGAAGTGTGTCACTAGGGGTGAGCTTTGGGGTTTCAGAAGCCCAAGTCAGACCCAGTGCCTCTCTCTTCCTGCTGCCTGCTCATCCAGATGTAGAACTCTCAGCTACCTCTCCAGCACCATGTGTGCCTACACATGCTTCCAGCCATGATGATACTGGACTATACTTCTGAACCATAAGCCAGTTCCAATTAAATGATTCCTTTTTATAAGAGTTTCTGTGGTCATGATGTCTCTTCCCAGCAATAAACCACTACCTAAGACAAGTATTTCTTTTTAAATCTAACACTCATGTTATCACTTTCCCTTTGACCAGAAAGTATGCTAGCCAGGTTTTTATTGTTAATACAACACCTCCACCAGAGTGGACTGTAAGCAAATCTTTAAGGCATTTCTGGATGTGAGAAGGCCCAGCTCACTGACAATAGCGCCTAGCCAGGTGGTCTTGGGTTCTATAAGAAAGCAGACTGAACAAGCCAGTAAGCAGCATGCCTTTATGGCCTCTGCATCAGCCCCTGCCTCCAGGTTCCTGCCTTGGCTTCTCCTATGATGGACTGTAACCTGTGAGCCAAATAAAGCCTTCCCTCCCCAAGGAGGACCATGGTGCTTTATCACAGCAATAGAAACCTAACTAGGACGGAAGGAACATAGGAAATTAATCTTCTCTATGTCATAGTTTGAATAATCAGTGTAAGTAGATTGTAATTCTGACCTTCTGACGCATAACTGCTACTGTGAACAAGAAGCTGATAATTGCTGAGACCTGATAAACTGTTTCACAGCTTGACTGTGATGATGGTGGTAGCTACTTAACCAATATGAGTTTGTTAAAGTTCATAGATAACGTTTCTTCCATCGATAAGCTGGCTTTGGAGCTGCTTGGGAGGGTGCAGCAGAAGGAACATGAGTTCCAGGTGCGGAGACCTTGTCTGAGACAAAGGTAACATATCTGTTGCATGTGCATACCCTTCAAATGATGGAAATGTTTTTATTACTCTGAGAAATCAGACTTTTCATTTCTCTCACTGTATCATTTCTAATTCCTCCAAGCAACTTCTTTCTCCCACTGTCTTCTGACAAGATCTTTAATAATGCAGGGCTTTCTTACAGGAGGGGGACCTATGGTTACCCTCTAGTTTACTCACAGGCCAGAGGTTGGGACCTTGTTCCGGCAGGCCTGATCCTGAGGTGCCAGTCAAGGTCTGGAATCTGCATGAAAGCTCAGCTCTCCTCTAAGGTTCAGAGCAGCATACTGACATCTGAGCACACTCCTCCCTACATCAGGAATCCCCACTCTAATATTTGGCTATATCAATTAGTGTAGAGGTTTTCCATATAACCTGTTAAGAGAAAACCTCCAAGTCACACTGTATGAAAGCAGATGTCTGCTGCTGCCATCTGGTTGAAGTGAAATTTATTACACTAGGCATTTTAAATAAAACACAAACTCAGTGCAACTTACTAGACTCACACTGTGTGGCTACTAACTCTTACCAAGTTCTCAAATGTTCAATTCATCACATCAACAGAAAATCCTGAACACCGATCAGTCACTGTATGGCCACCTCTCCCTGGTCCCTGACAAGCACACCAGGCTGCTTCTAGCTACAGATCTGCCCTTTCTACAGGCTTCCAAAGGACGCCATTACACAGAACACCGTCTTTTGTGATTGGCTCCTCATACCCAGCTTAATGTTTTCAAGTTTCATTCATGGTGTGCATGTTTTAGTACTTTGGCCTTTTTATGGCTGAGTAATATCCTAGTGTGTGGATTTTCTTTCTTGTGTGCAGCCTTTGGCGACTGTGACAAGTGCTGCTGGCCACCCTTGTGCTAGCTTAAGATTCACCCTGGGCTGGGCTGGCTGACTCACTCACTACTCATCTTCTAGCTTCAGGTTCCAAAACTTGCTGCTGTATTCTCTTCTCAGGGTTCTCTTTGTCCTTGTTTTTATTCGCTCATGTTGCTACAATTTTTTAAAAGAATTTCAGAAATAAGGGAAAGAATGAAGGCAATATTCACTCTAGTATGTTAACTGAGAAATCCTCCAGTTTATCAGTTCAATGTTAATGCTTCTCATATGTAATGTATTTACCGTAGGAGACACAAGCATTTGGTAGAAGAACAATTGTTTTCAAAAGGCTAATAAGGACATGTCCCTATGAAGGGCATTTCCAATATGCTTTAATGCTTCTAAAATGTTATGATTCTAACACAGCCAATTAATACAGGATTTATATCAGTCTGTTTATAGTTGCTATAGCAAAATACCTCACAGTGGGTCATGAATTTTAAAAAGAGGCTCATTTAAATTCAGTGAAAATATTTTAGCACAAATATTTGAAACTTTAATTTCTAAGAAAGTAGCATAAATAAATAAACCATTGCATAGAAAACTAATACATCCAGATGTAAAAATTTTATTTATTCCAATTACTTTCCCTAGATTTCTCAAAGAATTTTAATCTTCTATTACAAAATTTTTGCTATTCTACATCCTAGACATCAAAGCAACCAAGTACAAGAAAGGCATGTTTTTTTAAGCAATGCATTACCATGAATCAGAGGCTAAGAGAGAACATTTAGTTACCAAGCACTTAGCAACAAACCAAAAGTCTATGTACGTTTACTCACTGGCACTGCATTTATGTTTATGTTACTTACTATGAAGAAAATTCTATAATTATTATTTTATAATCATTATAGTATCCTTATTATTGAACATTTAATAAGACTTTGATTGAATTTTCACTATTTCTGGAGTACTTCAAGGTATTTACTGTTGCTCATATTTTTCATAATTCCTAGTATTAGTTTAGTCTATAACTTACAAATGCACCAAGTCTTGTACATGTGGCAAAGCTTTTCCATTCTCATGGATATGTAAGATATTTAGTTTTGTCACATTTACAGATCTAAAATATCTCAGTCTCATGCAGTGTTGACGGTCCCAGAATCTCACCTGCACTTCTCAAGTTAGGGTCTAGTCCCGGCATCTCCTTGTTAGCTTCGGGGCTGACACTGTAGATAGAGGCCCCTGCTTCACTGGCGATGCTGAGAAGATAGAAAGTGAGAACATTATTTTGTAAACTGTCCACTTGGTCAAAGAGAATACATGGATAAACTAGGCAGTACAAGAGCTGGAGACAGCCACAGCGTGGACTGCCCACCACAGAGAGTAGCACTGAGTTGTGCTAACCTGAGTAAGTTGTGCTTTTCTGGATAGCAGGTGCAAAGGCTCACATCCAGGATATAGTCATTCACCAACAAGAGCATTTCTAAATGAACACCTTCCCCTAATGCCAGCTTCAAAGTTGCCAGAATATAGTCAGCTTCTCTTGTGTTTAGTGGGCATTCCTGACTGACAGGATTTCCATCTGAATCAACAGTGTGGTAGTTAAGTGCATGGGAGGACATACAGCAAGAACCATTTCCATAAACACTACTCTACTATTACCTGGCTAGATGCATGTCACATATATAACAACATACATGGAAAGGAAAGGCCAGATAGACTACCCGCCCACCAATCTCTTGTCAGGAAGGTCAATACTGGAAGCTCTCCCTTCAGGCAGGTCCTTAAGAATCACTCACTACTTACTTAATCAAAGCACCACATAAATCACCCTCATCCTTTCCTCTGTGGCCTCCAGTGCTTTACAAACCACAGTGAAGACATTCTTGCGGATACCATTTGTACAGTGGTTGACAAGCATGTGCCTAGTCGAACACTTGAAATTATGACATAAAAGCAAAGACACACTATATATTTTTTGCCACATGACCTTCAGCTCTGCCACATGACCATCCATGTGTGAAGATTCAAAGAGAATCATGTCAGTGTTTAATCTGTATTCCTCTTTTAGCAACCTCTCTCATTCTGGGCGCCTCAAACTCCTCTTCAACCATCTAAGGCACACTTAGATAACCATAACATACTGCCCCTTGCCAATAATCAAACACAAAGTAATCAAATGTAAAACTCTTTACTGAAATGTGACAACTGCAAGTCACTAGTGCTTGAGATTATTCTAGAGAAAAGGTTCTCAACCTGTGGGTCTCAACTCCCTTTCACAGGGGCTGCATGCATATCAGATATCCTACATATAGACATTTATACTACCATTCATAACAGTAGCAAGTTACGAAGTAGCAATGAAACAAATTTTATGCTTGGGGTCTGCACAACGTGAAAAACTAACTGTATTAAAGGGTCCCAGCACTAGAAGGTTGAGACCATTACTCCAGAGTCTGAATATAAGGAATAGGAGCACTGCTGCAGAAAAGCATGGCTGCTCCTTGCTCCTCTTCTGAAGCACAAAAACAGGTACTCCACAGAAAGAAGCTCATTAGCAAATTAGGGCCTACTGATGGGTAGACAGTGTGTTCAAAGTTATAGCTGATAAACAACTGGGCTGGGTTGTATCCTAACCTGCCTGGTCCCCAAGCATGAGCTCTGGACAACCACAGCTGAGTAGCTGCTAACAAACTGTACAGCTTTCATTAACATGATAACTCTCTCCCTGAGCCTTCACCTAGGGCCCAAAGAGAAAGTGAGTTTGTTTTCTTTAGAACCTAAAGCATGTTCAAGATCAAATGCAAACTCCTTCATTTGAGACCAAGTTTAAACTAGAAAGAATTGTGCTTTTCCTTCTAACATAAGATCCAGATTATCCTTATCTTCTGCTACATAATGATCAAAGATAAAATGTAACATTAAATAAAACAAGGTGTAAAAAAACACAAGCTGATGAAATGGGTCAACAGATTAAAGCATTTGCCACCAAGCTTGACAACCAACCTGAGTTCAATCCCCAGAACTCACAGACAACAGTAGAAGAGAGAACTGGCTCTAAAAAAAATGTCCTCTGACCTTCACTAGTGTGCAAAGGCACATGTGCCTGCATGGTCTCATAATAATAATAAATAAAATAAAAAAATGTAAAACCCATGCATTGAAGAATCTTAGTGTGGCACAGCAAGATGAAGCTGATGTCACAGACTAGGAGGGACATCAGTTTCCATACAGCAGTTTTCTAACTGGCTTCTGAATGACTGGGCAGTGAGATGCAGGTTTATTTGAAACTACATGTGAAATGCTGTGTTTATGCATACTTATCCCTAGGGAAATGGGTTGGAGTTTTCACTGGCTAGTTTAGAAAATTCATAATCTCTATGAAACTACCACAGAAGAAGACTACTCAGTAACCAGCTATGGAAAGAACCATTTCAACACAAACCAATACTCAGGCTAATAAAGTCCTTTCTAAAAAAATGTAACTATCAACAAAATGTAGTCTGGATCCATTATTAAAATAAAAGAATATTTTAAAAAAACTTTCCACAAACATACTTTATATCATTTCCAGAAATTTCCAAAGTTACAACTATTAAATGAATTGAACTTAAATGGTAAGCTAAAATTTTAATTAACTGGCCTTTAGTAGTTGAGTACCTGAGAATTTGTCAAGTGATTCACTTTCTCTTGGAGGTTATAATTCTCAACAAACTGAGGGGAAACTTTTGCAAAGAAAAATACTCAGATAATAAATATTCCTCCAAATTCTATACTGCCACTTCTTTTAAACAGAGGAATAAAAAACAGATGTGACACATTGCACCCAAAGATTTTAGATTAACAATAATACTAAATCAGTACAAAATGTAGTAAATTTCATATGCTATATTTACTGAACAGTGTGGACTCAATAAATAGTCAAGTACTAATCATGGGTCAGAAAGCTAAATGACCTAAAGGAAGATTATTCAGATATAAAACATACATGGCCTAAGATGTGTATGTATCTAAAATCAAAACAAATCAGAGGGTGGCAATTTTTACCAAGGTAACTTACTGAGGACAAAAGCTGCCATGTCCCTTTGCAGCTTCCTACTCCTGTTCCAAGTTCAGGGGTAAACACTCAGCAGAACCCATGTCAGATCAATCAGTACTTTCTGTTTAGTGGAAGTGTCCCAGTCAACTACAGGGAACTATGCTGATGGCCTGTAACATTCAGGGATACGAAGAAAACAACTTCGAGCTTTGTGAAAGCGTCATCTGCAAAGATGTATGGAGCATTATATTTAAAAAGTAAGTTTCTCTTCAGTATTTTAGCTTTAAATCGTGGCAATCTGATTACTGTATTTATTTGAACATAAAGTCAATGGGAGTAATCAGAACTTATTATTTGGGTCAATTTTAAGTGAGAAAGTTGTAAATGAACTAACATTTTAAGACTCAGAGTATAATGATGCTCCTTTTAAATTATACAGCTAAGACAAACACCTAAATAGAGACATATGACATCGTGCACTTGTACTATAAAAAGGCGTATTTCAGAAGCCGGCATGCAGTTCCATTTCACTGAGGAAATGTTAGTATACTGAGTCTCAAGAAGTAAATAGGTAATTTTACAAACATTTTACCTAAACACTATTTTGGGGTTGTCTGTGTTTCTTTATGTTTAAAAAAAAACAAACAAACAAAAAAAAAACAAAAAAACAAGCTAAACTCTCATAACCTAAAAAGTCAAATATCTACAATATAGAAACAATTGTTTTCAATTCACTAAAAAAATTCCTCAAATCTCTCTAAATAAAAATGCTGTATTTTTAATCCTCAAATAAAATTCAAATGTTGCTTATATAAAATATGCCATAAATCACTAATTGATTTTTTTAAGATACTTCGATTACAGAATTGCTCTGTCAGCTCTCACGTGATGGATGTTGATAAAGCCTTTCCGGCCCGGTCTGTGAGCACTTGTCTTAGTGACTGAGATGCTAGGAGAACAGAAAGCGTGAGATCCCCTGCATAAGAAAAGGTTGGTTTGCCATTCCTTTTTCTGGAAAGTACTAACAGTTCTCACATTCACTTGGAAGGCCATGAAGCTTCTGCATGAATAGCTTCTCTCCCCTTTCTCCAAATAAGAAAATAGCTTTGACGCTACCTCTGAGTTTAAAATAAATTACTTCCTTCCTTATGTTAATGGAAGAATTTAATTATGAAATAATTTGCTTAAATAAAAATATAGTGACCAAGATTTTAAAAACAAAGACAAAAACAAAAAATCAAAGAAACAGGCCAGGGCAAAATTCTTCCATTAATACAGCCTGGTGTGCTTCTAATTCTTCCTAAGAATACAATTCCTTGCCTTTGGCCTTCATAAAATATATGTATTACACCTCTGCTACACTGAAAAGTTACATTCCACTCAAGTCTTCAACTTCTTTAAACACAGTTCTTCCAACTTTTCAGGCTGGAAACATTGATAGAGAAACTGACTGTGTCCTCTAATCTCAGTACTAGGAAGCATGAAGTCTTTGATTCTTATGCCTTCTCTTGGACTCTTTTCTTGCTGTTTGTCTGGTCTAACTCCAGTGTGTCAGTTTTTAATTTCATCTTATTCTATTTTGTTTACTGTATTATTATCTCTTAAAAGAAACGAACAACACACACAGTAATTCCCTGCTCTGCCCATGAGTTAGTCTGTTATAAAGTATGAATGGATATTGGCTTATATCTTAAGAACAGGTTATAAACCTAAGACTCAAAGTCCACAAACAGAAGGGGCTCTAGGATGGAATGTTAAAGAATACAACCACATTCTCTTAAATCTTTATTAAGTAGAGCTTACCATTTCAGAGCATTCTCAGTAATCTTGAATAGGAAGGTAACCAAGCTGGGCATGGGAACAGACACCTCTACCTCCAGCACTGGGTGGGGCTGAGGTAGCAAGATCACAAGTCAGTCTAGGCTATATAGGGAGGCCCTGTATCAAGAACCAAACAATCAACCAACCAATAACAAAAACAGAGGTAATCTGCTGATGATCAGGAAGATGATGGAAAAAAAAAATCAAATACTGGTAGGGATATTTAACTATAAAACTTGGTTGTAAAATAAAAATTCATGCAAAAGTTACGAAAACTATCTTCCTGATCCAGAAATATAGAGTTAATATGAAATAAATATAAAACAACACACACACAAAAAAATTTTGGTTCAGAAGTGACCAAAAGTAAATGAAAATCCAAATGCCTATCATTAATGATTCAATGAATGGAAAACCAGCTTGTCAATCAAGATCATCATCCTAGGAGATTTTGATTTCATATAAAATATTAGTGATAAATTAAGTGGAGAAACTAATAATAAAGCCGTATGACCATAACAAGTTTAGCTTTAAAATATATGTGTAAACAAAAAAAAATGTTTCGTGTAATATGTGAGTAATACCTAAACAAAAATTATTCTTTTTATTTTCCGCAATACTGTACTGTTTGGTTTTGTGTGTCAGGTTGACACAAGCTGGAGTTATCACAGAGAAAGGAGCTTCAGTTGAGGAAATGCCTCCATGAGATCCTGCTGTAAGGCATTTTCTCAATTAGTGATCAAGGGTGGGAGGGCCCATTGTGGGTAGTGCCATCCCTGGACTGGAGGTCCTGGGTTCTATAAGAAAGCAAGCTGAGCAAGCCAGGGGAAGCAAGCCAGTAAGTAACATCCTCCATGGCCTCTGCATCAGCTCCTGCTTCCTGACCTGCTTGAGTTCCAGTCCTGACTTTGGTGATGAACAGCAATGTGGAAGTATAAACTGAATAAACCCTTTCCTCCCCAACTTGCTTCTTGGTCATGGTGTTTGTGCAGGAATAGAAACCCTGACTAAGACAAATACCCAAGTCATATTTATTTGTAATTTTAAAAAAAACTTCTAATTTAAGTATAATTGCTGATAAGGAAATCTGCTATTAAGCAATAGTTAATATTTTGAAATGTACCCAATTTTAAATTATTCTATTTTGACTTCAATCTGGACAGACATATTTTGTGGTAATGACCTCTGATCATCACCTTTAGGTTACTGTAAACATGGTGTTTTTGTGGCTACTTAAAAGGAAGCAGAAACCTCAAGTTGTCAGTTTTACACACAGGCCAGATGAGAAGCAAATGCATCAAGACAACTTTTATAGGAAGGAGTTGCACGGCCCTAAGTTTCCATTGCTAACGTATCCTCCATGATCAACTGGCTCAACTGGCTCGCTGCTCACAAAGTGAACCCATTCCAAAGCATGCCAGGAAGGTCAGCAAAGAAAGCGCTGGGAAAGAAAGAGAAAGAAAGCACACAACCTCTGCACTGCAGCTGCATTTGGCTTCAGGTGTGTAGCTCTAGCACCATCTGGTGGCAGGCAAGCTGGAAACAACTCAGTTACCAACAGGGAAAAGGCCTAGCACTACTCCAAATAATGACCAGTTATTTTCCTGAGAACATCATCAGCAATGGTGCAGTTCTCATGCAGAGAGAGGATCCACCACAAGTCTGGGTAGATTTACAATCTACACGTGTGAGACCTCCATGCACTTCCAGGTGGCAATCCTATCAGTTGCCTACAGAGCAGTGTCAACAGTACTGAGTTCCCCAGGCGAATTTTCCTGCAGTCTCAAAGCACTGTGGATGATAAGAATACCTTATAGGCACAAAAGAAGCCTTAAAGAGGCAGATCCAAACTAACAACTATCAAGCAGAACTTGAACTTGGAGTCTGAGGTTCCTAATAGCACTAGCAACAAATCTCATGCTATTCACAAACAAAATATAATAAGAACAAAAAACCAAAACAAACAAACAAACCGGGCACTCTGCTCATGCCTGTCATCCCAGTATGTGGGCAGTGGGGGCACAAGGCACAGGGTTCAAGGTTAGCCTTGTCAGTATTATAAACTAGAGCCATGTCTAAGCTACATGAGACCCTGTCTTTAAAGGACTGGAGACGTGGTGCAGTAGGTAGGAGCATCTGCTACTCATCCAGAGAACGGAATTCAGCTCCCAGCACTTGGTTCCTGGGGACCTGGAACTAGACACGAAACTAACACACATGAATAAAAATAAAATCTATATTTTTAAAAAGAATCAAACAAAAAAGCATTTAAGCAAAGAACCTGACTGTGAGCATCAAAGACTTCTGTTCACTCACTGAGCTACATGATGTCTCTGTGTTAAAACCGCATCCGGGCATCTACTGCTACCCATGGGTCAAAGACTGGTGCTATGAGTGAGAACGTCCTCTGAAGTATAAGCAATTGCAATGGGAGGGGCAGGGACAGAAAGCCCTGCTCGTCCTCTGTGTGCCTTCCACAAGGAGTATAGCAATTCTTCTCCACATCTTCATTCTCTTCATTTGAAAGTCTTTTATCCCCACCTCACCTATGTATGAGACCAACTTAAAATTGGTATAAAAAGCACATGACACCACTAAGCACACCACAGGGCCAGCCATAAGGCAAGGCAAAGGCCCTGCTGAATGCAGGACAGGAAAAGCAGCTCAGCTCCAGAGTCGTCACTGACACAATACAGAAATACAGAGGGCAGGACGCCCTGAGAGCTTGGGGGTGCTTCATGTTTATCATTTGAATGTTTGTCACCAGTACACTGAAACGCGTGGACCTGAAACCCTACCTGCAAGTCCTCCCCATACCCAAAAGTTTAACGATCCCCCTTCTGAACAGTTAAGTCTAAAACAGAAAATCCATATGTACTCAATTTGTATCTGCTCATGATAAAAAATTAGCTGCATTTTCTTATTCCAATTTGATTTTAATTTACAGAGAAATTGATCTGAATATTCATTGAGAAAGTCTGCTTCATTCATTTTATTTGTTTAAACCTTAACTATATCTTGGTTAATTTGTTTATTGCTATGATAAAACACCCGTCAAAAGCATCTGAAGAGCTTGTTGTAGCTCTCATTTTGGGGGTACGCTGCCCCTCATGAAGTGGGAAGTCCTGGCAGCAGGCACTGGAAGCAACAGAAACAGTCTGCTGCATTGCATCAGCAGCAGTCTGGAGGCAGAAAGGGGGGACAGAGATGCTCGGCTAGCTTCCATTTTGTCCAGGATGCAAGCTCGGGAAACCATGCTGCCCACTGTTAGGTGTGGTCATCTCACCTCAATTAACCTAATTAAGATAACCCCTCACAGCGGTGCCCAGAGGTTCATCTCCTAGGTGATTCTAGACCCTATCAACCTAACAGTCAGTTTACCATCACTGCCTGAAGGAAAATCTGTCTACTAAAAACCATGCTGAAATCAGGCTGCTATAGTCATTGTCAATGAAACTTATTCCAAATGTTCTTTATTGTATAGCCAAACTTCAAAAACTCAGAATCTTAGACAAAGAGAACACAGTATTCTAACACCCCAATAAGAGCTCAATAACCTACTGCTGAGTAGTAAGAGCTCTAGCTAAAACAGTAAAAGAGAAACAATAAACAAATGATTGAGAGACACAGAGTCAGTGAGAGCGAGAGAGGGGGAAACTTCATTTAGAAGAGGAGAGAGAGCAGGTGGTGAGTCCAGCAGTCTCAGCACTGGGGAGGGGAGGCTGAGCAGGGAATCAAGAGTGAGGATAGGGACAGCCTGGGCTACAGCTGACCATGTCTGAAAAACAAAGAACAGACAAAGTAGAGGGCGCACTGCAAGAGAGAGAAGGTGAGATACAGAAGAAGAGTTTGCAACAGAAGCCCAGATCTTTCATCTACATAAAGTTTGTGTCACACTCTTTAATTAATCCTCTCTTAACTTCAGCTGTTCACAAGCCTGATTCCACAGACCAGTGAGCCGAAGTTACTATTTCCATGCTCTGACTCCCATTCTGTTTTCTGTCCCTCTTTTACGGTTGTTTTATCCCATTCAACACTTGTATTTCCCCACAAAAGGAACTTAGGCCTCCTCTCAAAGGGGTCACACATCAACTTCCCCAAACTCCCCAAAAGAAAAGACTCTAGGTACAAATTCAACCTACCACTTTCCAAGAGCATCCAAGTTGGATCACCAGGTCCTTGTGGAGCAGCCTCCACCATCAGAATTCCTTCTGGCTACCCAGCCAATGCTGAAAAGCATCCCCAAAGCACATGGCATGTATAAGCTGTGCCCTAGGGCAAGCCTCTTTGTAAGCGTGGCTTAGAAGCATAGCCTGCGCAGTGTAGCTGGGAGAGGATGAGCGCTCAGCCCAGCCAGCTGGCCCACTTAGTCTTTATCACTAGCCACATCTTCACTCCTGCAGGATCACTGCACACGTCTGGCTCTGCTACATTCCACTGTATAAATATTTAGGAGAAATAATTCCCTTTCAAGGATCTAAACTTCCACCGTTGCTATGGCAAATGAACCTGTTTATGCTATGTTCGTTAATGAAGGCAAGCCTAAAAGAGCACAGGAATTTACTAACATGTGGTACACAAACATTACAATCATAAAGCTTCTTAGGGGAACACATCAAGAACATGAAAGAAGTTTATTTTTACTCACATTGCCCTGTAATTTCCTTTAACTCTACTAGAACAACCCTTAATTTAAACCTTTCTTGCAATTACAGGAACAGCATAGATTTAATGTATAAAAACTAGATAATACTCTCCCCACATCTCCAATGAACTTCTCTTAATTCTGTAGTAGCAATTCTCACAATTAAGCCAGCATCAGAATCAGCAAGAAGGCATGATTAAACACAAATGGCCAGGCCTCAACCTCGGAGTTTCTGCTATACTGAAACCAAGAATGTGCACTGCTAACAAGTTCCTTGGCAATGCTGGTGCTGCTGGTCTTGGAAATACAGTTTTGGTTTTAAGGTTTTATTAGGCATACTAGTTTCCTATTGCTCTGATAAAATACAACAACCAAGGCAACTTATACAAGGAAATGGTTCCTTGGGTTTATGTCTCCAGAAGGCTATAGTTCATTGTGGTCAAATGAAGGCATGCTGGTAGGAAGAGGAAACTGAGGACTCACATCTTAAGCCACAACAGAAAGAAGCGAGAGTTCACCTGGAATGGTGCTTAGGCTTGAAGCCTCAAAGCTCACCCTTACTGACATACCTCCTCCAGGAAGGCCGCACCTCCTAAGCCACCAACTGGGGACCAAGTGTTCAAATGCCAGAGAGTATGAGAAGCATTTTTATCATTTAAACCATCACATTGAACTGTAATTTACATTTCATAAACTTACCCATCTTAAGTAACTTGTAGTGAATGTACAACCATACTAAAATCCAAGTTCAGAATGTTCCTATCTCAGACAGGTCCTCTGTAACTACATGTGGGTCCAGTTCTCATTTGTCAGCCCTGGTTCCCATTCATGTGCCTTCTCTACATGCTTACACTTTTGTACACTTCATATGAATGTAGCCATCAAATTCAATGTGCATGTTCTAGTGTCTCCTCTTACTGATGAATATTTCTTTCATTGTTAGAAATATAGCACATTTTAAAACTTCTGGAATTGGCTAGTTCTGCTTTCTGGTTTATAAATGCCACAACACTTTCACACCCTTGCACATGTAAGCCATACACTTCTCACCTCAAACATATTTCTCAGGAGTAGGAATGTTGGGAAGAAATCATCTTGGTACAATGTATGACAGACTCATACCCTTGGTAATACTTGTTTTTTGCTTTTGTTTTTTGTTTTTATCAAAACCACTCTATTGGCTACAACAACAAAAACAACAGCAGCAGCAGCAGCAACTGCTACTACTGCTGCTACACCCTCCCACTTTCTCCTCTTCCTCTTCTCCTCCTCCTCCTTCTTCTTCTCCCCTCTTCCTCCTCCATTAAAATGCAATCTTTAGCACGGCTTGGTGGTACAAACCTGTAATTGTAATTGGGAAATTACTTTCAAGGGCGAGGCAGGAGAACCACAAGAGAAAGACTAGGTTTACACAGTGTGTTCCAGTCAAGTCTGGGTCACCTAGTAAGGTCTTGTCTCAACATAAAATGTGAAACAAGAGCTGGGCTAGCTCAGTTGCAGAGCACCTGCATGTGGACCAGGACCTAGGTTCATTCCCAGGACTGTTGGGAAAATTCATTATTTATTTTGAGTTGGCTTGCCTCCTAATTAATCAGTTTTAAATGTTCCTTATTCTGAATACAAATATACAATTAACAGATATACAATTTTTAGTTTGCCTTTTCATTCTCTTCAGTCTTGAAATACAAAAGTTTTTAAGTACGATGATGTCTGGGACTACACTTTGAGAAACATTGTTCTAAAGCCTCAAAAATGCAAAAACAAAAAAATAAAAATAAAAACAAAACAAAACAAATCACTAACCGCTTGGAAATGTGAAATCTCATGCTCTTCTGTAGACACATAACATTCACACACCATGTGGGCATATGATTCACAGCATCTTGACTATTTTGTCTTAGCAAAGCCTATTCATCCTAGTTTGCTTTCTGTTGCTGTGATAAACATAACCAAAAGCAACTTACAGAGGAAAGAGTTTATGTTAACTTACAGACTGTAGCCCATCATTGAGGGAAGCCAAGGGAAGAACTTGGAGGCTGGAGCTTCAAGTAACCAAAGAAGAACACTGCTTATAGGCTTTCTGCCCCTGGATTGTTCAGAGATCTTCCTTACACAGTCCAAGCCTATCTCCCTAGAGATGGAACTGCCCACAATGCATTGATCAATCCTATATCAATTAGCAATTAAGAAAATGCCTCTGAGACATGCACACAGGTCAATGGGACAAAGGCAATTTTTTAGTTGAATCCCCTTTCCTTGGGTGTGTCCCATTTACAATTGATAATATTAATGTAGTTATCATGCTAAACGGACCTTTGTAGGAAAAAGAAAGGATAAAACTTGCAACTGGTTTTAACTTATTACATAATGAACTCATCTTCAGCTAGAACTTCAAATTTTGGAGACAGTGCTGACAATGAAAAATATGGATTTCTAACCCAATCATTGGTCAGTCGTAGGACTGACTCTATTTTTATTTAAGGCGTGCATCTATCAACTTTATAGATTAATAGAAAGAAAGGCAACACACCACATAAAGATTACTAAACTTATTATTTGAAGGGTACATTTGGTTAATATCAGTGTGTGTGTGTGTGTGTGTGTGTATGTGTTGCTGTTGT
The DNA here is from genome assembly GCA_021653895.1 of Mastomys natalensis. Lineage (NCBI taxonomy): Eukaryota > Metazoa > Chordata > Mammalia > Rodentia > Muridae > Mastomys > Mastomys natalensis. Next base: position 397,461 of record JAJTUV010000564.1, on the reverse strand, counting down.
TGATGCTGTTGTTTAATTATACTGGCTTTCTTCACTTTGGGGCCTTTTAAAAATAATGTGCACGCCAAAACAACCCCTTGCTAAAAATCTGTAGGACCCTAAGTTAAAAGGAAACACAAACAACTCAGGCTCAGGCTTGTCTAGAGCCCTAACTTCAAACGTAGAAAATGTTCCAAGATGCATTTGATTCGGGTAGGAGTGGATAGTTTATCTCCAAGGTGAAACCCAAAATAATGTTTACTCTCAGATGATTCAAAAATGCAAATCCCAAAGTGAAAACAGGATTCCATGAGTGTAGCTACTACAGGATACACACATTTTAGATTCTGTACAAGCTATTATACTAGGAAGGATACAATTAAGATATGAAGAAAGGCAGGTTTTAAAAAAAAAAGGATTTCTTTATATAAGTCAATTTTACCTAGACAAAAAGCAAGTTTTTATTACTAAAGCTTTTATTACAAGGCTTCCACTATAAAGTAATTTCAAATATGTATGTTCTATTGGATGGCTCTTGTTAACACATAAGTTGTTGGTCTTCCTTGCTTTCTAGTTGCTAATGACTATTTCCCTCCATCTTTGTAGGTTACCCTGCAATGAACAGGCCTGTTGACCAGTAAGTATTCACTCTCCCTTTCTACTCCAAGTTACTGAGAGGCAGCCTTCCAAAGAGAAGCCACAGGTAATAGTCTCCCATGTAACACAGTCTCACCAGTGCTCTGGATCGGGATGGTTCAGTGTTTACAGTACCTTCTCATCAACTTTTTTTTTTTTTTTTTTTTGAAAGACTAAAGTCATGGAAGCATCTTTCCCAAATCACTTTGAGTTAGACTGTAGTTATGTTAGACTGAGATTCAATGTGAATGTAACTTAGGCAACAGTTTACTAAACTGAATATAGCCAGTTATAATTCAGTCCTTAGCTTGCAAGGTAAGAATAAACATGGTAATAGCAACAGCAATAGTCTTCTAAATTTTCACTCATACGCCAGAGTTCAATTCCTTTCTTCAATCCACTAAACATCAGTAGCTCAGAGGAACAAACTAACTAAGTCATCACTTTTTCTGCCTTAACAACCAACTCCCAGGTCTTAAAACCCTAAATGGTAGAAGGAAAACAACAGAGGAAGAACAAGGACTGGAACAAGAGCTTTCTCCTGGGTGACAATGTGAAAGCCATTAGGTATACATGGATGGTGATCTGGACACAGCAGTAGCCCAGCTCCAAAAGCTGCAGTCTCCACTTAGGCTTTTCATAAACATAAGGAAAGGGCAATGAAGGGAACTCTTGTCTGGACTCTTATCCAACAAAATCTACAAGTGATTATCAAAACACTTCCTTATCCAAACAGCATCTTTCCTGTCACACCAGGGAGGTGCGAGGGAGAATAAGAACACTTAAATGCAACAAAGCCTTCGAACAGATTTTGTGTATGTTCTCTCAGAACTAAGGGAAGTGTGCCACTCATCACTTTACCCACAATGCCCTCAGCCTCCTTCAGGGATGGGAGGATGATCAGCTAGATATGTCTTCATCCTATCTGGAAATCCTGGCATTTTCCAGCAAGTACAGGTTCCAAATGGCAAGTGCCGGATGCGTTAATGTCATATGTGGACCTGGAAGCAGAAAAACATAAGCAGCAGCAGCATGTGGTCATAGCCAAGCCATAGATACTGCTGGCAAAGAGAAACCTCATACTCAGTTAAACCAGCCCACGTCACTCTCAGAACAAGACTGTGGTGCCAAGGCTTAGCTGCCCAGAGAAACATTCAACTCAAGACCCTTACGGAAAGGGGAAAGAGGTGAAAGCAACAGCACATGTATAGTCTGTCTGTATAACAACAGGGCCCAGTGGATCCTTCAGGCAGACAGGAAACAGTTGGAGAGTTCTTTAGTCTACAAGTGGGTACTACTTTTTCACGGTCACCTTCTGCTAGTCTAAAGTACATAATATAAATCTCTTACATTTATGTAATGCAACTAGTGTCCCTTGACAAAGGGTCAGGTGAGGAGTGTGTCAGTGAGTAACTGTCATTTCCTGGGATCACAGAGCACACCTATACCAACTATAGCGGTTGTGGCATCTCTGGACAATGACCACTGTTGCATCCTCGACCGAAAAAATTTAAGTAAGCACATGACTACATGCAGCTTTCTGAGAACACAGCAAAACCTACTCACTCAAATGAATACCCTTTCACAGTCCAGCCTTCAAGCAAGTCTGTACCATAAACAACCTTATTTTTGAAACAGAAGCACACCAATATCATCTGAAACCAAGCAATAAAACAAATATTTAAAAAAAAAAAAAGTCCTGCTTCTGGACTAGCACATATACAACCCAGGGCTCTCCTGGCCATCTGCCTCCATCATCTTCCTGAAACAAATCTGGCAAGACGCTCCCTCTGTTTCCCCTTTGATGGGATCTCAGACACTGTGGTGGTGCCAGGACTTTATCAAAAGCTGAAGGCACTGGGAACACATACATCATTTGCTCAGGGAGGAACATGTACCACCAACTCACCAGGTCAAATCCATAAGAAACTAAACAGATGAGAATCCACTCAGCTCAGCAGGACACGGCTAATGACACAACCCACTCATGAGAAAAGTAAGCTCAGTGCAACCTAGGGTTCTATGCCCAACCAAGATCTACAAAGACCAGTGCCTCAAATCCACCTGATGGACCTTACAAACAAGGAGCAAATAGTCGGGGCTCTACTTGGATTGAGGTTAAGGAATTCATGTAAGCAGTCCCAGTGAAATGGCCTTACAAAGCATCATGGTAGAGATGGTCTTCTAATTCTCATGGATTGTTTCTTTCTTCTCCGCTTCCACTTCTATGACTGTATCTCTGATCTTTGTGCAATTTGCCATACACTTGTACCTATTTTTCCACAGATACAACTCAGTAAAGCTTCCATTGTTTACTCTTGCTGTGTAAACAGCTGGGAAACGTGGTTCTTCAACACTGGGCAATTACACAAGTACCTCTTACTTTCATAGTTTCAGATCTTTTTCTAAGCTAATTAAAATAAATGGCACAGGAGCTGGAGAGAAGGCATGGTAGGTACAAGTACTTGCTGTGCAAACAATAAAGATCTTGGTTCAAATCCCCAGCATCCACATGTTAAAACTCCAGACATGGCCACATGTGCCGGTATCAGTGGCACTGAATAGGATTAAAGAAGGAGGTTGTGGGGGGTGGGGGGACTGGGGGGTGGGAAGCAGGGCTCCAAGTTCAGTGAGACCTTGCCTCAGGGAATAAAGTAGACAGAGACAAAGGAGGATAGTCTATAGCTTCTTCTGTCTTCCATACATGCAAGCAAAGGCACACACCTCTGCATGTACATAAAGCATAAACATTCAGACATGACTAAAATACCATGAAACACATAAAAATACCTGTTATTTATATTCATATAAATATTAAAGATTCATATTGTATAGTACAAAAATAAAATTATTAAATAAAACTGAACCTAAATAAACAGAATAAAAATAATTTTTCTAAATTAATTTAATTTCAGCATGTATTCTGCAGGTTTATATTACCATGTCTGCTGTCTTTCTTCCTATACCCTTTGCTGACTTAATTGATTCCAGACTTCCCAGAGGTTTTTTTTTTTTTTTTTTTTCTATTTTACACATGAAAATGTAAGGCTGTTCTTTTCATTCTTCCTCATGAACCTGGAGAAGAACCAGTTTGTGCTCATTCCTGGAAAGATGAGTGTGGGATGAGAGCAAGGGGGATGCTGTTCACAGAAATGTTCACTGCTCAAGCCATGCACATAACAAACGCAGGACGGGACAACTGCTGCCATTTCAACTGAAACACGAGCAGGACAAGGACGAATCAGACTCAATAAAATCCCCAGTGCTGATGCAGGGTCACAGTGACAGCCATCAGTGCTGATCCAGGGTCATTGTGACACCCATCAGTGCTGATGCAAAGTTATAGTGACACTCATATCAGTGCTGATGCAGGGTCACAGTGACAGTCACCAGTGCTGATGCAAGATCATAGTGACAGCCATTAAGACTGATACAGGGTCATAGTAACAACATACATCAGTGCTGATGCAGGGTCATAGTGACACTCATCAGTGCTGATGCAGGGTCACAGTGACACTCATCAGTGCTGATGCAGGGTCACAGTGACACACATCAGTGCTGATGCAGGGTCACAGTGACACTCATCAGTGCTGATGCAGGGTCACAGTGACACACATCAGTGCTGATGCAGGGTCATAGTGACACTCATCAGTGCTGATGCAGGGTCATAGTGACACTCATCAGTGCTGATGCAGGGTCACAGTGACACACATATCAGTGCTGATGCAGGGTCATAGTGACACTCATCAGTGCTGATGCAGGGTCATAGTGACACACACATCAGTGCTGATGCAGGGTCATAGTGACACTCATCAGTGCTGATGCAGGGTCATAGTGACACACATCAGTGCTGATGCAGGGTCACAGTGACAGTCACCAGTGCTGATGCAAGATCATAGTGACAGCCATTAAGACTGATACAGGGTCATAGTAACAACATACATCAGTGCTGATGCAGGGTCATAGTGACACCCATCAGTGCTGATGCAGGGTCACAGTGACAGTCAACAGTGCTGATGCAGGGTCATAGTGACAGTCAGCAGTGCTGATGCAGGGTCATAGTGACACCCATCAGTGCTGATGCAGGGTCATAGTGATAGTCAACAGTGCTGATGCAGGGTCATTGTGACACCCATCAGTGCTGATGCAGGGTCATAGTGATGCCCATCAGTGCTGATGCAGGGTCATAGTGACACACACATCAACGCTGATGCAGGGTCACAGTGACAACCATCAGTGCTGATGCAGGGTCACAGTGACACACCCATCAGTGCTGCTGTAGGGTCACAGTGACACACCCATCAGTGTTGCTGCAGGGTCATAGTGACAACCATTAACGCTGCTGCAGGGTCACAGTGACACCCATCAGTTTTTCAGTTTACTTTAAAAAGCAGACAGACTAGGGTACTGCAATGTCACTAGGCTAATGGCACTATAGCAAACTCCTGGTCGAACCAAGCTCAGAATGCTATGCTTCTTAAAGTCACTAAGCATTCTCGGGAACAAAAATAACACAGAGTCAAGCCTCCTTCTGAGCTATCAGCATTTTTCAATCTTCTCTTGGCATTTTCTAGCAATCTTAAAACTTTATTTACTTGGACCTGATTTTTAGCAAATAAATTTTATCTATAATTCTCAATGCTAAGATAAAATCATAAAGTGGCAAGAGAGAAATGAAAGTGGGGCCATGACCAACAACAGAGGTAAACATGCTGCTTTCCAATCTTATATATTTACCTGTCCTTTCTGAAGTTCCTGCTCCAAATAGTTAAAATATATGGACAATAGAGAGTCACAGAACTTTTGTGTTTGTGTGTGTATATATAATATATATAGTATATATGTAGCAGAGAAAGGTATATATTTTTGAAATTAAGAACAAATATTAAAATACTACAAATTTCTGAATTAAGGTAAGTTTCCAAAGGTAAGGGAGGAAAAGTTCCAGCTGTCACTAACATACACTTACCGTGATGTGTAAAGAAAATCTGCAATATAATCTGATCCTCAAGAATTTAAACTGCAGACTTCCTGAGCCCCCAAGCTGGAGAGTGCTCCAGCAGCACAAGGGCAGCGAGAACTTGTGAGATTATTTTATTTCTCCTAAATCTGATTTTAGCATGAGTCTCCATTCCAAAGTAAATTTTATACAACTTAATGTCTCAAAAACATGACATTTTATAACCATGGACTCCCATGAATTTTTCTTTGCTAATTTCAAGTTTTCTAACTCAAACTTTCAGAAATTTAAGTAATACTACAAACTTTTAAGATATTAAAACACTTATAGTCATATTCCAACAATTTTCATTTGCAAATTTAAAAAAAAAGAATAAAAACCCAAGTCCATGATACCCTGCTAACGTTGACTTTTTTCATTACAGAAAAATTTGGATAGTGGCATTTTTATGAACAATTTTAAACAGTGGATTGTGAAATATAATTTAAAAGTGACTCTTTTAAGTTACTTATATCCTAGGTCTTCATGAAAAAGTAGGGCAATCAATAGGCATAGACATGCCACAAAGTCAACCAAATATGTTAGCCCTTACTCCAAAGAGAAAGAAAAGGAGAGCAGATACTAAGGAGGAAAGGAGGGAGAGAGGAGAACAAAAGGAAAGGGAGGGAGAGAGGAAATGAGAATCCACTAAAAATTTTGAACTTTAGCTGGAGAGATGGCTCAGAGGTTAAGAGCACTGGCTGCTCCTCTAGAGGTCTCAGGTTCAGTTCCAGCAGCCACCTGGCAGCTCACACTCTGTAACTCTAGTTCAGGGGATCCGAGACCCACTTCTGGCTTCTGCGGGTACCGAATGCATGTGGTGCACAGATAGGCATCAAGCAAGCTATCCATATACATAAAATAAAAATGAATAAATCTTAAGAAATTAACCATGATATATTAAAATAAAAGCTAATGTTTTCTAATGGAAACCAGGGTTGGTCAACACCGGACAGTCTACCCATAATCTGTTCATCTCACTTATAGAGAACATTTTGGAAAGGCAATACATATTCTGGGTGTTATCTGCACACAGAATAAATCACAGTCATCACTGGTGGATTTGCGAGTTTTTCATTTCTAATTATATCAACTAGATAAGAAACAAATGTGACATATGAGGAATATGCAGAGACAGAAAATGTGTGTCTAATGTATCTATTCTGTAGTTGCCTCAAGGTTTAACTTCATTGTTTTCCATATTAAGTCACAGAAACAAATAATCTGTTGCTGAAATTAATCTACCATTTTCAAGTGGAGGGATGTTGAAAGTACTATTTTAAGAAGAGCATCGGCCAAGTTGCCTCCTGGGCAGAGTACCTGCTCATGTGGGGCACTGGGCTCCAACCTTCCCTACAAAAAGCTTTAAAAAATATGCTATAACACATGGAAAACAGGACATAAATTTTATATGCTGTATATACATCAACTTACTGTCCTTCTGTAAAGGACACATCACAAAGGATTTAATGCATTGTCTGTTCCACCTATAGTCTAGTATCAACAGAAAAATGTCCTGCAATGTAAATCTTTGAGCGAGCACCTACACAAAAGCTGGCCAAGCAGCTGGGACTTGCCTATGGAGTGGCTCTCAGTGACATTCAAAAGGCCATTCCCACATTGGTTCAGTCATGACTAGAGTAGCTCAGGCACGTGTCTAAATTCCTTCCCTGAATTGTTTCTTGTCAAATTAAAATGTCAAAAATTATTCTATCAAATGTTGTCCCTAAGGAATCTAAGCTCAATCCAAAGAGCAGCTACCAATTAGCAAAGATGGACTTCTGAAGGGAGGGGTGTGCGTTTCTCTTAGTATGTGAAATTAGCAGGGTCCAAAAAGGAAAGTTTCATCTCAGCAGTTAGTTTAAGTGCTACTGATAGCTATAATCACACGCAGGCTGCAATTCCCACTGAAAGGCTTTTCAAATGAACAAACACAAAAAGAAAGGAGAAGCACAAGTGTTTTCATGGTGAATGGCTGCCTAGGATTACGGCACTGTCAGAAGCCAAGGCTAGAGATCCAAATATGCCTGAGTACTGTGAACTAGCAAACCCAAGTCAAATAAAGCCTCATTCACTCTTCTGACAAGGTCAGTGCACCTATCCCTTAGCACAAGAAACAATTTAAATTTCAAGTTAGGGAAGGGGCTGGGAGAAACTAAAGTCTGCCACAAGTCATTTAATGTTCTCTGCCGCCTTGGATGAACACATCCATTCCTCTAAGAAAAGCATTTCCTCCTCCTCGCCTTGTTTTACAAAAGCTTCTCAGCACTCAGACGACAGAGCTGAAGTGTCCACTTGTTTGCAGGATACTGTGCAGACTGGATACACACTCCCTGGAGGTCAGCTCACTCACAGGGCAGAGTGAGCTTTTATGCTGCATTGATAATTTATTCACACAAGTACTGGAAAAAAAATCTATGACTATTCACAATCTTCCCCAACAAAGGTCTAAAAAATTATTTCTAAGGCTAGAAAGACAAGCATTAGATAAAACATAAGACTCTCAGAAGACTTTATATGAAGCATGCTCAAGTGATACCTAACTAATGATTTGGCAAAAAACATCTGATGTATTATGCCAGACAATTAAAGTGGTCCTTACTCTGTTGTTATTAGGACGCAGCTGCTTGGAAGGGAAGACGCCAGGGCAGAGGGTTCCAAGAAGGAGTTTATTTAGGCAGAGGGAAGAGAGGAGAGGGAGAGCAGAGGAGGTGGTGGCCGGCCATGACCACGTGGAGAGAGGGGGAAGGGAAGGGGGAAAGGGTCAGAGACAACCTGCAGGTGCGGGTCACAGGGGCAAGAGAGAGAGGAGGGGCCAGATAGCCCCTTTTATAATAGTGGGCAGGGCTACCTGGCTATTGCCAGGTAGCTGTGGGGAGGAGCATACCTGGCTGTTGCCAGGTAACTGTGGAGGTGGAGTTTAGACAGAATGCTAACACTTACTGTTGCAAGGGATGGGGTTAATAGTAAAAACCCAAGGGTATACATTCCTGGGCATATATCCCTTCCACATTTTTCACAAAAAGCCCCTTGACTTGAATTATCAAACACTTTTCTGTACTGATGTCTTTTAAAGTCTCTTTCCAGGTAGCAGATTTCCCGTTCCGTTGTGGCTCAAGCGATGACAAACAGACCATTCCCATTCAATCTACTTACCTCATCAAGACTCAGTTATGTAAAGAATTATTTCAACAGCCACCTTCAATTACAAACGTTTGACGAGATCACAGACTTCAATGCCAATCTCCTTTCATGTTTAAATACCCACACAAGGGCTCTTTGAGGTGCACAGCATGGCTGTTTCCTGTTTTCCCTCACCCAGCAAAGAGCCTGAGGTGCACTGCCATGTCCACCTCTGGCAGAGCAGCTTCATGTCCCACAGCTTTGACAAAGAGGTTCTCTTGGTTAGGACATCGGCTTTCCTGAGCAATTTTCTAACCTGACAACTATTTAAAGAAAACATTTTAATGAGATTTACCCCATTTCTCCAGTTTTCCACCTATAAAACATACGTTTTTTGTTTTACTTTCATTTGCATGACCTGTATGTATTCGGAGTCTTCCCAACCAATTCTAGGTGCAAACGTTCAGTAGAGTGTGAGTAAGGAGGATAATGTCATCTCTGCAGTGACAAGCCAAGCTGCATCTACAAAGGAGAATCTCACCTACATCAAAGCTTTACTTATTTGATAACAAATGATATTTTAAAAATTTAAAGAACAACTTGTTTTGACACACTAAATTCAGGGATTTTTACGCCAATGTGTACTGAGTTCTTTGTTATTTCTGTAGGATAACTGAGACTTTGGACTCAAGATAAAGCTTCCCTTTTATGTGTGGGTAGATTCAGGAAAATCTATTTTTCCTAAGTATTTTCATAACTCAAATTTCCTTCTCAATGCATTTTATATGCAACATGGGAGCTAACCAACTATCTGAATACAAAGTAAAAATCTTTACAATGCAAAGGAATCACTGGTAAAGCAAATGTTTGCCTCTCCTTTTATAAGCTTTTAACTTCAGCATATCTATTCAGAATTTATGTAAGTGAACAATACCTTTCCTTATTCCTATATCATATTTATGCTAATCATGGAAACACAAGTCCTCCACGTTCGGTTGGGGGAAAGAGAGCTTACACCTTAAGCTAAATGTAGCTTCTGTTGAGAAGTGAGAAGCAGTACAAGCCCCATGCTGAGGGCCAGCCAAGCACACAGCCAGGCTCACAGGCTGCCACCACAGCAGAGCCCAGCTCAGGAAGCACACCGGAAAGGCAGCAGTCAAGCTCCCCTTTCAGATGGCGTCCTTGCAGGTCATGCACTATTGGTAACACTCAGCCTCTGTTCCAGCAGAACCATGGCCACAGGACAGCACACCAGATGTGCCGGACAGACTTCCCACTTCTTCCCCTGCTTTCTTCGTCATGTAATGGACTGTCAGTCCACAGGTAATTCTCAGTGACCATTTCATGACACTGACTCACAAACTGTCAGAAGATAATGACATGACACATAAACCTCTATACTAAGATGAAATCACATGGAAGATTCACTCACTCAGAATGCACCTTAAAAAACAAACAAACAAAAACCTAACGAGTTAATGAAATCATCAGTTTCAAATAGCACAGAAACAAACTAGGTTCATTTTGAACTCCAAAATGTTAAAGAAGACAAAAGATTCAAAGAAGGCATTACATTTTACAACTTTAATAAGTTTTAAAATTATTTGAAAGAGTTCAGGACACACGGTCCCAGGTTCCTTCCAGAGGAGAAGCTGGAATAGATATGAAGACACTCTGGCTCTCACACTATAAATAAGGTAAGAAAATTTCCTAATGCTGAGAAACATACAAATCCATCTGTTCTCATTCAGAAGTTTCTTTTTGTTTCTTTCCAAACCCTCTGACCACTGCTCCACATCGGAACGTGAAGAGGAAGAGGCCAAGGGTGTACAGAAACAGACTGGATTTAGAAGCTGGCCTCCAGTCTCCCTTCCTCCGATTCTTTAATCCAACCAGGGGGTCACGCTGAGAACGGAACGTGAAGAGGTACAGAGGTATGCCACAAGCAGCACTGCACTTCAGTCTGAATTAAACATTTACTAAAATCAACCTTTATTCACCTCTAAGCACATCGTGGTAGAAGGTTAGTTAGATCATATGACTTATTCAGTAAAAGTCTCAAGTATAAACTATAATATCAACAAAGGGCAAGATTACTGATTTTTTTTTTTTAAAAAACCTTAACAACCTGAATTTATACCCAAAGAAACAAACTGTCTGAGACTCTTAGATTACCAGACATATGCTTGTAATCCCAGCACGTAGAAAAATCATCAGTGTGAGGCCAACATGGGCCATTTGGAAATGCTGTTTCAAAATACCCAGCTAAGAAAGAGAACACATTCTACACGAGGTGAAGCAGTGAGAACAAGAGAGGAAGAGTGTGCTGTGTGGAAGGGTGAGCTGTGGAAGGGCGAGCTGTGGAAGAGTGAGTGTGGAAAGGTGAGCTATATGGAAGGGCTGTGGAAGGTGGCTGTGGAAGGTGAGCTGTGGAAGGGCGAGCTGTGTGGAAGGGCGAGCTGTGGAAGGGTGAGCTGTGTGGAAGGGTGAGCTGTGGAAGGGTGAGCTGTGGAAGGGTGAGGCTGTGGAAGGGTGGGCTGTGGAAGGGTGGGCTGTGGAAGGGGGAGCTGTGGAAGGGGGAGCTGTGGAAGGGAGAGCTGTGGAAGGGTGAGCTGTGTGGAAGGGTGAGCTGTGGAAGGGTGAGCTGTGTGGAAGGGTGAACTGTGGAAGGGTGAGCTGTGTGGAAGGGTGAGCTGTGGAAGGGTGAGCTGTGGAAGGTGGAGCTGTGGAAGGGTGGGCTGTGGAAGGGTGAGCTGTGGAAGGGTGAGCTGTGGAAGGGTGAGCTGTGGAAGGGTGAGCTGTGGAAGGGTGAGCTGTGGAAGGCTGAGCTGTGTGGAAGGGTGAGCTGTGAAGGGCTGTGGAAGGGTGAGCTGTTGGAAGGGTGAGCTGTGGAAGGGTGAGCTGTGGAAGGGTGAGCTGTGAGGGAGTGTGGAAGGGTGAGCTGTGTGGAAGGGTGAGCTGTGGAAGGGTGAGCTGTGGAAGGGTGGGCTGTGGAAGGCGAGCTGTGGAAGGGTGAGCTGTGGAAGGGTGAGCTGTGGAAGGGTGGCTGTGGAAGGGTGAGCTGTGGAAGGATGAACTGTGTGGAAGGTGAGCTGTGGAAGGGCAGCTGTGGAAGGATGAGCTGTGGAAGGGCGAGCTGTGGAAGGGGAGCTGTGGAAGGGTGAGCTGTGGAAGGGCTGAGTGTGGAAGGGTGAGCTGTGGAAGGGTGGGTTGTGGAAGGGTGAGCTGTGGAAGGGTAGGCCTCTCAACAACAAACAGGCCTTTTTCTCTTATACCTCACCATTGACATAATAGGTAAGTGTGGGACCAAAGTAAACTCTGTGAAGAAAACACAAAAGATTGAATGCTCATGTAATACTGTGATATTTCTAAGTTACCTCTACACAGAAAAGTCACTGCTAACCATGAAGAAACACACCTCCACCAATACCACCACCACCTCTACCACCTCTGCCACCACAAAGAGGCAGATCATAAACTGATTCTCACAATCACCACTGCTATATAGCTGTGGCATGGCCATTCCCAAAGACAAATTCTAAAGGGAGTCCTTGGGAGTACCTGTGATCTTCTTCTGCGACCCTGGACCTGTCCTTGAAGTCTGTCATCTTTTCTATCTCAGTATAAAAGACTCCTAGCCAAGCATCCAGTCTTGACTTTGAACCCAGTAAAAACATCTCCAATGAGCTCATTTCAAAGTACTGGGCGCCTATTAGGTTCACTTCAAGAATAGGATTTGAGGATAAATAATTGAATATAAAAATTGGATGAAGGATTAAATGGAGAATCATTCATTCTTAAAAAGGGGACAAAATGAACATTACAGATATATAAATAAGAATAAAAGATAGTACATTACTATTTTTCAAAAAACAATATTAAGGATAACTAGCAACTGGTTTTATTCTGATTGGCAAAATCATGTGCTTAACTCTCTGCCAAAAAGTCCACATTAGGAAAATCAACCGCAAAATAAACAATAAAATGCTGCTCACAGATCCTTAATTATTCTGTATAACACAATGGCGAAGAAAAAGATGGATACTACTAATATCAAGTTATATAACAAATATACCTGCAGAACAGAGGCAAATCTAGAATGCAGTCCACCAATGTAATAATGATTATTACTCCTGAATGGATGGGATCATATTAAATTTCTGTAGTGTTTGCTGGACTATTATCTATTTTTCAAACTACCTGCAGGCCCATATTTCCTCAAAAGCAACATAATACCCTTATTTTCTTAGTATATAAAGTTCATAGGTATAATTCTAATTTCACCAAAACAAGCATTGTTTTAAAATGATAAATATCACACATATACGCACACACATACACACAAACACACACACACACAACCTCACAGAAATTACAAAGTGGTTCTGAAAGAAAAGCCATTTTGCAAATATAAATGCAAAACAAAATACCCTAGTACCCACAAGCCCTGGTTATGTAGGATATACCTAGTTTAAATATTCAAGTGAGTTAGAGTGTGCTAGGCAACCGCTCTGTCCCTGGAGACACATCAGTGAGCACATGACCAAATGCCCTTTCATCAACGGAACGCTCCATGCTAGTGAGCATTTCGTCATCCTTAAGTTTAAAGTACAAAACCCAACAGTTAGAGCGGTATGCAGCCTGCTAGTAACATACACCGCAGTAGCAGCGAAGCTCAGGCTCACACACAGACAGTGAGCTCTCCAGAGAGGTGGGTGGGTCCATGAGTCGTGTGTGTCTCTAGGCCACCAACACTCAGCAGTAGTGAGTATTACTTACATATTTTATGAAGTCCATTCAGACATCATTAAGCCCTATTTCCCCCATTGACTTGTAGCTCTAACTTTTCAACAGTTAGCTCTGTTTTGATGTCTATTTTGTTTACTAACTGCTACTATTTCTGTGAATGTTTATATTGCTTTGTGATATGCTTGCTTAATTTCAATTTTTCTAAGATTCAACCTTCTCTTTAGTGAGACTTTTCACTGAGAAATGCTGCGTGAGAGGCCAGTCTAAACAACAAGTAGGTTACAGACAGTAACTCAGAGCAAGAAAAGCTGCTCAATCCCTCAGAAGAGATGAAAGCTACTCCACAGCAAAGAGCGTCTGCTGCGACAGGCTTTGAGCAAGTCTATAGCCTAGCCTCCCTGCATTAATTTGTCAGAAGTCACCTGCTGACTCAAAGGCAAACTTCAACCTCAACTGTGTCTTTGAATACATATAGAATTTCAGAAATAATTTGGCTGATCTTATTTTAACATTTTTATTATGAGAGCAATCTATGATAAAAATGTATGTCTAGACGATTCTAAAAGCTCTTGGTGATGAGAAAGTACAATGACACTTTAATAGGCAGGGTTTTAATAGTTGTATAAATATGGCGTGTCTTAATTAATAGTGTCTCAGACTTACTGAAATGGATTAATTTATTTAGCCTCCAGAATAATCCTATTAGTATTGTTATCGTCTCTATTTTTACTACTCAGAAAACTGATGGTTACATTATTTACCCAGGGATACAAAACTAGCAAACTATCAAAGCTGGCTTGGAATGCGAATTCTCACTTGTCTCTACTGTACCTCTTTGTTAATTAGCTTAGTCCACACTGTCTCTTCAAAGAGTTTCCTGAGTATCTAAGCAATTATCACCATTATCACCCCTCAATTTACTTGAACATTGCTGTTTGAGATAATCTTAAGAGAAATGATTCAACAAAGACGATGAAGCCACATGTGGCCTGTTATAGCAACACTGATTGGGAGGGGAGAGGCAGTAGAGGACCAGGAGTATAGCCTTGGCTACATAACAAACTAGTGGCCAGCATGAGACCCTACCTCAAAAAACAAACACGCAAAGCGTTTTATCCGTAATGTGGAGCTAGAAAGGTAGCTGCTGCAGTCAGTTGCTTGCTTTGGGAAAGAGAATAAAAGAGAGGCTGGCAGAGGTTCAGGGCCTCAGGCCACCCTTTCATTTCTGTAATCCATAGCGCCTTGCTGGGAACCAGAGGGAAGCACAAAGTATAATCTTCCACTTTACACTTGTACAACATGACCAGGCTTTCTTAGGAATCAAACAAGGAAGCAGCTTTTTGTGTTGAGGATGGACTGTAAAGAGACAGTTTGGAAAGGCATGGACCATAAGAAATGCCCTAACAGTTTTCTATATAAAAAGTTGGCTATAGTCAAAGAACTAGGCCTAAACGCAAGTGTCTATGTGACTTAATTCATTTACAATAATAAGCCAACAAGTTACAAACAGTGAAAGTGAGCTTTTAAAAAATCTATAGTTGCCATTTTATAATTTTCTCCAGAAAAAACAGCAGATTTGACTTTATCAAGGTTTGAAGAGGAAGCAGAGGTGGCAGCAGCCATGAAAGCACAAAGAGAGACAAGAGTTTCTGATTTGTGATGCTTTCAAGGCCCAGCGCTGGCATTGCAGGGTTACAAAAGGTATATTTGATTAAGTATGATTTCCTTGTCTCCTAACTCTCAAGATTAATACGTTCATATGCATCTCTTTACACATATTGAACATATTTATCTTATTCTTTAAGATAATTTATCTTATTCTTTAAGTCTAATGTTTGATGGGTCAAAAGAAAACCTGGGAGTTCTGTAGAGAAGGCTAGGCACTTAACAGCATAGCATGCTTACACAGAAGCCGAGCTCAGTTCCCAGCACCCAGCGGCAGCCTCCTGCCCACCTGGAACTCCAGCTCCAGAGGATCTTATCCTCCTGGCCTTCTGGGCCCTGCATTCACACATACATTCCCAACCTAGAATACATGTACATGGTATATGAAATAGTAAATCATTTTTAAAAGAAAGTTTTGTAATTCTGTTGGTTGAACTATACACATTCATGTGAGTTTAAAAAACAAAACTACCGTTGGCGTGAGTGTCAGTGGGAAGACATTCAGCCCATAATCACCAGAACACACATCGACACGAGCACAAACACGCACTTCTACTTCAGCCATTTTACCAAGTTTAACTTTAGATCACATGCTCATTCCAGAGAAATTTCCTCTGCGGGTTGCTCTGCCAACTATAAACATAAAATAAGTAAATGAAAAAAAAAAATACAAAAAAAAAAAAAACTACCTGTTTTGGCTGGTGAGATGACTCAAGTGGGTAAAGTACATGTCAGCACACAAACACACACACACCACACACAACACACACACACACACACACACACACCTACTTCTTCATTTTCCTCAAATTTTAACTTTATATTCAACATTCTCCTTCTCAAGAGGACAAATTTTCTCTGCTGCATGGTGGTAGGTCCCTCTCCCAACTATATTAACTATATTAACTCAAGCTGAAATATGAAGAAATACAAAGAGATGACCTGATCAAATCCAAAATATTAATTAAATGACAGAGTAGAATTCAGACTTAAGCAGACTATATGCAAAGAGAACCGTTAAGAACAAAAAGGCAATGTTTTCTCATACGTACAAAGGATCTTTTTCAGCCAGCAAAGAAAACCCCAAATCTAATGTATTCAACAGTAAAAGATCGGAACATTACCCCTGATACCGGAACAGGTTGAGAATACCTGTTATTGCACTGAGAATTCAAGCCAAGGCAATGGTTAAGAAAAAGAAAAGACAACCATGCTGGAAAAGAACTGAAACTATCTCTATGGGCAGATGTCATGGTTGTGTATAAGAAAGACAAAGGAGGGCTAGGGAGATGGTTCAGTGGGTAAAGTGCTTACCTTACAGAGATGTAAGACTACTAGGTTTGTATCCTCACACCCCTGTGTGGGGCTTGCCGGTGATCCCAGAGCTTGGAAAGTGAAACAAGGGGCCCTTAGAACAAGCTGGATAGCTAGATCAGCCATATCACTGAGCTCTGAGTTCAAGGGAGAGCCTACTGCAGTGTATAAAGTCAACAGTGATGAAGAAAATGGCACTCAGTGCCATCCTCCAGCCTCCACACAGCAATACACAAGTATGGTGCCCACACACATTCAAATGAACCCCAAATACACATAAACTTACATGCATATACACACAAAATTAAAAATCAAATTTTTAGAAAAAGGAAATCCAAAGGAATACATACATATATATGTATGTGTGTGTGTGTGTGTGCGTGTGTGTGTGTATACATTCAGCAAGACTGCAAGATAATCAGTTATAAAAACCAATTGTATTTCCACATGCTTGCAAAAAATCCTAAAACAAAATTTAAAATATTTCACTTATAATAGCATCAAAAATAGCAAAATATTTCAGAGTAACTTTAATATAAGAAGTAAAAAACATATACTCTAAAACTACCAAACATTATTAAAATATCCCATGCTCACAGAGCCTGCACTAGAGCAAAGCACTCAGGTCACAGTCAGGAAACAGAGGAGAGGAGAGATGAGTTCCCACAATCCCCTTCAAAGGCAGACCTCCAATAACCTACAGACTCCCAACAAGGCCCCACCTCCTAAAGCTTTCACCATTTGCTGAAGCATTCACTGGGACTACAGCTTTGACATGTGTAGTTTTAGCAGACATACATCATAACAGCAACTGCTTAGAGTGGGGAGGAGGAGGAGCAGGGATCAGGAGGGAGTGATGGCTAGTATACAGGACTCTTTTTAGGACAATCAAATGCTTTCTAAATTGAGTATGGTGACACCTGCATTGTTTGTGAATGTATTACAAATATTGACTTTTTATACTTCAAATGGAAGAACTATAAGTGTGTGTTTTTATCTCAATAAACTATTATTTAGAAAAATAAATAATGTTGGCCTTCAAAAACAATATCAAAAGTGACTCAAATCTCCATCAACCCTAAAATATAAAGATATGTATAACTATGGAAGGCAGCCCCAAAAGTGAACAAATCACAGATCCATGTATAGACACAAGGCATTATTAAAAATGTAAAATTATCTCCAAGAAGAAAATGGAAGTCCTATAATATTACATGCAACAGGGTTCTATTTGAAAAGGGAGCCATCATGCAAAAATAGCAAAGGAATCATTAGCACAGAGCATGGGGGGTAGGAATATCTGTATGCTAAATGGGAAACATGAAGCAAGACAGACAAAGGAGCTCCCAATGGGCTGACATTTCATCTTATACTAAGTGTTGGGTGCACAGCTCATTGAACACCACTGCCCCCTTATTTCGGTGACTTCTTTTAAGACAGGGTGAAAAATAGCTCAGGCTGACAGCTCTCAGCTGAAGATGACTATCAACTTCTGGCCTTCCTGCTTCCATCTCCTCAGTGATGAATCTCAGGCATATGCCAGCATACCCAGTGTTATATGGTACTGAGGAGTCCATACCTCAGTACCTTATATATTCTAGGCAGATATTCCCCAGAACCTCATGACATTTTCAAAACATTTTAAAATTTGTAAATAACACTAGGTTTTTAACCTAGAAAGTGTACCATTTAGGTCTTTTGCATTTGTCAAAGACTTCGGAAAATGTCTTTACTAAAAGGTTTTGTGTGTGTGTGTGTGTGTGTGTGTGTGTGTGTGTGTACATATAATATACACAGGCAACAGAGGGAAGTGGGTAGCTTAAATGAATTAAAACCTAAGACTGCCAAGTTGGACAAAACAGTTACTATTCTGAAAGGATGAATAATATAGACTCACTGGTTATAAATGATCCTCTAAGCTAATACCATTTATCAGGTGTAGTATAAATGAAGCATCTCAATTAAGCATATACAAAGTTTTGGGGGAATATAGAGGAGGTAAGTTTAATTCCATCCTGAAATCCCTAAGAGAATTTCTTGGGGATGCAGTGGGCCAGAGGCTCTGGAGACTCTGGTAAGACTGCCATAGGGAGGACTAAAGAAAGGGCATTCCAAGAAAGAAAGAATGGAGCAATAATCTACACTACACATTTGGTCAAAAAACAATGGCAACTCATAGTTGTTGACCATACTACATACCAAGAACTATTCTGAGTATAACACCTTACTCATTTTAATCTTCAAAAACAAAAAAAAATTCTACAAAATAGGTCATCTTACTGTCTCCATTTCAAAGAAGAGACCTGGATGACTGCGTAATGAACATCAGTGCAATGGAGAAGACTATGAAGAGAAGAGAATCAGCAGACAAGACAACACCTGTGGATGAGGGAAATGCTTACATGCACATAACTTCAGTAGTGAGGGAGCGGTGCAAGCGTACAGACACAGCATACTAACAAAAAAGTCACACTCTGCAGAAGGGCAGGAAGGCAGCCTGAGCTACAGAGGAGGAGGCTGTCTCTAGAGGGTAGCATAGGGTCATGGAGCTACTAAGTAGAACTCAGGCATTGCTGCAGAACTAAAGTCAAGTACGCATGACAGGTGTACTCACTCTGCATGTCCTCCCAGCCTAGCACAGATGACGTTTCCAGTAAGTGGATAAGTAGATGGAGTTTGAAAGTCAAAAGAGAAGGCAGTTGTCTATTCTGTCTATTCTACCCAAAGGACTCCTGAATACACTCGCAAACGTGAAGCATTGGTGACCCTGTAGTGCATCCCAGGCATTCACCTATGCTCAGGAACTCCAAGGAAACACTTCAGTTCTGACATGCCAGAAACTTCTAGCAGGATATGGAATTCAAGAAGAGAAATACATTGTACATTTCCCACCAAGCACTAAGGAAAGGTCAACAGAGAGAAAGCAGGGAGGCAGTAATGTGGATGAAGATGAGTAGAGGTAAATCAAACCTGCAAGATCTAAGATGTGAGACATTGCAGAAGCATCTCTTCGACATCCCCAGGTGAGCTGTCTTTATCTTCTTCTTGGGGTCTCTCTGTCTAGACTCAGGAATGAGAAAAATGTCAATCCTTGATCTGAAAAGTTGAGTAAAGGTCCCTAGAATAATCTTCATGAGGAAAAAGCAAGTCCCAGAATATTACATGCAACAGGGTTCTATCTGCAAAAAGGAGCCATCAGCAAAATAACAAAGGGATCACTAGCACAGAGTGTGTGTGTGTGTGTGTGTGTGTGTGTGTGTGTGTGTGAGGAGAGAGAGAGAGAGAGAGAGAGAGAGAGAGAGAGAAGAGAAAGAGATATCTGTAGGAAAGATGGAAAACAAGTCTTTCTGTACCCAGGTAAATTTTTCTAAATCAAAACATTCAGTTTTTAGCTCAGATTTTAATTATTGCTTTTCCCGCTGAAATGTAAAACATCTAAAAGCAGCACCTCTTAGTGAGAATGAGATATAAGAAGGTCTTAAAGGGCTTGAAAGGTATAGAACCCCCAAAGGAGAAGAGATAAAGATACCAGGCATTCTTTCTTTTGTAAAACTAGTGAATTCCAATTGAAAAGCAGCCCAGGACCCTGAAGAAAGGGGAGTCTCTGAATGCTACACTTAGAAGCTATGGTTCAAACAGGGATGGAGCATTCTGTAAGTATGTCTCCTTACTGAAGGATTTACAGAACACCAAGTTTTGGCAATGCCAACATCTGCATTCTAAGTCGGAAACACCTCAAATAACATTACTGAAAGTGACTTAACATACCAAGTGGAAAACAGCAATTTTAATGAAGGCAGCAGCAACGTGGTTTCAAAAAACAGAACTACCTAATTTAAACCTGTAATGCATTAAGAGGGAAGTCTATTAGTGTTCTTATGGTTCTTCATAATCCTCACACTCATGCAAATCACTATGCTGAAAGGAGAAATGAAAATATTTAAAGAACCATAATAATTTTAGGTAATCAAGGCAACCGGATGTGACGAGCAGGTCTAGCTGTGCACTTGCCAGGATCGTATAGCACGGCAGCATGTGTCTGTGAAGGCATCACTGAGGACTGGCTATGGAATGTGGGTAGCAGCAGGAAAGGAATCAGAGCTGAATGCAATGGGGAAAAGTCAAAGGCCAGATGAGCATGAACATTCGTCTCCCTCACCTGACTGTGGACCGACTCCGTGTTACCAGTCACCTTACATGCCAATATCCCTGCCTTCCAATTGCCAGGATGGGCCCTAGCTCCTCAGACCAAGAGTTAAAATAACCTTCCTCACTTAAATTCTCTTCTGTCAGCTCTATGATAACAGTGTAGAGAAAAGTAACTAAGACACCAATATGATATGTGAATCAGTCTTTTGATATAGTGGTAACTGCCAAGCTGACGGCTCATTTGCAAGTTCAAATTGCTTACTACCAAGCAGACAATAAATATCACTTCCTGATCCTTGATTATAATAACGCTTGTCAATCCAGAATAACTCGCAGTTAGAATGTTTGAATAACAACATACATGATTCTGGGATGAGTTTATGTGCTTTAACTATGTTGATCCTCAATAAGGTAAGATACACAAAACCCCAGAATCTTAAATAAATAGCAACAAAAAAGAAAAAAGTGCTTTCTACACTGATTCACTGTCTGTGACTATAATAAGCCAGAAACCTCCTGTGAGGCATGACGTCACACATCAATAGTGCAGCACTCTGAAAACTAAAGGAATATAACTGTGTTTGAGGCCAGCCTACATATCAAGGCAATGGAAACAGAACTATCTCTACAGCCTTCACTTTTTTTACCGCAGGGGCTACTCTTTGACAAGCAAACAAAGAGCCACATATGGAATATGGCAATGATGACAACAAATTTTACATTGCTTTTATTGGCAAGTGAGCCAGATGTACCTCTCCCATCTGTCTTTCTTCATCACAGTTTGAACCCAAATAGACTGCACATATGCTCACCCTCACACTGACTAGGCTATCTCCCTTCATAAGCCCCCAAAAGAGATTCAGCAGTTCAGTTTGTGTTGATCATTACAGAGTGTCAAAATAATCTGCTTTTCTGGGAAAGGCTGTTACTAAAGTGCCGCATGTCACTCAAGTGCGGGTATCCTATATTCCACAAGCTAAATCTTTAGTCCAATAAACTTCTAAGACTGGGTCTCAGTTGAAATTTATTTTCCCATCATATATGAATAAAAATAATCAGGTAAGTGCACAAAAATTATAGAGTATAAAAATATAGTAATTTGGGGGTTAGAGACATGGCTCTGCAGTTAAGAAAGCTTATTGTTCTTTTAGAGAACTTGAGTTCAGTTCCCAGTACCATCAGGCAGCCCACATCCCTTGTAAGCCCACTTCCTTGGGATCTGATGCCCTCTTCTGACCTTGGGCACCTGCATGTACATAGTACATATAAACTCATACAACACATAAAATAAATAAATCTTTCAAATGTGTATATTAAATCACAAACAACAATTTTACAGTACTTAGATGCAAATATATGGTAACACATACTGTTAACAAGAGCTCTTACTGCAATAGATTGTAAAAGACTTTTACAAGTCAATGTTATGTTGCTATGTTCAAAATAAAAGTCTGAAGACAAATATCACTTTCTAAAGCAGGCCATAATTTCTATTGTCCACTATTTGGATGAGGAAAGTTTATAGTAAAGATGGCGGATATGAATCCTGGGAAACTGGGGAGAGCCTTGTAGGTACACAGCGTTGACGTGTTTCCTCTTAGGGAGGGACAAAACCCAATCACTATTTGCAAAACAAAAACAAAAGTTCAAAACTTAGCTACAGTAAGTTCTCCCTCAAACATTTATCCCCAGGGAGTTCTCAGCCTCTAAGAGATTATCTACAGGAAGTATAGTCCACAACAACACATGGCCAGCCTTCTCTGGATTCCACTTCCTTTGGCCTTTCTTCAGACTCTGTTTCCCATGAAGCAAGTAAAGAATAAACAGGTTGTGAAGTTCAATTGTTTAAGCAATCTCTGGAAAAGATATTGACATTGCCTTTTACTTAGTCTGTCACAGAAGTCTGAGGGTTTTCTTTGGCCACTCTTCAACCTTCTGATAACCAAGGTCCATGCTTGCTCTACTGAATCAAAGCAGTGCTCTGATTTGAAACCCCTCGGCACACCAGGAAGCATAAAATGAGTCTAGGAGAAGCACAGCGGGGAGAGCATGCTCTTACCTTGCACTTACTCTTCTTTCTGACTCAGTCCCCATCACTACCATGGCCACCACCATCCCTACTACCCCACCCCCACCTTGTCCCATGAACACTTGAGACAACTGCTTTAAATTTCTTTTAGTGCAGCAAGCAATAGCTTGTAAAAGGATGCAAACCAGCTGAAACATTTGACAGACAATGTTAAATACCAGGGAATTCCTATCAACCATTTTACTTTAAAAGGAGCTTTGATGTTGCCTATCTTTCATGTACCTCTTTCATGGCACATTAATAAAGAAAACGGAGCCGAAGTAAATCAAGATCCAAGGTCATGTCTAGAATTACAGCACTGTAGGTAGCTGATGAAATGCGGATTAATGCTGCATGAGTAGTGAATAAATAAAAGCACCTCAACCCGCCAATCAGGCAAGCTTTACAAGTGCTTCTGGACTTTCTTCTGCAACTAGACCTGCGACACCTCTAATCCTCCATGTCCTGGAAGCCTCATTATCACAATGTGAACCCAAATGTTAGGGTTGCTTCAATATGCAAGTGCTATGAAGCAGAAAAGCAATGGGAATTAAGTTGGGTGTAACCTTAGAAATGTGCGGATGTGGGGGAACTTAAAAGTGGTATTTCGCTAAGTTAGGAGCACATAATACAAAGATTTAGCCACAAAAATCACATTAGAATAAAAACCCCACCATACTATGCCAAAAAACACAAATAAGATGAATTTAAGAGCTCTTATTTTCAACTCAGAGTTTCTGGTCCAGGAATCTACAAGCCTCACGGAACCAAGTGAAAAGGATCGTATCAAAGAATTCTTGCAATTCTGAATTCTTCTAACACATATTGCAAAGCAAAGAACCTAGTGATTCTATGTGACCCAGACAGGAGCTGTAAGAAATAGTTTACATGTTCCTGAATAACAAACAGAGCACTTCTTTTTCAAAGTTCTGACCAAAATTTATGGAAAACTGAAATCACAGGGGAACAACAACAACAAACCATGAAGGAGAAGAGGCTCCGAGCTCGTCTCAAAGTACAAATGGTCCCCATTAGTTATCACTCACCCTCACATGAATTCACATGAGCACCATGAGCAAACAGTGCTAAAGTGATTTAATGTATTTGTCCAGGTGCTCTGCATGCCTGTGTTCCCACTAACACAGAATCCAGCATAGACTGGACTGGACACTATGGGATGGCTACTAAAGTTCTGAAAGGCAGGCTCTCCATCTCCTATAGGATGGTTCCCTGCACTGCCAAGAATATTATCACTTGGAAACATAATAATTCCACTCATCTATCTACAAGCATTAGACTTTAAAACTATTGCTTTATACTACCATCTCCAGGTCAGAAAGTAGTGCTTATCTGATATATACATATATATGCTTTAAGAAATAACTGAACTATAAACATGAGATGGATGAATTCTTTACTATTTAAAATCACAGGAAACTGTCAGTTTACAAGAATATAAAATTATGGATGCCCAAATTGAAACTTCAGAGAAAAATATGTTAATAACTGTTCAAAACAGGCACTATTTCTTCCATAACCTAAAGGTTATCAGAAACAAAACTCCAAAGTTCATCACTTACTAAGGTGACATTCACAGTCTGCTGTGTAACTGACATCTACATTCTGTTACAGCATGTGCACTTGTCTAATAGAACATCTGTTTTGGTTACACTACACTGTATCTTTGGCAAGAACTTACAATAAAACTAACAAAAACAATCAAGAATCTGTATTGGAACTGGCAACAAAAGTAGATTTTGTAACCAAAAACCTTAAGATGCAAAGTGACTATCTCTGGGCTCTAGGCCAGTTCTAATCTAAGTCAATAAACAAAGATCTACAAGAAGGGATGTAGTTAAGGGTGGGTTGGGGCAACTCCTGCAGATATTTAAATTGGACCTGGAGACACAAAAGCACATGGGTTACAAAACTGGTAAAAACACATTTTATTTTGATCAAAAACTGTCAAACTGAATTCAAATCCAAACATTATTTTGAAAAAAAACCTCTTCCCCTTATTATGTATTCCTTATGCCCCCTTCCCACTCTTTTTAGCTGAAACAGTCTATTTAACTACATATGTTTAAAAGCATCCTGGCCTTTCAACAAAAGGAACATAAATTTACTTTTAAATTGACTGAATAGCACAAATATTCCAATAAGAAGCCTTATTAAGTAGATTCCAGTGCTTATGACCAAGTGTGGGCAAGGAGAGAATATTGAGAGTCAAAGGAAACAAAGTTCTGCAGTGTCTTACATCTCCCAGACTGCAACTACAGAAAATGCAGACTGGAAATACCTCATCACTTTACCTTGTCATGACTTACAATGACCATGCTGGGACCCATAAAACAATTACGCCATCTCAATTTCCAAGAGTAATTTATGCCAGGCACGATACCACATGCCTGTGGTCTCAGTACGAGAAAGGTTAAGGCAAGAGGATCACAAGTTTGAGCCCAGCCGAGGATACAAAATGACATCATGGGATGTCCTTGGTAATTACAGAGAAAGAAGGGAACGAGCTACAGTAATGAGAAAGAAGTAAGAGAACCACATTGCCTCACATAAAGTAGTACTGACTTCAGAGCATTGTGGGTTTTACACAGCTAAAAAACATCTGGGTTGTACTGTGAAGTTTGGTAATTTGTTAGAAAGTAAATTTTTCTCTACTAAAGGAAAAGGAAAAGGTTCAGATGGCTCGTGTTATTTAAAAGAACTGCCCACAATCAGAAATCAAAAGAAACCTCAGAAATCATTCCTTCAAAATCTAACCGAACACTGTGTAACACTGCAGGAGTCATTTATCCAAATGATAGCTCATGTGACAAGACTGTAGCTAAAACCCAAGGCCTTTCAAATTTTCTCAGGTATTGATTCCAGCAGATTCTAGTGTCCACAGATTTGAAAAGCACACCTCCAAATCTAACTGTAATAATCAGTCCTGTGTGTGTGTGAAAGGCACTGAGGCCCTGCACCAGACATTAATCAACTTTCCTTGGGGAGTCACATAGCCACACCTCTGGTTCGCTCCCAGGGTCTAGAAAGACTATCAAGGAATGTGGCTGAGATCAAGTGTTCTCTAGTCTACTGTTTAATTTCTAGGTGCACACTGACTTCCAGAGGTTACTGCCATTTTGCCTGATAAGAACACACCCAACAGCCACTTTCAGAACTTTATTTCCTCTTTAGAACAGCAAAATAGCAAACATTTATCTCTAGTTTCCACAAGCCTTCAACAACCACCTGTGCTTTCCTAATGCTATCCATAAATGCACCCACAGCATCAGGAAATGCTTCATCTGCACAAGACAATGACATAAAAAAATAGTACCTCTTATCTTAGAGAGTCCTATTTCAATTACATCCCTGTCTTCTTCTGTCATATCCCATTCCTATCTTCAGCCTGAAAATCATTTCAGCTCCCAGACCTGAAGGAGAGATGAGCCATTCTTCTTTGTCTGGCCGTTAGTGAGGTGCATGGCAATGAGACCTAGCTACAAACAGTGGGATCCACTTAGCACCTCTCTGCTCTAAGGTCATTCTTAAAAGCTTTCCATGTTATATGCAGCACTAAGAGAAGGAAAGGTAGTGTGTTTTAATCTTAAGCTTTAGTCTTTGAGAACTTTCTGATATCCCCTCTTACACATATCTTTGGTTACTTACCTTTTTCAGGTTTTTTTATGTCTTTGTAAAAGTCACACTTGCAGGAGGTCTGCAGTCAGTACATATAAATTGATTTTCACTTTTAGTTTCAAATTTTTTTTCCTACTGGCAAAGCCCTGGAAACCAATGTACTCTATTCAGAACATGATGGAATATTTGGATACAAAGCAGCATGATTACATACATAAGAGCTAAATTACATATTAAACACTAGCAGATGTCAAAAGAAAATGTCTGAGTGTAAAAGAAAATTTATTCCAATCTTAGTTTAAGCAGAGAAAATTCAAACTTTTACACACACACACACACACACACACACACACACACACACACACCAAATTACAGCATTCTTAATACACTCCTTAACACAATTACCTGATACACGGTAACAGATCTAAGACTTGTTTGACGAACCAATTACCCGAACAGTTTTGTAACTGTACTTTTACTAAAGTACACTTTAAAGTAAAGTAACAGTACTTTTATATTCTCTTTTGAATAAAAGTCTACTCTCACGAGTTCATCTAAGTTGGCCTACTAGAAGCCTTTTCTCTTACAGTGAAATTTCTATAAAAACCCTAACATGAGTTAATAACCAAAGTGTTTAGAAAGTTTTCTTTGACATGAGGAATCTGACTGAGAAAATTCTATCTTAATTTAAAAAGTTCAGAAAAATTTGCAAAGGATTGTGGTTTTGCTTGTACAGGTGCAGCCTCCATGTCTGGGTCACATATATTGTGCTATGTGAATTACTGTCCTATTTTCTTTCAAAATGAGGCTCTTTTGTCAATTTATAAAGTAGCCCAAATTCTATTTCTAAAAACTTCCCACCTACTCAGCCAATTTTCTTGCAATTTCAGGTTTATAAGCATTTAAAAGGTTGCTAGATTTCATATAGCAATGATCCTCAAACTTGCCTGACTCTGCCACTGAAAGAACAATACACTGCATATTACAACCCAGCACATATATAATCCAGCAGTCATGAGATGATGTCTGGCCTACATTTTCTGTTCTTTTCAACCAAAATGTTTTTGAACCTTCACCAATGGACTGAAATCTATGTATGAAAAACAGCTCTAGAGAACTCATATAAGAATACGAAAATAGAAATCTAAAAGACACAGATAAATTTATATTCACACCTTCCTTCAGCTTGAGTGGCTTCTTAAGATCACAAAGAGAGCATCTCTGTGTACCTGGGGTCTGTACTCTTGCCCCACTGTACAATATTCCTTTGCTTTTACTTCTCCATGTGTAATTTATCACTAACTTACATGCCATATATAAATCCATGCATATTATCTGTAAGTTTTCCCTACTGGAATAGAAGCTGTGCCTCTCTCAGAGAAGCCAATAGGAGATTAAAATATAAGACACCAAATATTAAACATTTCATATGAAATATTTCATAATTCAATTATACAATCATAATTTCAGTCACAAAATCAACATCTATCTTTGAGAAAATATTAACTCTATAAAAACCTAAATGCTAAAAATCTAAAAATTTTAATGTTGATATGAACAAGTAAAAAGTTCCATATATGGTTTTATGTGATAGGTCCTGGTCAAAGTATAAGACATTAATAAATATTGTATAATTACCTTTGGGGGTTTGTGTATAAGGTTTATGTAGAACATAAAAAAGGTCATGTTTGAGTTCAAGTCCTAGACACATGGTATGTTATTATATATAGGGAAATATCACAAAATTTTTTAAAAATCCAAAATATTAAATGTCTGGTCTCAAGCATTTTAGAAAAGAGATATTTTAACCCAGTGTAAGTCTAGTCAATAGTCTTGAAAAGATCTATCTGATCAAAACCAGTTTAATGCATGTTAATAAATATGAATGGATTTATAGCAAGCTAGAGTAGGTAAAGGACTTGTTGCTTGAGCCTAGGGACCTGACTGCAGACTCCTCCGAGCATTCATATAAAAGCTATGCACGGCTGCACATGTAGCAATCCCTGTGCAAGGTTGGATGGAGACAGGAAAATCCCAGTGATTTGTTAGCTAGCCAATCTACCCCAATGTCTAGCTCCAAGTTTAGGTGAGACTTGGACTCAAAAGATAAAGTGGAGAGGTTGAAGAGACAGCTCAGCAGCTAAGAGCAGAGGACCCAGATTCAACTCCTAGAACCCACATGGCAATTCAGAACCATCTATAGCTCTATGTTCAGGGGGTCCTATGCCCTCTTGTGGTTTCTGTGGGCACTGCATGTGTGCAATGAAAGGAGCAAAAGGAGGTGCAGTTGTAGTGCCCTGTGTCTTGGTGTGTGGTTTGGAAGTTAGGCATAACCTCTGCCTGGTTATCATGCTAGGAGGATTAGGAGGAAAGTCCTGGTAGTGGACATCTGGGAAACACACAATGACACTCATTCTTTCATTCCAGTGTGTTAGCAACTTTTAATAGGAAGAAAACATAATTTCAGGAATGTATAAGTGCAAGGAAAGAAGAGAAAAAAAGAAGTAAAAAAAAACACGGGTGGAAAACAGGAGGAAGACCCTTAACATGGACTTCTGACTTTCACATGTGTGCACATGAATGTACACATATTATACATCACACCACACAACACACACACACACACACACACTCGTAGGTTTATCAAGGTAAAGCTATAAATGATGACCTTATGGAGCATGCTCATGAACACCAGAACACGAGCCCCTGATTTAAGGGCATGTCAATGAAGTAGACATTTGCTACATATATATGAGCACAATGTCTCCTAAGGGCTAAGAAGAAAACAGTATCTTTTGCCAAAAAAACATAGCAGTATAAGATTAGAAAATAATTCTGTGGCAATATAGCATGAAAGGAAACAAATATTGAGATATTAAAAAACAAGTGTCAACTATCTGCCAGAAAACTGAAAACACATCATCACATCATTCTATCATAAAGCATAATGAACTCTACAATAGTTCATGCATTCTCAGTAACACTTTCAACTTTAAATGTAAGGGACTGACTAAATCCCAGTTGAGCTCTACCACTTGGATCCAGTTTAAAATTTTCTCTCCTTTGTAGTTATGATTGAAAGCCTGAATGATTTTTGCCCCCAGGGTATGGAGAAGTTCGAGAGATTACAAAGTGTTTCAAGGGTAGGAACAGAGACACTAGAAAGAAGGTGAATGGCTGTGATATAAAGTCACAAGGTGTGATATAAGTCCCAGAACATCCTAACTTACAGCATCAAATCAAGACAAAAAGCTCTCCAGAGTGGATGAGGAATGTACTAGAAGCTTCATTATGATGGTTTGAAAAGGTTTAAAAGCAGATTGAGAAGATTACAGAAATCCATAAGAGAAAGTAAATAGAATGACAGACAGAGAAAGAAAGTATGGAGACAAATGGAAGGTCACATGAGATGAAGAAGTGGTGTCTTCAGACACTTTAAACTGACTAATGACAACAAATGAAATCAAATACTGATTTTCCTAATGCAGTCACTGTAAGTTCTGATTAGATCTCACTCAGCAACACTTAAAGACTTCACAAATCCATGGTAAAGTGCTAGCAAATAGATTTGAGCAAATAGACAAGCACACTGGGGCTAATGCTCTATGACAAAACGCATTAGAATGAGAGCCAAAATGATGGCTCAGCTACAGGAAGACTCAGCCACCATATACTGAAACCTATACGCAACAGTTTCCCGATCTTCTGCAGAGGGAACGGAAGACACACGACTGTGAGTCAGGCATAGGCATTCTACAGTCCGATGGGATTGTATATTCCTACAGTGTCTCTGGAACACAAAACTGCAAATCCATGTGCCCTCTCACTTCTAGTAATTCACATCTCAACCACTACAAATACCAAATGGCTTATATACAGGACTTATCTTTAATTATGGCTATTTAAAGATCAGTCATTTTTATTCCATCAAGTTTAATAAATCCAGATTTTCATGCCATCATGGTTGATTTTTTTCTAGTATTATATAATACCTAAAGCTCAATGACGACATGCCCCATGAGCACATTTAAATCAAACACAGTACTTTTATTTTGATATTTTTGAGTCAGGGTCTTACTGTGTAAGCTCAGGCTGCTCTCAACACGCAGATATTCTCCTGCATTAGCCTCCGAGTGCTAGGATAGGCCATCACTTCCAACAGCATTGTTTAAATGATTCCTAGATGTATATACATCATCATCACAACTATTCCTGAGATACTTACATCAAACTAAGATAAGATTAAGATGAGATGAGATAAGATAAGAATTAAACTAGCTGTAATAAACATAATCAGCCATGACCAAGAGTTCAAATAGCTTCTCAAAAGTCCTGGTGCCCATGTGCAGCTTTGAGAATAGGGAAGACATACAGTTGGCTCTCAGTTCCAGAGTACAATGGTTCATTGGCTTAAACGTCTGGCAGAAGAAGGGTAAGTTATTCAGTCAGTGGTTGCTAACTTGGTATTCCACCATACTGATTAGTTAATACTTAACTAGAGTCCTCATATCAAGTACAGTCTGGGAGAGTCCATGGAGCAAACTGAACTCTGATAGCTGCCACCGTGAGAGCATCCGCCCTGCTCTACTCACTCCTGCAACATTCTTGTTAACAGACAGAGGCAGTTAGGGAGGCACACAAAACATATATTTTCAAAAAGGAAAGGAAAACTCAACACAAAAGGAGCTGAGAAGCTCCTATCCACTCCAAGAAAACAAGTCTTCCTACTGTCCTTACCAGTAAACAACATCCAGGGGTGCAAAGTAATTTTTCATTATCAGGTCAGCAAAGTAAGCTTCAGTTTCCCGGCAAGCAGTTCCATTTCCGATCACCACTGTGCTGCAGCTTCAAGGGAAAACAGAATGAGAGCCTGGATGAGTCCCAGGCACAGCCTGAGGTCAAGCAGAGAAAGCACATGGAATGCACAAGTGGGAGGTACAGCCCTTCCTCTCTCTTGTATCCATGCAACCTCTCCTCTGCTCTAGAGGACACAGCACCCTGCATTGGGTAAGAAGGAGGTGTGGGGGGCAGGGGAGGGTGAAGCACAGAAAAATAGTTAACTGTCATCTTAAGAACAGTCAGGCAGCTTCTCATTACAAAGAGCCAAAGTAAACAAGTAAACTCAGGCTCATTCCAAACATAAAAAAGATATACAACTAAGTGACACAATTTCTGCAGTTCTTAACTACTCTAATACCCTTCTTCAGGGAAGAATGGAAGGGAGGGAAGAGTGGGGAGGGAAGATGTCCCAGGTACATCATCACCTTTACTTGACAGAAGGCAGAGAGAGGAAAAAGTATCCACCACATACTGCCTGTGTGACTTGTCCAGCCATTCCCCCAGCATTGTGCACAAGGTTCCTTCTTTCTCCCCAGGTGTTTACCTTAATCCCACACTCCAAATCAGGAGCTTCAAAAGTGCCTACAATTAGCTGAGCCACTAAACTACCCAACAGGCTACGTATTTTCTTACTTGAAATGCAGCAAAAGCCTCTTGATCTTCTCTGCCTCTCGGAAGCCTTGTCCACAGTGCAAATAAACCACATCAGTATGAAGTATCTGACCTTGGGGGAGGGGGGGTGTAAAAAGACATTTGCAAACTATAACTCACTACTGTTTCTATTAAGTAAGTTGCAACAGAAAATGGTTTATCTTTTAAAATGCAATCTCAGGGTCTGTGACCTGTCTCAGAAAGTCAGTATGCTTGCCCCCACACCTGACACCTTTAGCTGGGTCCTGAAACCCACATAGTAGAAGAATACAAATGACTGACTACCTCAAGCTCTCCTCTGACCTACATGGATGAGTGTAATGCACATATCCACACAGACTAAAATGTAAAAAAGGTTGTTAAACTAAAGTCTGATTCATTCATATTCACTACATCAGGTTCTTCCTGAGGATTCAGAAATGCTGTTACTTTCAAAGTAAAAGAACTCCACTTTTCCACCCAAGACCATTACTAGGTAGACATTATGTTATGGCACCTACAAGAGACAGGGTTTTCAGAAAGATCTAACATGGGCAGCAGCTACAGCTCACACTACCTGGCTACCTGCTATAGATTAGACACAGTTATGCAAATCTGTTTCTTTCCAGAAGCTGATATATGAATTAGTTTATTCGATTTCTTTGAGCTGTATATTTAAGAAGTTCAGGCTTTTTCTATCTTGCACTATATTATACATAAAGTATTTTATTTTTAAATAAAAATTTTTAACTGAAATAAAAAGTTTCAGGGTGATTCCTCAATGAAGAGAAATAAGTGAGCTAAATAAAGACGATAGGAAATAAGTAAGAGTCACAGGATAACCTTGGGAAAGAAGTCACGTGATCCGGACTGAGCAGGTTCGCTGGGAAGACTGCTTCAAGTTCTAGGCCAGCAGCCCTACAACACTAAGGAAAGAAGGAGAAGGGAAAACTACAACACAAAAGATCAATTAAGTTTCAAGTAAACTATTTGTGAGAAAAACATGCTTTCGGCAGTATCAGTGAAGAAGAGGAAGATACAGACATACTAGAAATAAAGAAGCTGTATAACCAGGGATATAACATTATAAAAGAAGGAGACTTAGAGGAAAAGATGAAACAGAAGTTCTGAGCAAAACTTTACCAACACAGGCTGCAAAAATATCTGTGTTTCAAAGTCTAACAAGGACACTCTAGCCACAATACTGAAAACACTAAGCTAACAGAAGGTACCAAGGTGAAGTTGAAGTTACCTTTAAAACATATGTAATCTGACATTCTCAAAACAAAACTCCTAGCAGGGCACAGAATCCCAACATTCAGAAAGCTAAGGTAGGAAGACCTCAGCTGGGGCTCCAAAGTGAGCTTAAGGCTAGCCTAGGCTACAAAGTAAAGCCTTGTTTAAAAAAATAAAATAATAAGGAAAATCCAAATACTATAATTTATCACAGTGGCACACTAAGGGACAAGCATCTCAGTGGGTACAGGAAAAATTCTGGTATTGCCGGTCCTTCTCATGTGGGGAACACATTAATAACATAAATTACAACTAGGAAAACAAAAGGCAAAACCCATGGCTGTACCTGTGACAAAGGTAACAAAGAGTCCTCCAAATGCAAACACCAAGTGGCTGGGAATGGCACAGCACAGCACAGGACCTCTATAGAGGGCATCTGAGGGCAGGGCAGAGCTGATAGCCCAAGACAAGAGTTCCCATCCTAGGGAGCACAAGAGTCAGTCTGAGGAGCTGACACTGGCACCCACCTGGATAAAGGCTGCCCAGTGACCTTCTGAAGACTGAAAAACTGATCCTCATGGACTCCCAAAGCAGAGAAGACAAACTATAAGGGTGGAAAGAAAGAGCCAGGGTTCTATCTAAACTGAGCAAGGCAGGGACAGAATGAGCAAAGGAAAGGACCCAAATTAAAGAGGAGAAAGCAACAGACAGCTCAGCCCAAAACCATCAGCCAGGTAGAGCTGACCTCTCTAATAACCAGACAACATAAGACAAAGTGAGTTCTACACAGGGAGAAGCCTGTCCCGACCCAACTCACCTTCCTGAAAGCATTGGAAACCTACCCTAAGCAGAACAAGAGGATGATGGCAAACTGTACACAGATTTTTTTTCTTATGGCAGAAAATAAAAGTCCACCATAATATGCCCACAAAACAGAACAAGATATATGAAAATGAGATTTTTTTAAAAAACAGAATATTATATAAGCTATGAGGCTAATATATATCAGAATCATAAAACCACATGAATGAAATAGCAAGAATTTATTTCATATGGAAGAGAAAACATGTCTGGATTCAGCAGCACATGTACCAACTCTGAGACAATAAGAAGGAGGGCAGCATGGGCCTGCGCAGGACAGCACGAGAGAAGACAGTACTCCAGAGATGAAAACCCAGCCGAGGGACAGAGAACAGACGTCCTCAAAGAAGCAAAACAAAGAGATATCCAAGATGACAAAATAAAGTGAAGATGCTTACCAGGGAATTATCATGTATAACTATATATCAAAGAGAAATTCTAAAACCATAAAAAAATTACATAAAGAGACTCAAACAGATGGATTTAATAACAACTTAGGGAAGATTGGAGGATTACTAATCAGTATAAAATAAAGTAAATCACTGAAAAAGAAAAAAAGAGAATGAGAGATGTAATAATGACATTCCGAAATGGAATTCATGCCGACACAGTCAGTGTTAAACATATCACATGAAAACTTTGAAACAAAGAAAATTTTGGCACCAGAAAAAAGAGAACGTTGCTTTTAAAAGGAACACCTATAAGTCTCTAGACTAGTTACAGAGGAAAAAAAAGCTATCAGCCAATCTTTAAGCCACTACCGATTAACCAATCTACTCATGAAAATAACCTTTAAAAATGAAAACAAAAGTAGCTTTTTCAGACAAAAACTGAGACAACATTTCATCAACTAACTGCCAGCACTCGGAGGCAGAGGTAGAGGATCTCTGTGAATTCAGGCCAGCCTGGGCTACAAGTGAGTTCCAGGACAGCTGGGGCTACACAGAGAAACCCTGACTCAAAAAAGAAGAAAGAGCAGTAGCATGAACTTTTCAGACATGAAGATTTCTCAGATGTGAACACAGAAATGAGGAAGGGAGTCAGAACGGCTAACTACAGGGGACAGGAAAACTGCACTAACTGAATATTCACAGCTACAAAATATCTGATATTTAAAATGTATAAAAATCAGAATATATCATAAAGAGTTGATGTTGATAAGAGTTACAAGTCTCAGCAGCTGGGGTTCTGTGGAGTTCAGTTGGACAATGCTTGCCTGGGCTTGAAGGCCAGCACCACATACACAGATTCAGTAACACATGCCTGCAGTGCCGGTGTTCAGGAGAGACAGAAGGATCATGAGTTCAGTGTTCTTCTTAGCCACCAAGAGAATTCAAAGGTAGCCTGGGCTATGTGAGACTGTGTCAAGAAAGAAAAGAAGAGAAGGGGGAAGGGGAGAGGGGGAGGAGAGAAAGGAAAACAGAAAAGAAGGAAAGAGAAAACAAGGAGTTCAAGCCTGACCCTAGTTAGTGGAGAGAGGGGACAGATACATGAGAGTTCTGACCAGAAATACAGGAAATCCTCTGATTCCCACAGCCCATGAGAAAACAATTTCTAAACCACAAAAACAAACATTATTTCCAAATCTTCATGATATCTATGAAGTGGAACTTAGGATCAACCAAACAGCTCTCATATGAAAAGCTGAAGAACTTACTAGTAGGAGAAATGATGGCTAGTTTGCATCCATGTTTGTAGCCAGGATCTACTCCCATCAGGGTGCGGCCTGGTACAGGACTTGTTAAAAGAAGCTGGCGGAGATTCTGTCCAAACATCATTACTGATTGCTTCTCTGCATCCGATGTCAGTTTGGCTCTTTAGAAATGGAGGGGAAGGGGACAACACAAAAAGTACTTAGATTTTCATTCATCCAAATTTTCTTTTCAAGAAAAAGAGCAGAGTTTAGTTTGTACAGTCAATCCTCAAGGATAAAACACCCTGTTCCTGAGTTACATTGGGACTACTTTTGATAACCACAGAAATATGACGCTACAAACAATTCCAAAGCAAACTAAGTCTTCATGCCTATCTTCTATAAGCTCCTAGATACGAGTCATAAGTTAAATATGTATATACAGGAGAAAGAGCCTTGAAGATTTGCAAGTCATTAGCTTAGCAGATAGTTACAAACATAAACCACAAACAAGAATGACAAGGCTTGCAGCACAGCAGCCTCCTCCAGTATTTAGTTCAGTACTCCACAGTCTTTGTCTGCAGTCCTCTCCACATCTCTGCCTCCCTGCATTCCCAGGCATTTCGGCAACGCCACAGTTCTTAAGGCCTCATGTAACCATGTCTCTGTTTTATCGAGACACTGTTAGGAGTGTATTTTTAAAACCTTGTAAAATAAAAATGTAAGTCAATGGTGAGCTTAAAGGTAGCTGGAACCTTGAAGCCCTCAATGTATCATCTCTTGAAATTCATAAGAATTATGTCCTAAGAAGTATTTCTTCTCTATTAGACCAAGTAAGAAATCAATGCCATTGGCCACAAGAAAACTTAATATAAAGCAATTGAAAATGTCTGTGTGGGGAGGGTTAACTAGATATGTGTGAAGATGCACACGCTACTGTCTGTTTCTCTGGTTAATTTGGTAAGGATTTTCTCTCATCTTCTCTAACGTTTCACTGTAATTCTTTGACTTCTGCAAAACAAGATACAAAATATCATTACAAGAATTTCTAAGTATTTATTTTGAACTTCATTTATTATGAAGTCATTGGTTGGTAGTCTTATCAAGATTGGTTTAAGAGACACAAAGCTGAAAGGCCCCACCCTTCCCAGAAGACCACCATGATGGACAGATGGACAGAGCAGACTACAGCAATGAGGAATGATAACTCAGGCGGAACCTATGCCAGAAGCAACTCAGGTGAACAAGACTGGAAATATAAGGGACACACAACAGAGGTGGGGACAGCAGGGGACTGTAACCTGGAGGAGACACAACAGAGGTAGGGACAGCAGGGGGCTGTAACCTGGAGGAGACACTGCACACAAGGAGAGTGCAGTCTCCTGAGAGAAAGAAAGTGATTGCATAGGCTAAGAGAAAAAGAAATGACATGGACATCGAGGACGAGGAGACAAATGAAGCCCATCCACTCAGTCATCAGACTCTTCTAAACAGCCTCAAGACCCACAGGAATGGTTTTAAGTAGACTACTGTGAAATGATGTGATGGGCTTTTAAAAGGTCATGTTGGGCAGTGAGATAGCTCATAAGATAAAAGAGCTGCTGAGCCCACAGGAGGGTCTGAGATCAGGTCTTCAGTACCCCGGAAAAAGCCCAGCATGTCGGCAATGGTATGCACCTGTGACCATAGCTGAGCCCAAAAGCGAAGTATCAATAAAAAAGAAAGCAAACAAACAAAAACCCTGGGGATCAAATTTTCTATCCTTAGGATAAATTTCTTCAGAATTAAAGAAACAAAATATTTTCTTCAAAACACTGGTAAAGCCATCTCTGACTGCCCTCCTCAGCTTCTGCTCAGATAAGCATTTCTAAGAAGCCCCAGCTCTGGGCAATGCCCGCAGACTAAATGAACAGAAAGAGCTATGCTGTCTACCTTGGGCAATTTAAAAGAAGAACATGTTCCTGCTTACCAACAAAGCAAATCAAAAAAGGACTGTGTCCTACAGAATCCCATACCAACGCCTTAGTAGCAAAGATATCATTCCACATGCTATAAACCAAATATAAAAATACCACTGGATGTTGAACGCAACATGAAAAAATCAAGGAAAGAAAAAAAAGTACCACATTGAAATTTTACATAAGATTATCTTCCCCAGAATGAATGGGCCCCAATAGTTACTTGCTACATAACATGACAAGTAAAGTTTGGATCCTAGCACCCACATAACAAGACAGGTACCCTGACAATGCTGTCACCCCAGCTCCAAGTAGGATGCAGACAAGTGTAAGACTTGTTGGTGGTGTCCAGCCTAGCTCAGACAAAAGCCACAGGTTGAGGGAAGGACCTCCACCTCAAAAGAGTAGGTACAGATGACAGAGGACACCCACTACCCTCTTCTTGCCTCTGCACACAAGCACCTGCACCATGTATGTACAATGTATATACACTCACACACATACAGACACATATACAGACGCCTGCATGCACACAGAAAATGAATAAGTAAAAGAACAAACCCCACAAGTTTGGAAAGCAAGGATATAGATGCATGGACGATGATACAGAATTACAAACAGAACAGTAGCAGTCGAGGCCATCTAGGCCACAACGGATGAAACCAGACA
This sequence comes from Mastomys natalensis, assembly GCA_021653895.1. Classification (NCBI taxonomy): domain Eukaryota; kingdom Metazoa; phylum Chordata; class Mammalia; order Rodentia; family Muridae; genus Mastomys; species Mastomys natalensis. The sequence goes on along the minus strand of JAJTUV010000564.1, from coordinate 359,317 downwards.
GTGTGGCATGGGACAACAGAAACAGAGCAATGGAGCACCTCATCTTCATAATGTTCATTCCTGCTCTGGACACTTACAACTCCAAGGTCAAATGTACAAGGGAGGAATAGAAAACTTCCAGTCAGCTAGAACTCCTAGTGAGCTGAGCAGACACGTGCAGTCCCACCACTCCCAGGAAGCCTCGAGAAGTGAGGGTGAGGATGTGCTGGTCCACAGTACACATGAAGGACTGCATGAAACCATGCTGGCTGCTGGAACTTAACAACCAAGACAACAGCTAGAGAAAATCAACAGAGAGTGGGGTTCTGCTGCTGTGAGACTCTTCATTCTCCCTGCCTAAGCACATCTGCACCTCACAGAACTCCTCGGAGCCTACTGGTATGGTTCTTTCAGTCACCTCCTCATCTGTGCTTGCCCTTGCTCATCCAGAACAATGGCATTGATCATTCCCAGTGGGAGATGAACACACATAGCTGCTTTCTCTCCTCAGAGCAGTAAGACCATCTCGTTCCTCACAAGCTCCTTATGATTTCTTTGGCTCTATTACCTCCAGGAAATGCTTCCAAGTAACCTCCCCGTTAACTTCTCAGTTTGTTTTTCCAAGTCAAATCTCGAATCACTAAAATGACGTTTGGCTTGATTGTCAAACTGAAACATCAGCAATGTGGAACTGGAAGGGGTATAAACACTAAGCATTCAGGACTAAAGTGGATCGCAATTAAGAAGAACACTGTTAGATCTCTGCATGAGAATAAATCTACAGATTAGAACCAAGACTCACCCTGAAGACCTGGTCTGAAGAACAAGTTCTTTGGCTTGGTTCAAATTAACAAACATTTACTCCGTACTTCTTGAAGGCCATACATAATGTTAAACAGCACACAAAATTAGACAAGATACATACCTGAACTCTCTACAGAGGAGGGAACAATGAGGCGCTTAAAGGAGTCATCCAGTGAATTATGTAAGATCTTCATTAACTCTGGCCGTGCGAAGCCATGTGGCCTCCACCTACAAGAAGGAAAAACTCAGGACAAACTGAAGTGACAGGGACCAGGAAAGGGTCTGGAGAGGGAGCTGAGGAGCAGGAGAGCCTTTATGGAAACCATTGTAACATAATCTGGAAGGAAGGGCTGCCCTGAGGCTGTGGTGTCTGAAAGGGATTATGTGAAGTGTGGAGAGGGAGACTTTGAGGGGGAGATTGTCATTTAGAGGTTTTTGTTTTGGTTTTTTGAAACAAGGTAAGAAGGTCTCTCTCTATTTCTCTCTGTCTCTCTCTCTGATTCCCTCCCTCCCTCCTCCCCTCCCCCTCCCCTCCAGGACCTACAATTCACTATACAAACTATACTTGTTGTAACTGTCCTCTCCATAGTAGTTACTAGTAAAGGTTAAACTCCTAAGACATCTCACAGACACCAAAACATCCTTATCAGCACCACCTTCCCCAAATCCACTCGTGGAAGCCCTAGCCTCTCCTGTGAGGGAGGCATCTATAAAAGAAGGGCTTTGGATAGCATTGCACTAGAGAAAGTCACACAGTAGAGCCTGCTCTCTCCATATACTCTCTGTGACATGACAGTGACATGCATCTTCTACTCCCCCACCTCTAAGACTGTGAAAAATTAATTTTTGTTGCTCACAGCACCCAGTCTATAGTGTCATATATCTATGACAGCTTTTCCCATTTCCTTATTGCATCTATGAAGAGTCAACAAAGACTATATAGAAGAGAACCTGTCAAACCTTGTTTCTAGTGACTCTTTTTCTTGGTAGCAAACTTTGACTTAAATCTTACGTATCTCAAACTTAAAAAAAATTCAATATGCTTCAGTTAGGTTCCCTCTCACTATAAGTGAACCCCCATTCTCACCCATTTCTGAGTTCTTAACTTCACCCTTACATATTCTCCTTATACATTTTTCGTGTGAAACATTGGTCACGATGTTGTGTCACCAACAGTAGGGTTTCTGTTATATTATGTCTAATGGTTCTCATCCTCTTCTTCCCCACCCCATATACCCTCAAATGAGAGAAACAGTGGGGAGTGCTGTCCAAATGTTGACACAATTTAAAAATAAACAAGATAAAAAAAAAAAAAAAAACTGCAGCAGATCCTGCTGAAATACTTTCAAAATAATCTTAGTTACTTAAGCTCAAAACCCATAAAACCAAAGTTAACCCAATTCTACAGGGACATCTGGGCACTGGCAAGGAGAGCCTAATCTCTTGCCTAGGCCACACTGCTGCCCAGCAGCATGTAAGCATGCTGAACAGAACCAACTAGATACAGGAGAAAGATAAGAGAAGGAAAGGGAAGGGAAGGCAAAGAAAGGAAAAAGGAAAAGGAAAACAGAAAAGAAAATAGAGCTATCGGGAACAGACCCAGCTCCCAGGCTCCAGATATCCATTCACACCCAGCATGTCTGCCCTTGCCCTTCAGTGCTCTCTTCAATAGAAGCCATTAACAAAACAGTTTGTAATAAAACTGATGTACCTAAGATAAGCTCTTCCCCATAACTTAGGTTTATGAAAATGAAACTTTAGTAGACACACATTAAAGATCACACAACAGCAAATAATTGAATCCCTTCCAAAGGACATTAGGTCAACAGTGTATATTTCTATTTTCCAGTTGAAACAAACGTACTTTTAGGTAAGACATATAATACACCATTCCTTCCACCCAAATCTCTTTTACTCCCTAAAGCCCTCCCTACAGGAGAGGTGGGACATGGGCCAGAATTAGACATGCAAGTCCTGTGTTATTTAAACGTAGAATGTTCCCAATAAACTTATGCCGCAAGCACTTTTACCTCCCATGTTTGTGCACTACTTTGCAGGGTGTGGAGCCTTCAGAAGGTGGGGCCTGGCTGGAGAAAGGGGTCACTTGGTAGAATCTAGACCTCTGCACCTTCCCTTGCTCCTTGCCTACTCTCGCCATGTCCTGGTCTGCGGCTCGGAGACTAGCTAATGCTTCCTGGCCATCATATGGAATGGTTCTATCCTGATGGATTGACAGTCTATAGAACCAGACCCCAAATAAGCCATTCCTCTCTTCAGCTGTTTCTGCTGAGTGTTTTGGTCACTGTGATACAAAGTGCAGCAGCACACTGCTTTCAAGGAGACAAATGGTTTACCAAGGCATGGTGGTATAGACTTGCTATCCCAGCACTTGGGAGCTTTGGGGCAAGAAGATTAGTTTAAGAGTAGTCTCAGTTACATAGTGAGCCCACCTGGACTACATGGGATCCTGTCCCAAAACAAAATAAACCCATATTCGATATATACCATAAAAAAAATAAAAAAAAAAACAACCCAGAAATCTAAAATGGCAAACATATAGAACACACAAAGCATGGATGAGAGCAGTACAGTGCTCTGGATATAAGCAAGATCTAAGCCATGCGGCTTTAACTACATATACAAAGGTTCATAGTGCTAGGGCATCCAAGTGGCAACATCAATTTAGAAAGATAGACTAAAAATACGCAGTGCCAACTCATGAGGGGTCTCATATGTCACACAATGGAGGCTGTCTAGTTGGGAGACATGGTTCTGAGTCATGAGATAACATGCCAGGAAAGCAGTGCTTAGACACTACAAGTCTAATCGCGTGTATCATTTGTAATGTATACATCCAATGTCCGATGTCTACTAGTGTGGTTTCCTTTGAGCTCCAAAGTTTCATCACTGTTTTAAAAAAAAAAAAAAAAGCTAGAAATTATTATCTGTCCTCTTAAAGCTGCACCCCTGGTGTAATTTTCAAACCATAAGATGCTCCCACAGCTTAGAGCACTCTGCTCTTCTCCCTGTGAAGAAACTGTGGGTATGTTTATATTATATATACACATCACATTGTTTACACCTGATCACCTCACGAGGCTCGGTCCTGCAGAGAACAGCACTGTACAAACTCCTTTGAATTCCTTCTACAACAATTCTACCCCTTTACTGTCTTCCTGGGTTCTAGTTTCAGCACTTAGCAAACTAAGGTCCTGAAATAGCATGGGGAACTCATAGTCATATCCCTATGACATCCTTAGACAATGTAATATGTTTGATTATAGGATGCCACTTCAATGTAACTTCTTGTAATGCAACAGGTACATACCTCTGAAAAACCTTTGTATGACTTCACTAACCCCAAATTTCACAACATGAAATACTCCCTATAAGAGATGCATTCAATAAAGTCTATAATGAAAACAGGAATCCTAAAACTTCAAAGCCCACAGGTCCAGGCAGGAAAGACTGGCAATAACTGTCAAGGCCATGCCCCAAACTGCATATTTTTGACAAGAAAATTCTTTGTTCAGCCATTGTCTAGAGAAATAGCCTCCACTCTGGCAAAGAAATATGTTTTCCTTACTTCTCCTAGGTAAGACAATGGTAAGCTCTTTTCAGCTAGCCTTCGTGGCTCTACACTTATACAACTGGCTACAGGAGACGGTTTCCCTTAAACTTGTTCTTACACAAAAAAAGAGTAGTATAGTTCAGACATTAGAAATCAACTCCACAAGGCAGACACACAACCCTGCCAACTCAAAAAGAAACTGCTGCTATACAATCTAAGTCATAAGTGGGATGTGCTAAGAGCATTCCCTCACACATGTTCTTATTTAAAGAACAAACACCGGAATTCAGATGACTGGACTCTTAGAGCATCAGACAAACTCAGGTGCTCTTCATCTCTATCCTTGTGACCAAGGAGCACATGTCCACTGCTGAACCTAGACCTATATACCATTTCTAATCCACATTCAATCCTTGCTATTGTAATTAACTCAATAACAAGATCTCAGTTAACCCATTCATACCATAATTATATAGTACTCAACATTTTTACCTTGTGAGGGTAAGAGTGTCATCATCTAGCTGTTCAAGTCATCCAAGTGTGTCAACCCTGCCCAGCCAATCCCATCAGTCCTTCAATCAGATACTGTCTAAATTCTGCCTCCTGCAGAGTGCACAAATCCATCTACAATTTCCACCACTAGTCCCTGAGTCTAAACTACCATTATCTCTTGCCTCTATACTTGATTCTTTCTAAATAACTCTCTTCTGCAATAAATGTGATCTCCAAAACTGGCCCTGTTAAGTAGAACAAAAACAATTCTCTAATACCAGAAAACTGAAATAACTGTATTCCACCTGAGCACAATCAAATAAAGTTACCTATCAACAGCAACAGAAACTACAGAAAGGATACAGACTCCTAAAGATTCAACAACATACTGCTGAATAAGTGAAATCAAAATACAAGAAATCAAAAAGGAAATAAAAAGATTCCTCCTATGACTAAGGAGGTCAGAGACTTTGGAGAAGAGACTAATGCTATTATATTAAACAGCTATGATGTTAACCTTCCTTTAAAACATTTGTTTGTTCACTCAGGTGTTGCTCCCAACTTTGGTCAGAGAGATCTTTTTTGCAGTGGCTGTGAGTGGACTTCTCACCCCATTCACGCAGAGAACATAACAGCAAAGTAGGGAGAGATGAGGAAGAGCTGGGAGCTGGGAGCTGGGAACTGCTAACTTCTGGACACGCCATGGCTGATGCACACATCTCCCATCACTGTGCTCACTGCACAGAATCGAGCCAGCCACACTTCTAGCATCAAAGGAGGATGGGCCCCAACCTTGGAGGAGCTGTTGGAGGCTGATGGTTATAAGGAAGAGGAGTCATCCGCCTTTGAGGATGTCACTGGTAGGCTGTCCATACACTAGTGGATGGTCCCACACCTATGTTCATATGAGAAGCACAAATTTGGCTCAGAGGGTTACTAATAACAATTACAGAAAAAGGAGGCAATGAAATTGAGAGGGAGATGGAATACGGGACACTAGGGGAGCTGAAGGTAGACAATGATGGATGGGCATGATCAAAATAAATTATCTAAATATATGAAATTATCATCAAATAGAATATATTATTTAAAAAATAAAAATGATAATTACACAGAAAGCATAAAACAGAAATTAGAAATCTCATACCAGAGCTAACGACTAAACTATTACCTTCTTAGATATTTCCTTCTACACATCCAAGTAAATGACTCATCACCAATGAGGCCTATGATGGCTACTAGAAATCATCTTTGTATTTGGTGGGAGTTTGAATAGGTTTGGCCCCCACAGAGTCATGTGTTTGAATGCTTAGCCATTAGGCACTATTAAAAGGTATGGTCTTGTTTGGAGTAGGTGTGGCCTTGTTGGAGGAAGTTTGTCACTATGAAGGTGGGCACTGATGTGTCCTCAAGCTCTGCCCAGTGGGAAATCAGAGACCCCTGGTTGCTTGCCGAAGACAGTCTTCCCCTGGCTGCCTACAGATCAAGGTGCTGCTTGGCTAATCCAGCGCCATGTCTGCCTGCATGCTGCCATGCTTTCTGTTATAATGTTAATAGACTGAACCTCTGGAACTGTAAGCCAACCCCAATGAAACGTTTTCCTTTACAAGAGTTGCCTTGGTCATGCTGTCTCTTCACAACAATGAAACCCTAAGACAGATTTCTTGGGAGTTTTTTTGGGCACTGTAATTTGTTTGGTTTCATTTTACTTTTGATACAAGGTATTACTACATAGCCAGGCTGGCCACAAACTCACAGTCCTCAGCCTCAACTTCCTGAGTGCTAACAAACTGTCTTTTAAACTTTATCTCAACTTTTAGTTTCATCTCAGTGCTCTCAAAATAGCTGCACAGGATGCTTTTGTACGGGTACAGCATAACTGCTTAAGCTACTTACCTACTGACTAACATAGAATCCTATTTTATGTGATGCTGCCTGTTATTTCCAGATTCAGCATGCTAATCCTTGGAGGAACTGGCTTTAAGCAAACTGGCTTCCAGTGAGCTTACGTAAGAATGATGTTGGAGGAGAGTGCTAAAGTTCCTAAAGAACATCATCTACCTTTTCAAGTAAATTCCCCAGCAAGCTCTCCCAAGGAGACTAGTGATTAAGCATATATACAAAATCCACAGTAACAGCAATGTGAGTCATTTTATGTCCTTTCATTGATTGGCTTTCTCAACCAAATGGTAGCTACAAAATCTGTTGTAGCGATTAAATTGACACTTGTAATACTCACACACATCTAGCAACATTTAAAGTAAAAGTAAAAGAACTATACAAACATATGCTGGTATCTTCAAAGGTTCTCTTAACAGATGAGAAGTTTAATTTTAAAGGTTGCTTATAACACTTCTTAACGCACCTGTTAAGTTTAATTATTATTTCAATAGCTTTAATGTACATAGTATTTTAAATAGATCACATACACTTAGTTCAGTTATACTATAATATGATATAAATTACATTAGTGCTTCAATTTTTAGCAGGTAAAACATCAGATATGATGTGTATATGTGACATTTTTGTTAATTTGTTTGTTTTTTTTTTTTCACAAGAAAAACATGTTTTAAAGAATATGGCATAGGAAGGTACTTCATTATATTAGCTGATAGTACAAATGGGTTCTAAAGAATATATTAAGTGATGATCTCATTGTGCACAACTCTCAGAGTGTGCCTATGTAAGCCTATATGGATAGGCTATTGCTTCCAGACTGTGAAACTGTACAGTTTGTCACTACACTAAATACTGCATCAAGTAGAACAAAATGGCATTTATAGCTCTAAGCATACGTAAACACAGAGCAGGTGCACAGCAGAAGCAGAGTCTAGAGATGAGTGTGTTTGTGCAGGGTTCTTGCTTACACGGAGCTGGGAGGTCTCTGTGACTCACCAAGTACTGGCATTGGTTTTGAAGTTACTCAAGACTTTGAATACTGTTCACTTTAGCCCCACCAAATATATGAATTTTTCCAGTTTAGTTTTTTTGTAAAACCTCACCTCTTAGTCAAGGGCTCCACAATGTCAGGACCATCAGCTTTGCTACTTCTGCACCTCGTCAGAGAATGGTTTTCAGTGGCTCTAAGATGTGAGCAACTGCCACCTGTCATCCCACAATAACAGGACCTCCCTAAATGACTTCCCAAGAGCCTACCCAGGGCTCTCCTTGCGGGAGTGACTCCCTTTACTGACATATGTCAGGATCTTTTCTTGGTTTGTTCCTTTCTACATAACAGCTTTCCTTGGAAGCAGATAGGCATAGATATTCTGCTCCATTACATAAAACCCACTGGAGCAGGGTTCACGATTTCAGACTTCCTGAGAAGCCCACTAAGGTCTACCCAAGCAACTACACTACCATTCACTGTGAATGCTCTTGGGAGTTCTTTTTATTTTCTTGCAGTTACCTTTCTCTTCCTGCTCTTTTAGTTTTTTGTTCAATAAGTAATAGGATTTTTTCAAATCCATAATAATTATAAAACAACAATCATACACAGGCTTTGTCAATAACCAGTCATCATTAATAATCACTTGTCCCCTTCACAGACATTTTCTATTTGGTTATATGTCTCAAGCATACTTTTTTTTAAAAAAAATATTAACTTATTAGACAGCAGAATATAACTTTTGGGAGTTGGTAATCCCCTACTAGACAACAACTCAGACAACAAGTGCTCTCACTGACTGAGCCCCATACTTAAGTTTTTAATGTAAAAAGGAAATAATAATATTGTCACTTGCTTTTTAACATAATATACATCTTTTCATATCAATATGCAATAATATCAATTGGTGTTTTAGAAAAAAATTTTATGGATAGCCAATAAACAGACCTGTTTTGTATACACCACCGGCAGAATTCATTCTTCACTCCATCAGAAATGCTGACCTTGACTGTCAGTATCTTCAAATTCTCTCCTCGGTTAATGGCCAGAATCTGACAGAAACATATGAAAGAGACTGGTAGTCAATGAAGCAATGATACACTTAAGTCCACATCTATGAACAAATCAAGTACCTATCTAACCAAAACAGGCTTGTTTTTATTATTTACAAAGCAATGTATTAAAAACAATTTGTTTATACTTTCTTCAAATTACATGTCTTTCTCACAAAGAAAATCCTAACCGGGGCTGGGAAAAGTGTTTGAACATAAGAGAACCACACACCTACACTGAGGCAAGGGATAGAGACTTGTGCCTGTAATGACAGCACCACGGCGGCAGAGACAGGGAGTAGCTTACTGGTCAGCCAGCCTAGCCAAATCCATAAGCACCATGAGAGACCTTATTTCAAAACTAAGATGAGAAGCTAGAGAGACGGCTCAGGGGTTAAGAGCATTTGCTACTCTTTCAGGACTTGAGTTGGGTTCCCAACATCCATGTCAGGCAGCTCACAACTGCCTCTGACCCTAGCTCCAAGGGATCCTACTGCCATCATCAAGCAAACACATAAGAATATACACATGTACTCCCTAAAATCCACTGATACATTGAATTATGTCAACTGACTAAAAGAGCTCATGATCACCTCAACAGATTCAGAAATATCTGATAAAATTCAGCAGCCCTTCCTGAAGAAAATACTCAACAGAGTTGAAAGTACTTTTTTTAAACATGAGAAATCAGAGCTTGGGGCAAAAACTGAAGCTAGAACTATGTAGTCAGATACAGCAGAATTACTACACAAAGTAACAGTAAAGAAGAAAGACTGAAAACAGCATAGGAAGTGGTTCAGTGGGTCAACAGACAAGAACAAGGATGAAAGTGAGGTCTCCTGAGAGGGTGCAAAGGCTGAGGGGTAAAGTCAGGACCTCACTAAGGGCTTATCTGCAGAAGAACAAAGCCAATGTGGGATGGATCAGTGAACTTGGCAGACAGCAGTGACCCAGGGCCTCTCGTCACATTATCCATCTATCTCCTGAGGTTCATATGTTCACACAGTTACACGAAAGATGAAAAGCATAGTTTACTACCACACAGGCTAGAAAGCCATCTGCTACCCAGTAGTACCCCTATGGCACACACAAACCTAAAAGGCTGTTAAAACACAGTACTTTTCAAAAGAATGTTCTAAACTACTCTATTTTGTCAGACTTGAGTACTCTCATCTCCAGAAGCCTGTATCAGTCACAAATTTAAATCCAATCACTAAGGTTTTTTTAAATTCAAGTACTCAGATATCACATGTATGAAATAAAATATTGTTTAAATTCTCTCTCTCTCTCTCTCTCTCTCTCTCTCTCTTTTCTTTTCCTTCTCTATGACACACACAGGCATAAAATTAAGATAACAAGGTCATTTTTGCAAAATGAATTTAGTAAATTTATATAGTCATTGATGCATTTTTAGATATGCTGGTGTATGTGAGTCTATGTCTATCTCTCCCTCTCCTCTGTGTCTGTGTGTGTAAGTGTGTGTGTGTGTTTGTGTGTTTACTGAGAACTGAAAGCCAGAGCCTCCCACATTCTACAACCACTTTATCAGAAGTATACCCTCAGCTCTCACTGCAGATAGTATTACAAATCACTGTTTTTAGTATCTTATATTTGTAGTTTATAACTAGGTAAAATACACTCCATTGCGCCTACAGTTTAAAATTACTGAAATTATGTGTTTCATCACCTATGACAAATACAGTCAACAAAGAAGTAACACAAGCAACTTTAGACATAATAAGAGAATGTGGCAGGGGAGGGGCTGGACAGTGTTAAAATCACTTGCAGCTCTTACAGAGGACCAGAGTTTGGGTCCCAGAACCTACATGGAGGCTCATAACCATCAGACTCTAGTTCCAAAGACTCTCATGCCTTCCTTTGGCCTCTGTGGGCACCAAGCATGTCAAGTGGTACATATATATATATGCAGACTGTCTTAGTTAGGGTTTTACTGCTGTGATCAGACACCATGACCAAGGCAACTCCTATAAAGGATAACATTTAATTGGGGTTAGCTTATAGGTTCAGAGGTTCAGTCCATTATCATGAGGTGGGAGCATGGCAGCACCTAGGCAGGCTTGGTACAGGAGATGCTGAGAGTTCAACATCTTCATCTGAAGGCTGTTATGAGACTAATAGCCTCCAGGCAGCTAGGACAAGGGTATTAAAGCCCATGCCCAGAATGATACACCTACTCCAACAGGGCCACACCTACTCCAATGAGGCCACACCTCCCAACAGTGCCACTCCCTGAGCCAAGCATATACAAACCATCACACAGACAAAACATTTATACACATAAAAATAAAAATTAAAGTCTTTTAAAAAATAGTGAATGATTTCAAATCTTCAAGGTCATGCTATCTTTATACATCAAACCCACCACACCATAAATACACAAGAGGTATTTGTGGGATGAATGAAGACGTTTCATGTCATGTTACAATGAGAAAAGGGTAAGTTTCATGTTTATGTAACCATATTTTTTAAAGTTGCATTTTAGATTCAAATAATTATTAACATGAAAGGTAAAGAACTCTAACAAGTTTCATTAGGCTCTCTTCACAGCTATAAAATATAGATAGAAAAAATACATTTTAAAATGATTAGTGAGGACTTTTTTGTTGGTTTTTTTTTTGTTTTTGTTTTTTAAGACAGGGTTTCTCTGTGTAGCCTGGGCTGTCCTGGAACTCACTCTGTAGACCAGGCTGGCCTCGAACTCAGAAATCCGCCTGCCTCTGCCTCCCAAGTGCTGGGATTAAAGGCGTGCGCCACCACTGCCGGGCTAGTGAGGACTTTCATGTTGGGAGAACACTCACAGTCTCCTAATGCAAACCACCCCCTTGCCAAACCACTCAAAAGAACCATAGAACCAATAAAAAGAATAAATGAAACAACACGGGGCATCTTTAGCATTCATAGGATACAGAATTAGACTGGGAACAAATTTCTCAAAAAAAAAAAAAAGAGAGAGAGAGAGAGAGAAAAGCCCAAAACAAACAAACAAAAACAAAAAAAGAGAAAGAAAAAAATAGTATTCATATATCAGGTGCACGACACTATGAATCACTATACATCATACATGTGGTAAAGAATGTACATTTTGTACTGTGAACATTTTACTACAATTAAATTTCAAAAAAGAAAATGAATTATGACTCTGCAGCAAAATAAAACCTATGGGAGTCTGTCTCTACCAGACCTGCTTCACATGCCGTATTAGTGCTGTTAAGGCTGGAATGAAAAGACACTAACCCATGACTCATAACCATGTCAAGAAATAATGAACACTAGGTATGACAACTACTTTGTTAAGAAAGCCAGTGCTTATGCCAGGCGGTGGTGGCACACGCCTTTAATCCCAGCACTTGGGAGGCAGAGGCAGGAGGATTTCTGAGTTCGAGGCCAGCCTGGTCTACAGAGTGAGTTCCAGGACAGCCCAGGCTATACAGAGAAACCCTGTCTCGAAAAAAAAGAAAGCCAGTGTTTTTGACTGTCATTTGTAACACCTCTCTTGCCGCTGTGCTAGTTAAATCACATGCTGCATAGTACATAGCCTATGAAAACATTTAGTAAAAGAAGTAAATATATACTTAGATAGATAACCTGAAAGATGAAATTAGAAGGCTGAGCTACAATGGCTATGGTTCATAAAACCAAATGGGACCAGACACACTACTCTAAATCAGGCAGTGGTCTATAGTTATCTTGGGAATGTCTGTGCTCACACCTAAGCACACAGGAAGCAGGGTCTAATGGATGTCACCAGCCAGAAACAAGTCATGTGAATTACCACACTGTCAGCTCTCTTTAATTTTTCAGCGTCAGTAACTCTTCTGGGTCTTTGGTTCTCCATTTGAGAAATCAAGAAACTATGACATTATACAAATTTTATACAAACTAGTAAATAAAATAGTGGACATAAATTCTTAATAAAGTATTATCATTACTATCAGCATGCAGAGCCTTATTTACCTGGTGATGGTGGATGTTTCTTATGTTGCAAGAAAAGTTCTGGTAAAGCTGAAACTTATCAACTTCTTTCTCATTTACTTTTTTTGAGGATACTTTTGCAAGAGATGACTGGATACAAACGTATCTATGTTTACACCTGGTCAGATACACAAATATTAAAAAAGGAACAAGCATTTATTTATGTGTGCTTTACATTTTACAAATTTATATAAAAAGGATAGAAAAAAGTTAAAACTATTACCAAATCAGATTTGGTTAATGATGCCCAAATAAGAAATTAGCATTACTAATCCATCAAAAGGACTCTGCCAGCCCATCACCCTTTAAGCTCAGCACAGGGAAACTTGGTGAGTTTGAGGACAGCATGGTCTATATAGTAAGTTCCAGGGCTGCTAGGGCTACATAGAGAAATCACATCTCCAAACAAGCAATCATACTAGCATATACCCTGAAGATCAATTTATATATCAATATAAACCATCCAAAATGCCTGACTTCAGATAGTATCTACCGACACAGAAGGCTGAAATAATTGATGGTACTCAGATCAAACATCTGCAATTGTGCACTCACAGTCAACTTAAAAGTTAAAAAGAAGGGGTAAAAGGGAATGAATACCAGGAAAAGTCATAAAACTGGTTCAGTGTTTAGATAGACAGCTCAGCTGTTAAAGACTAGGCTCATGACCAAAACGACAAAACTGGCAGAGGAAGGGAAAAGGGAGAGGGGAGAGGGGAGGGGAGGGGAAGGGAGAGGGGAGAGGGGCGAGGGGGAGGGGAGAGGGGAGGAGAGGGGAGAGGGGAGAGGGGAGAGGGGAGAGGGGAGAGGGGAGAGGGGCGAGGGGAGAGAGGGGAGAGGGGCGAGGGGAGAGGGGAGAGAGGGGAGAGGGGAGAGGGGCGAGGGGAGAGAGGGGAGAGAGGGGAGAGGGGAGAGAGGGAGAGGGGAGAGAGGGGAGAGGGGAGAGGGAGAGGGGAGAGGGGAGAGGGGAGAGGGGAGAGGGGAGAGAGGGGAGAGAGGAGAGGGGAGGAGAGGGGAGAGGGGAGGAGAGGGAGAGGGGAGGAGAGGGGAGAGGGGAGGAGAGGGGAGAGGGAGGAGAGGGGAGAGGGGAGGAGAGGGGAGAGGGGAGAGAGGGAGAGAGGGGAGAGGAAGGAAAAGGAAAGACTTTAAATTAATGTGTCTCTGCCTCTGCCTCCCTAGTGCCACCACACGTGGCTTACTATCTCATTTTAAATGAGATAAAAACAGAAAGCCCAAAAAGGCTCTGCCAAAAGCACTCATTCCATCAAACTAGACTGGGATGCTACCCATAAGCCAAGAACTAAAATACACTTCTGATCTGTATTTTTGCTCACACCTAGCATCACACATTGCAGAGGCAACCCTACCACAGGTGTAGTGTAGTGACTGGTTTGTCAATCTGACTGGACAATGAAATTAGTAAGGCACCCCCAGGACCAGCATGCCTCTAAAGGTACTAACCAAAGAGGAAGGACCAGGAAATTCCAGCATGGAAGTGGACAGCACCATACCATGAAGAGGATGGATTCCACACAGATGATTGAGTAAAAGGGGGAAAGAAGCCAGCCAGGCGGCCGGCTGGCCAGCACGGCGTTCCCTGGCCCAGGTTTCCTGGCGGCCACTATGTGAGCTGCTCAGCTCCACAGACCATCTTTACCACTATGGTCTAAGCCCCTGAAGCTGTAAGTCAAAATCAAAGTTTCCCCCCATTAAGCTGTTTGTATCTGAGATTTTACCACAATGATACAAGGAGAACAAAACGGGTAAATACCGGAAATACACTGAGCACACAGCATAATCCCCGTGTTTGAAAAGCAATGCCCCTACTCTAAAATAAACACAAATCCCGCTCCACGCTCACATACCACTAGTTTTTAAACTGTGTCATCAGAGCCTCCGGTGGAGTGGCCTACAATAGAGATGTCAAGAAGGCAGATCTCCAGGCACCCTGCTTAGAATCCAATTAAAACAACTTTAAATAGAACCCTAGTTCTATTGTTTGATCAAAGAATTGTACTAAAAAAAAAAAAAAAAGCCCAAAAACCAAATTTTTTAAATGAACACTGGGTTAGCACTATCAACAGTTAATAGCGTAAGTCCCACAAAACAGAAAGCTAAAAGACAAATTACTTACAAGTCCCGAATAAAGTCGAGTGTATCTTTGTCTTTAGCAATCATGTCTGCTAAAATATGCTGTACTCCTGTTTCAATGTCCTTGAGCTCAGAAAGGCCTTTAGAAGGGTAGAGGGAACCAGAAGCAGATATGAGATGGGCTGTAAGGTCTATAATTAAACACATTAAACTAAATTCCAGTTCATAAATTCTTTCATTAGCAAACTTAGGAGAGAAAAAGCGTAGTGAGAGTGACTTGCTTCCATACCCAAAGAAACGAGTTCCCAGAAGCAGTGCTGCAGGCCCTTTCCTAACAGGCCTTGCAGTGAGAATGCAGTTTTGGACTTATCTGGTTGACTCATGGTTCCACCACTTAACAATCCTGGGACCTAGAACAGGTTATTAGCATTCCTTGTCTCAGTTTCCTATAAATATGGAGTAATCATTATCTCCCTCATGTAGTTACAAAAATTAAGTGTTGTAAGAACCAAGTCTGAATCAATCATATTCCAAGACATGTAATTTTATGGGTTACAAAATTTTGCCCTCTCAAGCAATTTAATTAATAGTGCTATTTGAGCATGAGGCATTACCATGTTGTAAGTGACCCATTTGAATTTCCCAAATCTCACAAGACAATAGTAGGCATTCATCTTGATGAAACCATCTACAGGCAGCACATGAAACCCTTGCAAGCACTCTCCACTGGCCGGTTACAGCCATGGTTCTGATTCAGCAGGCCCGAGGTATTTCCTGTGCTCACAGAGAGCATCTGCCTTGCGCTCTTTCATTTCTCCCATCTTCAGTGTTGTTTTGCTGATTTAAATCAAAGCTTTATCTACAGAAGCACTGAGTGTCATGTATGTCTTTCTATGAACACAGTTTCCATGAGTAAAAGGTACAAAAACCAAAGAGAACAGCACAACAGACTTATTTGAGCATAATTAATAAAGATAAAAATACTTGGTGTGTTATAATAATTTGTGGTAACTACTGAAACAATACTTACTTTAAAGAAATAGGAATTAAAATTAATAGAAATTCTATTTACATTTTAAAAGAATATCTCTTGAGAAAACTTTCAGTGCCAAATTACTTTTACAAATAGAAGCCAGTATATGTTAAGGATTCAGAATGTCTACAGTATGTACTCATGTACTACTAGATGGATCATGAGCTAAGAAAACTATTCACCTGGAGCCTGAAGCACCTCAGAGCATCACTACACAGAAAAATTACAACAGCAGGCTGAGAACTCAGTAATAAAAGTGGCTTACAATGAAAACCATTACTGAAAGCTGCAAACAGAAAGTACAAGTTTGCTACAACAAAGGGACTTTGAAAACTCTCATCACACTGGAGAACACCATTTGGAAGTCTTAGGCACTCAGGGAATGTTTATAATTAAAATTACACTCGTCTAAGGACTGTCCTTGGTCAAAAATATAGATTCTTGGACGACAAGGAGCATCACAGATGATTCTGACAAAAGCTTTTTAAAGTCTCTGCGAGGGAGAGTAGCTGAGTTGCCTCTCCTTGTGGTACTGGGTCTCAGCAGGAGGAAAAAATTACCAGAGTAACTTGGGCAGCCTTTTCTCATATTGCATGCCTGCGTGCTTAACCAGAACGACCAGAAGCTGTCTACATGTTTGAAAAGCCCCAGTCCCAGTTGCTCTTTCAGGCTTACTACAGCCTGCAAGGTGAGCATTTTGGTAAAATCAAGAGAGAAGGAAAACCTAAGCAGAGAAGCAGATAATAAGATCTCCATAGCAACAGAGCTGGACATGCTTTGCAATAACAACTGTGACTGTAAAAGGACACTGAAAAGCCAATGTTTCTTTACACTTTCTCTGTACGCAGGCCTTCTTGTAGCTCAGAGCCATCAGGCCCTCCTCAGCACAGAGATGCCTGGACTCCAGGGCAAAGTCATCTCTGGTACAGTATAGGTTTTCATTCCGATCAAATTCTTAGTCTGTAGTGAGTAAGAAATTTCTTCTACTGAAGAAAAAATATATATCTGGTTTCTAAAAATATTTCTAGGAAGAATGTGGGAATGATTAAAATACTTCTTTAGGAAAACCTCACAGTAATAGAGTTGAAAGTGATCATATGTATGTGTAGAGCATAAAAAGTGAGGGGAATGAGAACAAAGAAACATTTAACAAAGGTTTAAAAGCAGCATGGTAGTTGGAAAGAGAAATGCCCCCATAGGCTCAGGCATTTATGCTCAGTGCCCCGTTAGTGGCCTTGCCAGAAGGCCACTCACTGGGACAAGTACTGAGAGTTCAAAGCCTCACCCTACACCCAGACTGCTCGGTGTGCCCCACTTACTGTTGGCTGCTGCTGTGGCCATGCTCCTGCCACCACAGCTCCCTGTCGGGATGGACTCTCATCCCTCTGGAACTGTAAGCTAAAATAAACTTTCTCCGAGAAGTCGCGTTTGTTCAAAAAAGTCCTGACAGACAGTACATAGTTATCTGGAATTAACCATAATTCTCTATATTTGTGATTAGAATCAACAAGTGACTGAAGCCCAGACCAAGTCCTGCTGTGTCTGTAGGAACCACAGGAACCTGCTAGGTCTGAGCTAGTCGTGTGACCTGAAGTGTCAAAGCCTGCTGTCAACCATCATGTAACCCGTGTCATCATATGTGACCATCAGAAGGGATATGATCAGGACTTATGTTTACGCCCTAGACCAGTGATGCTTTCAACCTTGGCCAAAGAAGTATGTTTTGCAATGACTTTATAAAGCCTGTAGAGACTCATAGGTAATAAAAGTGCTGAGAGTGAGTGGGCCCTGCATATCTACCCACAGACCTCAGAAAACAGAGAAAGGGGCAGAAAGAGCACAAGAGAGGGAAGACAGAGAGGAGTGCTGTGAAATGCTGTGCTGGGGACAAGACACGGCCACTGTACTCATGAATCCCTGCAGCTGTGGTTACGCACACACGCTCAGGCCAAGAAGACCCGTCTGTATTGCAGTAGGTAGCAATAATGGACACAGTGAGCCACACAACAACAAAACAAAAATAATAATAAAAAACAAAACCCAAGGAGGAGACATGAGGAACGATGGTGGGAGGAGGCCATGTTGAGGGGTTTCCAGAGGAGTGAGGGGTGATAGAATCACAGTATATATGGATGAACTGTCAAAGAGCAAAGAATTTATTTGGAGATACAAGTATCAAGACCTGTGTAGTAGGAATGCAGTATACCTGGGAACTAAAGAGACCACTGTACCAAAGAAAACAGGAAACGGAAGGTAAAGAATCAACCCTAAGGACACAGGCAGTCCCCAGCCCAGAAGTGAATCAAGGCTACTAAGGCTCATCTGTCATTAAAATATGAAATGCTATCTGCAAAAGCAATATGGAGCTGCTGAAGGAAACGCATGCACAGGACTCTGGGTTCAGTCCCCAGATCCTTGCCCAGAAAGGAGATGAATGGACTTTGTAAGGCTATAACTGAATAAACCATAGTATAGCATATCAAAAACAAAAACCTAAATGCTGCAAATCACTAAAAATATAACTATAAATAAGCATTAAAAACTAAACAAATGTGGATTGTACTCATCTCAATCCACCTCTAACTTCAAATAATCCTTTACATTACTGTCCTTTCCTAAACATATTAAAATGTATATGGTTCTAGAACAGGTAGTTTGTAGTTTACAGATATAAATACTCATTTTTTAAAAAACACAAATTCAATGGGCTAGAATATGGTTGATAAGCCATATTTCTCTATAGTTAATACACAGCATGGATTTTGTTATCACAGACTGCCCCCTGTTGACAAGTACATCTCCCAGTTTGAAAAATCAACAGAAAGTCGAAAGAAACTACAACTGGGATGGAGAAACACAGGGATGGAGAAAGTTGGAGCTGACCTGCAGCTGCCCGGGCTACAAACCCTGTGAGTGTAATGTGCGGCAAGAGGACTACAACCCACTCCACAGCACACTGGGATCTGCTAAGGGAGTAACGCAGCTGCTCTTACCACCAAACAAAGAAAAGCAGCTGTGTAAAATGACAGACATATTCATTTGATCTCAGGTCAGTGCTGTCTGGCTACAAAATTCATTTCATATGCATATATATCTAGACAATGCCTATCTTAATACATACAATTACTAAAACATAAAAGAATCAGTGGTTTTTGAGAAGTCTGTCATTTCTACTTGAAGATGAGGCAAGAAAACTGCAGGTTCAAGTCCAGATGAAGAGCAAGGCTCCAGAGAATAACCTTTAAACCTTTCTCCTGTCCCTTGTCTCATTCTCTCTCACACAAAGGCCAGAATACATTTGGAAGAAATTTTAGAAAAAGCCCCCTTATTACTTAGGAAAAAGTGTTAAAAGCAGAAGCCAATTTGTTCTTTGTGTATGCCAGAAGTATTCTTTTTGAAGAAGAAATCTGAGTTACATGATTTTAAAAAGGCAGAAATAAAATAAAAGCTTTGAAAGATAATAGAAGAATCTTTATAACCTTGGGATATAGAGGGATTTCATTTAAAAGTAAAAACATCATTATCTTAAAAGATTAATAAGTTAATTTAAAAAAAAGAAAAAAACCCGAGACCTATTTACTGAAGGAAGCCCAAGTAGGAACTGGGAAATATATGTTGTAAAAACGTCTTAGAGACACCTGTAAATGAAGAAAGAGAAGCAGCAGAGAGTGGGGAGGTCACCAGAAGCAGAAGATTGGCCAGGACCTGTTTGTTTGCATCATTTTTTCTTCATCTGTTCATTACATTAACAGACATTTGTACAACCATGGGTGAAAACATGTTGAGTGTAGGGAGTTGCATTCTAAAAGTAGAGCAGCAGCAGGCTCCCATCTTCTGGAAGCTCGTACCTTTAACATCAGGCCTGATGTAAGACAGCAGGTTGAGCTGCCCCGGGTTCTCCAGCAGAGTCCACGCTGCTCCTTCTAGCCCAACTGTTTTGCTCTCTGGGCTTTGGTGCCCTTGCTCCCCATTTTATATGGAGCAGACTAGGGAAAAGGCAGAATATATCACAAGAGTCTGTTTTACAAAGCCAAAATCAAAACAGGGATGCAGGACTAGAGGACATAGTGAAAATACCATAGACATCCTTCTCTGGTCTGTCCTGTCCCCTCAGAGATGAACTCTATTAGCTAGCCAAGACTATAGGGGTGCTTTGTGTCAAAGCTTTATCTTCATGATTTTCTATGTGCTTACTTCATTCTCTCCTTGCATTTACTCATCTTTAAAACTCATCATCTGGACTGCAAGGTCCTGTTATAGTTAAACTTATTTCATATAATACTTCTTTTACTACTACTCCTACTATTACCACTACCACCACTACTATTACCACTAAACCTCTCTCTGTCTCTCTCTTCTTCCTCCTCCTCCTCTCTCCTTCCTTTTCCCCTCCCTCCCCGACCCACCACCTGCTGGCTATAGTAGTATGCTGAAGGTCCACAGCACTTCCCTGATGATAATGATTTTCAGTCTGGATCTTGCCCAAACCCCCTTCTACAATTACTATTCATCACCTCGATCACAAACCTCCTTCCTCCTAATCCACTTATGTTACCTTCAGATTTTCTTCAGAGGTCTCTGATGATTTTTTTCAACATGTTCTCTAGATTCTGACTTATATTTCAAAAGCTGCTATTTCCCAGTGGTCATATTGACCTGCTTGTTCATAATCCCCTCCTAAAGTGAATTCTTCCAGTCTTATAGCTTCTAACATAAGCCTACCAAAGAAACCATGAGGGGCTGCTGGCTTCTATGAATACCAAGTCCCTTATAGAAAATGGCCTGGGGCTTCCATACTTATAGGAACTACCCATACTTATAGTACTACCCGTGTACTGCTTCCTATAAGCTTAAATCATCTCTAGATTACTTATAATTAAGACAATGTAAGTGGTATGTGGACACTTCTTAGGTTATATTATTTAGGGGAGGGTAATTTTTAAAAGTATGTACTTGTTGAATACAGACAATGTTTTCTACCCATGGTTGATGGAGCACACAGATGTCAAACCAACAAGTAAACAGAGTGCCAACTGTTTTAGCTAGAGGCTGAAGACATTCATGTGTAGATCTCCAGTTCTGCCATCTTCCCTGCACTCCATGCTTGTAAAACCTACTCTCCTTCCTTCCTTGACTAGAAATTCTTTGAGGACAAGGATTATTTACTACAATGCCCATAAGTGTAAACCCAAGTTCCTAGCACATACAAAAAGGCATCCAGTAAATATGCATTAGCTAAAAGATAAAATCCCTACTGAATTAAATAACAGCGGCTGGTGGCTTTAGCTTTTATGTCTTAGTCTTCCTTAGTGATAAAAAGATCCTAAATCATGAACATTCAGGCATTACATTAAAAGACAAAGTTCCTTACCACATGCTCTAGTTCTTCAAATGTTTTACAGTTCAACAAGGCTTGTAGCAAGCACTCAGACATCTTCCCCTCCTTCTTAATTTTCTGGATTCTACTATGAACCTTCTTTGCAACATCCCTGAAATTAAAAACTTACATAATATATACAATCTCTACGTCCAACCTTTCTTCGCAAGGCTAGCTCACACTTAGAGAAGTTTCAGGGAAAGGAAAAGGGAACTCTAAACAGTTTTATCTTTGACTCATTTGACAGTAACTTCATCACCAAATATGTTAGTGTGCATTTCTGAGAAAGAATAATCTACAAAAACACAATAAAGCTATCAGGATCAGGTAATTAATGCTGATCCATCACTGTCTTCTCTTCGCATACCTGATTCGTGGTAGCAACAGTGACGACAATGGACTCTCCCCACAAGATGGATAGCTGTCAGATAGAGTCTCTCTGGCTAAAGCAATGTTCCAGTCTTCTCCTAGATTTTCAAAGTCTCCATAGTTTGAAATGCTTCCTGCCAGTTACCTTGCAGTGTCTCAAAGTCTGGTCTCCCAGATGTTTCTGTACAGTTAAACCCTGGGGCCTGCTGGTGAGGATCTCAAACTAATGACACTGCTCTTCTCACTGTATCTCACTGAGAGGCAAGTGATTCCAGGGCAGCCTGTGACTGACAGAATGTCATCTCTTGAGGAAACAACACAGGTTTCCAACATCAGCACTTTTTCCCCTTGTAACTAACGTGTGTTTTGTGGAGGGAGCCTTTGAGACTATCTCATTCCTCAGTAAGCTTCCGATGTACGCACTGATTTACTCCTATCGCTTAGACTTTGGGTTATTCAGTGCTTATAATCCACCACTGTGACTTATCTTACTGCCCAAATTATCACTGGCTTAGCCAGAAGTAACCCTTTCAAGCTAAGTACTGGGAGCTTCTGACTTGTCCCTCTCACTCTCTAGCACAAGACACCCCAGCTCACCTTTTACTTTCCATCCTGAGCTCGTAAATCCTAAGACTGAGCATCAGGAAGCATCTGACCACTACTGTGCTCACTGACTCTGCAGCAAGGCTGCTCAGGACGAGCACACTCAGCACACAGAACTGGCTTCTAAATACTATTCTCTATTGACAAAGAACTGGGGTTCCAAAGAGAGGACATGATTCTAGGAATCAAGGTAGATGAGTCAGTACACAGCTAGGCAAGAGGATGGGGCAGGCACAGCAGAGGAGGGGCAGGCATAGCAGGGGAGGGCCAGGCACAGCAGAGGAGGGCCAGGCACAGCAGTTCTTCTAGTTTTCAACAATTATTTTTCATTGTGAGTGTGCAATCCTGCTGTCCGTGTCACACATGACATCTTATCTCATCACCTATTCATATTTACAAAATCTGCTCAGCAACGGTACTGATTCAGGTAGCATGAAGGAGGATTATGTATACATTCATACATGTATTAAGGAGGAGCATGTATACATTAATCCAAGGCTCTCTACTTCAAGTCTCTGCTGCTTTGATTTCCCTACAGTAATGGGCTATAACCTGGAATTGGGAGCAAAATAAGTCCTTTCTCCCTTAAGTTGTTTTTGTTGGAGCATTTATCATAGCAATAGGAGAAGAAATCAAGATAAAATCACCAGCAATACAGTTATCATTGCCTTCATGATCACATGGCTGACTGGCAGCAGTATCATAAGAGTCATATAGCATCCTCCTCGCCCAGGATAAAAAATAAAACTCAAAATATTCAAAGGAGAGTTTCTACTGAATGCTTATGGTTTTGACTATCATGAAGCTGCAAAACTAAGTCTGTCCACTGTATGCTGAAGACCATCTGTACTGTATGCTGAAGACCATCTGTACTGTATGTTGAAGACCATCTGTACTGTATGTTGAAGACCATCTGTACTGTATGCTGAAGACCATCTGTACTGTATGTTGAAGACCATCTACACTGGCAAGAACTCTCCATTTGGGGACTATGGAGTGGTAAGAGGACAGTGTTGAAGGCTTAGACCAACATTTTCAGTTTCCTGTTGGCAGTCCTGATTCTGCCATTACATCTAATCATTTCAATGGAAAAAAAAATAAAGATGGTCAAGACCTATAGATACATGATCAGGCTAAGCGTGTAGCAGAGGGAGGCCATGCCCTAACACAGCAGACAGACCTGATTCTTTCTGGCAGAAGAGAACTGCATTCAGATGACAGCAATGAGAAGACACAAAGCACCAGAACTGTGCAAACAGCCACTCACTCATGTCCTTGTTTCCAGTCAAGAGCCCACAGTCTGTCTCCTACATGACATCCATCCCCGCTCAGGTTTCTTACCGTAGCTCATCTAGGGTTTGACGAACTTCTCTTAGGAAATCAGCATCAAGGTTATTAATGAGCTCTTTTCGATAGCGTACAACAAAGGGGATTGTGTTGTCATCATTAAAGAGGCGGATAATGTTGGCACAAACCCAAGGTTCAATATTAGTTCTCTCAGATAAAACCTGCAAAGAAAGATAAACAACGATTCAAAATACTGATGCCTGTAATCCCAACCCTTTGAAGGCTGAAACAGGAGGACTGCCAAGAGTCTGAGGCCAGCCAGAGCTATGAAATAAGATCCTATCCGAAATTATCATCATCAACTGATTATTGAAAGTCAGGTCAAAATATCAGAATTGTTTCAAAACAACAGATGCAGTAAACAGCTAAACTCTCTCCAGGCTTGGCTCTTCTCCACATTACCACCAGACCCATGGACAATTATTTAGGACAATCTCCCAGAAAACTAATGGTTCTCTCAACTCTGCATTTGTTAAGTGAAGTTCCTGTCAAACTTACTCATCCTCCACTCTCCTCATGTGCTATCTATTCAAACAGTAATTCAAACTAGAAAAGCCATTCACCTCCAATTCTTAACTCTGGTCAACTCCAATTATAAAATATGTCTTTACTCTCTTCCTTTCTCCCATCCCCACAGCACAGCCTCATTCTAGCCTACATCACTGAGGCAGCCTTTAGCTGCTCTCCTTGAAGGCGCTCCAGTCTCATAAGGAGCACTGTGAACATTGTTTTCAAAATGTATACTAGATCATGTAATTTATTTGGTCAAAACATCACTAATATGCCATGTACCTGGAATTCAAACTCTGTTAGACAGTTAAATAAAAGTTAGCAGCATTGGAAGCCATTGAGAGCAGACCTTCCCTCATGGTTGACACTGGAGCTACCTCCCACTTACCTGGCACAACTTTCCCTCGTTAGGCCTCCTGGCTGAAAGAACAGAATACCTCTGGCCCTGGGAAATATGATCTCATCTGCTTAAAAAATTAGACCATTGCATACTGTTGTTTCTTCCATGGATTAGACCACTGTACACTGTTGTTTCTTTCATGGATTAGACCACTGCATACTATCATTTCTTCTATGGATTAGACCATTGCATACTGTCATTTCTTCTATGGATTAGACCATTGCACACTGTTATTTCTTCCGTGGGAAGCTAACTCAGCTTGCCCTGTCAATCATCTGATAGGAATCCGCTCCCCAATCCCCAGAAAAGCTGATTTCCCTGGAAACGTGGAAAGAGATGGAGAAATAATTATCTCCTTAATAAGACAACATACTTACCCGTCTTCAAAGCCCCGACCCTGATGTACTGACTTGCAGACCTTCCCTGCTAAGCATTTTTTGAGTTCTGAAAGCATAACTTTTCCTTTCTTTCTATGTCTTTTTCTAAATCCCTAGGCATACTGCCCCAGTCTAACCATTTTTCCTTGATAATCTGGGCTTTCTCAATTATTCTCTGAAGCTCACCACATCCTTTAGCCATGAGCTGCCTGCTGGTCTTCATTGTTGAACATGATGGTTGTTCTGAGACCCTAACTCAAAAGACATCTTAAGCTATGCTAATCCAGTGATGATCAAGACATTTAAAAAAAAAAAAAAATCCCAGGAATGAGGACCAGCTCAGTGTAAAGTAGTAAAGTGTTTGCTTAGTCTATATAAGGCCCTGGGTGTAATTCTCAGCAGCACAGATAAATCAATAAATAAAATATAAACCCTCTTTCCAAAAAGCTAACTGGGAAAGAAGCCAGTCAAAACCTGACCTCCCGTTGCTCCAGTCCTGCTGCTGAATCAACTTGTATGTGGTAACTTTCAGAGTCCATGAGCTCTGTGGGCTATACCGGTAGTTCAGTCTACGGTCCTCAGAGCAACAGCATAAGCATTAGCTACAGCCTTGATGAAAATGTATGTTATTAGGCCCCACCTAACATACACTGACCCAGAAACTCTACGGAAGGCTTCCCTGTCTTAGAGAAAAAAGGCAAACACAACAAAACAGCAGAGAGCAACCCGATAGGACGTGGCAAGGCAGAGCAGGAAAACTGAAGTCTTTACGTTTACAGTATTCACAGTAATTCCTTACTTACTTACACGTTTACTTATTCATTTACTTAGTAAAGCAGATATATATTTACTAAGGGAAAGTAAGGAAGAACTGTAGAGAGAGGGAGGGGCCCCAGAAAGACCATGACAATTTTAATGTGGACTTTTACTTTATGATAACTCTAGCTGCTGGAAACATCCAGAAAGATGCCTTCTTGTCTCCAGTGTCCTGAGATCTCTTACATGGGAAACTCTCCTCTGCTCAGGGAGAAAAAAAACATCTGGGCATCAGCAAATCCACTGCAATTGTAATCACCCAGCAACATCTGCACTTTAAAGAGCTAACCTCAAATTCAATGACTCACAAATGAATAAAAGAGAATTTTCTATTCAGTCAGACTTGAACAGCTCCCTTTCGAAAAGCTGCTGATTCTGACTGTTTACCACCTGACCCAAAGAGTTGATTATGTCACTATGTCACATAAAACACTTATGTAAATGTAAAGACAGGAGTGGGGACAATGAATATACACTGCTAGAAATCAGAAAAGAGGTTACAAAAGAGGAAAGGGAGGACTGAAAGGAGTCTGAAGGGGGATGCTGTTGTTCACAGCCCGGAAGTTGTTTGATTACACTTTTGAACATCCTGGACAACTGCATATATGTATGAAATACAACACAGTTTGCTGATGGCTTAAAGCCTCTAACAAACTCTACCAACCAGGTGGGAAGAAAAAGAAGGAGGAGGAGGAAGAGGAGGCGAAAGAGGAAGAAGAAGAGGAAGAGGAGGAAGAAGAGGAAGAGAAGGAGGAGGAAGAGGAGAAAGAGGAAGAGGAAGAGGAGGAAGAGGAAGAGGAGGAAGAAGAAGAGGAGGAAGAAGAGGAAAAGAAGGAGGAGGAAGAAGAGGAAGAAGAGAAGGAGAAGAAAAAAAACCAGTTTTAATCTAGTTAATGTTTCCCAGAGCAAACAGGCTGCATCTAAACAGTGCAGAGCGGCAGTGAGGCCGCCAGCTCAGACACTGGCTCCCTTTCCATTTCGTTTCAACTTCTGCCTTCCCCAGGCACAGCTATTTACTTACATGTCTCTTACAAAGGGAAAGAGCTAACAAAAAGGCTCTGCTTGCTTCTCTCCCTAATTTAGGAAAGGTTATTAAGACCCACAGAGCCACCGCACCTGCCCAGGCTCACCCTTAAAATAAAGAAACCATATCACAGTAATCACAACTTCAGCACGGTTTAATCCCAACTGACTGTGCTACTCACTTGTCAGTTTTTACTAACATACTTACGTGGGACATCAGGGCGTTAACAAAGACAAACTCCCCATAGCAACCATACACTCACAGCTGGGAGACAGATGAAAATGGGCACATTGCTTCCGCTCAAGAGAGCGGTCCTCAGTCACTGGTCAGGAATTACACACAAACTATGTTCCTAGGTAAAGACTAATCACTAATCAAGCGTAGGCTATGCAGTTTGCCCTCTTCACACAAGATGGTGAGATCCCTGAAAAGCTAACCTCAACAGAAGAACAGAAGACTAAGCATGGAGTTAGCAGGGCCATGGGAAGGATCCAACTATAGGATTCTATACTGAAGTAGCTGTCAGAAATTTGTAAAGAAAACTAGATGTGTTCTCTTTAGCTCCTACATGAAAACAAGAATGCTTCTGTCTACTCTCCTGATTAAACTGATATTTTTAGATTACTCATTTATTTCTCAAATGAACCATGATAATAAATAAAGATACTAACATATGTGCTATGGAGCCTAGTTCATAGAGCCAATTGTAAGTCAACAGCAAACATTATTACCTTTCAGCATTTACAGACCTCTGAACAAACGCCTATGAGCCAGTCATCCCAAGATTCATAACTTTACATTCTTCACAGCTGTCTTCTGTCTACCTTAAGGAAACTTGATCTCACCTAAAGTTCAACCTGGCTTATACAACCATAGTACCTCCCCGCCCACCTCTTCTCCCCCCACCACCAACATACACACACAAATAGGCTAAACAAATGTAACACTATTTTTAAAAAGTAAGGTTTTTTTCCCTTGTATCCCTTGTAATCTGGAGAAAACCAGCTAGGGTTGGGCTTTATTCCTCTCTTCTCCCATGACAAAGAGTGGGGGACAGAACATAAAGCAAAGTGCCCAGAGGAGGCAGCCCTTCACAGGAAAAGACCTGTCATGTCTGGAAGCTCAGAAGGTTCAAAGACTTAGAAACCCTCCTCTCTTCCTCCTGTAAACTGCCAGCTGCCAGAGGTACGTACCTCGGTAAAGTAAATAAGCTAGCAGCACTAGCAAAGGGCAAAGCAGGAGAAGTGGGCATGCCCATGGCCTTGTAGCTCTGGACCAAGGATGAAGGCTAGAGTCTTGAGAGTGAGGTCCCTGTCGGTGGCCTACGACCTGCCTGTCCTGTGTTTGCTATTTATTAGAAAGCACTGCCTTCTAGATCTGAATAAATGAAGCAAAGGAAAACTTAGATAGCTGTTTACTGTGGATGGTCTTTGTACTTTGTGGGTTCTTCTTTTTATCACCCCTTTTCCCACCACAGTTTTATCCCCTATCACTAGTGATGGGAGAGAAAGAAGGATTGGGGGGAGAGGAGGAGAGATCCCTGAATCTATTTTCTTTCCTTTTGTTTCTTCTGTGAACAGGACTGCTAACAAAGCACAACCAACCTCCCTAAATGACCAACAACCCAACCTCACTCATCAGGGCTCTAGCATTGATAGACTCTGAAAAGTTCCCAGAATTCCAAATGCCACATGATTGCAGAAAGTATTTACAGCTGGCAAAACCATGCCTTGGCTAGAGTACGAGGCAAGTCATAGTCAGCTGCTGTAGACAGTCCGAGGCAGCCCCCATCCCTACACCTGGGATTAACACAAAACACATTCTTATATTTCTATGCTTTTTAAAGAAACCAAACTTCCAGAACTCTCACTACAATTTACACTGTTTCTCAATGACTCTCTGCATTAAAAAAATAATAAAAAAAATAAAGAGAGCTGTAAGACAGCATTCTAGATTCCTTAGTATGCCAAAGAGAAGAAACATGACTCAAAACTACTGGTGACAAGCTGTAGGTAACGAAAAAAGCAGTATGACCCAAAACAGGACCCTCTGAACAACAAAGATGTTACAAGCCCCAGTCTTAGAACCCCTAGAAGTCCTGGGCTCTACAGCAGCAATTTATAGCAAAGGATAGGACAAATAAGGTGGAAGGCCATGCCCATGTAGCCTGAAATGGCCCAGATGTGTTGGAGCACACAAGGTTAAGGCTCACTGCTCATGACCAGCCTTCTAGTCTCATATCATCCCCCAAGGCAGCGGGAAAGGTAGGTGGGCAGAGGGAAAGGAAAGGAAAGCTGGAAAGATCAAGTTAGAACTCTTAAAGAATTTGTCTTCGAAACACCCTGGGTCTTATTCCTAATATACTTGATGCATCAACAGCCAATGACCTAATCATGTCATATTATGTAATCTGCTTCTACGGAGAAATATAATCTGCACTCAAAATTAAAATGTAGCATTGAGCCCATCTGTTGGTGTGAAATATCTACACTGTGATGTACAGAAACAACCACCTTTCTTGACTGAGGAGACAGCTCACACCAGCAGGCTGCTGATAAGCCAGACTACAAATAGTACAGACAAGAAAAGAAACAGTTGCCAAAGCTTGATTCAAGAAATCACTGGCAAACTGAAACTTCAAACCTGTGAGAACATCCCCTGGTGAGGCAGAGAGCACGGGACACAAAGCTGCACTCACCTGCACTATGTCCCAGTTCATCTCCACCTCCTCCTTAAGGTCGTCGCTGGCACGGGGAACCCTGGCAGGCCTCCCTGAGGACATGACTCAGTCTTGATCCTCTTTACCGGGGACTGCTCAAACGTGAAGCTGTCCTCGATCTCCTCCTTCTTGCACACATCTCCGCACACGCTTGTTGAGGGGGTCTCCGCATTACTGCCTCTCCCCTCCAAGGGGCTGGCTTGGCTGGTTTCCTCATCAACTTTCAACCTTTTTATAGCCCTCTGACCTGGGTTTTTTTGCTTTTTTGCTGCAGTTTTCAGAGTCTTTGTCGTATGCAACTTGTGATTTTTCTCTTCCAAATCAACATCAACAATAGCCACTGGGCTGTTCTATAAAGTCACAGAGAAAAAGCATGAGAATTACAAAATTAGAAACCAACCACCCTGGTATGCTGCTCAGAAGTGAAAAAGAACAAATTATCAATACATGCAACAACTTAAATGAATCTCAAAGGAACTATGTTAAGTGGAGACAGCCCCATCACAAAGTTACACACAATATGAGCACATTTACATAACTAACCCAGGCACAACAGAGCTCCGCAGGAGCAGAGATGGGGAAGGAGATGGTGATGTGGGTATGCAAGAGCAATGTAAGCGATCCTTGTGATGGTCACGCAAACCCACACGTGTAATAAAACTACACAGTGCTAAATACAAATACCCACACACAAATAAACACGTGGAAAGCCAGAGCACTCTAAATGAACAGAGGATTTTACCAATATTCATATCCTAGTAACTCATAGTAATTCATATCATAGTAATATTTTACTATGCTTACATGAGACACTACAATCTTACCATTGGAGAAAACTAAACAAAAGGTACCTGGAATCCCTCCTGATGTTTCTTATAATTGCATGTGGATGACTTATAAATAAAGTTTAATTTCACAAAATGAAGTAAATGATGCATCTACATGAGCCAGAAAAACAAGATTAAGCTATAGCCATGGCTGGAGATGCAGCACACATCTTAGCAGGTGCAAGGCCCTGGTCTGGTCCCCAGCCCCTCATGGTAGCCAGGCATGCTGACTCACGCCTGTAATCCCAGAACGTGGAAGGTGGGGGAAGAGGGCTGGAAAGTCAGGCCACCTTCGGTCACATGAGTCCTGACTTAGCAATATAATTAAACTGACTTGTTTAAATAAATTCAGAAACTGATAAACAAATATAATAAAAACCAAAGCCAACCGATTAGAGGAGAAGAAAAGCATACACACACTTGTGAAATTCAGAAGACTACACCATCACCTGCTCAGACAGGAGGCAGAAGACTGGAAACAGCAACAGAAGCCAAAGGCAAGAAGTTTTCTTTTGGTCTGCTTTTTGAGACTGGATCTCTATAGCCCTGGCTACTTAGAACTCATTATGGAGCCCAGACTAACTTTGAACTCAGAGCAATTCTCCTGCCTCAGCTTCCCAAGTGCTAGGAAAACAGGTGTATGGCACCATGGCTAGCATCCTTTTCTTTGCGAGGAGGCTGCCTAGGAGCCTACACAAGTACCCAGGAGGCAATCTCTGCTCTTTACCAATGTCACTTTACCTGATGGTCATCTCGGCATAGTGGCAATAATGCAAAGAGCTACCCCTGAGAAGTCTACAGTCATGGGCTGGCTTGTCCATCACTCAAGTGACACAGATGGCATCAACACAGCTCCCAACAACGTCTCAGTTCCCAGAATG
This sequence comes from Mastomys natalensis, assembly GCA_021653895.1. Lineage (NCBI taxonomy): Eukaryota > Metazoa > Chordata > Mammalia > Rodentia > Muridae > Mastomys > Mastomys natalensis. The sequence continues at coordinate 328,165 of JAJTUV010000564.1, read as the reverse complement.
AGTGAGGATGAGCACTGAGAGCTACAGTAAGGACCCTTCTAGCTCAGCTGACTACCTCATATGCACCTGGGATGCACAGGGACAGCCTCTAAGCATACACCTGCCCTCAGGACATTAAACTACCTCATATGTACCTGAGATGCACAGGGACAGCCTCTAAGCATACACCTGCCCTCAGACATAACTACCTCATATGTACCTGAGATGCACAGGGACAGCCTCTAAGCATACACCTGCCCTCAAACATAACTGCCTCATATGTACCTGAGATGCACAGGGACAGCTTCTAAGCATACACCTGCCCTCAGACATAACTACCTCAATATGTACCTGAGATGCACGGGACTAGCCTCCTAAGCATACACCTAGCCTCTAAACATAAACTCGCTTCATATGTAGCTGAATGCACGGGGACAGGCCTCTAAGCATACACCTGCCCTCAGACATAACTACCTCATATGTACCTGAGATGCACGGGACAGCCTCTAAGCATACACCTGCCCTCAGACATAACATGGACCCAAGCAGAAACAAGAAGGTACAATGGCTGAGTCTACAATTCACAACCCAATCAAATGCACTGGCATAACTGAGGAATGTGTCCATCGTAAAGGACACTGTCTAAGAGACAGAAAAGGAATCCACAAAAGACCAAGTATGACCAGCATTCTTCTACCTATAATGAGGCAAAGGAAAATCAACAAATAGACTCTAAGTGTTTCAACCCCAGTGACAGGAGAGCCTGCTGGGAGATGGTTGCTTCAGACTACCTTAACTCCACACAATTACAACCTGCAAGTGTCACTGTGATGACCATAGCCAAGCCACAGGAGGCAATCAATAAACCCAAACTGATTTGTCGAATTCCTATTCTCAGCCCATGCTCATCAAGCAAGTTTCTAACTATTTAATTTCCTACTTCAGCCTCCAAGAAGGAAAGTGCTGCCCATAAGAGCTTCAAGTGCTCATGATTGTTTCAAGTATTAATTATTAAACCAGCACTCTGTGTAAACAAATCACTTTTGCAAGCATGGTTGATATAAAAGTAGCCCTGAGAGGTATATTGGGTCTCGAACTGCTGACTTGGAAGCCCAGCTCCATCACTCACTATCTATGTTCCAGGAGAGTCACTTAACATTCCCTGCCTCAGCTTTCTTATCTGTAAAATCAGGATGGTAACTACAGGACTTTCAGTGGCTGTATCCATCCTGCAAGATCTTCAGGGGGAAACGCTGAATGTGCTCCTAGCTAACAATACACACAGATTATTGCTGACACCACCATCCAAACCACCACTTCCACACCTAACCCACGTCCTTATAGAGAGCAGAAGTAGCTGAAGAAACAGCTGCTGCAGTAGTTGTGTATTCCTGAGACTGTGACAGGGGATACCAGTGTCTTCAAGTTTGTGTCATTTACATATTCTGTCCTACTCAGTGTAAGGAAAAAGAAACAGTTCCTCCGATGTGGAAAACACTGGGCTTTCCCCACATCTAGAGAGCAACACAACTTACCAACTCCTCCTTCACAGCCACATCTTTTGATATGTCATCCACCTGTTGGGAGCTCTTCTTCACCCTAGGCCCCTGCTTCCGTTTGGACCCCTTGGAAGCAAACTGTCTTCTGGAGACTTTCTTCTGAGGTTCCCAAATGCTATCTTCCTTGTTATCTTCTTCAGAGCCAGATGACCTACAAATGAATTGACAGAAGAACTTCCAGGAATAATGAATGAAACCAGATGATAAAGATAAAAAGAGACACATGCTTCATAAATAACTGGAAATGTGTAATATAAAATGGAGTGATATGACCATAGACTGTAAACAATTAGTACTAAGAACTGAACAGGCGATGGGGGCCCAGAGAAGTGCCTTCTTCCTACCCCACAGCTATTCACAGGTCTACTCTCTTTTCCCTGACCTGACAAGCATAATACACACTGTCATGACACAGAAAATCAATCATTACCTTAAGTTAACTTACTGGGTCATATCACACCATTGTGAGCATTTCAGTCTTAAAAAGCACTTAAGTTCCTAAATACCAATCAACTCCATTTAAAATGTACTAAGTTATTTAAACCAATAAAAGGACTGAGAAAGAGCTTTTTAAATACCCCACACTGTATAAAAAAAGCCAGCACCAAGGCCCTCAGTTATTTTATTAACCTCCTTTTCCTTTCACATAGATCTGTGTCCTGAATAGACTGAAAAGCTACATTACTTTTCTAACCAAGAATCAAACTCACTTCATGAGCAGAGAAAGCACAGTCCTCCAGCCCATCTGGTTCACTCTGTTTCTCTTCCCTAAGAAGGTCAGTACGTGGGAAAGAGGACCTGAGTTTAATCAATGAGACTATCTGAGCTTCTGAACGGTTTCAGTTATGCCGAGAGGCAAGAAACAGACTAGATGACTTTTCAGCTAAATTATGTTCCAAGAAAACATAATGATGGTGGGACAAACCACTGACAGCATCAAAAAGTTCTTTTCAGAGGTTGGTAAGCAGCCTGAGACAAAGCAAAACAAAATCAAATCAAAATCACTAAAACAGTGATTCAAATGGAACTATAATCTAAAAACCTGTGTTCTACCAGATATTCCTCGGAGTACTTGGGAGTCTGAGGGCAGGAGGATCACAAGTTCTGACCATGTTTACCCCTACCCTACACACACACAGACACACACAGAGACACACATACACACGCAGAGAAGTAAGGGGAAGGAAAGAGAATAAAGGAAAGGGGAGAAAAAGGATAAAAGGGGAAGAAGAAAGAAGGGGAGGGGGATAAAGGAAAAGGCAAGGGGAAGATAGAGGAACTAGGGTCCCCTCCTACTGTCAACTGAACAGGACATCTTCCTACCCAACTGTCTAATCACCCATCAAGCAGGACAGCTAAGTAACTGTAATTTACATGGGTATGTTGCTAAAAGAACAGGGTTGGTTTTTTTAATATAAAAGCACCCAAAATCACTTGTCACACAGGAAGGGGCTCAAGGCAACTATCAATGCTCATTCCCCCATCCCAGGAAAGCATCAGCAGTGCCTGGCACTCATCCTACGAAGCACATCTTCCATATGCCTCTCTTTAATACTGTTAACCTTCTCTCCCAACCTGGAAATGTTGACATCTCCAGAGTCTTAGTCCTCAGGACTCTCTCTAGATCATGTCTTATCCTGTAAGTCTCAACTTTACATCTGCAGATCTATGTTTAGCTAGATATCTAGTAATCACCACCAACTTGACAATGACAAGACAGACCTCTTGGTTCTAACACTCCTGTCTATTCCTCTGGTCTACAGAAAGCCCGTAAGCACCACCATGTCCTTCCTACTCTACCCTCAGGAATCTATTCAAACTGGACTAGTTCTCACCGTTCTCCTACACCAACCTCCCTCCTTCACCTCACACTTGAGTCTGTTACACACCAGGAGACCATAAAGATATTTTACAAATACAAGCTAGATCAGGTCAGGTCGCTGTCCACACCACTCCAGTGGCTTCCCTACTTATTTCTAATGAAGCCCTAGCACTTCCTCATAGAGTCTTAGATCCCACCAATTCCAAACTTATTTCCTGTCACTCTGACATTCTGGCTCCAATCTGGCCCTGCTGCTCTTGCTGCTCCCCAAACACAATTCACTGCTGCCTCCGGGTCTGTGTATTGTTGTTTTTTGTTTGTAACGTAATCTAAGTCCTTATTTGTGACCTTTGGGTCACTACACTGACACATACTGACATATTTTAACTTAATAAATGGCTTATTTATCTTAGAGGTTCAATTCCAAAATAAGCTGGCTCCACTGGCTTGAGCCTCTGGTGAAGACAGAAGATGGCAAAGGCAGGAGCTTGTACTGAAACACATTCATACCTTGAGGCAGGAGCAAAGAGAAGACAGGCCAGGGTACTACAATTCTCTTGGAGGGCTTGCCTGCAGTGACCTAAGAGCCTTAGACTAGCCCCCAACTCTTAAACGTCCTCCCACCACCTCCAAAAAGCACTACCCTGGTAATGATCTTTTCAGGACAATTATCCAAACCACAGCAACTAGCAAATCTCAAATGGATCTCTTGGCAAAGAACACCATGACTGCTCTATCCAAAATGCTCCTCTACCACAACCATACAGCATACTCCCTAATCCCTGACCTGCTTTGATTTTATCTTATATTTATTATGGACTAACATTAATCACTTGGTTTTTTGAATAAATGTCAGAGGCATATGTAATATGGTACTCTACAGCAAAGAGTTTCAACTGAGGATAATTTTGAGCCCCTGGGACATTTGGCAATGTCTAAAGACATTTTTGATTGTCACATCAAGCACTATTGCTACATTTAGTAGAGGCCAGAGATGCCACTAAATGTCCTATAAAGCATCAGGCAACCCCCAAAACAAAAGGTGACCCTATACACCGTGGCAATATGTATGAGTTAAGAACTACTCTAGGGGCTGTAGAGATGGCTCAGCAGTTAAGAACACTGGCTGCTCTTCCAGAGGACCTGGGTTCAATTCCCAGCACCAATATGGCAGCTCACAACCATCTGTAACTCAAGTTCCTCAGGTTCCAACACACTCACACAGACATTTAGACAAAATATCAATGAAAATGAAAAAAAAAATCATTAAAAAGAAAGAGCTCTGCTCTAAAGCAGCGTAAGCAACAGTTTGCCTACTCTCAGCTGTGCAGGGTAAACATTACATAATCCATTAGCTGCTTTCTCCCTCCTGGATCACAGCACAAGTATAACAGAGAGTGCTTATAAAGAGAAAGGACAAGGAGACACATTTCTTCCATCCAAATGACTTAAGTTTCTAAGGGACAGACCACATTACTCTTAAAAATAGTCCCCATTCCCCCGACAACATATTATACTAATATGCTTACAACTCAGAGAAGAAAGAACACTCGTCTCTGGGTTCTGCATTCTCAGCCTGTATTTTTGCTCTTCTGCGTAATGAGGGCATCTGGAAGAAATGGAACACAAAGCCAAGTCAGCAGGACATGAATAGTTTTATCACTTCGTCTGGCTACAAAATGATTCTCCATTCAAAACGAACATTCCAAAGCTTTGCTGTCAGAAACGCCATAAAGGGGAGAAAAATATTTGTGGCTCCCCATAGGATATAGTCTGTGATCAGAGGAGGACCCAGGGCCTGCCAATGTCTTAAATACCTTATGACACTGTCACTTGAAAAAGACAAGATCCTCCAGGGTGATAAGTTTGCTTTCGAACTAAAGGTTAGAGTATTCTGCAAGTATTATTTATAGTGATCCTGCCAGTCAACAAATTATAAAGTCATCTATTGTACTACTTCTCAAATATAAGAAAGATTTTTTTCTTTCATATCTTCTCATAACATTAAAGTAGAAATGTCTTCACAAAGTTAGGTGCCAATCAAATGCCAATCAATTTAGTAAGTAGTTTTTTAGGAATAATTTATATACCTAAAGCAAATCAAACATCCTCTTGCAATATGATTAGCTACTATGTCATTAAAAATATTTATCATATTCAAAGGCTCAGCACTTAAAAAAATTAAGACGAATGACAAGAAGAATCACATAATACAGAAGTAAATAAATTTACCTAAACTAATAACATTTATTACCTAAAGAATATTTGCCAAAGCGATAAAAAATGCATTAGACTGGCATATCTGGAACAAGTCTCAGGACCAGAGGAATATTGTAAACCTTGGTTCCAACACACTTATAAGAGGAGGTCACAGAAATACTAAAACAGTTGTCACAAAGAGGAGCCTGATTTCTCAGCATCTCTGTCCTGTGAGTGCAAAATTGGGGGAGAGCATGTTTAGAAGTAAACAGAGGCTAGCAGGAGAACAGTCTCTTAGCAGCAGACAAGACAGGTCCTTTCTCTTCACCCTCTATTGGGAATTCCTAAAGTTATGGGAACAGGAAAATATGATTTTCTACCAACAGTTTATCAAATAAAAATAAAATGTACAAAGAGGGCTGAACAGGAATGTGGCACACCTTTCTTTAATCCTAACATCCGGGAGGCAGTAGCAGGAGGGTCTCTAAGAGTTCCAGCCAGGTTGGTCTACATAGTAAGATCCTATGTATAGATAAATTAGTAAATAAATAAGACGTCGGTGTGTTTGACACAGTGCCAACTCAAACCAGGTCAGGGAAGAACTTGCCTTCACTCTGTAAATGGGAGAGAGACAATTAGCTGCTCCTCTGAAGGAAAGCAAGTGATTTAACCCCCAGGCCTTCCTCAGAGCAAACCATGTTCTAAGTAAGATTTAAACTACACAAAGCAAAACTTTAGAAGTTCTATAGAAAGCAAAGGTGCACCATCTTCAGAGTGTTGAATAAGACGAGAACATGTAGCTGTCCCTAGCCATGACTCAAAACTCACAGTAAAAAAATCAACACATGTTATTAGGTAAAAATTAAATCCCAAGCCAGTAACTGGGGCATTTAAGAAGCAAGTAAATTTATCCTAGTCTCCTTAATTTTTGTTTTTAAGTTAGGAAGGACAAGAAAGGACAGGCAGATGAACAAAATGATTGAAAACAAAGGACAGGTAGACAACAAAAGTGACTACTAAAATCTTTACGACCAAGGTTGAGGGATCTCAGGTTGGGTACACTCTGTCACAAAAGGATCTTTCTAGGTGCCCTAGCCCACATGTTACGAGGCACCAAACCCACAAAAAGTCTAGAGGTTTATTTCTCAGAACAGAGTCAGTAGACTAGAATACAATAAATGCAACTCTACACATAAAACCCATTCAAACTGAATGCTAAAACCCCAGTCACCAGTCAGGAGCAGAGATACAGGTCAGCTGGGAGAGTGCTGGCCTGGCATGCACGGAATCCTGAGTTTGATCCCTAGCACCTTAGAAACCAGAAGTGGCGGGGCAGCATTTGGGAGGTGGAGGCAGAAGGATCAAGAGCTTAAGGTTGTTCTCAGCTACACAGTGAACTCAAAGTCACCTGGTATACCAAACTGACTTGTCTCAAAACCAAACAAACAATCTGGGTGTGGTGGCACACATCTTTAATCCCAGAGCACAAGAGGCTTCTGCTACCTGAGGCTCTGCCACAAAAGAAAACAATGGGGAAAAGAAAATCTAAAGGAGTCACAGCTCCCCATCAAACAACCTTCCCATGCTCACCTTACAACCACTCTAATCATCCCAATCTACAACACACAGTAGGATCAGACACCTCCGTCCAAGACTTGGCTTTGGACAATTTGAAGTATCTCAGTCAACTGAAGTCCATAATCAGCAAACAGAAAACTACAAAAATAAACAGTAGTTTTTAGAGGTTGCTATGATGTCACTGAATAGGCACTATAAACTAGGGAAAGTGAAACTAGGAAGAAAAGACCATTGTCTCTGTCTCTCTGTCTTTTCTGTCTCTCTCTCTCTCTCTCTCTCTCTCTCTCTCACTACACACACACACACCCCAATATTTAAAAAGGAGAAACAGCATTTAAACTTCTAGGGCAGTACTTCTCAACCTTCCTGATGTTGAGAAGGACTTCTAATCACCACATTGTGATGACCCCAATCATATAAATATTTTCGCTGCTGCTTCATAACTGTAATTTTGCTACTGTTATGAATCGTAAATGTCTGATATGTAGGATATCTGATATTAAACCCCAGTGAAAGGATCTCAAACTCACAGTTGAGAACCACTGTTCTAGGAGAGACAACTCAAGGGGCATCTAAATGTTTCTCTGGGGAAATTAAAAAAGGTGCTTCAAATGTCAGCAGACCCTCAAGAGATGAAAGAAAGCAAACAAACAAAAACAACAAACCATGTAGCAGGAGAATAGCAGCCAGCCTTCGCTATGAGAAAGCCCTGATGTATTTTTATGAATGAGAATCTTGAGACTCAATGGGATGTAATGATTTACTCAAACGGTAGAAGTATAAGGCAAAGTCCTAAAAGTAAGAGCCCCAAGTACCAAAACCATCCCTGTTTCTTACTGCGCATCTATTAACGACAAGCTGCCACGTGGGAAGATTGAGGAAAGTTGCTTAGAGTTTCTCATCCATCCTGTTCCTCCACTGCTGGAGCGCCTCCTCTGTGCCCAGGGCACTTTTCAAGGCGCGTGATTCCGCGCGCCACCATTGACAGTGATTCTTCCCCTCAGGCTCGACTCTTTGGGGTATAAAAACAAAGTACCCCTGGCTTTCTCACGCCTACCATGAGCTAACAGCTGGTTCAATCAAAGAACGCGCTAGGTGACAGTTATGAGAGTCTCCAGTGTAGACTGTGTGATAGACCACTGATACTAAAAGGTAGAGAAACTTCATTTTTAAAAATGTTCTTTCCCAAACGAGCACTCATAAATACCGGGGCCGAGACGCGAAAACAGCTGGCCCAACGCACTGCCGCAAGGGCAGACACAAAGCTCACCTCCGCGCTTGGCGAATCTGTAGACTGGAGTTCTGTTGCGGAATCTTCCGGTTCCCGCCGGAAGTTTTTCAAACGCCGGAAGTCCCGACTTACTTTACCAGAGCTGGACTACCGGGGCGGGGCGGAGGAAGATCCGAGGCGAGGCGGGGCGGGGCATGAGCCAGGACGGTCTGTGGGAGGGGGCGGGGCGGGGCGGGGCGGGGGCGGGGCGAGGCCGGGGCCCGACAGAGAGAGCGAGACTGCAGCTTCTGTCCACAGGGAATTTGGGTACGCCCGCACTTACCCTAGGGGAGAGCCAAAGATTTGGCAAATATGCATCCTCCGCTTCTATATTTCCATTTTTCTGACCGACGTCTCTTGGATACTTTACACCCTTTTCGCCCATCCTTTCGTTTTGTGATTTGGGTTGGATTTTTGTTTTGTTTTTTTTGTCTTTTTGAGACAGACTTACTCTGTTGCCCCCAGCTCAGTCTAAGTTCGCCACGTTCCCCCTGCTGCGTCTTATTGTTTAGGCCACAAAGCCCAGCTCATCCTTTTTTTTTTTTCCTCCCTCCACCCCACCACACTATGAAAGTGTCTGAATGTTTTCGCCTTTAGTAAGTCCTTATTCACCCCGTGGGAACCTTACTTAATGACAGACGTTGGCTGGAGAGTCATCAGCACCTTCCTCCAGTCTCAGGCAGTTTATGTACTGCCATTTGGAAGCATAGGCCTCTTAGACACTTCTAGAAGATTTGTGCAAATTGCATTTTGCCTTTGGACCGGTTTCCCTGGGTCCCATCTCCAACCAACACTCTACCGTTAAGATACCCAGCACACTGAAAAGAATAGTCACCGGATTGTTATCTTGAGGCAAATGCTTAGAAATGAGAAACCCTGCCCCATTTCATATTCAGAGTCGTGAAAAGTGCGGTGACTACTAGCCTAGGTGCGATTTCCTTTACATTCAGTGCCCCTGTTTTCCTTGTTCAGAGCTGGTGACATAAAGCACTCATACTTGTCATGTAAGATGATAAACCAGATTGAACTCCTGGAGCCCATGTAAAGAGAGAACCAACTCTACAGAGTTGTCCTCTGACACAAAAACAGCCTCTGCTTCTTAACTAAATTAGGCTGAAATAACCCTTGTCCACGGGGCGGCAGACTTTTGTTTTCATTTCCTTCTGTTTTGTTTTGTCTGATTTGGTCACATCACATGCCTAAACTGTTGCATAATCAGTTCGTAGTGAATACAAAAGCAAATTCTATACCCCAAACCACAGAAAACTCCCATGCTGCTCTATGAGTTTGGAAGAGGTCTAATCTTAAGCCCACTGTGATAACCTGAATCCCACCTTTCCGCCTCCCCTAACCATTCCAATTTTAAAAACTATTAATCATTCTCCAGAAATACTTTCCATTTACATCTCAAAATCAGTTCCCAGAGGAAATTAAAAATTACTTATCTCTTTCCTTGCTATAATTTTTATCAGCCCCATTAAACTCATAGAAACAACATAAGAATAAGGTTTTAACTAGAGGAGCAAGACTGTTTTTAGTCTAGATTAGAATTTCATCTACCAAACAGAACAAGGCCTATAATTCCAACTTCATAGAGGTAATCCTTATCTATATAGTGAGTTGGAGGCTAGCCTGGGCTATATAAGATTCCTTCTCAAATAAAATATCTGAATATCTGAATTAGTCATGGTTCTCTAGAGTCACAGAACTTCTGAAATCTCTCTTTATATTAAAGCAATTTATTGTGATGATTTACAGCCTGTAGTCCAAATAACCCAACAGTGGGCAGCTGTGGATGGGAAGTCCAAGAATCTAATAGTTGCTCAGTCCCACGAGGCCAGCTGTTTAAGCTGGTCTTCTGTAGAAATAGATTCCAACAGATGTGCTAACAAGTAAGCAAGTGGTCAGAGTGAGTTTTCCTTCTTCCAGTGTCCTTCCACACCTCCAGAAGAAGGTGTGGCCCAATTAAGGTATGTACCACACGCCTGGATCTAGAACTTGCTTTGTCCCATGAAGACTCGGAACTCAGAGATCTCCTTGCCTCAATCTCCTGGGATTAAAGGTGTGTTTACCTTGCCTGGGCCTAAGCTTTTCATGGCCACTATGCCTTAAGATCTCCATGCCAAAATCCAGGTCAGAAACTTGTATCTTCCAGCCTCAAGGTCTGGATCACAGATGTGCCCTTCGATTCTGGATTGTAGTTCATTCCAGAGCTGAAACTTCCGACACAGAATACAGGGCCTCTTTTAAAACATACAGTACTTTTGAAAATGTAAACAATTTGTCCTTAGAGTCAATCACTTAGAGTGATGATTGATTTTAGATATCAACTTGACTGAATTAACAGACACCCACTAGATGAAAGGCTTTATTTCTGTGTGCCTGTCAGTGTTTCCCAAGGACACTGACATTTGAACTTACTAGATGAAGGAGGATCTCCATATGATGTGCCTGAGCACTGTCCAGTTGTTTGGGGGCCTGAATAGATCAAAGAGGCGAAGGAAAGGGAGTACTCTGAGCTCTGTAGCTGGAACAGCCCTTTTATCCTGCCCTTGGATGCTATCCTCCAGAGTCTCTACCCTTGGAATTCTGGGACTTACATCCTTTTGCTCTCCAGTTTCTCAGGTTCGATTCTGGGGCTTTTGTATTTAGAGTGAGCCATTTCCCAGTTCCCCAGTTGTCTGAATTATAGATGGACTATTGCAGGACAGCCTCCATAATTGCATGAACGAACTTCTGTGATAAATGCTCTGTCTGCCTATCTACCTGCCTATCTATATAGCTCATCTATGTGTCAATCATATTGACTTTGTTTCTCTAGAGAGACCAGACAACTATAAATAGTATTAATGGAAGAGTGTTTCAAGTGATACAATGTATAAATTGAAATGAAAGTGCAAGCAAAGGTAGGAGCATATTTATAATCTAGTATTTAAATAAGAAAACTGTGGTTAATATTACTCTGGTTAATATACTACTTAGATCATATAGTTACCAAATAAAAGACCCCAAAATCTTTGTATTTATAATAAACCTTAAAGCATTAAGCTGGGCAGATATCAACCCTCTGTGCTATTTTGCCTACTTCCCTGTCAGTAATTCCGAGATATCACTTGTTCTGCGTGGGCCATTCCTGTTCCAACAGGCCAGCCCTTATAGGCCATGCACTCATGATCCACCTACCTCATGGCGACTTCTTCCTTCTCCTCCCCTTCCTTTGTGGAACCCCAGGCTGTAGGCATCTTTATTAACTAACCTGGGAAAACTTGAGGGGCAAGGTTTACACAACAAAAGCTGGTATCACATGAAGGATTTGCTCATCTTGAAGCATCAAATTAGCAGTTGAGTGCAAACAGCAGCAGAGCAGCCCCTACAGAAAACTCTATTTTCTGTAGATTGAGGCACATTCCTATCTTTTAATGTTGAAACTAGCTATAGGAACTTCATACCTGGGGCTTGTTACACGTTAAGATAACAACCTCTTGTTTTCTTTTCAGTGCTAAGGATTGAACCTAGATCTCATCATGTATGCCATGACATTCCCAGCCCTAAGTTATCAATCAAGTTAAAGAGTAACTTTATGAGAATTAGATCTGTTCCAAGTCTAGAAATTTGTCTATACCAAAGAGGTTGTTTGTGTCACTCTTGAGCCTTAAAGTTAATTTAGTTTGCCCTGACCAGCCAATAAGAGTGAACCACGAAAACCAACAGGAATTGATACAAATTACCTTGGAAGCTGCCCTTGCTCACACCCAATCACCATGGACTTGGGTTCCATCTCTGTTGAGTTGGAAAGCCCTGGCCTTGTGAATCCCTCCTCTACTCTGTAGTCAATGTTTTCACTGCTTGAGGCCTGACATCAGCTATTCTTACCTCTCAGGATTGCTCAGATTAATTTTTCCCACTTTTTGATATGACCTATGTATGTATATGACCTTCAGAGTGACTTTGGGAATGGCTATTTGCTTGTGTAAATACATCAACAGGCAAGAATCAGCAATGGCGGCTCAGTGACGTGGCTGAGTCTTCTAGTTACTGCCTGTGGTCATGATTGTGTCTGAGCAATCATGATGACATGACTTGTTAGCAAGTGTGTTGACACAGTTAAGGTTTGTTTTCCTCCTCACACCCTCACCCTGGATGCTGTTTAAGGGCTCTTCGGGAAACCAGAACTGAATCAATGCAGAACACCGATGGGTACTTATTTCTTGCCCTGTGGTACAACTTCAGGGTAAAGAGGCAATGGGACAAGGATATGTCGAGCACAGTTGTAATGATTAAGGATCTGGTTAGCATTTACAGGAGACTGGTTGTCTTAGGGTTTCACTGCTGTGAAGAGACATGATGACCAAGGCAACTTTTATAAAGGACAACATTTAACTGGGTCTGGCTTACAGTTTCAGAGGTTCGGAGGTTCAGTCCACTATCATCATGGAGGGAAGCATGGCAGCATCCAGGCAGACATGGTGCTGGAGGAGCCAAAAGTTCTACATATTGATCCTAAGGCAGCCAGGAGGAGACTCATCTGCAGGCATCCAGGAAGAGGGTCCACAGTGAGCAGAGACCTGAGTATAGGAGCCTTAAAGCCTGCCTACACAGTGACATAATCCTTCCAACAAGGCCACACCTCCTTCAAAAAGGCCACACTTCCTAATAGTGCCACTTCCCATAGGCTGAGTATATTCAAACTACCACAGTGGTGTTTTGGGAGGAAGGGATGAGATCAGTTGGAGTTAGTCACTGAGCAGCTGCCATGCTGGACTTTAAATGAAGAACAGTACTCATGCTGGCACAGCCCTAGCCTTCCTGCGCTGGCTGACCTTCGTTAAGAGGTCAAACCTGAACAAATCTGAGCAAAGCAGTGAGGTCCAAAGGACTCATGTCCAGTTGTCCTTTTAAAATTAGACTCTATTATTAAAATGTTGAATTTATTAATATGGTTAGCTTAATTTGAAATGCAAGATATAAAAGAACATGCAATAGAATTCTGTCAGCTTTTGAGTTCCTATGTATACTCTTATACATACTTGTAGTCTTCAAATCTGTCTTTGTCCTTGAGATTCTTTCCAGAGAAAATGCTATGTATAGTCTCCAACAGTACATATCTATTAAGCCCATGATTCTATTGACTGCAATATGTACCATAATTATATTTCCACAAAAGAAATTTCTTTTTAAAAGTCCTTGTAAGTAAATTATGTGGTGTTGTGTATTAAACAAAACGTTCTGATTTCAGAAACATAAAGATTGTGAAAACATGTGCATATTATAATTAATGAAATATGCTGTATATTCTATTCTTCCAATATTGTGGTTCCAGACCATACTTGGGTCAACAGTGTATTTTGTGCATATTCCATATTATTGCTGAAGGCAGAGCAAGAGTGTAGTCAAAGTTAAAGGATAGGATGTCTATGTAGTCAGTCAAAGTTAAAGGGAGGGAGCAACGCCTGGGATAGGATGTCTATGTAGTCAGTCAAAGTTAAAGGGAGGGAGCAAGCCTGGGATAGGATGTCTATGTAGTCAGTCAATGTTAAAGGGAGGGAGCAACGCCTGGGATAGGATGTCTATGTAGTCAGTCAAAGTTAAAGGGAGGGAGCAACGCCTGGGATAGGATGTCTATGTAGTCAGTCAAAGTTAAAGGGAGGGAGCAACGCCTGGGATAGGATGCCTTTTGGTAAAGATGGCACAGCAATCCTTAGTTTGCTTCTCTTTCCTTTAAGGATAAAGATCTGCAAATGGGAGAATCTCAGATCAGGAAGGAAGACCCAAATTTGACAGGAAAAAAAAGATCAAAATAATAGCTACACAATTTATAGGTGATTCTGAGTCAGAGTCTAAACAGATACAAACCACAGCTCTAAAGCAAATGCCTGGTATGATAAAAATCACAGTTGGAACTTTTGTTCATAAAATAAGGAAGAAGAGAAGAAGGAACTGAAAATATGGTAAGACATTTTCATCTATGTAGCTTATTCAAAACACACACATAAAATTTCCCACCACTAGGTTTAGAGCAGTTCTTAAGCTGTGGGTCATGACCCTTTGGGGTCAAACCCCTTCCACAGGGTTAAGACCAGTGGAAAACACAGATATTTACATTGCAATTCATAACAGTAGCAAAATGACAGTTACAAAGTCGCAATGAAATAATGTTATGGTTGGGGACACCAACTGTACCAAAGGGTGGCAGGTCAGTAAGGCTGAGGACCACTGGATCTCATTGCTTTTTTAAATTTTTTTTTTTTTAATTTAAAGAAAAATATGCGATTAGAAGAAACAGAACAGGGACTAGAGAGATCTTTCAGCAGTTAAGAGCACTTGCTGCTCTTCCAGAGGACCCAGATTTGATTCCCAACACCCATATGACAGCTTACAACCTCTGTAACTCCAGTTCCAAGGAAACTGACATTCTCTTTTGGCCTCTTTGGGGACCAGGCATGCATGTTAAAACACTCAAACACATAAAACAAAAATAAATCTCAAAGAAGAATCAGAACAGTTTGCCAGAAAATATTGTCACTACTAGGTCGGAGCAGGTACAGAGGGCTGCAGGTATGACTGCTCTGTGTCCACACCCTTCACCATCTCTCTTAGCAACATATGAGAACAAGCTGCAACAAGGTGCTGAACAAAATATTTAAGTTCCATTTCTGACAACAACTTACTTACCTTAGGCTGTTCTATTCTCTCTCTCTGTCTCTCCTCCTCTCCCTCTCTTTCTCCCTCCTTCTCTCCCTCTCTCCCTCCCTCACTCCCCACCCCCCTCCTAAATTGAGGATCTTGTACCAGGCAGTGGTGGCACGGCACATGCCTTTAGTTCCAGCCCTTTGGGAGGCAGATGTAGGTATATCTCTCTGAGTTATAGGCAAGCCTGCTCTACAGAGTGAGTTTCAGGACAGCCAGGGCTACACTGAAGAACCCTGTCTTAAAAATAATTTAATTTATTTAAAATAAGGAACATTTATTGTCTTGTTTTGAGAAGAGACTTCATTATGTAGCTCAGGCTAACCAGGAACTTACTGTGTTGCCCAGGATGGCCTCAAATCATGGTGACTCTCCCATCAGATTCCTGAGCACTGGGGATATGGATATGGGACACAACACACACACACACACACACACACACACATACATATAATATATACACACACACACATACCCACCTATATATTGGTTCTTAAGCAATTTTCTACCAATTACATTTTGACTCTAATCTGACAAATCAAGTTGAATTTGGAAGGGTTTGGGTTTGTTGATGTTGATCATGATATTTTGGTGGAAGTGATGAGCAAGAAGTTAGGCTCCATCTGGTGAATTGGGACCTCACCTTTGAGGCAGAGCAGATCTACCAGCTAAGCCATTCCTGGATGTCTGAGTCTGAGAACCATATGATATATGCTTATAGCTTTAAGCACAAAGATTTGGAGTAATTTATTTCACAGCAACAGAAGACTAACACACAAACACTTGAAGAGACCTTGACAAACCTCAGTGTGCCCCAAAGACCATCAGGTAGGCACTGGAATTGGAAGTCCTGTTGTTTGGGTGTGCTGGTTTGAATGAGAATGATCCCTGCAGGCCACATTTGAATGCTTGGTCCCCAGGTGGCGGAACTGCTTGGGAAGGATTAGGAGGTGTGGCCTTGTTGGAGGAGGTTGTCATTGGGACCCAGCTTCCAGGTTTCTAAACGCTCTCACCATTCCCAGTTGGCTCTCTCTGCCTGGTGCTTATGGGAAAAGATCCAAGCTTTCAGCTACTGTTCTGGGATCATGATGTCTTATCACAGCAATAGAAAGGTAGTTAGGATGGTGAGGTGTGCACTTAAGGTGTCTTGTCTGGGATGAGGGTCCCAGTTTGTGTACAAGAGACTTGTAGACTGAAGGGAAGACCTGCTGTGTGACCTAGCAGGCAAAATGCTAGAAGGATGTTCAGAGCCTCATTTTAGAGTCAATGTCTAGCAATCATAACTGACCCCCAGAGGAGGGCATCCTTAGGGAGAGTCACAGATGAGACCTGAAGGAACTGTCTAGCACTCGACAGTGTCCTTGCTGGGGAGCCTGTGTGGGGAATGAAAGGCTAGCTCCTTCAGGACATATGAAGGGACTTTTTATTTCACCTTGTTGGAATGAAGTTTTAGGACACTTAACCTGCATTTTGGAGTGGATCACAGATGAGCTTTCACTTGAAGCGTAACTAAATGTTCTCTCTACATTAAACTACAGATTACTGGCATTTAGGATCTCTGCCCAGTATTGAGTTCTGAACAACGGGATGACAGCTGTCATCTTGGAGGCATGACATTTTTGACAAAACTGTTCTTTACATCTGCACTGATCTCTGGAGTTTTCAAGCTTTCAGCAGCCTCTTTGGCTGAGCGCTGTGGCGTGAGTAGGTGGCAGTGAAGGCTTTCTCTTTTGTCAGATGAAAACACGGGCACTCAGACCTTAAAGTGGTTCACTCCAGTTCACACAGCTGGTAACTGATCCGACAGGGACTTAGAACTTGGCTCCTATCCCTGTTCTAAGAAAAATAGCATAATGAAATTGAGCTGTAGGTGAGCACATGAGGGTGAGAGGCAACCAGAGGAGCTGTGATTGACTACAAAGCTAACCAGAGCAAGCAGAGTGCTGAAGAGGAAACCAGTCTTCACAGGCATCCTCAGAACCCTTTCCCAAACCGAGCCTCTTTGCTTCCTCTTCTCAACCTCGTTCATTAACGCAAGAAACAAGCGCCTGTTTGCTTGATCTGAAAATTGGATAGTTGGACAGTTTCCTTTCTAGGTAAAGGACAATTACTGCCTGAAGAAGATAGGAGATGGTTAGGAGGAAGCATAATTTCCCCATAATGTGGGATATAAGAGAAATTGATGATGATTCTCAGAAAACTTGGGGATTTAAACACTATGTTCCTGTGGTGACATTCTGTCTGCTAAACATTTTTACTTAAAAGCTAATCTACTGCTTATTGAAAGGGTTTTTTTTGGAAGGGAAAGGGGACTCTGGCTTTCTTCCCAGTTAATTTACACCTGAGATGTCCTGGCCCAGTATAAACAAAATCCTTTTCCAGTATACTCTGTGTTGTGGACCAGAGAGGGTGGGCTGGGGCCCAGGCTAGACAGAATCAAGAGCAAGACCCTTTGCCCATACCCATGCCAGTCACCAAACCTGGGCAACAACAAACCCCACACTTTAGAAAGGTTAATTTTCTCTTTCTTTGGAGTGACCAGTAGTCCCAGAGGAGATCAAGCAGGGAAAGCTGTCAGCGAGCCCCATGAAGGCAGAGGCTCTGACATCCTCTGAAGGGCATTGCTACCTAAACTGTCCTGACCCTTCCTCCATCTGAGACAGGTTGTTGCAATCCAGGGGTTCTGATGTGCATCTACTATCCACAGGCAAAGAGCGGCTGAAGCATAAACCAATGTTTCTCATCCATTCTTTGAGTTAAATAGATGACCTCCACTCTGTTTCTGTCACTCCCCCGCTGTGATTATGGGCGTATCGTCCCCCGCTGAGCCTTTGTTTACATGTGTACCATCAGTACTTGTTCTAGGACAGTGGTTCTCAACCCTCCTAATGCTGTAACCCTTTAATACAGTTCCTTTTGTTGCAGTGATCCCTAACCATAAAATTATTTTGTTGCTACTACATAACTGTAATCTTTATTGTTACGAATTGTAATGTAATTATCTGTTATGCAGGGTATCTGATAAGTGAGCCTATGAGAAGATCACATGAAAAAGGTCTTGGTCCACAGGTTGAGAACCACCATTTTAGGAGGTCTTTATGGGGCTCAGGTGAGTTTTTCTTCTCTATTTAACATGGGATCTACTTAATGATACTTGTGCAACAGGCATTAATTCTTTGTCCCCAGATTCCCTTCCTATCTTTCATTTTCCAGCTACATGAGTTGCCTGGGTAGATTTATTAGAATACATCGATCTGCCAAATGTGGTCTTCTTCAGATGGAGACTCAAAAGCTCACCGTGTCCCTGCCACGTACCCACAAGCTTCCTGTCACTGTGACAGAATACCTGAGATAATTTAAAACTGTGGGAGTCAGTTCAACCGTCCAGCATGCGGGGTCAGTCTTCCCCTCCCACCATGCGGGGTCAGTCCTCCCCCTCCACCATGTGGGGTCAGTCCTCCCCCTCCACCATGTGGGATCAGTCCTCTCCCCTCCACCATGTGGGGTCAGTCCTCCCCTCCACCATGTGGGGTCAGTCCTCCCCCTCCACCATGCGGGGTCAGTCCTCCCCCTCCACCATGCAGGGTCAGTCCTCCCCCTCCCACCATGTGGGATCAGTCCTCCCCCTCCACCATGTGGGATCAGTCCTCCCCTCCCACCATGCGGGTCAGTCCTCCCCTCCACCATGTGGGGTCAGTCCTCCCCCTCCACCATGTGGGGTCAGTCCTCCCCCTCCCACCATGCAGGGTCAGTCCTCCCCCCCCACCATGTGGGGTCAGTCCTCCCCCTCCACCATGTGGGATCAGTCCTCCCCCTCCACCATGTGGGGTCAGTCCTCCCCTCCACCATGTGGGGTCAGTCCTCCCCCTCCACCATGTGGGATCAGTCCTCCCCTCCCACCATGTGGGATCAGTCCTCCCCCTCCACCATGTGGGATCAGTCCTCCCCTCCCACCATGCAGGGTCAGTCCTCCCCTCCACCATGTGGGGTCAGTCCTCCCCTCCACCATGTGGGGTCAGTCCTCCCCCTCCCACCATGTGGGATCAGTCCTCCCCTCCACCATGCGGGGTCAGTCCTCCCCCTCCACCATGCAGGGTCAGTCCTCCCCTCCCACCATGTGGGATCAGTCCTCCCCCTCCACCATGTGGGATCAGTCCTCCCCTCCCACCATGCAGGGTCAGTCCTCCCCTCCACCATGTGGGGTCAGTCCTCCCATCCACCATGTGGGGTCAGTCCTCCCATCCACCATGTGGGATCAGTCCTCCCCCTCCACCATGTGGGATCAGTCCTCCCCTCCCACCATGCAGGGTCAGTCCTCCCCTCCACCATGCAGGGTCAGTCCTCCCCTCCACCATGTGGGGTCAGTCCTCCCCTCCACCATGTGGGGTCAGTCCTCCCCTTCCACTATGTGGGGTCAGTCCTCCCCCTCCCACCATGTGGGGTCAGTCCTCCCATCCACCATGTGGGGTCAGTCCTCCCCTCCCATCATGTGGGATCAGTCTTCCCCTTCCACCATGTGGGATCAGTCCTCCCCTTCCACTATGTTGGTTCCCAGGATCAAATTCTGGCCATCAGGTCTGGCACAAACACCCTTCCCAACTGAGCCATCCCACCAGCTCAGTCTACAGTGTTTTCAAGTGCCCTTGGAACCATTACCAAAACAAACTTATCCTGGTTTATAAAGTAAGCCTCAATTTATGTTTAAAATATATAAAATATATTATACAACCATGCTGCTCAATATCAGAAAGATATTGGCGACTCTCTCACTCCAAACTTGGAGATTCTCTCTCTCTTCTCTCTTCTCTCTCTCTTTCTCTTTTTCTCTCTCTCTCTTTCTCTCTCTCCCCCCGACTGGTAAATAATCCATGGATCAGAGAAAATATGTCAAGGGATATTTAAAAATATATTAGAACCAAATAGAAATTATGTAACTAAAGCGGCCGCCAGAAGAACCATTCAACCACTAAATTCTTAAATTTGAAAACAAGAATATACCAAGAAAAATACCAAGGAATGTGGCACACAGCCCCTGATTCAGGGAGGCACTAAGCCCAGAGGGTTATTTGATCTCAGAGTTCTGCTCCAGCATCTGGAAGATTGGCTTCTTGTTAGCTGAGTCAAGGTTTGAGTTGACAACACTGGACTTCACCCAACAAGAGACAGAACAAACCTGTGTGTGTGCATGTGCGTGTGTGTGTGTGTGTGTCTGTGCGTGTGTGTCCTCTGGTCTCTTCTAAGGATAACAGCATTGAGGTAGGGGCTCAGTGAGTCAGATGTTTGCTCCCAAAGCATGAGGACTTAGGTTCAGATCCCAGTACCACAGAAAGCCTGGTGTGGCTGTGAGCTCCAGGTTACTGAGAGAAAAAATAAAATGGAGAGTAGAAGAAAAAATGTTAACCTTAACTTTTACCCTCCTCATGTGCATATACCTACACACATGCATGCACACGTGCACCACTCAAGAGAAAAGAAAATAAAAATTTTATCACACCACTATCCAATAGTGTCGCGTCCGCCTTGGCCAGCAAGTAAGACGCGACACGGTCGGATCCTTCTCAGTCAGCTTTATTCCAGGAACGGCTCTTGACTTAGGGACGGGGAACTGGACGAGGGACTAGGATAGGGATGTATGGCCGGGGACCGGACCGGGAAGGCCCGGGAAGGGAAGGCAAGGGAAGGGCAGGGAAGGAAGGGAAGGGAAGCGAAGCGAAGGGCCAAAAGGGCCGCAGCAGCAGAAGCGAGCTGCTTATCTAGCTGCCCTAGGCGCGCTGGGTGATGTGTCCTCTCAGGATAGGTTAAGCTGCCAATACCTCATTATCATAAGCCCGCTCAGGAGGGGCACGAGGCCGACGCATGCTCAAAGGACTTGTTTACCAGTTTCTGAGCTGGCCACTCTGGAAGCCAGCTGCTTACATTGTCAGGTGCTAGTCATACGGCTGCCTACACAATAGGAGCATCTATACTGATCCTTTCTTTGATTCTGATCTCCCTCCTTAGGTACCACTTCTAAATAGCAGTATTGAATCAAGTTTTTCTCACCTGGCTAATCTCTTACGAATGGAGAGTTAACTCTATATTACTTTGCTGGTACAAAATGTCTGGAAAAACAGCTCCTAGAGGAAGGGGTTATCTCAGGAATAGGGATTCAGTCCATCATGGCGGCAGGCCTGTAAGGCAGCTGCTCACACCCACATTCCAGAGGCAGAGAGAGGAACCCAGATGCACAGCTCGGTTCCCTTAACCTCAGCATGCACAGGCCGGGATGCAGTGGAGAGCACAAAGCCAGTGTAGCATCAGTTCTCGTCCACAGGACAGTAAGGAGTTCTCAGAGGCTCAGAATCCAGGCAGTTACTGAGGACGTGCACTGATGATTGCTTAGATAACAAGCCTGGTCAGAGAGCGAAGCCTCAAGGGTCGACAGGTCTGTGGTCCATTCATCTAGATCGGGGTGCTGCCAGCTCCACATGTAAACGTTAGGTATTCTCAACAGCTGCCCTATCTTTCTGGATCATTCTACTGGTGACAACCCTTAGCACTACTCCTCCTTGATGGTTCTAACTTGTGTCAGAAAACTAGCCAGATTATTGGATTATCCATCTCTCCCTTTAAATCAACTTACTTTTCAGGATGAGCAAGATACCTCAGTAGATAAGGACATTGCCCCTGGTCCTGACCAACAGTTAGATCATTGAGACCCACATGGTAGAAGGAAAGAACTGGCTACTGAGAGTTGGCCTCTGACTTCAATATATACTAAATAAATGTAACAAAAACATTTAAAGGAAAAAATTAACTTTTTCTATTAAAATGTCATGGCACTTTCATATGTGGGGTGTTCATCACACTATGCTTGCATCTCGGTTGCTTTGCTAATTCTCTTTCTCCCTCTAGTTATGCCCTATTTCGTTCCGCCCATAGCCTGTGTCTTACCTCTCATAAGCCCCTGTGTAGTTTTATTACACCACACACACACACACACACACACACACACAGAGTTAACTCTCACTTTCAGGTCTCATGCACGTAGTGGGAAATCTGTCCACCGGAAATGCTTCCACTCTCTTGTCCACGTCCATACTCCACCTCTACTTTTCCAGAGGGCCTTTCCTTATCCCCGGAGACTAAGGTGCGCTGTCTCTTCTTCCTTCAAGCTCATAGCAACTATGGTCTTGTGCTTCAGCATCGCAGCATTCAGCATTATGCCAACCGAATAATGATGCATTTAAGAGAAAGGCCAAAGGAGAAAAAGAAGAAGAAAAATCTTCTTGTTTAGAAGAGGAAAAGCCACAGGGAGGTGAGGAAAGCGAAAAACAAGGAGAGCTCAGAAGTCATGGAAATCTGGGAGAAAGAGTTCAGGGGAGGAAGGGATCGTGCATCCTCTACCGCTGAGCACAGTACAAACCAGCACTGAGGGTGGTGAGAATGGAAGGCAGTCCCTTGAGCATAGTGGGCAGGCTGAGGAAGGAGTGGGCGCTGCGCAGCGACCAAGAGGCTAAAGAACTTAACAAGTGGGAGAGGGGAGGAGGGGGCTCACTGGTGGCAGCAGAGGAACGTGAAATGAAGAAGGGTTAGAAATATTCTATCTACAGTAGGCAGAAGCAGGACATAATGCTGTATATCCAATCTCTGCACTTCGAAGGCACAGTACAAAAATGAGAAGTTCGAGGCCAGCGTGGAGACCTCGGTGAATGCCAGGGCAGCCTCGTTACATAGTGAGACCACATCAAAGGAGAGTACATCTTAAGATGGGGACTAATGAGGGTGTCTTAGTCAGGTTTGTATTCCTGTCCAAAACATCATGACCAAGAAGCAAGTTGGGGAGGAAAGGGTTTATTCGGCTTACACTTCCACATTGCTGTTCATCACCAAAGGAAGTCAGGACTGGAACTCACCACAGGGTAGGAACCTGGAGGCAGGAGCTGATGCAGAGGCCATGGAGGGATGCTGCTTACTACTGGCTTGCTCAGCTTGCTTTCTTATAGAACCCAGGACTGCCAGCCCAGAGATGACACCCCTCACAATGGGCCTTTCCCCCTTGATCACTAACTAGGAAAATGCCTTACAGCTGAATCTCATGGAGGCATTTCCTCAAAGGAAGCTCCATTCTCTGTGATAACTCCAGCTTGTGTCAAGTTGACACATAAAACCAGTCAGTACAGGGGCAAAGAGAGGATATTGGAGTCCATGAGACATAAGCTCAGAAAGGAGGGGACCAGAAAGCAAGGGCAGAGGGAAAGGGAGAGCAAGGGGCTGGAAAAATGGGGCTGGGGTGGATTTAAGAACATAAACATGGGGGAAGTATGACGACACAGCTGGAAAATGCTCTGATAAAACCTGTCATGGTATATGTGCACTTAAAATTATTTAAAAACACAGGAAAGATGGACGGTGGGACTTACTAATAGGGAAGCCCTGCTAGAGGGTGAAGCTGAAGAAGACAACAGGGACCACAGAGCAGAGCTCCTCGGTAGCAGAGCTCAGGCGGCTCACATGCAGGTGGAGGCCAGAGCTGAAGGGACTTGCTCCTGTGGCGACTGCTGATACGAGGCTGGGCTGCTTGCCCTTCCTTCCTATGGCTTGTTGGTGAGGGGTCCAGCTGGTGTTCAGCTTCTGGCTTCCGTGTGTTTCATAAAGGACCAACTCTGAGCATTCCTTGCACCTGGGTAGAGGTAACTCTTGTTCTTTCTTGTGAATCTCTCCTCGTGTCAGGAGCTGACCTACTGTCCCCAGAAATGTACAGTTCGAGTCTCTGTAATATATGCCTTGAGGCCCCCAGGATTCTCTGACCTTCTGATTTTAGCTTGTTAAACACATGGACCACAACCTCATGTGTCTCAGTTTTTCCTGAACCAAACATCATGGAATCACCTGTCACATAGATAGTCAAAGCTCCTCATTTTGAGGATATATATATGGTATAGATATCTATGGTATAAATGTGTATACCATAGGCAGGACACTTCAGAAGATATTAACAGTCTATTTATGTGTAACACAACAGTTTATATAGTGTTATGTCCAGATAAGAGAAAAGGAAGCTTCCAGAGAATAGTTAAGTCACACAGCTTTAATTGAGCTAGAAAAACGAAGCCCCCACCTACCATGCTACTTTCTGTCTCTTCTTGTCAAACCATGTGTTGTCTCTATCTCAATCCTTTGTGCCCCTGACCCAGATGTGTGTGTGTGTGTGTGTGTGTGTGTGTGTTGTTGCTGAATTCTTGTATCGGATGTGTGGGGTGAGCATCAGACTTTGGAATTCTCCTAGGACAATGGCTTATCCTTTCTAAATTCCTTTCTTAGCTGCCTCTTCCAAAGCCCTGTCAGAGATAAGCAGAACCCTGTCCCTTGTCTACCCTGCTGCCCCTCTCCTGAGACACTTTGCAGGTGCTCTGCATGAAACAGCAGAGCCTCTGGAACCCTCTCTAGACTCTGTTCCCCAGTCGGTTCAGTGCTGGCTTGGGCTGTGGTGAACTGCGGAACTCAGCAGCAACTAGAGAGATGCCAGAGCAAATCTGGACAAGTGAGGGATACTCAGCTCACAGGGAGCAGAAACCACTAGATACCCATAGAGTCTGTGCCGGTATCCACCAGAGGGCGCCATGGGCTCGTGGAGCCGGGCATGACTTGAAGTTGCTGACCAGAGAGTACAGCCCAGGCTTCCATTAATCTACTGACTGGGTCACTCATTTGGACAAACAATGGAGAACCTGCAAGATTTAGAACACCCCTTTCTTTTAAATGTTTCTAGAGCAAAAGTTATCAAAAAATGTCCTTTTGTTTGACTCTTGTTATTCAAACAACTTAAAGAATTGTATTAGTATTGTTGTCTCACAAGAGTCAGTCAATTATTACAGTACATCCAAGATGGCTGGGAGTTCCAAATAAGTCACGCCCAAGCCTCTGAACTTTTAGACTTGGGGGTGGGGTGGGGAGGAGTAGCAGATTAAGCGGGTATCAAATAACTATATCATGGAGAAGGAGGTATGAGGAAGAAGGTGGTAGAAAGTTCTGGAAGGGGCTAGAACTTCACTGGAATAGGACAAATGCACTGTCCACGGAGGACCAGGCCTTTACCAAGGAAAGGCCTACAACAGTGCAGCTGCTGCAACAGAATGGGTGGGTTTAACCAGTTCTGGTAATAGGTTTTATGGTGCCTGATTCTTATCAGTGACAAACAGCAATATCCCCTGCCCTTGAGCCCTTGTTGATCGTGAAAAGGCAGGTGAGAAAGTACAATGGGTCGGCTAAATGTCCAAAGTGTGCTAGAGGCATGGCAGCCATCGGAAGCATGTTACACTTGTACAGGTGTCAAAAGCCATATGCCACATCGATGTAGCTAGAAGTGATAGGAGTTGAGATGCACAAATACAAAGGTTAGGGCAGGCATGGTGGTGCATGCCTTTGCTTCCAGTGGTCAGGGGTCAGAATTTGGGGAATCTCTGTGAGTTCCAGGCCAGTCTGGTGTACACATCAAGTGCCGGGGCTAGCATGGTGGAACACACAGTGAGATCCTGTCTTGAAACACACACACACACACACACACACACACACACACACAGAGGGGGGGGGGAGAGAGAGAGAGAGAGAAGAAGAGAGAGGTTTTTGTTTAAGCCTTTTAATCACCAAAACAACACAAGAACTCCATCAATACTATTAATATGATTGTCCCTTTGGGAGTACATATATCATAATTATAATATGTTGCCTATTTTATTAAAAGAATTATTTTATGCTGATATAAGGTCAGTTTAATTTAGAACAAATTAAGACAAGTCTTGATCTTGGATATAAAGAAATGTCACTACTAAGGAACTAAATGTAATTCACATTGTCATTAAAAAGTGTTGTAGTGCCGCAGCATAACAATGTTCATTCTATTATTTATTTCTGCAGTAAACCTAACTAGATGGTTTAAGACTTGGGATTAGACCTCTAATTATTTTTTTTTTTTTTTCGTTTTTGGCAAGTCAGTCAACTTTTCTCAGTCTCAGATGCCTCATTTAATAACAATAAAGATAGCAAAGTGCTCTGTCTCCTCCTGCCGTGAACCACATGTGGGTTCTCAGTTCTGTGCTCTGTGGTGTCTCCTGAGTTTGGTCTTGGCTCCAGTGTGGTGTTGAGGGTCTCTGCACTCTGTAGAATGTTGTATGAAGGAAAGAGTAAGGGAGTGTGGAGTGGGGCATTGAGTCTAATAGGAGGTAGGATTCCCCATGTCACCCATGTTTTCTCTTATGTCCATTGGGGACCAAACAGTCCCAAACTTGCTGTGATCATTGTTGAGACCATATTCCACCCCTTTATGACACTTAAAAGCCAGGCTATTTGTCCACCAAGGTGGATACAGACGTAGTGTTCTGTACCAATTGGCTGAGAGTAATACGTGTAGTACTTTTCAGGGCCACCCACTAAATACTCCAGGACATTGCCTGTGCAGACGGTAGAACTTCCCAGCCCCCCTGTGGTCATGTGAGAGGGATCATGTTACTGGTTCTAGCTATCAACTAATGAGCAGCAGAGACTTAGGGCTTTCCCAGCACTAATCAGTTGCCTGCAGAAGACCCTCCAGACAGCCCTTGCTCTGTGCCTAGGATTGCTCAGTCAGCTTGGACACAGGAACAAGAAAGAGTGCTTTGTGGAGCAGAGCGCCGACGAACATGCTATGTGTATTTTGTGGAGGTCTTGCTACTTGGGGAGCCTCACATCTAAGTTAATCTCAACTAGTGAGGGCTCTGCCCTGACTAATAAACAACTAAAGGAACTGATCTAGCCATCTCCTTGGCTGAGTGGGAACCAGTCAACAATTATTTCCTCCAGAGCACCCATCTTAGAAGTGTGTGTGTGTGTGGTGGACACATGCGTATGTGTTTTCTTGAGGATTGAACCCAGGGCTTCTCACATGTGAAACCAGTCCTCTACTACCAAGCTACACACCAGTCCTCTATTCCTGATTCTTTTACATAGCACATACTTAATAAATACCTTTGGCTTAATATGAATATTCAAAAGGTTCTAGACACAGCACCATGTATGAGAAAGAAGCAGATATATGGGATGTTAACTCCGTGTTGTATCTTAGCTAGTGTGCTGTCATTCCAGGGAACTATGGAAAGAAGGATACCAGGCCATCACTTCCCTGCATCCATTTTTAATCTTTATGGGATGACCACTGATCCATCCATCTCCTTGGGGAATCCAAGTGAATGTTGGCCTCTGAGTCACTGCAATAGTGTTCACAGTAGAGTAAAGGCCAAAATAAGAAGCTGTGGTAGGCCACGTAAAAGTCATTTCATAGAAAGGTGAGCCTTGGACAGAGTTGGAGTGTGCTGGAGTGGAGGGAGCTGGGCCAGGGCTGGGGTGACAAGGCTGGGGACAGCTTCTGTCATTGAGCTGCTGCATATTGATTCCCAGACCCAGGTAGCTGGATTCTTTTCAGCAGAACCTGTGAGGGACAGATGATAGACCCTGACCAGGGTGACGTTTTCGAGGCTCATTTCGTGTCTATGAATGGCAACAACTGGCACAGCAGTAGGTGGGACAGGCATTGACACACCCCTCTAAGGTTCTGGCCCCTCCTCCATCGCTGCTGTTAGCAGACCTAAATAACATCCACAAAAGCTTTCGTTCTTGGATAGAGGGCAAATCATCTTCAGCAGTGCATCCCTCTGGTACCCTGTCTAGAGGTAAAGTTACAGAAGAGGAAAACAGCCATTTGCTACCCTCTCCAATCCTCCCCAGTTCTCCTACTGCAGTTGGGGATTTAACCCAGGGTGCCCTGAAACACTAGGTTATACTGAGTTCTACCCCTGACAGCAAGCTGCTTTGAAAAGAATTAATTCTAGAAACTACTTCTCAATCACTGAATGTTCAGTGTCTCTCTAGAAAGCAGTTCAAACCCATCTGCAAGGCCAAGGGGTCTTTAACTGTGAGGTTCCTACCTGCAGAAGCCGGGCTGAATAACTCTTCCCATATACTGCATGTCAGTTCTCTCTGCCTCCTGTATTTTTTCCTTTCTGCTGCTGAATGTTCTGACTCAAAAGGCCTTGTAGTGATGCTTCCCTAAGCTCCTCCAGGCAAGGGGTGCTGCTCCTATTCCGGAACTGTTGCAACACGGGCTGTCCCGCCCTGGGCAGCCTCACTGCCCTGGACCATTAGCCCTTTCTGCATGCGCCCGGGCTTGATCATCTGTGTTACATTCTTACATCAGTTTTTTCTTCCTCTCCTCTGCCCTTTCTCAAAGATTATGAAATAACTAGACTATTGTTAGAATCCAAAGGGCATTTAACTCAATGTATACACAGTTGCCTTCCTGTCCTTTACACTGTATACAAGGGTCAAGAGGAGGACCGACCAGGCACTACTCATGATCAGCAGTTTATATTCTAAGCCCCAGCTGGAAGGGCCTGTTTCTTTTTCACCTGGAGTCTGAAGCAGATTTTAGACCCACCTCTCCTCCAGGAAAATTTAAGAGTGCTCCCTTATACCAAGCATAAGCACTCATGCCTTTGAATCTCAGCACTTGGGAGGTAGAGGCAAGAAGAACTCTGTGAGTTCAAGGCCAGGGTAGTATCCATAGTGAGCTCCAGGACAGCCAGAACTAGATAGTGAAGCCCTGTCTTGAAATCAGGGTGTGTGTGTGTGTGTGTGTGTGTGTGTGTGTGGCGGGGATTTTGACAAGCTGGTGTCTCACATATTCATGGTGTCTCTGGGGATTTTCATATGGCTAAGTTAGAGAGTGGGAAGGTGAGAGATTTATTTAGGAACAATGATGTAATGAGTGCAGCGTTTGCATGGAGAACACCCGACTTCACCCTTTTAATATAAACATTCATCCAATACAATATTGGCATTTTGTTTGGTCAAGTGTTTTGTATTCCCAATGCAAAAGACTTGTAATTGAAAGTAGACTAGTACTGCTCACCCTGGAGAATGCCAGTCTGACTGTGTGTACCTGAAGAGTCTCTTAAGAGGCACATGTCTCTCTCTCTCTCTCTCTCTCTCTCTCTCTCCTCTTCTCTCTCCTCTCTCCCCCCACCTCTCCTTTTTTCCTTTCATCTTAGCCAGGATGCTCAGCAGCAACAATATCGGGAGCTTGTGGCTTCTCTGTTTTAAGGTAGCTACAGAGATGACAACAGACTCTTTTCAGTCTTTATATGTTCGTCTGGTGGAAGTAGGGTGTGGGAGGAGAGGGACGGGGGAGTAAACTAACTCAAAAGTTCAAATTCACTGTTAAATTCTAAATTTATTTCTTGTTTAGTATGCTGAAAAGAAGGGATCCATGCCTATGATTTTCGATTCCAACTCTGTTTGCATGTCAGGTAGGGCCCATCAGGCAAAATTAGAGAGAGATTGGGAAACACCAACTAGTTAAGTTAGGGTCTCTAACTTCAAGAGATCCCTGAGCTGCTGGGCTGCCCAGCAGGGCCAGGACAGGGTAGGGCAAATGAAGCATTCCATTTATGTGTAAAGCTTAACGGGCACCAATAAAGCAAGTAAAGAAAGTTGTATTTTGTAAACTATTTAAAATGATCTAAAATTGGCAAGATCTGTTCATCCTGGAAATTCATATTACCTTTTAGTTTTAAAAATATGACTTAAATACCATTTTGTTTAATGAACTTTTTTGGCATTTTTTTTAAACTTAGAGTGTATCCCTACCGTCTTTTAGCACTGGGCCTGCTTCCTAAACTCAGAGTTTGGAGAGAAACTCTCATTTGTCATTAATTTTTTACTGCATGACCTTAAAGGAAGTTTTACAATTATTTTTTAAGGCGCCCATGATCTTAAGACCATCATCGTTCCCAAAGGTGCATTATTTTTATCAGCATCCGTATCCCAAGTAGTTCCATGCAACAGGACTGCTACAGGGAGGGAGCGTGACTGCGTGTTCAAACTTTGGGAGAAGATGTGCCTGAACTCAAACCCCTGAACTCCCCTCGTGTGTGTGTTGTGAGGGGGGGGGGGGGCTGTACTGCACTTAATATGTCGTTCCTGGAGACTGCCTCCACATCTTTAAACTACAAGAAATGATAACCCTATTCCACAGAGGAAAAAGTGAACGGGATGCGGTTTGTACATTTTGGTCTACACTTATCAGAGTCGCCAGATAAACACTCAGCTTTTCACCATCCCTATGAACAGCCAGACTTGCCTTGGCACTCGGGTGAGGGCGGAGGTTTTCTTTTTCCACTCACACAGCCCGGAGCTGCGGGACCAGCCCCTTCCCGGGCGCAGGCTGGAAGTTCCCGCTGCGCGGCGCCCCGGGCCTGGCGCGCTCCGCCCGGCCCTCCCAGGTTCCCAGTCCTCTCGGCGCAGAGCCATCCCTTGCCGCCCGCCTTCCCGGTCCCCGGCCGAGGAAATTCTTCCCCAGCAGCCCAGGGCTTGCCTCACGTGACTACTCGCCGTCGCGGCCGCTTCCAGAGAGTTTAAAGGTTACGGAGGAAATTAGCATGGATACAGCCACTGGCCCCCAGGAGGGCGCACCGGGTTTCCCGCAGCCCAAAAGCCCGTTGTCAGCGCGCAGATCGAGCCTTGCTCCCTTAAGGGCACACATGAGGTCCCGCATAAGTAGGAGGAGTCACTTTGAGAAATAAACAGACATTCGAACCAGGCCGGGCCGGGGTTCTACCAGTCTTCCACTTGTCAACAAGTTCTCGCAACCGGAGCAGGTCCGGAACAAATCCCTAGAGGGGAGAGCCTCCCCAAGGGGAAAAAGGAGGAAAATTAGGTTTCAAAACTCACACCCAGCAGAAGGGCGCAGCAGTCCTGGTGTCCCCTCCCCCATCGCGGCACAGTAGAGAATCCCAGGGCAGAGTGACAAACAGGCCAGATCTCCGCGAGCGGCTGGTGACCGCCGCAGTCCAGGCAGAGTGGGGGAAAGTGCTTAGTCTTCTCGGACATTGCGACCCCCTCCATTCCTCCAGCCCCAGCTCTAAATGATAGTGTGGATTGCAGGGTGGGAGAGAGAAGCTCGGCCCGCTGCTTTCCGGGTTCAGACCCGGCTCTCTCGGTGTAGATCCGAGGAGCACAGACTCGGCCTGAGACAGTCGTTCCTGCACCCCCGCGCCGCCACACTCCTGAGTCCTGCGCGGAGTCCTCCCTCAGCTCCCCCGCGCGCCGCCGCCAACCGACCGGGCCGGCCCGCTCGCTGCTGTTTTCTGCTCGGCTCACTTTTCCCGTATTGCTCCCCCAACCGGCAAAACTTTCTATTTCCCTAAACAGTGGCGCGCGCGCGCGCGCGTGCACACACACACACACACACACACACACACACACACACACAACACACGCACACACACACTGACGTCTTTTGCGCATTTCCTGCATTGGAGGGAGGGAGAATCGCTCGCACGGCGATCGAGGGAAGCAGATCGCGGGCTGAGCGCTCGAGCGGGCGGCGAGCCGGCAGCAGCCGAGAGCGCGGACGCGGGGAGCGCGGCGGGCCGGCGGGCGCCGGCGGGCGGGAGGAGGGGCCGCGCTGAGTCGCAGTCCCTGCCCGGCCGCCGCGCTGCGCACCGCCGGGTGCCGGCCTGCGCCCCGAACCCGAGTGGTGGCCACCTCTACCTCCCAAGCCCGCGTGGATGTGAGATCCTGGCCATTGGGCGCCTCGCGATCGCCGGCTGCGGCGCGGCTCTGCTTGGCCCGGGAGGTGACGGCCCGGCTGGCGGAGCGGCTTGTGGATTTTTAAAAAATTTGGCTCCGGGGAGGACCATTTCCTCTAGACATGCATCCCTCTGGATAGACTGCACATCCCTCAGTCCACCCTCCGCCCCGCGCCGTCCGAGGCAGGCGCTGGGTGGGCGAAGAGGATCCGGGTTGAAATCTGTGCCCCCGGTTCTCGTCCCCGCCCCGTCCCGCTGCCCCCTCCCCCTTCGGGAGTCGAAATTGCCCGGGGATTATGTTTCGGAAAGGTAGGTGAGCGCCGGGCGCGGCGCCTGCTTCTCCGCACACGGACCCGAAGAACCAGCGAGGCGGCGAGGCAGCCCCCGCGGTTGCAGCGGAGGCGACAGCTCGTCTCCTCCCGTGGAGGTGTCGCTGGTGGTGGTGGGGAGAGACTTGCTCCAAAAACGGACGTCTCCAGCTCTCCCCCCTCCCTGTTTTCCGTTAGGAATCCGGCGAGGAAATACATGCACTCGCTGAGAATCGCCGGCGCCAGGACGCAGCGCCACAAGGTGTAGCAAGTGAGTGGGGTGGGGCAAGAGGGGACCCAGGAGTCCCCCAGGCTCCCGGCGCGCCTGCTCCTGCTCTTCAATCCTGCCCTCGGGGCGGACAGAGTGACCCCCGCCCCGACCATGGTAGTGTTCAATGGCCTTCTTAAGATCAAAATCTGCGAGGCCGTGAGCTTGAAGCCCACAGCCTGGTCGCTGCGCCATGCGGTGGGACCCCGGCCACAGACGTTCCTTCTGGACCCCTACATTGCCCTTAACGTGGACGACTCGCGCATCGGCCAAACAGCCACCAAGCAGAAGACCAACAGTCCGGCCTGGCACGATGAGTTCGTCACTGATGTGTGCAATGGGCGCAAGATCGAGCTGGCTGTCTTTCACGATGCTCCTATCGGCTACGATGACTTCGTGGCCAACTGCACCATCCAGTTCGAGGAGCTGCTGCAGAATGGGAGCCGTCACTTCGAGGACTGGGTGAGTCGTGCCCCTCCACGTCCAGGAATCCGGGGTCCCAGGGAAAGACTTGCTGCCTAAGCATTGGTCCTGGAGTCCTGGACTGTCTGTTTTTTGTGTGCATATACGTCTCAATTTTCTTGAAGAGGCACATTTTATTTCATAGCAGGAGAGACATACACAGTAGAATAAGAAAGATGAGATTTTACAGATGGGCACTATCCCTTGTCCCTTCTGTGCCCTCCCAACAGTGGGCAGTACAGAGGGCTTGCAAGTTGGGAGAGAACCCGGAATGCAGGTGCATAGGTTGCTGAAGGGAATCTGCAAGTGCGTGGTGGGCTGGCCGAGTGACTGTGTGGGGGTGGGTCTCTCTGTCCTTGGAGAGACACGTGGAGCTCAGACTGGAGGGTTTTGTGCCTCCTGGCTTTATCCTGGGTAGCCTAGTGAGTAGTTTTATAAATCCTTCTGGTAGGAAGCCTCCTCTTCCTAAATCACTGTTTAGCTCATTTGCTGACATACCAGAGGGTGCTCATCCCCCAGGTGTCCCCTCTAGAGTGCCAGAAACATAACTCCAGCTTGTTTTGCCCATCTATTTAGGATGCTGTAGTTTTGAACGGGTTCTCTTTGTGGTGATAGGGAGTGGGGACTTTGAATCTTAAGATTATATGCTTCCAAGCTTTGACTGTCAAGCTACTGTTGGATCAAACACTATTTCTGAAATTGAGTTAACTATTAACTGATTGTACTGTCACATATGAGGGATTTTGCAGTAGGCCCTGCCAATATCCCTTAAACCAAATGCATTAACCTTGGCACTTGGACAGTCAGAGACACCCCCCCCTCGTACCCCCATCATCTCTGTTCTTGTAGGAACAGGAATATCTCTGTCTTCAGGTTTGTTATATGTTTCTATCTGGAGCAAGTGTTGCTATGGGTTGCTATATTTTCAAGATTCCTTGGTCTGCACAGAGAGTGTGTGCTGCCTCATGAGGAGTTGTGGGAGGACCATTCTGCTGACAGCCGACAGCTTCATGAATATCTTGGGGTCAGAGGGTGTGCATGCCCTTGGCATATTACTTTACCTCATATTTTTAAACATTTTTCTAGGACATGGAGTTTTTAGGGGGGAAATGGGGTGGGAGGGGGGACCTGCTCTTTTTTTGCTCCTGGCTGTGGTAGAGCCTTCTGGAAACCATGGTTACTAAAGAGGCTTTTTGGGCAGACCTTGTAAGCCACAGCTCAGCTCTAGGAGATCTGTGGCTTCCACTTTGGACAGCAGGCAAACTTTCAGATCCTGACCTCAACCTCCATTCCCTCCCACCCACTATCCTTTTACACTGTTCACCGTGATGTCCAAAGGGTCACGGAGGGTTAACCAACTTCACAAACAAACTTCAGTGGTAAACATCTGTGCTTTTGTATAAAAAGGGGAAGAAAATATTGAGTAGAGTATCAGGAAGGTGGGGCCCGTTGCAGGAGGGTCTAAGACGGATAAGCAGTGGGTAGGGAGCAGAGAAGATGAACAGCAGTTCCGGGTTTGCCACATCCATGCACCAGTTGGAAGGATGCATCTGAGTTTCTCTGGCAACACTGAACTGGGGGCTCCTCCAAATTCAGAGCAGAACAGGATGCTACTCTCTCTCCGCAGCTCTTCTAAGGAAGTGTGCAGTCAGAACTCGTTGCTTGATAGCCATTCTCCAAGGTTCTTACATTTATGCTGGATTTGGCTCTAGACCAGATCTTCTAGTGCACAGGCAACATTTCCAGACAAGGACATTGAGTTCCAGAGAAGCTAAGTGGGTACCCAAGGTCGCATGGCAAGCACAGGTGGGTTGGAGGTTGAGCCCTCACCTCCTATGGCTCACTGTTTGCCCAGTAGGGAACAGTCTGTCTGATCTCCCAGGCTATTTATTAGCCCTGCAGATTCATATGCTGTGGCCCTGACATTTTTATTGTGTGCGATAACGTAAAGTGCTTTCAAAATCATTATCTCTTCTGCCTTATAGCAAGTGTGAATTGGATATGACAGGCATTGGACAGACTAAAAACAAGACTGAGAGAAGCCCAAAGAATGACTCAAATGGTGGAGCTGGTTCTGACTGAGGAATGCTGTGGCTGCCCTCTGAAATGAACATGGGGACCCCAGCAACACAGATGGAAATGGAGACAAGTTGCAAAAGGGCAACCTTCCCCATGTCTGTCACTCAAGTACACACACAGCATCACAGCTTTAGGTAGAATTTCCTGGTCTCAAACCCTTGTGCTCTCTTCTTGGAAGAAATGAAGAGACATACTGTTTCGTAGGTATGGCTCTGAAGCCCAGCCTGAAGTGAGGGCATGTAGAGAGCATAAAGTAGCTTCTCCTATCTTTCCTGTGGAATCCCTCAGCTGGCTCTGAACTCATCTGTCTGCCGAGTTCCCCTTATGTGGTCAAATTCTACCAAGCTTACCATTTTAACTAATCTGGGGATAAAAAGAGGCCACAGGTTTCTCTAAAGGGGCTTTCATTTCTCTAGGAAAAGGATAGTAGCATATATATATATATTCATATACACATATGTATATACACATATTAATATTCATATACACATATGCATATACTTATACACATATATACACATATATATTTATGCATGTACATACATACACATGGTAACACACACACACACACACACACACACACACACACGATACTTAAGTGGTAATTTGGTCCCAAACGAGTGATACTCTAAGTAGATTGGACATTCAAAACCAAGGTTTTATAGGAGAGCTGTGATAATCCAGGAAGGCGCTGGGAAAAGACATGCACATAAGTGTAAGCATGTAGGTAATATGTTCAGAAAAGACATGCACATGAGTGTAAGCATGTAGGTAATGATGTTCAGAGATACCTGCCAGAGGACACAGTGTGCCAAGCTTGGGCCACCCTAGAGAGAGGCGCAGAGAGTGCCTGTGTTCAGAATTGCAGAGTGGATAGGCATGGCTGAGCTGAGGGGAAGGTTGAACAAAGTTTCCCCAACTTAAGACTTCATTTGAGTACTACCTGAACTATAATTTAATAGTAAAAACAAAACAAACAAGAAACTGTGTCTTTTACTCTTTACTGGTCTTTTCTCAAGCCTCACTTTATAAGAATCATAGGTTTGGATTTGGTGGCTGTAGTTTTTTTTGTTCACATTCAACTAAATATGGATGTGAAATATAAAGAAAGGTAGCTGAGGAGGGATGTGGGGCTGAACCCCAAAACTCCAGAAAATTTTTTTAGAAGACTGAGGTGGATTTTAGAGTCTGCAAAGGCCAGGCTGAGGGAACTATCTTCCTGACAGTGGAAAGAAAGACATTTCAGGTTTTGATGGCAAAGGGGACTGTAGACAAAGCTCAAGGCAAATGGAAGGATTTGAACTAGGTTTTTGAGAAACCAGATGAAATGCTACTGACTTGGATGTGCATTGGCATCCCTAGGGGAAGGTGCTAGGACCATGGCCTCTTGGCCCTGCCCCACTCAGAGCTGTGGATTCTGGGGTTTGGGATAATTCAGAAGAATTTGCATTTTTAGTGGTCTGTCCTTGAGATTTGGGCCTCATTATCCTTGCTTTGAGAAATATAGCTACAACAGGAATTGTGACCAGAAGAGGGGCTCCGGATTCTGTGGGGGCTAGAGCTTGATGTTACAATGTCTCTCTTAATTGATGGCCGCCTTACCTTTTCTTCACTTATTTATTTTTTATTACTTAGCATGTGCACTTCTGTGCACTTCTGTGCATGTGCGTGTGCATGTGTGTGTTTATGGATATATATACACGGAGCTCCGAGGACAACTTTCAGGAGGTGTTTTCCCCCTCCACTCTGGGTTCCGGGGGTTCGAACTTAAGAGTCAGTTTAGCAGCAGGCATCTTTTCCAGTATAGCCATCTCCTTGGTCCTCCGCTTTATTTTTTGAGAAAGTCTCTTCACTAAACTGGAAGCTTGTTTACACTGGTTTGGCTAGCCAGCAAAACTATCTTGGAAGACAACTATACTATGTTGGAAGACATCTTTGATGTGTGCCGCTCCCTTGACTTATCTTGTCACAGATGTATGTATGTATGTATGTGTGTATGTATGTATGTGTGTGTATTATGCGTTTAATTTGTTTATTTTGGTTCTCAATGACACACTTTCTATTTGTAGCCCTGGCTGTCCTGCCACTCTGACCAAAACCAACTTGGAGAGGAAAGGGTTTATTTTGTTTTATAGCCCATCAGCGAGGGGAGCCAAGGTAGGAACTGCAGGTGGGAACTGAAACAGAGACCACGGAGGAACACTGGTCACTGCCTTGCTTCTTCCGGCTCAGGGGCCACCTGCCCAGGGGTAACACCACTCAGTGAGCCGGGCCCTCCTGTTTCAGTTAGCATTCATGAAAATACACCACAGATATGCCACAGGCTAGTCTGATGGAGAAGAGGCTCCTTCGTTCCAGGTCTGTCAGATTGACAACTGAAGAGCACCATGACAGCTGCTATGGGTACATGCTTGGGCAAGACAGCTTGGGTTTGAAGACCACCCTTGCCCACCTAATTCTTCCTTGACCTTTGGTGGACCATTTAACCTTTCTGAAATTCCATTTCTTCTTCTGTAAAAGGATGATGGTAAAATCATGTCTTAAATGGTTGTTGCGGGGAGTTGAGTTTATGTACTCAGTGCCTTGGACCAATGATGGCCCTTAGTGTCAGTTCAAAGAATGTTCAATAGTTGTCCCATTGAACCCCAGTACTGGAAAGGGTAGGCCACTGGACTGGCTCTGCCTTGTTCAACAAAAATCATTTAGGGAATGTTCTTACAGCATCAATGCCAGGGTGTAACCACTAGCACGATGTCCTGGGTGGATCCTGGGGACATGACCCTGTTAAACAGGCCTCCTCCTGAGCCTCCTCCCTCCTGATGGGGTCCTTGTGCATTGTACAAGGACATATCTCCATCTTCTTGCAGCATTTCTGAAAAATTTCAGCATGTTTTTAACAGAATAAAGTGGAAAGACTCTATAAAAGGGACATGCTAGCCTGGGAATTGTTCATCGAAGATGCCTTCCTTGTTCCTACAGTATTTACCATCTAATTCAGTATTGCTCTGCTTGGTATACAATTGATATAGTTGTCTGGTTATCTTACCAATTCCTCCTTGGTCTAGGTCTAGCACATCCAGACTCCTGCTTCATGGCAGGTCAAGCATTATCTGTGTTCTGTCCAACTCCCCCACCCCACATACACACACTATGCACGCACACACTCACTCACTCACTAGGCATGCACACGCAAATACACACACATGTGCAACATCTAGCCAATGTAGTGAATAGTTGAGACTCAGTTCCCTTGGTCCCTAGCAGTCCAGTCCTTGGAATCCCAGAGTTCTCACTGTTTATCCCAGACACTTACCGGTTAGGACTTTGGGCATGTGACTTAAGCCCCAGATACCTGTTTCTTGGTGTGTAAAATGGGAAAATGATCATTCTTACCTCTGAGGATTGTGTGAATAAGTAAGAAAACCATATGAAGCTCTTGGTAAAGGATTTGGCCACATTGCATTTCAGCAATTTTGTTAATATCTGAAGAGCCATGTGTTGATGTTCATAGAGTTAGCATCTTAAGAACAGATGGCCCAGTGAAAGAAATTTTTCTCCTTGTTTTGTGAAGCTTTCAGTAGTCTAAAAATAAATTTAATTTACTTATACTTAACAAATTTCTTTTATTAATTCTTTGAGAATTATAGATATACAATATATTTTCGTAACATCTCCCAGATCTACCCCGCCCTTCTTTAACCATCCTATTGTGTGTCCTCATTTTAAAAAACTCATCAGTTATAATCTGTACTACCCATATACTCTTAAATGTGTGGGCATCCACTGGAGCGTGGTCAACAAGCCAGTGACCACAACCTTAAAACACCTGATTCTCCCCGCCCCCAGCAGCTGTCAATCACTAACAGCTTTTGAAAGTGATTCAATTACTTGTTGTCAGATTGCTTTGGAAGCCCTAGCAATTATGGCCATTGTAGACAAGGTTTCATTACTTAGGGAAGCCGATTAATGAATAGAGATCGGAGTGAGTATTTAGGAGCTGGTGTTTGGTTTGATTGTGTCAGCTTTATCCAGTTGGGTGGATTTAAACACATTTTCAATGCTGTTAACTTTAAATTCCTAACTCCAGGCTATACCAAACTTGCAACTCCAGAATATACATATGCCTTTCTTACCTTCGGTGACGTTTCGTTGTGTATGATACATCTAAAAATCAATACATATGGTGTTGTATGTCTAATCCCCCACCGCCCAATCTAAGCTAGTTTTCCTCAGCTCAAGCCATGTCAACTCTTCCTTTCGAGATTGAGGCCAGCAACCAGACAGAGCCGTCCTTGATGCCTCCCCCATGTTCAGTCCCTAGCAGCAGCTGTAAGCCGTGTCTGCTGTAAGAAGAGATCCCAAGCGTTACCATTTCCATGGCCCTCGGGGGCCCAAGCCACTTACACAGTGTCTGGATTATCTCAACAGTCCACTAATTGGTTCCCCCTTGCCTGAACTTCGTCAAAAAAAAAAAAAAAAAAAAAATTCCTCAGGGGGAAAAAACCCAATTCTTTCCCGTAAGACATCGCAGCCAGGCCGTCTGGACCTTCCTGCCCTGTTGCCTACTGCTCTGCACCTTGTTTATGAGTCTGCAGTCCTAAGGGCCCATGGGTCGCCTTAGACTCACCACAGTGTACCTGCCTCGGTCTTCATTCGTTTCCCTCTCATCTTTTGAGAGTGAGAAAGAGCCTCAAGACTCCAACGTTCATTCACATTACATTCCCACGTTGCACTGACCCCGCTCCTTTCCTCTCCCAGTGTCATGTATTCTGTTTATAAACTCTCCGAGTCCACCTAGTGCTGCCTGTGTGCGCCTGGATATAGAACCATCTACGGGAGGATAGGTAATCTCTTAGTGGCGCATCCCCGAGGAAAATTGACTTTCCCTCTCCAGCAGCCATCCATCACCTCAGCTAGGGGTGGGGCTTCCCGAGCCTCTCTTCTTCCATGTCAGGCTCTTATCTGGCTTGATTGTATACAAGTCCTATCCATACACTCATAGGGACTGTGAGTTCAATGGTGCTGCCACCCTGGCGTGTCTGGCAAGCACTCTTTTGCTGTAGGCATCTGCTCTTTTTGCTTCTTATGCTCGTTCCTTCTTCGTTTTCATAGTGATCCCGTAGCTGTGCTGGGAGAGGGTGTGATACAACTGGCCAATTTAGAGCCGAGCATTCCGAAGGCCTGTGCTATCTGTCCTGTTGTGGTTCTCTGCATTCACTGGTCTCTGTCTCCTGCAAAAGGAAGGTCCTCCGATGAGGGTTCAGAGATGCACCCATTTGTAGGTTTATACAAACAATGCCTTTGTACAGTTGAAATTGGGGAGGAAGAAGGAAAGACTATTTTATGAAAGTCTTTGAAGAATCTGACAGGAGACTGCTCTGTTATTTCCACAGGTCAGTATGCACTCTACCAAAGGTTTTTTTTTTTTTTTTTTTTTTTTTTTTTTTTTTAGAAGTCTGAAGTTACTAAAAGTGGAAGTTGTGCACTCTCTGGGTACCTAGGGCCCATGCAAGGGGCTGTGGTCAAAGGAAACAGAAAGACCACTTGTCTGCAGAGTTTAAAATCAAGTTTAAATTCTTACTGGGATGTTAGCTACAAACAAAACAAAACACCCTTAGAGTTGGGAGTGATAAGACACGATATTTGAGACAGCAGCCCTTGAACTCATGGAGCTCATAGAAGCCTCCCTGCCCAGCTTCCAGGGGCTCACACAGGCTAAGAGAAACTCCAGAGCAGAACCGCTCTGTTTTACATAAATAAAAGCTTCACTTGGCAAAATACTTTTCTCTCTGAGTTCCTCTGGGTATAGATGGGCTTGTTAAGTAATTACAATCTATTATAATGTTAATCAGCCGGGCTGCACCTGGTTGAAATTTAGTTTTCTGACAGAAACCATGTGAAGTGGCCAGAAGCTTTTGCTGGGCTGAGAGGACCAAGAGGACAAGAACGGGCTTTGTCATTGTAACTCACCACATCCAAACAAAATAGGAACTCCGGAGGGAACAGGTTTGGACTCAGACCCTCCCAGAGGAGAAACTCAAGCCTGCCACCAAACCCCAGTGCCGCAGTGTCCTCCGGCCTCCCTGCCTTCCCAGCCTCACCTTGAAGTGATTTGGAGGTCACCTTTAAGCCAGTTGTGATGCTGCTTGCCTGTAACCTAAGCCTGAATTTGGAAGTGGAGGAAAGAGAAGGTACCTTTATTCGGCAGCATAGGAGTGTACTTTCTGAGCTCGTTTCCGGGAAGTATTTAAGGCCAAATAGGGGTTGGAAAAACATAGTGGGTGAATCTAGAATTTATTATTGGCAGGAGGGGTGTATGCTTGGCTTTTGTGCACATTTACCTTGAGTAGAGCTGTTGGGTTGTTTTTCGGACAGTAACATCCTGTCGTGCCAGCCTTCTTCCTGGGCAGATGGAAGCATCTCGTGAATGGGAAGTGTCTTTTCTCATCCATCTGATGGCTCTCCAGAGTTTGAGCAGTTCGGAAGTCTGAGAAGCCCACTCACCAGTTAGTCCTGAGAGGCTCCTGTCCCAGGTCTGTCTTGTAGGAGCTCCCATCTGCCTATCGTCTAATCCACTGGGCTCAGGGCGTGTGCTCTGAGAAACTTACCCTCTGAGCAGAAAGGAAGCTGGTGTGTCACACAGAACACGCTGAGCAGTGGCCAGAGTGGAGTAGTCCATTATTATTCTAGCCTTCCTTTCATCCATTCAGCAGATGTTTATTGAATGCCTTCTGTACCTGGCACCATGTCCTGTGAGCAAATAGCCCAGTAGGAGACACCATGTTTATCAAGGAATATCAGAAATACATTGGTGTGTAAGCTCACAACTGAGAGGACAAGCTTGGCACAATCTTTCAGAGTGTGGCGACACCTAGACCTGCCTCTGCAGAGCTGGATGGGCTGGTAGTTCTTTCTCTAGGAGAACTTATTGACTGAAGAGTCAGATGATGCCTATGGTACTGCAGTTACATTACACACATATAAGACAGGAGCTAGCATGGCCAGATGCTCTCTGGCTCCTGCTGACAGCTAGTTTGACTAGAACCCTGCATTTTGGGCTTTGGCTATGATCAACTTTCCTCTCTGTAATATTTTTTTCTTCTTTATTCCCCCA
Source organism: Mastomys natalensis (assembly GCA_021653895.1). Classification (NCBI taxonomy): domain Eukaryota; kingdom Metazoa; phylum Chordata; class Mammalia; order Rodentia; family Muridae; genus Mastomys; species Mastomys natalensis. Next base: position 286,239 of record JAJTUV010000564.1, on the reverse strand, counting down.
AAATTGCTTTCTCTAGAAAATTGCCCAGTTTTGTTTTCCTGCCTCTATCTTTTCCCATTGTAGAGAGACTACAAAGCTACTTTTCATAGCTTGCTTCTCTACCAAGAGTATATAAAGGAGCATATAAAGGAAGTTTTGTTTTAGAATGATCTCTTTTTTGTGTATTATTGAACCATAGAACTGTTAAGTATATTCTTAAACAACAACAACAACAAAACAAAACAGACAAACAAAAACCAGGAAGCAAGAAGATATGATAAGATCTATGGTTCTATGCCTTTGCCGTTTGCACTGATGGTTGCTTCAGTCACTTTAGTTAGCTTAGAGACTCACCCACCAGCCATTAATGATGTACCATACCAGCAACCAGTGTGTGCTGGGATGTCTTTTAAGGGGAAGGAGCCATGTGATGTTTTCAGGTCTCAGGGGTCAAGGAGGGGGAGAAATGTTACAAGGTCAGATGCAATGCACTTTAGTGTACCAGAGTTGGTGGAAGCTTCCCAGGACTGGGGATGAGACCGCTCAGTTATTGCTTGCTATGAGTGCATTAGAAGCCATTTGCTCCACTAGGACCAATATAAAACGCTGGGCTTGGCAGTGCTCACCTCTAATCCCAGGGCTGGGGAGGTAGACACAGGAAGTCCGTAGAACTTGATACCCTGCAAGTCTAGCCTAATGGGTGAGTTCCAGGTTCAGTGACAGACCCCATCTGGAAATAGAAAGTGTAGAGCACGTGAGGAAGACACAGCATCAACCTCTGGCCTACACACACTCACACTTACACACAGACACACACATAGACACACACGTACACACACACGTACACAGACACACACACACACAGACCATGACCCCCCCAAAGCAAAGGAAGTTATTCACCTCTGCATAGCCAGACATTTTCCAGATGTATTTTATCATAAATACTAGTAATTTTGAAACAACAAGAACTAGTGCTCTGTGGCTGTGTGTGTGTGTGTGTGTGTGTGTGTGTATGTGTACCATAATTAGATAAAAGGAAAAATGAACCATCCGCAAGTGGACCACTTGGAAAATCAAAATTAACATCCTTCTGTGAAATAGTGAGTTTGAACAAATGTGGACACTCATGGGGAAGGAGATGATGTGGGAGCTGCTAGTTGGCAGAGGCTGATGGGTAGTGTTTAAGGGATCTAGACACGGCAGTGGCACAGAAGACACGTGGGTTTTGTAGTAGCTCTCTAAGGCAGCTGTGATTCCCAGGCCAGAGCTGCACAGATTGGTATCACTGGCGCATATGCTTTGTCTAGTATCACTCAGTCAAAACTTATACAAGAACTCAAATCCAGAACCAGGGTTAGGAATATATCTCAGTGGTAGAGTGCTTGCCTAGAATGCAAGAGGCCCTGGGTTCAATCATCAACACCACACATCTAGGACTAGGTGACTCCAAAGCCCATATTCCATTCTTTAGATTCATGAATGTGAACCAGCTAATGTTCAGTTTCATGAAGAACGTGTTATTGATAGAGAACCATTTTCTACCCTGATTAGGTTTTCAAGAAGTTAAAAAAAAAAAAAAAAAAAAAAAAAAAGCCAAGCCCACACTATGGAGAATTGAGGTCAGTCCTCCCGCCAGATTTCTTAATAACTAAGAGTTTGATGTACAGTGAGCAACTTGATTCAACCTCTTACCCATGGAAGTTTCTAGAACATAGGGAGCTAGATGGCTAAATGAATGGATGAAGACTCATTCTATCCTGTTTCAACTTCAGTTTTGTCCATGAATGTGTGCTTTATGTTTTAATTGCTGATCAGGGTTTCTTTGTGTGTGTTTCCATTACAATCTTACTTTAATCCCAACTGAATTCCCACCCCAGCTCGAAGCTCAAAATGCTAATATCTACTTGTCTTCTGGCAGAGAAGAGGCAGAGAACATCTAGACACTTCTGTTTTGACCTGAGCGTCACCTGCTTTAGCTGGTGTGCCTCGTGTGGTCATTGAGGTTTGAGGCTCCTCCTGCCCCTGTCACTCTGTGGTAGTCTACGTGTTTGTTTCATTTCTCAAGTTTGAAACATCTGCCTTCAGTTCCCTTCCCTGGGTCTCTTATAGAAACCCAACCTCTAGTACAGTACACAGTGATTGTTCTCTTATTCTGGCCTAAATTGGGGCAGTGCACAAACATGCTTCATTTGGAAAGGAAGACTTTGCTTTAGACCACAGTGCTGGAGTCCTCAGGAACAAACAGCTGAACGGAGGGTGATACATGTTTGCAAGCCTGGCCCTTGGGAAGCTGAGGTAGGAATTTTGCTGCAAGTTCCAAGCCAGTCTTGGCTACAGTGCAAATTGTTTCAATAAAGAAACAAGCAAATAAAATAAAATACTGTGGTGAAACCTATTATATACTAAGCTACATAGTTAAAAATACAAAGCTAAGTAAGAAATAAGAACAAACAAATAAATAAACAGTAGCAAAGTACTGAAGACTAGCCAGGGCATAGTATTCATCTAAAGAACAGACATTGGAGTTTTAGTTAGCTGCTATGGTAATTTTTAAAGCTTAGCCTTTGTTTTAGATAATTGTCTGTGAGGAAGGGAAGTACATATGGCAAATTGCTCTTTTGACGGCCATTAGTGAGTCTCCTCAGACATTAGCTTTTCTTCTCCTTTTTAACCATATGAAGTCCTTTCCTTCCTTCCAAGTATTCAGGGTTTACTAGGACTAGGAGGCTGGAGTAGGTTCTGAAGTAGGTGGGCTGGAGTAGGAGGATGGGTAGGAAGGCTGGAATAAGAAGCCTGTTCTGTCTTTTCAGGGTAGAGAAAGTTCATTTAACTTCTTGAAACTTTTGTTTGTTCATTTATAGGAAGTGTTAATAGTTGTCTTCTTAGTTATCACTATTGTAGTGAGAATTAAAGTAGATAAAACTATGTTGAAGAACTTGGACATTTAAGAAATGCCTCTGTGCCTAGCCTACTGATGAGGATCTGGGGTTAACCTGTCCTTTGCCTTGTAAATATTAAGCAAACACTCCATTACCAAGCTACAACTGCAACACCAATATCCTGAAGAAGATAAAAGCAGTTAGCGGTAGTTAACATTGTCAAACTTCTGGACATACCTGTCAGGGAGTTCTAGATTAGCCCAATTGGGGCAGGAAGGTCAACCGTACATGTAGGCAGCACTGTCCCAGAGAGAATAAAGTGGGATAGGATGAACTGAGGGCCAGCATTCTTGCTCTGTGTCTCCTCACTGCAGGTGCAGTGTGGTCAGTTGCCTAGGTTCTAGCCACCATGGCTTCTCTGCCGTGATGATTGTTAACTCAAACTGCAAGTCAAAATAAACCCGGCCTTTCTTAAGCTGTTTCTGTCAGGTGTTTTCTGGCAGCCATGAGCTCCTTCCTTTGTCTCCTGTCCTCCGCTGAAATATCCATCGTTTTTCTTGTAGCTATACAGAGCCCAGATTCCAGATGAAATACAGGATGCCCAAATAATTTGAATTTCAGATAAACAGCAAATACTTTTTTAAAACAAAAACCTTATCCTAAAAATTACATTTGACATACTTATGTCAAAAAAGTATCGGTTGTTTGCCTGTAACTATCGGTTGTTTGCCTGTAATGAAACTATACCTGGGGGGGCTTCTATTTTTACAGTGGTGTCCTGGGTCTATCTATACCCCTACAACGCTGATAATTATACATGACCATGAGTAGGAATGGCTTTTCCTGGTTGTCATCTTGTCTCTCTGAGGAAAAAGAAGAGACATTTATTTAGCCTTTTGTTAAAATAATTCTAGCAGTAATCAGACATAAGAGATGTTTTTGATTGATAGCTCCCTTCCACAGTCCCTAAAATCAGAGTGGTCACCTCTGCCCTAAGATGTAATTGGTTACTTTTCTTGTGATTATGACAAAGTATCAGACCAAAGAGACTGCCTTGGTTACATTTCCTATTGCTGTGTTAAAGTCCTCTGACAACAATTACTTAAAGGAGAAAGGGTTTATTTGGTTCCCAGTTAAAGTATACAGTCCATCAGAGCAAGAAGGGAGGATGTCAAAACCCAGGGATTGGAGGCAGCTAGCTATATTATGTCCATAGTCAAGAGCAGAGAGCTCTGAACTGATATTCAGATGTTTATGCTCAACTCTCTTTCTGCTTGTCTTTAAGTCCAGGCCCCCACATTCAGGGTCTCCCTACCTCAAAGGACATAAGATAATCACTCATAGACCTGCTAGCAGGCTAACCTGATCCAGACAATCCTAAGTCAACATCGACACTGTCTTTCTAGGTGATTCTAGACTGTGTCCAGTTGATAATGGAAACTAACCCTCACAGCAACTTGAGGAAGAAGGGTTTGTGTTGGCTCATCCTTTGAGGGTAAAACTCCAACAAAGTGTAGAAGGTATGGTGGCTAGAGCATGCGGCAGCTGGTCACATTGTGTCTGACATCTCATCACATTGAGATATGCTCAGAGGTTTGCCTTGGATGATTCTAGGTAACCTCCTCCCAGTGACTGTCAGCGCTTTGCTCCACAAGGTACACAGTGCCTCCTCATGCTGACCCCTGTTAGTATAGAAAGAAGATCTTATTTGAAGGTCTGAATAGCATAGACCTTCCTACTTAGGGCAGGGGGATTATCCTCTTGGCCTAGATAACAGACCCTATTGTCTTCACCTGGTCAGCCCTCCAGGGCCTTTGGGGATACATCTACCTTCCTTTCTTTCTCTGCCCAGTGTCTCTCTTGACTTTGCAGGGAGCAACCTTCCTGATGAAGCCTGATTCATCACGTTTTCCCTTTGCTTTGCTCTCTACAACCCTAGTCCTTGAACACCCACCCCAACCTTCCTCTTTCCGGGCAGCTCCTGGTCTTAGTTCTTTACAGTCATGGTGGTGTCTATCTACTGTCTGCCTCTGTTTGGAACCCTTCGAGTCAGGCAGTTTACGGTGGGATGCTTCCTGTCTGGTGTCCAGCAGAGGCAGGAAGGAATTCTGACAGGAAGTGTCCTGCTTTTGGTGCTATAGCTCGACATACTGCCTTGTGTACAGATACTGGGTTTGTTAGATAGAAATTTAACATAAGCTAGTTAAGCAGTGTATGTTCTTCAGTCATTTGTACTGGAGTGTTTTCCTTCCTTCCATAAGAAATTAGAATGTGATAATAAAATTACATTTTCAAAGCTTGTGTGACTACACACACTTTTTTTTTTATTTTTTTAGTTTTTCGAGACAGGGTTTCTCTGTGTAGCCCTGGCTGTCCTGGAACTCACTCTGTAGACCAGGCTGGCCTCGAACTCAGAAATCCGCCTGCCTCTGCCTCCCAAGTGCTGGGATTAAAGGCGTGCGCCACCACCGCCCGGCCTACACACACTTTAAAATTTGAAAAGACAAGGAAACATATTTTTACTTTGGGATGATTTTCAATCACTTATTCATAATCTAGCATCACATTTAAAGTTGTAACTATAATAGTAACATTACTGTTTTTAGTGCCGAGGATAGCACTCAAAGACTCGTGTATGCTAGGCAAGTGCTTTACAACTGACCTGCAGCCCAGACCTGCCATTACTTATTAAGGCTGTATTTGGTTGATTAAAAAAAAAAAATCAAGCAGAAGGCACAGAGTGCCCCTCAATGTCACACAGTTTTCTCTGTTGTGGTTATTAATGAGTATGTATTTTAAAACTTAAAAGTTCTGAAGGATGCGGCAGAGGGCCAGAAGTTGAAGCAGGTAACGCCACAGTTAGCGGCATAGTGCCAGGGCTTGGGTTAGAACGATGTGGGCTCTAGTCTGCTCCCCTCCCTAGCCACTGAATCAGCTCTATCTATGACTGACAGATCAATTGCATAACCTCTTTTATTTCTTCATCTGTAGCACAAAGCCTGCAGTATCTATCTAAGTGTGTTGTTTGGAATAAATAGCATAGTGTATACACAGTGCTTAGAAAATGCTTGTCGGATGATAAGCACACAAAAATGTTAGTTATTAGAAGTCCATTGTGAAATGTAAATCGTGATGGCTGTGGTTAGAGGCTGATTATGTTGTTAAGGAGGCCGCTTGATTGAACTCTGTGTGTCTGACTCGAGTGGGTTTAGGGGTTGCCTTTCATCTAAGGGCTACTTCTTTGACAGATGGTAGTTCTCATTATAATGACATGCATAGGAAGTGGCTGTGGTTTGCTGAGTTTGTATTTGCCGCCTGCTTTCAAGCATTTATCAGCCAGTACATACTCACAGGATGATGCATTCACAGCTAGCTTTAGTTTTCACCAGTCTAACACTGCTGCTAATGAGCTCTGCAACCTTAGGGAAGAAGCTTGGCCTTTCTGGGCTTAGAGGTCTTTAGCTGTGAAGTGAGACATTGGATCTGGTCACCTCACTGAGTTGTAGACCCTTAAAAATGAGTACGTGTCACACACATCTAAATTCTAATGAAGATTGCTTTGGGAACTGGGGAAGGAATGGTATCTTCATCCATGATGTATCGGTGAAGATACAGAGGCCAGTTGATGTCACTCGGTAGGCACCAGGCTCAGACTCAGACTCACCTCCTAGGTTCGTCAGCCAGACTGTCTGCATCACTCTTTACATGGCTGGGGTGAAGGTTTAAAATTTGCTTCCAGGATGCTGGCGATGTACAATCCCCACCCCGCCTGCAGGCGAGCATGGGTTTCGTCCTCCCTGTCCCTGCATGGCTCTTTAAGAGTCTCTCTTATCAGTGCTTATCATGACTGTGTGCAGACGCCTTACAGCCTACTATTTCAGGGGAAAGGGGGAGGAAGGCAGATAAGGCAGGGTTCTGAAACCAGCAGGGGAGGAGGGAGTGGAGTCATGTGGATGTCCCCTGGGGAGGAGAATGTGAAGCCCTGGCTGGGGCTGAAAAAGCCTCTATTGCCATAGAGAGCTTTAGGCCCCCCATGAAGGGGATTCACAGCTCACACAGTGTCCCTAGCCCTGCCTGGGTGCATGCCAGCCTCATCTTTGTGCTGGTCCTGCCCTGTTCTGCCAGAGGCCTGGCACAATGGGTGCCCCATGATCGGTTGTCGCGGGGCCCCATTTGTAAAGACTGGTACATCATCAGTCACAGGGAGAGCAAGATGTGGTAGAAGCACCTCTTGGCAAGCAGAATCTTCAAAACTTAAGGTGCTTGTAATAGAGACTACCAATTCCATTTTTAGTATCAGGGCATGTGGATTTGTTTGTGCGTGCGTGCGTGCGTGCGTGCGTGCGTGCGTGTGTGTGTGTGTGTGTGTGTAAATATTCAGATGCCATTTGTCTTTGTTGGCCAGAGAGGTAGCCTTCTTCACAGTAAGGTTGACACGTTCCTCTTTAACAGGATCTGGATTTTAGAGAACTCAGCATAGTTTATTTGTACCTTTTCAAATTAAATCTTTCCTCTTTTCAAATTTAATCTTCCTCTCTCTCCTTATTTTCTTGCTATCATTCTTTCCTGGAAATTGAACTCAGTCACTTAGAGACATTCCAGCCCTAATTATGATAAATCTGACATGGCAATTTTAAATTTGAAGATAGACTGCTTCTAGGATACTTACTCAAAAGTACTGATATCCTGATCATATCATAATGCCGTGTATACAGATCAGTATTAGTTTCTAAAAAAAACCTGGGGCAGATTTTTGTGATTTTTTTTTTTTTTGGTTGCATGTATTCACATGTGTGAGGGTGCATGTATATGAGGGTTAATGTCTATATGTGTGTAAATGCATGTGGAGACCGGAGATCTCCTGGCATCTTCCTTGGTCTTTCCCCACCTTCTGTGCTGAAAAAGTGTCTCTCACTTGAATAGAGTTTACCTACTCAGCTAGTCCCACCTTGTTCTGGGAATCTTTTGTTTCTGCCTCCTAGATGCTGGGATTATAGGCGGCCACCATATCTGCCCGACATTCACATGGACCCTGGGGATCTGAGCTCTGGTCTTTACAGACGCACACGTACTTTACCTGACAAGCCATCTCCTCTGCTTCTGTTTCAGGTTTTCCTTAAGTAATTATAATATGATCTTGATTCTTATTGTAAGTTCCAGTTTGGAAGGGAGGGGGACATATCGTGTTCTAGAAGAGCTTCTTACTCAGACTGCTTTAAAGTGAGTGAGATGAAGGTGAGCAGATTAAAAAGGGGGGTTCCCTGCTCTTAGCACCTCACACTTTCCATCTCAAACAGTTCTGTAAAGGCTGATGTGTTAAAATTGTCCAGGGAGAGACAGGGAAAGGTTTCCCAGAGGGCTTGACATTGGCCTTGGTCCTAAAGATCGGGTAGGATGGATCAGATTTGCATGTATGCCACATGCTTCGTTGCCTTCAGTACTGACTCTGTAACAGCCAAGGATGCAGACATGCCCTATGAATGGAAACCTTCTGTTTTCCAAGAGCCCTCATCTCTTGAACTCCTTGCAAGTGGCATTCAACATCAGATAGTGGTGCCTCCGGGCTCCCAGTGGAACCATTGGCGTTCAGGGTTAGAGTTCACTGTTCCTGCCCTGTAGTATGTGGTGGGTTTCCCTAGCATTGACTGCATTCCAGCCAGGCTAGGATAGCTTTGCTTCTTCTGATTGTTGTACGGAGACTTTTGGAGGATGTGGTATTTTGGCTTCATCCACCATGAGACTACATAATGGTCATGCATTTGCAAAATTATTTGCATTTTCTCTTATTTTCCCCTTCAAACTAGAATGGTAGGTGTCTTAGTCACTGTTCTATTGTTGTAAAGAGGCACCATGACCATAGCAAATCTTATAAAAGAGAGTATTTAACTGGGTCTTTGTTTATATCTTCAGAGACTTGGTCCATTGTCATCATGACAGGGAGCATGCAGCAGGCAGGCATAGTGCTGGAGAAGTAGCTAAGAGCTACATCGATATCCGTAGGCCGAGAGAAAGAGAGAAACACAAACCTGGGTGTTGGCCAGTGACATACTTCCTACAAGGCTTCTAATCAATGAGTTCTACTCCCTGGTGGCTAACCATTCAACTATATGGGCAGTTCTTACTCATACCACCACAGTAGTAAATATACCTTCCTATATTGAGAACAAGGACCAGTATGTGATGACCTGGTAGCTAAGGCAGTTGACCAACACCCAAATGTTTTGGGTTTTAGGATCCTAATATTATTTGATAGGAACTATTAATTGCACATGGCCAGCAACCAGGACCTAGTTCCAAAGCTATTGATGTCAGAACTATGATGTGTGGATTATCATTATTGAGTAACACACCAGAGCTCTATTCAAAAGGCAAGCCAGTGGTCAGAAAGCCATCTCTTTTCTTCCTGTCCCCTTTCCTTCTTCATTTCCACCCACTTTCTTGTACAGATAATCAGATATGGAGAATACCCATGCATCATTTTCCTTCAAACTGAAAGAATGAAAAAAATTCACTGTCTAATATCAGATTTCATTAACTACTCATTTATAAATGAAATAAATAGTTCAGAAGTTAGGTTATTTGATCAAAGTAAAAAAATATCCTGTAGATGTAGTACTAATATTTAATAATAAATCCTGAAGTAGGGTTGCTTCCTGCATCAATGGTTTATGTTCCCAAATGAAAGACACAACACAGCCTTTATATTATAATATGCCTTAAGCAGCACAATAGCTGGACCACTGCCTAGCCTCCATGCTGCTAGAATCTACCTCCTGCCAATAATTCTGAGTTACTACTTACTGATTTCTATGTTCCCTTAGGCTGCGTCCTTTGGTCCCCTTACATGGTGACTCTGCTTTTCTCTCCTGTCCATAGCTCAGGCATAGTGTCTCTCCTCTTTCCTCTCAGTCTCAAGCCCAGAAAAACCTCAACTTTTCCCCCCTTCCCCAACTATTGGCTGTGGACATCTTTATTTACTACTCAAATTAATTGGGGGTATGTTTCCAGAAGCTATATGCAGACCCTCTCATGCAAAGTTTTGGGGGACAAAACATCAGAATGCAAACAGCTATATGAAGACATAGAAGACATGGAAGAATAGGATTCTTGATTTCTAGTAGGATGATTGTAGTGTTATAATCTACTGTGTCTATCACCCATCCATTCATTCTTATCCATCACCCATCCATCCATATCCATCATCCATCTATCCATCCATCAAGTCTTAGTCATCTCCCATCCATCCATTATCCATTCTTACCATCCATTCATCATCCATCCTTATCTATCACTCATCTTTCCATCGGCCCAGCCAGTTTATTGGTCATATAGTTAACACCACTGACATTTGTCAGAATGTTTACTGCAATAGGAATTTTACTTACTCTTTCAGTATGTTGCTCAACCTTGGCTGAGGCTTGAGTGGGTGCAATGCTCTCTGTACTTACGAAACTCGAAACTCATCTTTTTGGTTGCAATAAGCCCTTGCCCGCCCATGAGTGGTTGGTCTCTGTATGCAAGGAAGGTGATTAAAACTAGCAAAGGGAGAATCTTCGGTTTGGTTTTACTTTCTAGATCTGCCTTGCTTTTGGTGACTCTTTTGTCCCCTCTGCTGCTAGAACTCTGTAATTTATCAGCCTGTGTTTACTTTAGTGACACCATCAGCCCATTGGAATGATTTGATTCTTTGTTGCTGGTTGATTTGTTTGTTTTTTGAGAGAGGGTCCCTGGCTGTTCTGGAACTCACTCGGTAGACCAGGCTGGCCTTGAACTCAAAGAACTCCACCCGCCATTGCCTCCTAAGTGCTGAGATTAAAAGCATGCATTATCATGCCTGGTTTTGGCTTGATCCGTTTGTCTGAGTTGGAAATCCGGGATCCCCAGATTGCACCCCACACAGTCAGAGGGGTTAACAGGACACACATTGATGACCAAAGCTACAATCAAGTAAGATAGGAAAATGGTGGGCTCGCTATGTAGAGTGGGCTCACCACTTTGAAAACCTCGTACAGCCTCTGTCTGATTTCCACTTTCCCTTGATGGCCATAATGTGAACAGTATTTATAAACCCTTGTCATCCTGTCTTCTATCCATTATCTCTATCTATCTTCTGGTAGTCTGTCTTCTATCTATTTTTTGCTAGTGGTTTTGTTGTTATTTTTCCTTTTTTTTTTTTTTTTGGTCATAAAGGCTAATGTTCTGTTCTTTTGTTTGTTTTTGTTGATTGGTTGGTTGTTTTTTGGGTTGTTTTGTTTTTTTAAGACAGGATTTCTGCTGTCCTGCAGCTCACTCTGTAGACCAGGCTGGCCTCAAACTCAGAGATGCAACTGCCTCTGCTGGAATTAAAGGTGTCCACCTGGCCTGTTTTCTTTTTTAAAGAAGAGTCCCAGCTAGGTGTACTGATGGTCAAATTTATTCCCAGTACTGGAGAGGCAGAGGCAGGTGGATATGAGTTCAAAGCCAGCCTGGTCTACCTAATAAGCTCCAAGCCAGCCAAGGCTACATACATATTGAGACCCTACAAAAAGATAGAAGGAAAGGGAGAAAGAGAGAGAAAGAGAGAGAGAGAGAAAGAAAGAATAGAAAAAGTAGACTTCCATGTGCTGGTACAGGCTCCTGAGCCTGAGGAACAGAGAAAAGCTTGGGTGGTGTGAATTTTTTTTTTTAAATTTGTGATTAGCAGGACTTTGCGATGATACTCCAGGACTTCATCTTTGCTGTGCCTTTGGCAATGACATTTATAAAGCAAAGCCAGCTCTGTTCTTCTGGAGACTGTTCATATAGAATAACACAGGCCAAGGCCAGGCATGGTGCAAACTCTGCTGTGAAGGTGGATCTCAGTATTTGGTTGCAGATATATGAGCATAGTCCTTGGACCAACTTGCAGACTGAGTTTGGGTTTTAGTCCTTTGTGCTTTGGCTTCCCAGTCTCTCCTAGCTTAGAGCTCATTTGAGAGTCCCCACTTCCTTAGATCTGGGAAAGTCATTCACAGTGAGGTATATAGATGCAAGGCTCTTTCTGCCACTGACATTTAAAATTTTTAAATTATTTTATTATTTTACATGTATATCTGTGCATCACATGAATGCCTGGTGCTCATGAAGGTATCATAGCCCCGGGAATTAGAGTTACAGATGGTTGGAGCCACTGTGTAGGTGTTGAGAATAGAGTACAAGTCCTCTGTAAGAGCAGCTGGTGCTCTTAACTGCTGAGCCCTCTCTCTAGTACCCTGCCCCCACCCCCACCCCCACCACTGCCACTAATGGTGTGGAAGGTGGTGTGGAGAGCGAATTCTTTTTCCCAGACAGCAGCATTTCAGCCTTTGGCATTGTCACTTACCAGTGACAAGTAAAGAGGACTTTTGAACCAGGTCCTCAGTGTGGGGCTCTGACTGAGACCGCTTTCAGTCAAGCACTATAGGGTCTTCACATAAACATTGAACCGTAGGTTAGGATGCAGCTAGCTCTGTGTTATGAACATATTTCTTGATTATATCACATTTAAGGACTGAAGGATTAGTGCTTTTCCACTATAAAGGGAAAACAGGCCATAAATGACTGAGGAATTTACAGCTCTGTCCAAAGCTCAGATTGGAAGCCAAGGAAAAAGAAAACTTCAGCTTCCAGGTAGAAAGTCAAACGGAAAAGAGAAGGCAATTGTTGGAGTCAGAGGAGGAGAGAGTCCACAACAGCGCCTGCTCCAGTGTCCTTGACAATTCAAGGCCTTCTCTCCCTCCCTCCCTCCCTCCCTCCCTCCCTCCCTCCTCCCTCCCTCCCTCCCTCCCTCCTTCCCTCCCTCCCTCCTTCCTCCCTCCCTTCCTCCTTTCTTCCTCCTTCTTACACTCTTTCTTCTTTTTTTGACCTTACTTTATTTCAAGCCTCTTTCTCCTCCTTCCTTCCTTCCTTCCTTCCTTCCTTCCTTCCTTCCTTCCTTCTTTTCTTTTTTTTTCTGTTTTGAAATTTTCTAACATGATTTGGGTGTTTGCATTATTTCCAGTCCCCTCCTCCAATTCCTCCCATCCCCCTCCTCAAGCCTCCTGATCCCATTTAATGTTGATTTTATGTGTTTTGGGGGCTAGCCTCTTGGGATTGGATGACCTGTCAGGAGACTCGTCCCTGGAGAACACTGATTCTCTCAGCAAACGTTAATTGCCTGTAGCTTTTCAATTAGGCCTTGTGAAATTTCATCCCATGCACATTGAAATGTCGTCTGCTGTTGCCATTGTGCAAGCAATGTTTAGGTGAGGTTTCATGTATTGTGTAGCTTCCATGTCATATATAGAAGACACTATGTTATAGCAGATGTCTTGATCCCCTGACTCTTACATAAACTTTTCCACCTCTCTTCCACAATGTTGCCTGAGCCATACATGTAGAGATTGTTTTGTTGATGTATGCGTTGGAGTTGGGCACCTCATGGTCAGTTTTCTGCAATTCACCAGTTGTGACTTTCTGTTATGGTCTTTGCTGAAACCATGTTTCTTTGATCAAGGGTAGTAAGTACATCTGCGGGTATATGGGTATTCAGAAATTATATTGGTTTAGAGGAATAACGGAAGGTTTGTATCTAGGGTCCTTAACCCCATGAGCCACAGGAGGTTGGCCAGGTCTTCCTCATGACCTTGAAGGCAAAGTTAAGCAGCCACTGAACTTGCAGTCTGGGAGATGGATGAGAGAAGTAATTATCTTTGGTGATAAGATGTTTTGTATGTGTGTTTAGATTAAGACTTTTATCAATCCAGTCTCCCCCCGCCCCCACATGCCCGTGCATGCACCTGTGAAAGCGTGTGTGGAGGTCAGAGGTCACCTTTAGGAATCTTCATCATTTCCATTTTATTATTTGAGATGAGCTCTGTCACTGAACCTGGAGCTCACTTTTGCCCCTAGATTGTCCAGCTAGTGAATACCCAGGATCCACTTGTCTCTGCCCCATTGTCAGTGCGGGGTTACAAGCATGCATTGCCATACCTGGGGCCTTTTAAATAAGATTTAAAATCAGGTGCTCGTGCTTGCACAGAACTTTACCTATGCTTCGCCTATCTAGTACTGTGATTCCACTTGCCTTCAGTCATCTGCATACCTGATTTTTAATTTGGTACTTTATGTCAGAGAAGGATAAAGGAAGGGCTGGGATGGGGGTTTGTGAGGTTGGCCAACCCCAGAGAAAGCAGGTAGATCCTGGGGACTGGATTCCACTGTCATTCCAAAACATTACAAGCTGCAAACTAAGCAGAACTGGGGTGAGAATCCATTAAGCAGTCTCCTTGCTAGCAGATGTTTGCTTGGGCCAGGAAACTCAGGGAGTCCCTTAGCATCTTAGCCTGTGCCTTCGGTTCTTCTCAGCACTCTTTACTTGGCCCTGGATAATGAGCTGGTTTTAAGTCTTCACTTGCTGTCTTTATCCCCCCTTTTACTTGAGGGCAGAGAGAGCATTTGCGTCCTCTTTCAGGGAGATAAATATAGTTATTTTTGCTGCTGTTCATCATTTCAGAACCGGAGTGGTTCTAAATGAACCAAGATGCATTTAATAAATGATTCTCCTGGGCATTAGCTGATTTCAAACCAGTCTAACAAGTTTCAAAGTCCGTTTTGGGAAAAACTCAGTGGTGCAGAGCCGGGTTGGGTTGCCACTTAACTGCCATCTAGCCTTGCTCCTTTCCAGCATGCTGGTTTACTGGGCATGGTTATCACCAATCACTGAAGGTGTGGCACAGGGAAAATGGTTCCTGGCTGGGCTGAAGGTTATGTAGGCACCAAGAGTTCATGCCTGGGCTTTTCACCTGCCTCCACTTGGAATCCTCAGGGGTCTTTATAACTTACAGATGGGTCTAGAATGAGTAGGGTGCAAGCCCCCACTAAGAAGCCTCTAGGCTGGCATCATGGGTGGGCTGGGGAGAGGCAGGCTTGGGGGATGAGAGTAGACCAGCATCATACCTCTTCTCTCAGATGCTTCTTCCTTTAGGCATTGGATGGAGATACTTCCTTCTCTGACAGTCATTCATGCTGCATTGCTGCTGGGCCAACTCTCTACTTGATGTCAACAATTATGGTAGTGAATGGACAGCACTTGGTGGTTGATTTGCTTTCTGTTTTGAAGAAGTTGAGCACCACAGAAGGAGGATCTTCTTGGACCTGAGAATCTCAGTGGGCCCCAAGGTGACCTCAGTGAATGTGTAAGTGCCTAACCTTTATCAGTGGTAGAGTTTCCCAGGCTTGGAATAGACACTTAGTTGTTTCTCTACAGGGCATATGGCTCTGTGGACCTTTAGTGAGTCACCTCTGCCAATCCATAGCAGTGTGTTGCTTGCCCACAAAATCAATCAATCAATCAATCAATCAATCAGTCAATCAAGACAATTACAGCAGAACAACCTGAGACATTTTAATAATGTCTTCAGATCATGTGAGCCTGGTCCTCTCTGATCACATGTTCTGAATACCACAGTGTGAAGACAAAAACTGAATCTAAGACTAGAACATGGACAGAGAGTATGGGGCTTCTACTATGAAGCAAATTCAGAGCCATGTCCAGGGCAAAAGCCAGAAGCAGGCCAGAGGTCAACTTTAAGTGTATTTTTTCAAGTGTTCTCTACGTCATTTCTCTTTTTAAAGATTGATTCTCGCTATGAACCTGGAGCATACAGATTCAGCTAGACTGGCTGGCCAGCAAGCCTTAAGCACTTTCTGTTTTCTCCCTCTTCAGCTGTGGAATAAAGATAGTACCACCATGTCTGGCTTGTTAATATTTTTATATAGGTGCTGAGGATCGAACTCAGCTCCTTGTGCTTATGTGGCAACACACACCTTACCAATTGGGTCATCTCCCCAGATCTTTTTCTGTTTTTATAAACATGTATTAATTATACAAATTAGCAAGTTTCATTGTGACATTTTAATACTTGCATATAATGTGCTTGGTCAGATTCATTTCCATTTTCTTTTATTGTCTGTTAATGGGACATACTTATTGCTATATTATGATGAGAAATTATTAGGAGTCTATATTCCACATCCGTGACGAATTGAGGCAGCATATGCCATTGGGGTCAGTCACCGCTCTTGAGGGAAGGAATCAAGCGTGGCCATGTCTTCCTCTTTCTTCCTACTTTCTAGATCATCCCTCATTCAACTTAACATTTCTGGAGCACCCACCATGGGCTCTCGTCATGCTAAGCCTTGGGGACATGACTATGAACAGGGTAGACGTGGCTTTGGAGTATGTTTACATTAAGGAACAAAGGGGCACCTATCACACAGCATGGAAGGCACTGTGGTGGATGCCACCCGAGCCCTTAAAGGAGTCCGACCCAGTCTGTGGGACTGAGGGGGATTTTGGAAGAGATGCCATTAAGACTTGAAGGGAAATGCAGTGCGGTGAGCTGTGGCAGGTGTGGGCGGGAGGGAGTTGGAGGCAGGAGGACAAATCAGTTTTGTCACCTAGAATCTGTCCTCCTCCCTCTCTTCTTTCTGACTTAACTGTGGAACCATGAGGGGCCGCTTCAGGTGACTAGCAGTTGGGGAGTTTGGGCTGTATACTGAGAATAATAGAGGAGCGGGGGAAGAAAGAATCCTAAGGCAAAGAAATAGCCAGATTAGATCCAGATTTTATTTATTTCCTTGGAGACTGGACTAGTGGTAGAATTTTTTCTTTAAAGTGGTGACTGTTTAGTGAGTTACTAATGCCGTGGCCTAGCTGGGATCCTGGTACAAACCTATTATTATCCCTGAATTTTGGATGGTGGAAGCAAAGTTAATCAAGATTCCAAGGTCATCCTAGGCAATGTAGTAGCGTGAGGCCATCCTGGGTTACACTAAACTCTGTCTGCAAACACACACACACACACACACACACACACACACACACTCACATTCTCCGTTCCCCTCTATGTCTCTGTGTCTCCGCCCCCTCTGCTATATTGTAAGCTGCTTCTTTGGTCAATGCTTTAGTTATATTTGGGACAGACTGTGTCAGAGATGTGACTGGTCAGGCAGCACGGAGGATAACAGGATTGGGAGTGAAGGGATGGGAGTCTGGGGTCTGGGACCTGGTATGGGTCCCATCCCTCAGTCGCTTCTTCCTTCTTTTCTCTGTTTCTACAAGCTCAGCTTCAGCCTTATTTGTGTGTCGCCCAGGAGTCTGTTAGAACTCAGCCTCATGAGTTGCTGGTTTGTCTACTGATCTGGAGGAAAGCTTTCTTTTTTTTTCTTTTTCCCTGTAAAGAATTTATACCAATTTCTCCCCTTTTAATCTATTCTCTTTTGAAGTTTGAACTCCATGTATGCATCATGTCAAAACTTAAGGTTTTCTTTTCAGAATCTGCAGTGAAGATTTGTAGTGTATCTATTCTCAAATGTATTCAGAATCTCCAGTGCAGTTTCTATGAATTACAAACCCCCCGCCCTCAGTGCTAAGGTTTGAGCATCCTGCCTAGGTTCTTGCTCAAGCTCAACAGCACTTTACTGCAGAGCTATATCCCCTGACCCTCAAACATTCTTAAAGGGTGTCCATAGTAAACTAAAGGCAAAGGTGAGACCGGCAGCTGTCACGGTTGTAAGGTGGGGTTCTGGGAACATCACTATGAAAGCAGGTCTTAAAAGTTTCCCCAGCACCACCATGCGCTGCAGATTGCAAGTGTTTTGTAACTGATATTGACAAATGAAAAATGCATTTGCTAGCTAAGGTGACCAGACAGCCCCAAACTGCTGTCTTGTGTTATGGGCAGCAGGATGCACATGCATGAATCAGGGTCTTAAAACAGATATGCTGGGACACCTTAAGGATGAGTGTAAGGGGCCATGGTAAGGCTGGGACACCTTAAGGATGAGTGTAAGGGGCCATGGTAAGGCTGGGACACCTTAAGGATGAGTGTAAGGGGCTATGGTAAGGCTGGGACACCTTAAGGATGAGTGTAAGGGGCCATGGTAAGGCTGGACACTTAAGGATGAGTGTAAGGGTCATGAAGGCTGGACACCTTAAGGATGAGTGTAAGGGGCCATGGTAAGGAACAGCTGGAGAGAGCCTTCCTTTCAAGCTAACAGGCTGGTTTATCTAGGGCTCCCCACCCCCATCTCCCTGAGTTTTAGCTCGGTCATGGTGAATTCTTCGAGTTCTGCAAATACAGCACATTTTTAAATTCTAGAAGATAGGGGAAGAGGGACACAACTTTGGGAATGTGTGAAACTTGAGGCTCGCACAAGGAAGAAACGCATGTACCTTTAGTTTGTGTTCTGTCCCCATCCCATTATCTGGGCACATCCTTGCTGAGGCCCAGACAGGTACAAAGTCTCTTCTCTCTCTTGATTGTAAAGGAAAGGCATGCATTGATTTTGTAGGACAAAACATGTCATTGTGTTTTTTCTTTTCTGTTTTATTTTACTAATGCCTGACATCTACATAGCTGACTGGATATGGATATTGTTCAAATTTCAAGAAGAGAGAGAGAGAGAGAGAGAGAGAGAGAGAGAGAGAGAGAGAGAGGAGAGAGAGAAGATAACTTTATTTTGAATGTGAATCAGTTGTGGAAATGTTTATCCTGAAAATCTAAGTTTTCATAAATATAGGAGCAGCAAACGGCAGTGCGGCCACGATAAAATCTTCCCACAGCCTTCCGATAGCACACTGCCCAGGCCCAGCTACCCACACACCTGTCATTTCCAAAGGAAAAACAAGGAATTGGAAGCTATTGATTCCCACCGGACTTTGAGAACTAGCTGATGCTCTACCTCCCTTGTACACGAATTCACAAACTAAAGTTTACAGCAAGCTTGCATTCAGTCTGCAAGGCGAGTGGGGAAACAGTACACATATGTCCAAAGCTGAGTCTGTTTTAGGGCAAGCAGTGATTTGGGTGCAGGCGGGAAGCAGTGCAGATCTGAGGAGGTCGGGTTCATGTCTATGGATGCTGACAGTTTAGGAAGTCATCCTGCTGCAGCTGAACGGGAATCATGAATTGGGCTTAAATAGTCCGTGGAAGGGGTATAGGTGCAGTGCTTACCTGAAGGCTGCTGCTCTGTGAAGTGCACAGAGCCTTGGGCTGAAGACACATGTTAGGTCCTCCTCTGGGTTTTGGCTTGACCTCTGTAGGCACTTTGTTTTTTCTTTATCTAGCTTCCCTCTGGCTGGGACAGAAAGGACTGGCTCAGTTCAGCTCTTCCAAGTGTGACCAAAGGACTCTGCAGTGTGAAGGTGAAGTCCTAGTAGAGCAAAGGACATGAAGAGTTTCTTCTCCCAGTCCAGGGCTTGGGCTGTTTTCGGCTCATGGGTAGTGCTTTTAGATCTGGGAGGCATCTCCTGTATACGTAGGAGGTTTGAGAGAGACTAGTAACCATCGAGAGTAGCTGAATGAAGGACTCTGATAAACGGGAATGCTTTGGTGAAAGGTTAGGACATGTGTCTGGGCTAACACAGACAAGCACTCACTCCTTGGAGCAAGAAGAGTGGCCAGGTGAGGCGTGGGGGCGCTTTGGTCCTGGTGCTGTGTAACTGTGGTGTTTGGGTACTTAGCTTAGCTGTCATGGGGGAGCCACCAAGGACTGGAGTTCTTTCCAAGTTAGGAGATCTAGTGTGTCAGGATGACAGAATGCCACTTCATGTGTTCCTCTGGCCTCTCTGGAATTTGGGGTGGAAAATTCGGGACTCGTTCCTGGTCTCTTGAGTAGGAGCTAACCTATGTGGTATGTCAGCTCTCATTCTTTGGGCTTCCATCTGTGCCTCTGACTGATATTTTTGTGGTACTCAGTTAAACATTAAAGTTGAACTGTTTACGTGCTCAGAACATGGTAAGCCAAGCTGAGACAGAGACAAAGAGATAAAGACAGTCTGACACAGCACAGCTGACTGCCCATCACACGCTTGCAGGCACACACAGCCTTGCTGTGGGTTAAGGCATCTTGCTGGTGAATGCTCTTTAGGTGAACAGTGAACGCTGGCAACAGATGTGGATAATGTAATCACTTTCCTGCACCATCTGTAGTTCAGTCTATGCATATTAAGGAAGATGCAACTTGTCCCATGGTACTTAAGATGAAAAACAGGCTTTCAACCCAGCACTTAGAGTGGACATAGATCCTCAAAAGTTCTTCTGCAGCATATCAGCTCCTGGTTCAGTAGACATTTACTATGTTCTAGGCCCTGCATTAGCTGTTAAAGCTCTGATAACTTAGGCATTGCAGACAAAACCATTTCTTCACGTAATCACTTGGGCTTCTCTTCCATCTGTCTCTCGATGGGGATTAGCTGTGATGGTGTGTCCAAGGCAGTGGGTTATCCAAGCCTTCCAGCAGATGCTTTTGAAATAGCTATTAGGAATGTGGTCCTACTAGACCTGTCTATAAATAGCTCTGATGTCTTCAGAACACACAAGCAGAAATTTATGATGTTTGTAAACAGAGGTGTATCATATCTATTTTGGTTTTCATGTTCATTCTGGGGAGACAGGTCCCACCAGATGGCTAGAGCAATCACATCTGGGAGAATATTCCAGAGGTTGTTTGGCTCCGCTGGTTATCCCTTCCTTAGCCCGAGGTAAGTCCAAAGGGCTCAGGGCTCAGGTTATTTCTTAGTGTCATACTGGATAGAACCACATGAGTGGACACAAGTGGGAGGGGGGGGCTGAGATGGGACACATTTGCACAGACCTGGGGGCCTGTGCTGTCTGTACCACAACATGGCTGTTGTCCCTCTGTGCATGGTTAGCAATCCCTACTCTAGTAGACAGAGTCTGAGTCATTCATTTGCCCTGATGACATCTTAGGTTATTAGTGGCCTTTGCATACATTGGCTTCTCTTCTCAGCTGCCCTGCCCTAGCAGTGTGAACACAGAGTTTTCTTCCCAGAAATTCTTTGTGGGGAGCAAACTTGAGTTTCTTTTGTGTTTACAAAATGAGGATGATGGCATTATTAACACAGAGGAGTGGTTTTTCTTTTCATTCAAAAATATGAATTGATGTGTTGAATTTAAAATGGCTCTATGAAGTCATCACTAACATACAACAAACCATATATTTGAAGTCACAGTTTTTATTTGAACTTGGTAAACTGATTTCTTATTCATTCCACCCAGCTTGCCACAAGCCACAATAGGTTTAGTGGTTGTATGGACTGTGTGTCTCACAGTGTAGGCAAGAGACTCTGATACTTGGGTTAGAGGTGGGTATTACATGGCTTTCATATGACAACCCCATTCTTTTTCTCTGTGGTGAGATGGCTGTTTCTAGCATGCAATAAAGACTATGCATTGGTAGATACTTGTACAAAACCATGGAGTCTCCATGTCTGTCTGCCTATCATCTATATATCCATCTACCCATCCATCCAATCATCTACCCACCCACCCATCCATCCAACATCCATCCATCCAACCATCCATCATCCATCCATCCATCCATTCACCCACTCACTGATGCATACATTTATCTAGCTATCCACCCATCCATCCATCCATCCATCCATCCATCCATCCATCCACCCATCCATGCATCCATCCACCAATCCATCCATCAATCCATCCACCCATCCATGCATCCATCTATCCATCCATCCATCCATCCATCCATCCATCCATCCATCCATCCATCCATTTACCCACCCATCCATCCACCCACCCACCTATCCAACCTCCCATCCATCCATCCACCCACTCACCCACCCACTGATTCATCCATTTATCTATCTATCCATCTATCTATCTTACAGTGCTGGATCTTGAACCTTGGGCTTCATTCATACTTGTTGAGTACTCTACTGCTGAGCTGTACTCCCTGCCCTCTTTATTTCTTTGATTTTTTTTTTAAATTGGGAAGAGTTTATCACGGTATCAGCAACCAGAGGCCTTTGATCCTCTCAACAAACACAGCCAAGATTTGACTTCCTAAGGGTGTTGGCTGGCTTGGGTGGGGTGGAAAGGTTTTTCAGGGTAAGGTCATAGGGCAATCACTGCAGACTATCACCACAGGATCTCTTTCTCTCGGGAGTCCGCTTTGATTTTCACTAGGACTGAGCAAGTCCTGCAAGGCAGCTCGGTGCCAGGGCAGCCCAGCTGAGTTTTAATTGGTTCTAATTAGCACCCCTGTGGACTAGAAACAGTTTTCCCTAAGCCATCCGCCAGCCAAGTGGCTTTAGGAAGTGAGATGTCTTTCTTTGGACTCACCAAAAGGGTGAAACCATTTTCAGATTTTGTCTCTGCAGGTCCTGTTTTCCTCACAAACTGGGAATCAGGGAGATGAGAAAGGAAGGAAGGAAGGAAGGAAGGAAGGAAGGAAGGAAGGAAGGAAGGAAGGAAGAAGGAAAAAAGAGAAAGAAGGAAAGAAGGAAGAAAGGAAGGAAAGAAGGAAAGAAGGAAGGGTGAACCTGGGGAGGAAGGTGGCAGGCAACCAGGATTCTAGATTCCACAGTGGGCCTAGGAGTGCAGACCTTAGTCTCTAGTTGGAAGTAATGAGAAGTGGGGGTGTAACCAGGCCTTTGCAGTTTCGTTTCTTTTCTTCCCTCTTGAGACAGGATTCCAAGTTTTCAAGACTGGCCATGAATTTACTATGTAACCAAGAAAGACCTTGAACTGATCCACTCTGTGTCTGCCTCCCAAACACTGGGAGTTCAAACCTTGTTCATTCAATGCTGGGGATTGACCCCGAGGACTTCTTGTATGCCAGGCAAATGCTTTACCCACAGAGCTACATTCCCAGCCTGTGTATTTGTTTGCTCGATAGTGTTGAGATAGAATCTTCTGGTAACCTAGAACTTACCAGTTTGGTTGGCTTGGAGTTCCCTATCCTTTCTCTCTGGTCTCTAGTGAAAGGATTATGGGATATGCCACGATTCCTGGCTAACGCTTTGTTTCTAGGACATAATATTTATGGCTATCTTAGAAAGCACCCCTAACCTTGCATGAGTTAGTAGACCTAGGATTGTATCCTGATACCAAGTGAATGCTGTCTAAATGAACAGTCAGTCCCCTGACAGTCTTGAGTGTCCCCTCAGTCACGTTCATCTAGATCCAGTGTCTGCCTTTTGTAGGGTGTTCTTGGGTTCCCATCCCTGTCTAGACACACATTTTCTAGCAATAACTGGTTCTTGGTTACTTGTGGTGGGGACTGACAGAGTTTGAGACATTAAATCCACAATCAACTACAGCATGATTATCCTGCAGCCAGAGAACAGCCACTTGGGGTGGGGGGAAGAAGAGGCTGCATAGGAGTGGGACAGAGGTGACCATAACACATGGATGGATGACCTTTGTGTTCCCTGTTGGCTGTTTAGTGATGGCGGTCTCCATCTGCCTAAGGCACATGCTCTCAGGAACATCGACAGGGGCCACTTAGCATATGAGCATCAGTCAGCGAGTCCCATTTTCAGAACTTTTGTCTTTTTGAGTGTAGTGAATACGAAGGTCATGACCTCGGTGAAGGAAATGAAAGCTGTGAGGGAAAAGGCAGTCATATTGTGAAACTGGGCAGGATTTGGCTGCCGAAGTGTACAGGCAGGCTGGAGGCCTAGCTTTAGGAAGCTGGCCTGGACCCCAGATACTCCTCTACTTGTGAGGCCTATGTCTGTGTTAACAGTCCATTATTTTACTGAAGTCCATTATTTTATTGTCCTACTCAATCAATTTCACCATCCAGTAGTGACATGTGATTGACAGGCCCAGACAAACTAAGGTTTTGAATTTTTCACACCTGACTGTGCAATTTGTTGGGGCAGGGTGTGTGTGTGTGTCTGTGCAGACCTGTGTGGGCCTGAACCTTGACACTCTTTTCTCTTTCCAACTGGACACTCCAGTCAGATAGTACTTTTGATAACGCACACATGGTGGCCTGTGTGTCCACAATGAGGAGGCACAGAACTTGTATGCCTTGCACGCCTTTTGTCATTATATGTAGGGTTGGCAGCATGCCTGCAGGGCAGCATGCAGAAGAACAGGAGGTGGTGTGTCACAGGTGAGAGGCAGCCAAGAGGACTGCTACCTGCTACCTGCATGGCTCTGGTACTCCTTACAGGAGCAATTCCCTTCAGTCCCTTTCCCTGCTGATGTTTGTGGTCTGAATGTTGACCAACAAAGGAGGGGGCTGCTGAGTTGAGCTGAGAAGTAGAGGCCCAGGTGACCTAACACTGCCAGGGACTCTTAGGTAACTCACATTTGGCCAAAGGGAAGAGCTGAGTTTCTCTGTGTAAAGGATAAAGGAGATCAGTTCGGTGTTGGAAATGGAAGTTATTGTTATGAAGTTGTCTGACAACTCTTCCTGGGACCAAGGCGGATCCTGTGTTGTTTAAGTATGTGCTTTTACTTACAGTGGAATATAGTGGTTCCTAATTTGAAGGGGAGGGGGAGATGATAGCCTAGTGAGGTGGCACGGGCTTATCAGTCCAGCACTGGGGAAACTGAGTCAGGGGAATTACCATGAGTTCCATGCTAATTTAGGCTACACAATGAGACTTTCTCACACAAACACAAAACAAACAACAAAAGATAAGGAGTGTAGGTAGGAAACATGTCTTGGTAGTAGAGTACTTGCTAGCATGCACAGGTCTACCCCTTGCTCTAAACTTGCTCATGTGTATGGCACCCTTGCTGGGATTCTCTGACGTTTCTTCCAGCTCATTACTCAGCAGATATTGCCTGAAAGCTGAGAAGATACAACTGCTCTGATTCAAATAATGGCCATTGCACCAGGAGGGAGTGCCAGGAAGTTAATTAAAGCAAACAGAACATCTGGCAGGTTTCCTAGGGCAAGAAAAATAAAATAGTTTTCTTTCCCCCCCCATGCTCCTGATAACACCCCTCAAAGCATGGCCATTTCTTTTGTGTCACGCCAAGTTTGTCATTTAGCAAATACCTGTTGAATTTCCATCGTGACCCATGACTCTGATTGGGCACAGGGATGGAGCAGATGGACATGGGGCCAGACCGGGTTGGGAAAGTAAGCTGCTGCACAAACAGAAGAGAGGGCCCCAGACTTATTTCTATGGTGACCAGGTAGGGTGCCACTTAATATATACCAGCTAGAAGTTAGAGTGCCTGCTGAAAAGAGAAAAGCCAAATGAGCAGAAAATTAATGGTGATATTTGCCAATGGTTGGCAGGTTTTCTAAGTACAAAAGTGAGGAAGGGAACCAAGGAGACAGGACCCGTGTGGACAGCCTCCTCCTGGCCTCTTGACACCATGATGCTCCCCCTCAAGGCAGCATGCTGCTAGCCCCTCACATTTTCATTGATAGCAAGTAGGTGTGATTTCTATGATGTCCCATGATTACATTAGGCATTTAGCTCTATATAGCTCACCATCTAGCCACTCTAACCACAAACTCTACCACTAAACTGTAAACCACATATTCCCCTTAGCTTGTAATCCCACTTCTAAAATGTTATATGAAATTATGTGTGTTCAAAGACAGCATGAGGGAGTTAGGTGCAGTGTCTGAGTAACCCCTGTTGGTCTGGGTCATCCTGCTCACCTAGGAGCTGGGAAAAGCATTCTAGTTTCCAGACACTTGGGCAGCTCAACAGTGAGCCAGACTACTTGGAAACAAAAAAAGGTACCACAGTTTTGGACATTTTCCTTGTCCTTTTAGAAAAGGTAAGAGTCCTCCCTGTCAGGCAGTCACTCTGAGCCTTGCCATGACAGGGTGAAAAGCATAGAGTTTCACTTTAGTGGGAGAGTACTGGCCTAGTATCTGTTGAGTGCTGGATTTGGTTCCCCCTACCATGAACAAAGAAAGAGAGAAAAGGAGAAAAGAGGGGTCATGATGGGGTAGTCCATTCATGGTAGTTCTCTGTCTACTCTGTCCTGGTGTCTAAGGCTCTGCTAGGAAGTCAAGGTGAAGGGGGTTCTGGCAGCTATTATGGCCCCGCCCCTTGGAGATGGAATGCTAACACTCAGATGATACTTACCCCCTAACTGGGGGGCACACAGCTCTCTCCTTATGAGAATGCCTGAGGGCAAAACCTCCTCTGTCATCTGGGTTGCAGCAGGTGAGAAGCCCTCCGATTGGACATTCACACCCACATCAATTTGACTGGGATAATAATACAACCTGTTACTCAGCCCATCAACATAATTATAGGTAAGGAAATTGCTAGGGGAGGTCCCTGAGCAGTTAGAGGCCAGAAGGAAATCTTTTCAATTAATTAATGAGTAGGTAGGTTAAAAAGTGTTAATATACATTAAAAAAAGTCTCGAGTGAAATGTCAGAGTTGTTACCCCCCACAAAAAAAAAGAAGAAAGGAAGTTTGATGTTCAAACTTTTGTTTTTAAGCTCTTCTCTCATTTGAAATATTATTTTAAAGTGTGTTTAGGTTTACTTCTGCTTCCCCACACAACCCTGAAATAAGGTCAAATAAAATAACTGGTTTATAAACAGTCAAAGATAGAAGTTAGCAAAATGAAGAGAACTTTGGATAAATATCTTACACATAACAAATAGAGCATCATTCTGGGCTTTGTTGATGGCCAGTGCCTAAACCACCAAATGATTGTGTTGATTTTGTGGTTTCTTGAAAGAGACCAAGAATGTAGATGTTCCCCGACTTATGTAACAGTGAAGCTATTGCACTGCTAAGTCAGGAAAAGCAAGGAGCAGAGAGCAGCAGAAGCAAAGCTTCTGATGGAGGAGGTCGGAAGAACTCATGTCACACTGTTGTGGTAGGTTTATAACTTTACCTGTGGCCATTGCTCCTTGATCCCTGAGTCGGTGTGTCATAGCTGAAGGGACTGTTGTGTCAGAAGGTGTCAGAATGACCTGTTCGGGCATAGTTCATGAGAGTCATCCTTTGGGAGCTCACATTTCAAAGCAGATGGAATGGTGTGGCCAAAACATAAGAACACAAGGGAAAAAGAACATGGCGTCATGGTAGGCATGAATGAGCCACGGGGCATTCTTTGTCTGGGGAAACCTCATAAAAGAAAGAGGTTAGAGAAGCCACGGAAGCTGGGGCCTCTTTCTTGCTTTACAAGAAGCGAGTGATGGAAGCACACTGGGAACAGAGATTAATTCACAAAGATAGATCTCATATACTCTAAGCCAAAGTGTGTCATGTAACTGAAATAAAGACCAGCCAGGCCCCACTTATCTGGGGACCCAGAATGTGGGCATGAATACAGGAGGAAAGGAGCTGAAGTGAACTCAAGGACCAATGGGTCAGGCCCTTCATTCCCTTTGGTTTCCTCAGGGTGGTGTGACAGCATTGGAGAGTCAGGCTCTTTCTCCTCGGTAACCATGCCTCCGTGGGTAGTGCTGTACCAAGCATGTGGCTCCTGTTAAACACAGTGGTTCACAAAGCAAAATTAAAACCACGTGGAAGTGGGAAGGGGACTTGGCAGGAGGAAGCAGGAGCTGGTGAGCACGGGAGGATAAAAGAGGGTTAAGGAATGAGTTTGATCAGAATGTATTGTACATGTGAATGAAAGCATCAAAGAATAAGTTAATTTAAAAGTTGATCTGATTTGCTCTGTTTTTATCTTCTGAGATAGGGAGGTGTGTGTGTGTGTTTATATTCAGTACGTATTGACTATATTGTATATATTGAAGTATATATATACATGCATATATATTGTATATATGTATTGTATAGGTGTAGGAAATTTATACACATATATACCAAGTCCCCAAAGAACTTCTGGTTGCATACAGGTTGGACACTGTTTTATTCATGACAATTTACCAATTCCTATAAATTGTGTGTAAACCTTCTGAAGTGGTCATTTGGGTGAGTTTCCAAAGAAACCAGAAATTTCTAATTCAATATAAACGTGTATATACATGGATATGTATATACATAAACACATAGACACACACACACACATATCCCAGACTCAGACACACACACACAAATACAAAAAGACACACATACAAACATGTCCCAGACTCAGACACACAGACACACAGACACACACAGACACACACTCATACATCCCAATATCCCAGACTGACTTTGGTCTCACTTTGTAGTTGAGGGTGACCTTGAGATTTTGATCCTCTTGACTCCAATCCTCAAATGCTGGGGTTTCATACGTGAATCACCATGCCTGGGTACTGTAATAGATTTTAAGTAAAGATTTATACTATTAAATACAGTAAATTTGCAATTTCTTAATTATATTTAAAATTTTAATATCTAACAATTTAATAGATAAACACAGTAAGGAATTCAGTAGAGAAAAGGAAGTGGTCGGCAGTTAGCTCTGCTCTTATCAGACTTCTTCCTTCCCAAGAGGCTGGCGCCTTGTGTATCATTCCAGAACTATTCCAGGCAGATTATATGTGTGTGTTCGCTTCTCCTCTTATCTATAGATTTAAGAAATCGTTGTTACACTCATCTTGGTTTACTTTCTTCACTGTAGTGATTCCACACAGGCTACACCCACGGTTCAATAGGTACTTTACCAGTGTTTAGGTGTTTATTTTGTTTGCATAGATCTTCTCCTTACTTCCCTGCAGGTCCTGGTCTCTGTGATTTCAGCAGTTAATTTAGAGAGATGCCGGAGACGACTGAGCAAGAAGGAATGGTTGTTAGAAAGCAGATATGTCACTCGCTTGGGAAACACAGATCTAGATGTTACCCATTTCTGACCACACTTAGGTGTGGAGTGAGCAAGACTGCTACAATGTCCCTCTGTTCCCTGGTGGTGGGGACAGCGGTGGGGATGGCGGACCAGAGCTTTCACTTCGCTGACTTCCTGAAGGGGAAACCTGTTCCTGAGATTGATGGGTCCCTGCTTAAAGGCTCCATCAAAATGTAGATGAAAAATGGCTGTGTGTAACAGACTTTTCTTTTTAAATGTATCTTTCAAAATCCCATGGGTAAGAGTTGAGCCTGTAAAGAAAGGATCAAGTGGGGCTGGGGAGATGGCTCAGCAGTTGAGAGCACTGGCTGCTCTTCCAGAGGTCCTAAGCACAGCACCCATATGGTGGCTAACTCCAATTCCAGGGGATCCAACATCCTCACACAAACATACATGCAGTCAAATAACCAGTGCACATAAAGCAAAGGATTGAGTAAGGAGATACAAGGAGGGGATAGAATTACAATGCCAGGGGATTCTTGTGATGGTCCATCCAGATTCTAATAGAGACTGGTGTACTTTGGGGGATGGGAATGGGAGATAGTGAAAAGCCTCCAGGATATGCTGCCATTCCCTGAGCTTAGGACCAGCTTGGCACAGGCCACACTGGATTTACCCCGAGGGTACCAGTAAGGACACTACAAACTTATTTTGGAAAGTACTCTATGTTTAATAATTACAAAAATCTTCGAGACAGTCATCAATGGAAAAGCCTGAATTGTGAGAAACTTCCTTCTCTGTGGCCTAGCATTAGTTTTATTTACAGTTACCTGCATGAAGAGGCCGTGTCTAGAGTCCATTAAAATGAACTGCATGGGTAGCATTGTGTTTCCGGGCTAAGAGATGAAAGATGTTCTGAGGACTGGCAGGGACCTTGGGAACTCAAAGGCTGTATCCACTGCTAGCGAGGCCTGGTGGCTCTGTGTCTCTAGCCCATGGCGTATTAAGCAGCCTTTGCATTTTCATGGCATGGGTAGTCTTTTTGCCAACCTCCAGCTCTGACTTCCTTACAGGAGCAGGCTAGGTGCACCTGTTGCTGCCTGGCTGTGTCCCCAGAGGGACTGTGGATTTTTGCTATGACTCAGACATATTATTTATGGCCACTCCACTGGTGGAGACCAACAGTCAGACTGACCCAGGCTTACAAGTGTTTCCTCTCTGCCCATCAAAGGGTTTTTTGGAATGTTCACCACAAGTTGGTTTTCAGCGTGTGAACAAGAGAAGTATGCATGATCTTCCTTCCCAGCCTTCACCACAGCTGTCCTTCTTACACAGGCTTTTGGTTCAGATGTCCTCTTGGTTGACTTGAAATCAATTCAGCCTCGGTGCAGCTTAGTGTGACATCTCTGTGCCTCTTCCTTTTGCATGCAAAGAGAGCCAGCATCAGCTGTCCATCTCCCTGCCCCTTTCATTGGAATTTAACTTCTGCTGGCCAGTATTTGAGGGCATTAAACTGTGTGGCTGAGTCTTATGCTAATGAAGACAAGACCACTGTTTTGCGAGGGCCAAGAGTCTCTTTTTTGTAGTGGACACCTGCAGGCCAGCCACCTGCTATGACAATGTTTCAGGAGAGCTGGGGTGCAGGTGATTTGAAAGCAATTTAATTCCACTTCTGGATACAAAGACCAGCTCTGAGGTTTTGTTAATTGTGCACCTTTAAAAAGAGATATTTTTAGGGTCAGCAAGATGGTTCAGTAGGTAAGGGGACTTGTTGCTAAGCCTGATAACCTGGGTTTAGTCTTCAGAACCATTATGGTAGAATGAGAAAACTGACCTTCAAAATGTCCTTGTCCTTGACTTCAACATGCACACCATGGCATGCACATACACACACACACACACACACACACGTATGAGCGTACATGATAATTTCTTGTTAAAAAGATGGTTTAATTGGGTCTTGTTGTGCACATTTATAATCATAGCTGTCTGGGAACTTGGCTATGGCCTGAGTTTAAGGCCAACCTGGACAGCTAAGACATAAAGTAAAATGTAAAAGGAAGACTCAGTGGTAGAGTACCTGCCAAGTCCTTGTGAGGCCCTGGAGTCAATCTCCAGCATCCACCCTGGAACAATCATGTAGAAGGGACAATTTTTATAAAATCTTTGCTCATGACAAAAGTCTCTTGGTGCACATGTCTTGTATTGTTTACAAATTCACCAAGAAGTTAATTCACTAAGCATTTCAAGGACCCTGTGGACACCGAGCGTCACAAAACAAATGAGAGCAAATTGCTCCCTATTTCTGTTTCCCAGAGCTGTCATAGCAAGGTGTCACAAACTATTCCACCCATAGGACAGAGTGTATTCTTGGGAGCCGTAAGGTATTCGGAGTGAAGGTGTGGATAGGTCTGTGTCCCTCTGAAACCCAGAGGGAACCTATCCTTGCTATCCCTGGCTTTCCACTATATATGTTAGCATAGCCTCACCAGCCTTTGTCTTTGCATGGTAGTCCCCGCTCCCTGTCTATGTTCCCTTGTAAGGACAGCCAGTCATTGGATATGGGGCTCACTCTAATGGCCGCTTCTTCACTTGATTATATCTGTAAGGGCCTTATTTCCAAATTGGGTCACCACACTGGAACTGAGGGTTAGGGTTTCTGCAAAGCCTATTTATTTATTTGTTTGTTTGTTTTTTGAGGAGGGTGGGATACACAACTTATCTCAGCATACTAACTTCCAAGTTAATAAGGAAACTGATACAAAAAGATGGGGGTGGGGCAAGCACTGTGCTGCTGCCAGACTCCAAGGGAGCATTCATGTGTATGTATGTACATGTTATGATGCATGTGCGTTAACATGTATACACCAACACCATGAATGCATCTACAGTGTGATGCAAAGTTGTTAAATTATATAGTCTCTGTTGAGGTTGCCCTGGCTTCTGGCCTTGGAGGATGGGTAGAATTTCGACGATAGATAGAGAGGGCAATGGGACACATCACCATCATTTCTGGCAGGGCTGCTTGGAAGGGTGGTGGGGCCTTCAGGTAGGCCAAAGGACTCAGAAGGTGGGTGAGTTTGAAAGGAAGATAGTGTGCTTGCAAATGTGTTGAATTTGAGCTCATTGTAGCTCCAGATAGAGATGCCTAGCACCAAGTTAGAAACTTGAGCTTGGCACTTTGGAGGAGAGGTCAAGGCTTGTGGAACAGCTGCCAGCGTGATAGTTGAGATCTCAGGAGTGGCTGAGGTGACCTAGAGACATAGT
Source organism: Mastomys natalensis (assembly GCA_021653895.1). Taxonomy (NCBI): domain Eukaryota; kingdom Metazoa; phylum Chordata; class Mammalia; order Rodentia; family Muridae; genus Mastomys; species Mastomys natalensis. The sequence goes on along the minus strand of JAJTUV010000564.1, from coordinate 254,621 downwards.
GGACAGAAGCAGAAGAGAGGCTAGGCAAGGCCGAAGCCCAGGGGAGTGGGTCAGGTAGACATGGGTAGGAGATGGTGGAGGCTGGGCAGGTAGAGGGGATGGAGGTGAGAGAACAGGTGGCTTACCTCACTCTTGCTTACAAGAGTACCAAGTGAGGAGCCTGTCAGATCTGTCTGAGAGGCCCATGCTGAGAAAACTCCCTGAAAACTGACCAAGATAGGACCCAAACTGTGAGAAGTCACAGGGATGTGGGATGGAGGGAATCAGGACCGACTTACTTTTGAGAAATATTGTGGGGACAAGCAAGGAGTGGAAGCAGAGAAAAAATGTTCCTTCGCTCCCTCATCAGGTAGACAGAAAAGAGGACAATGAATAGATGACATAAGGTCTAGAGAAGACAACAGATGTGGGGTGCATGGCAGGGAGATAAACTTAATGGAGATTTTCAAGGGAAGTTTAGGGATACTAGATATGGGTCATTGTGTGAAAGAAGTCTGAATCGTGGAGATTTTAATCCAAAAGGATCACTCTTGGAGATGGTCCTCTACCATTCCAAAAGACTGAGGAATGGTCTTGTTGACCCATGGAGCAGATATGGGGACTGAGCTCACACTAATCTCTAGAAGTTCCCTCAGGATTATCATTGGTATGTTTAGGGCCCAGGGCAGCTCTTCTTCCCGGGTAGGATTTCTGTAGCCCAAGTACTAGAGTCTCATGGAACGTGTCATCTTGGAGGCAAACAACCTGGAGGCTGACCTAGAGGAAACTAGTTTCTTCCCTCTCTATTCAGAGCAGTGGACATGTTTTCTCCCTTTCCTCCACTTCCCTGGGGATCTCAGGTTCTGTGTCTAAGATGTGGGGCAGGAGGATGGGGTCAGGATGTTGGGGTGGAGTACCCCAACTCCACACTGTGGGCTAGAGTGCCAGAGCATCAAGTTTGTCCAGCTCCACTTTGTATCTGGTAGATACAAAGAGGAGTGGGTTTTCTGCTTTTGTGGGACTTGACGGGATCCCCAGCTTGCTCTGTCCTAGTGGAGTAGACAAGCGTCCCCTGGGACATGCATATGAATAGTTGTCCTCCTTTCAAAAGAGAATGCAAGTCAGTGTTGGCAACAGCGGCAGAGAAGGGTTCCTGAGAGTGTGAATGAGCTGTTAGGACACGTGATTAAGAAATGGCATTGGGAAACATCTGTATTATACACCCCTGTATCCCAAGGCTCAGAGATCATTGAAGAAGAGGGGGCAGAAAGATTTTAAGAACCAGAGGTTGGTGAATGACTTAAAAACCTACTATCTTCCAGTCACAGTATGGCAGTTGCCTGATGGTTATAACAGCATGCATGAAACCCATACAGGCTCAATCCAGACAAAAGCTCAGCAAACAGTGGGAGGTAGGTACAAATCCTACCTGGCAGCCAAGAGCTATTGGCAATGGATACCTGCTAGGGGAGGGAGAGCCAGTTGTCTATAGAGGGACAGGCCCTGGCAGAGTGACCATGCCCAAGTGGAAGGCCCCAATCCAAGAACATACCCAAAACAAATTAGACTTGATGGATTAAAAAAAAAATGAAGAGGCCATAAAGTTTGATGGGTAGAGAAAGAGGCTTGTGGATCTAGGAGGAGTGAATCGTGTGGTGTGTGTGTGTGTGTGTGTGTGTGTGTGTGTTCTAAACACATTGTATAACATTTGTCAAGAACTAATTAAAAATGAGGGAAAACAAAGGAGATGGTATGGTAGATAGATGGAGGATGTACAAGCACTGTGCTGTGTTCTCAAGACTACCAGGCCGACCAGGCTAGGAGGAACACAACCGGGCCAGCCATGTTAGTGGGAATACAACCAGGCAAACCAGGTTAGACAGGATACATCAAGGCCAGCCAGGTTAGCAGGGATTAGTTTGTTTTTTGGGAGTGTGTCTGTGTGGGGTGTGTGTTGAGGAATCTAGCGAGATGCCTGAATTGTTCAGAGATTTCCCTATCAGGCTCGATTGTGAGGCTTCTCTTTTCCTTGATAGTGAATGGAGGCTACTGAAAGTGACAGGATCTGGTATGAAGGAACAGCCTTTTCAGGCCTTCAGTGTGCCTGGGAAGTGCTTAAGTAGGATACTTTGGCCACGTTCCCTGCCCTTTTGGAACTCACACAAGAGATGAGGAGCCCTTTCCTACTTTGTCCATCTCAGAAAGTCAGGGCATTTCCCCATAAGCTCCATTTCTCAAGCCATGTCAAATTCAGGTTCTCTCGAAGCCTAAAGATTTCTCAGCCTTCTTTCTCTCTCTTTCTCTACAACTGTGTTCTCCTGCTGTTAGCCTCCCTTTTGCATTTCTCTCTATTGCTACAATGCCTGTACCAAAGCCCTCACCACCCCCAGAAGAGACCCAGCCTTGTACTGCAGCTTGAGCACTGCCTACGTTTAGTCTTCCTTCCCATCCCCGCAGGGAGATGCTGTCTTTCTTGAAGCAAACACACCACAGCTTCACAGAACAACTGCCCACCAAGGAGCTCCGAGAAGAAACCGTGAAATAACAATAGAACATGTGCCATGCCTGTGGGATGCAGGACTCACAGGGAAGAGGTGGGGAGCAAAGAAAAGAAACAGATTTTAATGTCAGGCTGACAAGAGTTTATTATACACATCAGCGGTTAAAATAATTACCTTTTTAAAAAATGATAAAAAAGGCTTTCTGGGGCCCTGTTAAATACCAGCCACAGTTCTTTTAACACTGAATTTGCTGTGGCCCTGACAGAGATACCTCGTTTTTTCCAAATCCCTGTGAAGGGTTTGGCAGGAAGCTGCGGCAGCACACGCATTTCTCCTTGCCCTTTTACGGAGTTTCTGTCGAGACTCTCTATGCCTTTGCTCGGATTTCTCCATTTTGTGTCTTCATTTTGGTATTCTCCTTCCCTCAGGGCTGCGGTGGTGGGTGAAGAGACTTGTCGGCAGGCGTCATCTTTTCATTTGCTTTGAAACATTTAGGCCTTTCTGAATAAGCAGAAGACATGACAGGAGTCTGTGGGGGCGAGTGGGGCCCTGGGAACCCAACTCTCAGGTTCTCATCTAGCGAGAAAGTTCTCATGGGAAGCAGAGGAGGCTGCTTTCCAGATTGTTCTGCACAGTGAAGTCTGGCCACCATGTGGCTTCTTACAGTATTAGGATAACATTGGGAGACAGACTTCCAGACTATTAGAATGATATTCAGAATAATTAGAACCATACAATATTCTAACAGGATCAATGATAATCAGACTATTAGGATATCACATTCTAACAGTAGAACTTTGGCTTCATATAAAGACTCCAGTTCTCATGGCCTAAGCTGGCAGTTGAGGACCAGGATGCTTAGGGATCTAGAGTCCACATGTGATTCTAGAGTCCTGTGATTCTGGGCTCCCAACATAGAGCTCTTGCTTTTTTTTTTCCTGGGTGTGATAGTTTTCTCTGTCTCTGTGTCTCTGTCTCTCTCCCTCTCTCCCTCTCCCTCCCCTCCGCCCTCCACCCTCCTCCTCTCCTCCCTCCTTCCTCTCTCTCCCTTTCCCTACTCCCCTCATTGCCTCTCTCTCTTCCTTTCCCTTCCCCTTCCCCTTCCCTCCCTTTCCCCTCCCTCCCCCTTCTCCCTCTCCCCCCTCTTTCTTTCTCTCCCGCCCCCCTCCACTCCAGGCACAGTCAGCCAACCATGGTTCATTCCTCAGTTACCATCCATCATTCTGGTTTCAGGACAAGCTGTCTCCTGGACTGGAGCTCTAAATTGACCTGGGATGTCTGACATCCCAGCAAGCCCCCAAAGATTTCCCAGCCTGCACCTCCCCAGCACTGGTATTATGAGTGTGGGCTACCCCACCCATCTTCCCCTATGGGATTGAAGTTAGGCCCTCATGCTTGCAAGGCACACATTTTACCACTGCGCTATCACTCTAGCCCCTCCCCTACATCCTTTCTGCATCCAACTTCCTTGGATTTATTTTGTACCTATCAACAAGGCCTATCTTTGGTGCAAAGTGGAAGACAGTTTCTTCATGACCACTCTTCCCTTAATGGATGCAGTGATAATGGAGATTATCAATCCCTGAGATTGAATTTATGCCAATATCACGAGTGGATGTTACTGAGGAAGCAGTCACAAATAAAATAAATGGACCACCCTGATGTACTTGGCAGTGATTTCCCTTTCCAAGAGCTGGTGCCCTACCTGTGTGCACCTGCCTTCATAAGGAGGAGAGCGCCCCCTGCTGACCTTACCCTGCCCTCCTGGCTGCCCCAGGCCTGCTTGCTCTTGTTCTGGGTGGGGTGGTACTAAAGAGTTCTCAGACAACACTGTACAGATATGATATCGAAATGATATTTTTGACTCTGTAGGATTCTTGGCTAAAATGTGGGTTGAAAACTATCTTACTGATCAAACTTATTATTAATTATTATTAATCAAAACCAGAATAAAAGAGATCGAGCGGAACCTCCCCGGCAAGAACAAAGAAGTGGAGAGTAGAGCCAGTTGGTGCTCTTCACTGCCTAGGACTGACTGGCACCATGGAGGTTGCTTTGCTGCTTCTTTCTTTAGCACAGCGGTTCTCAAAATGTGAGACATAGCCCCCCAAAGACCACTGGAAAACAGATATTTACATTGTAATCCGTAACAGTAGCAAAATTACAGTTATGAGGTACCAAGAAAAATAATTTTGTGGCTGGGAGGGGGGTCACAGGTCGAGGTATTAGGAAGGTTGAGGACCACTGCTCTGCTGTGATGATGGCCTTGCTCGTTGGGTGGTTTCCTTTTCGGTGCCATTTTACCTGGCTGTCCGAGGACTTCCCACCTCCATTCCCAGAGCTGACTGGTGGAGATCCTTGTCTCCAACCCCTTCCCTGGAGCTTCCTCTTTCCAGAATGAATGGTCTGACCAGTTCCATTGACCACGCCAGTTCTTAGAAAGTTTTTGCTGCTGAATCAGCACGCAGATGGCCCTGCAGGGAGCTGGAACTTGTCCCCTGATCCTTCAGTTGTATTCAGAGTGCCTTTTTCTCATCCAAAATCTTTGGAACCCAGAAATGTTTCAGATGTTGGAGCTCGTTAGATTGGAATCACTAAAAGGGACTTTCTACAAGGTTAAATATCCCTAATTAAAAACCCAGACCCTGAAATATTCTGAGTTATGCAAGTTGAAAAAATGGATTTCAGAGCATTTTGGGTATTCAGAGTAGGGATTCTCAACCCCCATGCGTTTTCTTTTTCCTCCTCTCTCTCTCTCTCTCTCTCTCTCTCTCTCTCTCTCTCTCTCTCCTCCATCAAGAGAAACTGGGCATCTTAAACTCATGTACACATCATTTCCAAAGAATGCAAAGAATGAACGGAAAGTAGCCATCTGACAGGAGAGACACGGGAGAGGAGAGAGGGCAGTTTCCATTGAGTACCTGAGCCCATGTCATCTCCCTGTAGATTTCTTTTCAGTTTTCAGGCAGCTAGGACTGGAGCAGACCTCATCTGATGCTGGCTTTCTTCTCCACAAACACTCCATTGGGTGGCACACACACACGACACACAGACACACACACACATGCACGCGCCATGCTTGGCTGCACCTCAGGCAACGCAGGCTCCTTTTGAGGGCAAGCTTCTGGAAAAGTGGCTAAACCAGGGCTTCACGTGTGACTTACAGCTATAGAGTTAAACAAAAGTACCCAGATAAGGACAAGGATACATGTGAGGGCTTGGACAGAGGGAAGAGAAGGGAGAAATGTTGTGGTTAAAATAGTCTCCAAAAAAAAGGACCCAGATTAGGTGAATTTGGTGATATTGTTTTCTTTCAGAATCTGGTCACAGAGTTTTATTTTGGCAAAATCAATAGTCTGGCTTGGTATAAAATATAAATCTCCAGTTGGGTGAGCGAGCAAACAAAAAAAGGGTGTTGGGTGGAGGGTGGCATGCTCTCTCCCCGGGGATGGAGTTGGGTGGCAGGCTTGGTTTGTCCAACAGCTCCACTAATGATGTGAGTGAACAGCAAACAAATGGACTTCCCAGACATGTGAGAGACAGCAACTGCCGCAAACAGCAGTGCGGGGCTGGGGAGGGGAGAGCAGGAAGAGAGAAAGGATGAGGAGGGACAGGGCATCGAACAAGAAGCTACAGGGATGAGAATCATGCTTTGAATCCAGATTCTCAGCTCTAGGTATGACCACAAATAAATCATAGAAGCTCATCTGGACACGCAGCCAGTCTGAGCTTACCCTGAGGGTGGCCAAGCACCGGGCGTAGTGCGAGGAGTCTGGCTTTCTCCAGGCTTGGTTGTATAGATGTGAGTGGAGCAGGCACAGGCAGAGAGGGCACAGAAAGACTGTGGCGGAGAAGACTTTGCAGGACTCCTCTGTGAGCTTAGAGACATATGTCTAACAGAGGGCTCAATTCATGTGTTACCTAAGAGAGGGCAACACGTCACCACTTTCCAGCTCATGACCTCACTCCATACGCTGCATCCACAGCTTTGCCTAGCCTTATCTGTCACAGATGGCCTGCACCTCAGTCGAGTGCTGTGCTTTGCTGTTCTCTCTCCTTAGAAGCTCTGACTCATGTTGCCATTCAACTTCCTTCCTCCTCCCAATCTTCCCGGCCCCTCCTTACAAGCCCTGCTCCTCAGGGGACACTTCTGCAGGTCACAGCAGTCTTTACATTTGTCTTTCTTGGGGCAGCAATTACTGCCTCTTCCTTTAAAAAAGGGTCTCACTTGTATAGCCCAGGCTGACCTGGGATTTTTAAGGTAGCCTAGGTTGTCCTTAAACCCTTCAATTTTCCAAGTGCTGGGTTCCAGTTGGGTGCCACCATGTTGGCTACATTCACTCTGTTTCTTCTCTTGCTTCCTTGTTTGTCTCTCCTCAGGGTTAAGATACTGGCAAATTCCTTTGGGTCAAAATGGGCCTCTGTTTCTCTGTCTTCCCCAGTGTCCCCATTTGTTGTGGTGATAGTATCAGAACTGAAGAAACCTTGCCTGATAAGGAGGGTGAAGGACTCACAGCGAGTTACTAAGCAAAGGTGAGAGGAATTGCCAGGTGGTCTTCCCCTCTGCAGCGCCAGGGTCCCCATGTGTGTCTGAGGGTTGCCATGAGGGTGGGGGACTGGTGAGTTTTCCCAGCAGACATGGCTCAATAGACTGTCTCTGTACACAGGTCAAGCTTACTTTAAAAGATGACTCCAAGGCAGCCTGGTGTGTGATTTATGGTCCTGAAGGATTTTTTTAAAAAAGCACATTAGGCACATGTGAGTTTGTGTATAGTGTGGTGTCAAGTGACAAAACCTTCCCTGGGGAGACACAACACACATGTCTACTCAACACAGATAGGGAACCCACAGCAGACCAAAGTACAACTTGGTACAGATACCCCCAAAGTTCAACTTGGTGAGCCAATTTTTATTGGGGTTACTTAGAGAAATATGGCTAGGGGTTACTTACAGGAGCCAAAGAACTCAAAGATAGCTTCATTACCAAGACCCACCCCAACACGGGTGACAGCTCACAAACTTGGGAACCTGTAGCTCACTGCACAGCCCGTAGGCAGCTCAACAGGTTGGGGAGTATCCTAAGGTCTTCCAGGCAGGCTATCTGGTTTCTGCTTCTTCCCAGTAGCTGCCTTGCTCTCGGAGTCTCCTCTGCAACTTGGTTTCGCTGGTCTGGGAGAGACTCTTAGCTTTTATTGTTTTCTCTGACTGGGGAGGACAGAAAATATATGGTCAGTTTCAGGGACTTCCTGAGGGCATTTTTATTTGCTTACCTTCCTGTTTAAGGAGCTTCCTATAGGAAGGAATGTTTCAATCTTCAAGGAATTGTTATAAAACATCAACAACTTAAGGTATTATAGGTCTGACGTGCAACTCTCAGGAAGCAAGAGGGCTTAAGGCCTACCCATTGTAGCTGCTGTTTGATGTGGAGGGTAGGAAGAAAGAGTGTCACCTCAGCATCCTAAAAGCACTAGTGTGGATACCTGTCCTTGGGTCAGGAGTAGGAGTGAAGAATAACACCCTGTTGAAGGACTGGGGTAGTGCAGGGAGCTGAAGAGACAGAAGGTGGCTCTCTTTCTGGCTTTCCTGTACGTGTCAGAGGCAGGGAAGGCAGTGACCAGGCTTAGCCTAATGAAGTTGTTAGGTTCAGATCATATAATAGATACCTACAGTAGGGCTGGAGTGATGGCTCAGTAGATGATGGAACACTTGCTGCTTTTACAGAAGAGCTGGGGTTCAATTCCCAGACCCACATGAGAGCTCTTACCCATCTGTAACCCCAGCAGTCATTGTCTTCTGTCCTCCACAAATACCAGCATATGTACAGTATACATGCATACATACATACACACTCAACCATATACATTAAATAACGTCTTTAAAGTGGAACCTGCAGTTAACTAGTCAGCTTGAGGTTGGAGAGAATATGGTGCTGGACTTTTAGAGCAGCGGAGGATTAACCTCTGTGTCCTTCCTGAGAGCCAGGATCTAAAGGTCTCTGCAATGTCTGTGTTTGATGGTGACAGGATATCTAATAATCTGTAAGCAGCCACGTATAATGACATGCATCTGTGAATCCTGGCACTTGGGAAGTTGAGGCAAGAGAATCTAACATTTGAGGCTAGCTTGGGCTAAACAGTAAGACCCTGTGGCAAAGCAACAGCAGCAACGAAACCAAGACAAAGAAAGAAACAACAAACGGAACCCTAGATCAACCAAACAGAAGAGAATTCTTAAGCAATGGAAGATTGCAATAATGGTGATGGGAGGACCCGGAGGAGAGAGACTGTGTGTGGAGATCCTATAGGAAGAGAGAGGCTGTGTGGGAGATCCTATAGGAGAGAGAGAGGCTGTGTGCAGAGATTCTATAGGAGAGAGAGAGGCTGTGTGCAGAGATTCTATAGGAGAGAGAGAGGCTGTGTGGAGATCTAAGGAGAGACGAGGAGAGCTTTGTCAGAGATCTTGAGAGAGAAGGCTGTGTGGGAGATTCTAATAGGAGTAGAGAGGGCTGTGAGTGAGATTTCTATAGGAGAGAGAGGCTGTGTGTGGAGATCCTATAGGAGAAGAGAAGGCTGTGTGCCAGAGATTCTATAGGAGAGAGAGAGGCTGTGTGCAGGATTCTATAAGAGAGAGAGAGGCTGTGTGCAGATAGTTCTATAGGGTGAGTGAGAGGCTGTGGTGCAGAGATTCTATAGAGAGAGAGGGCTGTGTGCAGATCTATGAGATGAGAGAGAACTGTGTCAGAGATTTATAGAGAAGAGGCTGTGTGCAGAGATTCTATAGGAGAGAGAGAGGCTGTGTGCAGAGATTCTATAGGAGAGAGAGAGGCTGTGTGCAGAGATCCTACAGGTGGGACTCTGACCCAGCCCTAGGAGAGCTTTGTCTAGGATGCTTGCACTGAGGAATGAAGGAGATGTGGGAGAAGTTAGTGAAGAAGAGATGTCTGAGCAGAGGGGACAGTAGAAAGAGTGACACTGTTCTCTCATGGGACCAATGTCTTCCAGTGCTGAGGATCATGCAGGAGAAAAAGCTGAAAATTTCCCCTGACTATGAAATCTTCATTTTTTAAAGTCAGAGAGTCTCGCAAGTTGACAGGGCTGGCTTTGGGACTCACTACATAGACCAGGCTGGCCTCCAATTCCAGATGATCCACCTGTATTAGTCTCGTTAGTGTTGGGCTTGCAAGTGTGAGCCAGCATACGCTGGTCTTCTATGCCCCTGCATGATGGTTATTCTACAAGAGGATGATGTGAGTTGAACTCCGCCAGCCCCCTCAGATGTTATGTTGAAGTCCCAACCTCCTTGGTTTCTCAAGATGGGATTATATTTGAAAGCAGGCTCTCTGCAGATATAGTCAAAATGAGGTCATTAGCATAAGCTAGAATCTAGTAGGATCAGTGTTGTGAAGTGTAGACACAGGAGACAGACGTGGGGAGAGGAGGCTGTGTGACTTGGAGGCAGGATGGAGCAGCGCTGCTGAAGGCTATTATTAAATGGCTAGGTGCTTTAAAAGCAATGGAAGTAAGAGCCTCCTTTAGAGGTTCCTGAGGGACTGTAGCCCCTTGACTTTGACTTCTTGCCTCTAGAACTTCCAGAGAACATATTTCTGTTGTCCTGAGCCAACCAGTTAGTGGTTCTTTTCTATGGAGGCCCTAGGATGTTCAGACACTGTTGAAGGAGAAGGGAAGGTTGTATTAAGACCAAACAAAGATATTTATACCCAGGGCAGGGCCTGGATGGTAATGGTCACTCTATGAATAGTAACTATTGTCTCATGGGAGAAGAAAACAGGGCAGGTCCTGTTTTTCTGTAGGTTTGGGGTTGTTTTTGTGTTTATTTTTGGAAAACCTGGAAATACTCAAAGGTTAAGTTGACCATTCACACACACACACACACACACACACACACACACACACCGACAGTGGTAACCGTCATGGAGAATCCTTTATTAAACTGTGCTTGAAACAATGTTATGTAAACGCCATCTTCATCAGAAATCACAGATTTAGGAAGCAGGTTTGGGGACTGTGGAGATGGCTCAATAGGTAAGATATTTTCTATGCAAGCATGAGGACCTGAGTTTGAATCACCAGCATGCATGCAAAAAGCCAAGCACAGCCCTATGTACCTGTAACCACAGAGCTATGCGGGGCACAGATGGAGGCTCTCTGGAGCTTATTGGTTTCTAGCCTTGTTCCATGTTCAGTGAGAGATCCTGTCCTAAGGGAATGGGGTACAGAGTCATAGAACATGCCATCTAGTGCTCTCCTCTGGCCTCTGCATGCGTGATGGGTACACGCACCTGCACACACACATGTGCATGTACCACACACACACATACCACACTCACTGGTAGGTGACTGATCCTCCTCAAGGGGCAGTTTTGATGTCGAGATGGTTAGCATAGTGGGGTAGCAGGCCTGAGTACACAAGGACATTTGAGAGGCAATGCAGTAGACAGAGTAAGTTTTATTTAGATCCACCAGGCATAGATGCCAATGAAAGTAGAGTCTTCCTTATGATCCACTTAAATGTTAGACTGGTAAGGATCCTCTTTCACCTGAATTCTCACAGCCATCAGTGAGTCTGTTTCTTCTTCTCTCAGTCTGTTAAATTCCAGATTCAGTATCACCAGGCAAATGTAGACATGAAAGATACAGTTGGAATGGGTATCATCTGCTGAGGCATGTGGGGATGTGCCAGCCATTGAGGGATGGATGTAGGGTTGTGGTGACTAGCCTGATCTCAGGAGCTAGCTAGCCTTGGCTATTGGTCTGGCTCTTGGGTATGGTCACTTGTCTTTCTCCTAGCACCAAGTTTTACTGTAAAATAAGGCTGACAAGCAGTCCTTACATTCATGACTGAATGAGACAGCACCTGTAACCTGTTTATATGGCCCATAGTAGAAGGCTGGCCAGAAGAACACTACTCAAGGGTGGGTCTGTTCCGAGCCGAGTCTTCACACTTGCTGAAGGCTGGCTCCTGAGGTTAACTGAAGTATCTGGGTTTGCACCTGCTTTGACACCTGCTCCCATACAGATTTGTTTAATAGAAGTTGGACAAGATTTAGCTGTGTTGGTATCCAAATTACAATTATTTTTCTTAGTAGAGTCCCTTATATTTACATAGAACTCTGTAGAGGGGCAGCATCTTGTGTAAATCAAAGATGAGTTTCTGGTGTTGGAAGTAGGATGGGGACCACCTGTCTCTGTCCTCCTTCCCTTCTTTTTTCCCTCAGATGATGTCCCAGAAGGAGCCATTTGAATACCTTCTGTTTAGTGCAGAAAGACCAAACACTGCTGGAAATGGACATTTGAGAGAAAGAGATTGTTCTACAGGAAAGCTTCTGAGCCTCAGGGTTGCTCAGATCCCCTGTCAGGGGACAGTTAGTCAGTCAGATGGACAGGGGCCTCTGCTGTGATCCACAGTCTGTGGGAAGCCTGCGAAGTAGAACTTCTAGACCTGAATTTCTGTGCTTTTGTTTGTTTGTTTCTGATAATGATTAGTCTATCTCTTCAACCTGAGTTGGGGGCACAGTGATTTATGCTGCATTTGAGCCTCCAAGTGGCTGAGAAGCTTCCTGAAGGCAGGGGTCTTGTGTGGAACCTCAGAAAATCTTCCATATTCTGGAAGGATGCAAGTTGCCTGCTATCTCCAGAGACAGCTTCTCTTTAGACTTTCTCTTATTGTCCTACATAGAAGTCTTTACTTTTTATGAAAATTCTTTCCTGGAACATTTATTTTGTGTCTCACTTAAAAACAATAATTGGGCTTCTGTTGCATTCCTTTGGAAACTATCTGAGCTATGCAGCCTCTTCATTCCTCACAAACAAAAAAAAAAAAATTCATTTTCTTTTATTCACATGCTCACAGAAGGTAAAAGCTAGGATAACTTGTTGTCTATTACTGGTATTAAAATGACAAATATGTCCTCGAATATCAAATAGAGAGCAGTATAGATTTAAACTTCACTTGGAGTAAGGGGAATTATTTTGGAGAACATTATTATAACACCCATCCACCCATCCACCCATCCACCATCCACCCATCCACCCATGCATCTATCCATTCATTGATTCATCCATTGATCCATGTATCCATCCATCCATCCATCTATCCATCTTTCCACCCATCCATCCACCATCATCCATGATTTACTTGGTGCAAGGTCTTGAGATGTATGAGTAGGACATACCCACATAGAGGAAAGTAAGGGAAATCCTGGTAGGGACCCTCAAATTGTATGTGGATCATTGGCGTTGTATTCTTGTTTCTTGTCTATCTTTTTTTTTTCCTGGCTTCCTACACCCTCATTGTGCATGTGTCTTTGTGTGTGCGTGTGTGCGTGCACTAGAGATCAGCTTTCTTCAGAAGCCTTCAGCCTTGATGTTTGAGGCACAAATCTCTTATTGGCTTGAGTTCACTGTGTAGGTTGGACTGGTTGGCAGTAAGCACCAGGGACCTGCCTGTGTCTGCCTCCTCAACACGGACGTTACAAGCATGTGACACTGGGCCTGGGTTTTCTTACTGTATGCTTTGGAGGACTGCACTCAGGTCCTGAGAGCTGGGAGGCATCACTTCATTGACCCACCTGCCCCACTGGGGCATCTTTTTCTCTTTGCTTTTGCTCTGGTTGACCTGAACTTTTTAATCTTTCTGCTTCCCAGATGCTTGGATTACAGAAGTGTGCTACCATATCCAGCGCTTTTCATTGTTTTTATGACTAAATATAGAAGAAAGTATATTTATACCTCTTAAGTGTATTATATCTCAAGGAGTTGAACCTTTTGGTTTCTATATTGTCTGGTTTTTGTATTTTTCTTTTCTTCCTCTTTCTTTCCCTCCTTCCTTTCCTTCCTTCCATTCTTTTTTTCTTGAGACAGATTCACATATCATCCAGCCTGGCTCTAAATTTCTGTGTAGTCAAAGGTGGCCTTGAACTCCTGTTCCTCCCGCCTCCACATTCCATGGACCACTACCTGCTAACCTTCACTAGCTCCGCCACCCTTTGTCAGCAGTGCTCGTGCAGTTGAACAAGAGCGTGTGAGACCACCCTTGCTTTTAGTTCAGAGCTCACATCCTAAATGGCGTTTCTATCTAAGATGTGACACGGTAGTTTGGAGACTTCCATAGCCTACTATTATGAGGTGGTGTGGCTTGTATTAGCAGATTTACTTTATTCCTAATGTTAACTCTGCCAATTCCTGTCTGGGTCTGTTGTCACCTATCTGAGAAGTGGATGTGATATGTCAGTCTTGTAGAGCTTTTATAAGTAAGAAATTGCTTGATATGGTGCCTCATATTAGGTGCCCTATAAATTCTAGTTCTTCCTTCCCCTTTCCTTATCAGTGTAACAGGCAGTAGGCTTCACTGAAACGCTATGCCTGGGAGAGTTGAGTACATGCTGTGATTGGATATGCGCCCCTGTGTGTGAGGAGTCTTTAAGATGGCTGCATGAGAGGTGGTAGAACCCTCAGGAGGCATACATACTGGAAAGTGTTCAGGTCATTGGGTGTGTTGTCCTTTGAAGGGATTAATGCTGTGGTCTTGGAGTTAATTCTTCTGAGAGTGGGTTCTTATGAAATGGGGTCATCCCTTGGACTTGGCCCCTTTAACATATGGCCACTTCCCTTCTGCTGTGCTCTGCTGTTACCAGACACTCTCACTAGAGGCTGAAGAAGCGAGGCTCCCCAGCTCCCAACACTTCGAGCTTTGTAGAATACCCAGTCTCATCTATTTTGTTTGGTAAGAAATGAACTGTCACGATACTGTTTTAACACTCAGTTTAATGCCTGTGTTTATTAGATGACTCTTACATATGGCTTTGGAATACTAAAGAGCTAAGCAGTTGTCTTGACCTTGCCAGTGGACTCAAGGTCTACCTTATGGAACTCTCAGAATCCTCAGCCTGTCTTTGCTCCTCATTTACCAACTGTCAAGCTGAAGCCTGGTTGGCCACTTTTTCCCCACTGGGCAGCTGTGAAGGCATGGATGAGATAAGAGGAATGAAGTATTTTGAGATATCTAAATCTTAAAATTGCCAGAGACTTACTAGTATCCCCATTTGGAAATGTCAAACATGAAATTTCAGTTTCTCACTGAGGATCATTTTGTGGGTGATCTTTAATACAGCATGTTTAATACATCCTTGGCCCTAGATCTATGGAGCTTGGCTCCAGGTGACTGGAGCCCTGATCTATTACTGTACTCTCAGGACATAACTTTATGTTGAGAGAAGCAATAGCCTTTGTTTTACCTGCTTAAGATGCTGGTTGCAGGAGAATCTGGCTGAACTTTCCAAAATAAATTTACCTTTGGGCTGAGTCCAGGAGTGGAAATTTTTTAGCTGAAAATGATAGTTTATCAGAAAAGACAGGAATGACTGGGTATGGCTTCAAGTGCTCATCAGAGACGGCTGGGTGCAGCCCCACTGGCCACCTCAGCCTCTTTAGTTCATAGGCAAAGCCCGGTAGGTGGGAGGCATGAAAAATCTTGAGGTTTAGCTGTTTCATTTCCACTGTCAGATAAACCTCAAGGCTTTGCCTTTCTGGTGTGATGGGTGGGCTTGCTTTAGTTTTGTGGTTTGATAGCATTTGGCTATGTAATTATTTCCCTCAGCCAAATATCCCTGAATACCCCGACATGATGCTGGTGTAGGTAGCTTTCCCAGGCATAATTCCTATAATCCACAGAATGTCAAGAAGGTACCTATTTTCAGATCAAAAGATGCTGACCTGATTAAGCCTTCTGTCTTGCTTTGGCGCTCAGGGGAATGAATTGTGTCCACTGCAGTGGCTACAGCGACCCTGGGCTTTTTGAAGATGGTTTTGAGCCTGGGTGCTAAGCAGGGCCTTTTATTCCAGCTGTCAGATGCTCCAGGTTAGATGCCTGGGCCTGGTTTACCGTCACTGTTCACTTCATCCCAGAGGTCATTGTAGCAGATGAAAGGATCTTTGGTCTTGGAAGTTGGTCCTTGAACTTGACAGGGTTTGAGGACTATAAAACATCCCTATTAGGATTTTACCTGCAGAAACATGTCGAGGTGAAATCTTTGGGTTCAGATTGGATGGGAAGGTATGGAAATGAGTGGAAAGGCTGTGGCCTGGTTGGGAAACAGTGGGTGCCAGCTGCTTTTATAGCCTGCAAGAAAAAGTGTTACATGAGATTGCTTTAGACTAGTGGTTCTCAACCAGTGGGTCTTGACCCTTTTGTGATCAAACAACCCTTTCATGGGGGTTGCATATCAGATATTTACATTATGATTTATAACAATAGCAACATTACAGGTATGAAGTAGCAATGAGATGATTTTATGGTTGGGGGTCAGCACAACATGAGGAACTGTAGTAAAGGACCGAGGCATTAGGACGGTTGAGAATCACTGCTTTAGACTCTCTGTGGAAAACCTCCTCCTTTCCAACAGAGGAGAAATAAAAGCACATTGATGGGGATGAGAAAATGAGGCTCCAAGAGGCCAGCTTCTCCTCATGTAAGAACCCCTCCCCCATCGTGTGCTGGCCTCACTCTGCAGTCCTGGTCTTTGCTGCTCAGGGGTCTTCTAGCAAGGTGTGTCAAACAGCCTTGAGTGAGGGAGGTCTGGATATGCGGGCTCTGCCTTGGCAGGGCTCGGACAGGTCCAGAATGATCTTTACATCCCTTGGTTCTGTGTGACATGAATTCAAAGTGTGTGTCTGCCACAACCTCCCATGTCAAATCCTGGCAGCCTCCTTTCCCTTGTTGGTGCTGAAGAGGAAGTTGATGGTATCTCCATGACCCAGTGGCCCAAGCGATTGAAATCCCAGCAGAAGGAAAATGGGGCACTGCCTTCTGTGTGTAAGAACATTTGAGACCACTGCAGGATTTGCTCAACATCAGGAACTAGGTTTCGTTGGAGCTGTCTTCTAGTCACCAAGTCTTCTAGTCACTAGTCTTCTAGTCACTAGTTTTTTTGTTTTCTTGTTTCTTATGCCTATTAGGAGTAACTTGGTGCAGAAGATTTGGTTCATGTTTCTGCATAAATGATGGTACACATTAACCTGGTATACCTTCCCTAGGCTGATGGGAAATGGAGTCCATTTTCTACTTGTACTTGGGAACTAGAACCCTTTTCTAGAGCATTCTTTGTAGTTCAGCATATCGCACACCCATGTCTGAGAGTTACACTGGCTTTTGATGAGCACAGTGCGAGTCCCTGTGAGTCATGGCTCATTATTTCACAGGTCCATGTGACCCAGCTTGCCTGGCCTGTGTCTCAATACCCACCTGTTAGGTGTGACTGCAAATCCCTGAGACCATGGCTGGACAAAGAAGGGGGGTTTTTGGTTCACACTTGTTGAGAATTGAGCTCATGGCCAGTTAGACCCTGTTGCTCTGAGTTAGGGCATCAAGGCTAGAGTACAAGGAAGGAAAATCTACTCATTTAATGGCTGGGAAACAAAAGAGAAAAAGAAGAGAATATTGTAAAAATCAAAGAAAACACAACTCAATAATTATGAATACTAACTGCACGCCTAGATTGGGCAAATTTACCACTACCCTATTTTATTCCCCATCTATGAGATCCCCCATAACTTGTGGTTTTTCCAGTCCATGTCCTTCTCCATTGTCCTTCCACCTCTCTCTCCTCCTGTCCTTTCTCCCCCTCCTCTCCAGTCATCTTCTCCCCTTCCTCTTTTTCTTTCTTCCCCTTCCTCTTTTTCTCCCCTCCCCACCTCTTCTTTTATTGCCTAATCACCAAGCTCCACTGTGAATACAATATAGCAAAATAAGTAACCTGATATAGGAGACCAGGTTTCCACAATCCTCACCAGGCACCTGCCCTTAATGACCTGGCCACCTCCCACTAGGTCCTGGATCTTAAAGGCTCCATCATTTCACAAGAGCATCTCTCGAGGGCTTTGGAGGCAGTTAGATCAGGCTATAGAATTATCTCTGGAATATGAAGGTTTGTGTGTGCCTCCCATCAAGATAGAGTCCCATCCAAGAGTGTAATTGTTAGCAAGCATCTGAATTCACTGGAGAGGCAGGAAGGGTGAGTTTGAGTAAGAACACCTTACAATCTCACATAAAGCTTGATGCTTTTCAGAACCATTTTAAACATTGATTATCTCATTCTAACTTCAGAACAGCTTTTAATTATCTCTGTTTGACAGATGGGGAGGCGGTAGTTGGTGGCAGGCAGACTGTGTCATTGACCCAAGGTCCACACAGTGAATAGGATAGCAAGGTCTTGGCCTTTGCTCTTCCTCACTGCTGGTCTCTTTTCAGGGAGGCTGTGTCTGCTTACAGATGTCAGAGGTGCTCCCTCCACCCCCAGCTCTGCTCACAGATGTCAGAGGTGCTCCCTTCACCCCCAGTTCTTCTCACAGATGTCAGAAATGCTCCCTCCACCTCCAGCTCTGCTCACAGATGTCAGAGGTGCTCCCTGCACCCCCAGCTCTGCTCACAGATGTCAGAGGTGCTCCCTTCACCCCCAGTTCTTCTCACAGATGTCAGAAATGCTCCCTCCACCTCCAGCCCTGCTCACAGATGTCAGAGGTGCTCCCTCCACCCCCAGCTCTGCTCACAGATGTCAGAGGTGCTCCCTCCACCCCAACCCCCTCTTAGCTTCTATTTTCCAGGGTCTTTGGACGGTGAAGATGGACATTGTTTCTGTGGCTTCTCTGGTCTGTGAGCCACAGTTCGTGACGAATATGAAAGAAAATGGAAACAGCTCCTGCTTGCTTCCCACACAGACGAGCTGAGAGTCTGCCTCTGATGTGCGAGCCGGTGGGGATGGGAAGGTGGCTCTGACTCTCCCTTGTCCTTGGTTCCTGGCTGCCAATCTGGGGAGCAGACCTAGAGTCTCAGGCCTGATCCTCCAGTGAGCTCAGCTCCAGCTTCCCACTGCAGGGGTCAGGCCTACTGGCCTCCAGGTTACATTTGAGTCCTTTCTCCAGGTCAGCAAACACACCGTGGGCCTCGTTTGTGGCAAGCCACCAGTGTGTAAGAGATGGACACTGTAAAGGCTGTGTCCAGTTCAAAGTGTGTTCCAGAGAGCATCCCTGCCACCCTCCATGCATACCAGATACTGGACACGAAGGGCTGAGACTCCCTTTGATATTTTCCTGGATAGAACTAGTTGCTGACTTATCTGAAGGCTCCAGTCCAGGACCATCAAATGGCATGGAGCAAAGTCACTGTCTCTGGCAACAAAGGTAGCACATGTGCCCACTGAAGCCTAGCTGCATCTCAGAAAGAGAGTTGGAATATACAGTTTCTCCTCTCTCTCCTCTCCTCTCCTCTCCTCTCCTCTCCTCTCCTCTCCTCCTTCCTCTCCTCTCCTCTCCTCTCCTCCCTTCCTTCTCCTCTTCTCCTCTCCCCTTCCTCCCCTCCTACCCCCTCCCCTTCCTCCACAAGCCTAGGTTGTCCTCAAACTCAGCGTTTTCCTCCTGCCTAGACTCCTTAGTGCTGGCGTTATAGGCATGTGACCTGGCTTAGACAATACCTCCCTGTGCTTTAAGCCCAGTGTATGACCACATGGCTAGCTTTTGGCTAGTGGAATGTGGATGAAAGGACCCTCTTAGCCAGTCCACAGACTCCCTGGGCTAACATCCTGGGTAAGCATTCTCTTTCCGTTGGCTTCTGTCAGCCATCAGAGAGGTCTTGGCCATGGGGTAAAGATGGCAAACTCGGAGCAGGGATGAATCTGGGTCTCCCAGTCTCTGCTTGGCTCTGAGCCTCTCTGTGATGGAAGGAGCATATTCTGTTACCCCCAGCATAAGTCTCAGGAACAGAGAAGCTGACTTGAGCCAGGAACATGCAATCAGGATGGAGCTTGGGGACCTTCTTGAGCTGGATCTTCTGGCTCTGTGTTCTTGCCTGGAGTCCCTTCTGGTGAAAAGTATGAGGGAGGGAGGGAGGCATATGCTTGTAATCCCAACCCTGAAGAGAGCGTGGGAAGAAGATTCCTGAACTTGGTTGAATTGGCAAGCTCCAGTTTGGTGAGAGACCCTGTCTCAAAAAGTAGGACAAGAGCTGGAGAGATGACTCAGTGGCTTAGAGCGCTCTGCCCCCATAAAGGATCTGGTTTTGATTCCCAGTACCCTTGGTGTGTCTCACAACGACCTATTACTCCAGTTCCTGGGGATCTGACACCCATCTCTGACCCCTGTGGATACCATGCACATACACATAGGCAAAACATTCATATACATGAAACAAAATGAATAAATCTAAAAATTAAAATAAGATGGAAAGTGATTGATGAAGATACCCTCTGACATCCTCATACAAGTTCATGCCTACCCACATATGTACACATTGAACACACACACGAACACATATACACTCATGTACATGAACATCCTTACACATCTACCCACATATGTACACATGAACACACACGTGAATACACATGTATACACACATGTACATGAGTATTTTTACATGTCTACCCACATATATACACATGAACGCACACATAAACACATATATACACAATTACATCCACAAAAAAATAGTAAACATCTCACAATCAATTTCTCGCTTTATTAACTGGGATAATATTTTGACTTCCTTCAGTGAGATGTGTCTACTAATCCCATGTATATTATTTAATAAACACATGCAGGGCACTGCCAAGATCCTGGGCATTCTATCTGTATATTGACCCACTATTCCCTATACCAACTTGATGATGTAGCTGTTTATCATATGGAAATATGAAAACAGCCTGAAGGAACAAGCCCAAGTCTCCCAAGCAAGAGGCCAAGCTGGGATTTGAACCTGGGAAGCCTGGCTTCATCTTTCATGCCTTGGGGCAGGAATACAGAGCCTTTCATTTGGTTCCCTTCAAAGGCCCTCATCCCAAGCACGTAGCATATGTGGGCTTTTCTTGCTTCAGAATCACAGCTCTAGATGGTCTGTGCCGGCTGAGCCCTAGTGATTCTTGTAAAAGCCGTTTCCCATGTTTTCCTCTGTAGAAGCCTGCCCATAGATTAATGATCGCGCTGCCAGGCTCTGTGCCAACAACTCCTAGGCGCAAGAAGTGGCAGCAGAAGGCTCTGGACAGTGTGGCTCCAGCATGGCCCAGAGTCTGTCCAAGCCCACAGAGCTGCTGTCGAGAGGATTTACAGCTGACTGACACCTCACTCTTGCCAGGACCTATGGGAAGATCAGGGCCTGTCTGAGGTGGCCCTGTTTCCCCTCTTGTTCCAAGGCCTGCAGAACCTCACCTGCCAGCAACTAGGGTTGCACAGCCCACGGACACACGCCTGGGGCTGGCTTGGGAGAATGGTTGGTTTCCATCTGCTTCACATCAGGTAGGGAAGTGTGACTTGGAAGATCATCCTGCCTGATAGCCCCCTTTACAAGCTTTCTTCATGCTCTCTGGTCCTGCTCGTGGTTTCCAGGAATAAAAAGAGTGGGGACAACAGGAGGGAGCCCAGATTCTGCAGCCACACAGGCCAATTAGCTGTCCGCCCACTTATTAGCTATGCAGCTCTGGGCAAGATCCCCATCTGCTCTGTCTGCTTCCTCATCTATAAAACAGAGATTTACAAAATGACAAGAGTATCTGCCTCGAGGAAATATTGGGAAGATCAAAGTCACAAAGAGCTGTAGGGAAGTTTCCACAGTGCTGGTCACAGTGCAAGCAAGGCGCCGTGGACTTAGTGCCAAAATCAGGGACTCAGGCCAGACTTCCTGACTGAAGCACAACTGTGCTACTTACTCCTGTGTGACCTGGGATAAGTTTCTTAACATTTCTGTGTCTTAGTATCCTTCTACATAAAATGAATATACTTGAAGTCTTTATAGCATAGGCTCATTGCAAGATTTAAGTGAATCAGTATTTGTGAAGCCCTTGGAGCAGTGGTGCCTAAGTACTTGTTTAAGAAAACATGTACGCAATCAATGCGTACTGACTCTCAGTTCTAGCATCATCCCATCATTAGTAACTTTATAACATCTGCAGAACAAACACTGTTATTTCACTGGGTAGATGAAAATTAACGACAGGGAAATCTCTAGTTTAATTCCATGTTACATGTCTGGATAATGAGATCTTCATACAGCCTCTGTGTCTGTAGGGTAGCATTGTCTGTATTTCCAGTGCCTGGGGAATATTATGAATTGCTGTTTGTTTTATTCAGTGTGTGTGTGTGTGGTGTAGGCCTGAGATAAGTATTGGGTGTCTGTCTCTCTCACTGGCTTAGTTACCTTCTTAATGCTGTGACAAAAACCATGACCAAGGTAACTTATAACAGAAGCATTTAGTGTAAGTGCCCATAGCTCCAGAGAGTTAATGTTCATGAGCATTCGATGGTTGCAGGCGTCGGAGGAGCAAGGTGGCAGCTGCAGCGGGCAGTCAGCAGTCCAGGCAGCAGGCAGGCAGTCAGGCAGGCAGCAGAGGCATCTGGCAGGCGCAGGCAGGCAGGCAGGCAGTCAGGCAGTCAGGCAGGCAGGCTGGCAGGCAGGCAGGTGGCAGAGGCATGGCAGGCAGGCTGGGTGCTAGAGCAGTTGCTGAGAGCTTACATTTGATCTACAAGCAGAGGGAGCTAAGCAGCTTGAGCTTTTGAAACCTCCAAGACCAACCCCAGTGGTACACCTCCTTAACAAGGCCACACCTCCAATCCTTCCCAAACAGTTCCACCAAACGGAGATCAAACTTTCAAATATATTAACCTGTGGGGCCATTCTCTTCAGGTTACCACATGTCTACAATATTTGGGCGAGCATCTCGCACTGAATTTGCAGTTCCCTTATTAGCTAGACCGCTGTCGAGCAGACCATTAGAGTCATCCTGGCTCTACCTCTCCAGTGTAGGATTAAGAGAGATGTGCTGCTGTGCTTGACCTCTCATGTGCTTGCTGAGGATCTACACGAGAGTCTTCACACTTGCACAGAAGCACTGTACTAACTGAGCCAACTCCCTTTGAGACCTGCTGCTAGAGTCCCTCCTCCAGGACCTGTCTTATGGGTGGCTCCCAGGAAAGACTCCTTAGCAGGGCCATGGAGCCCACGGCCCAGTGTCCTGGCTCTTCTTGCCAATATTCATTTGTTCATGACCTGCCAACCCCCAGGGCCTGGAATGTTCCTCTGCTTGGACATGCTTTCTGCTTCTACGGTGTCTAGTTCAAAGTCAGCTCTGCTCTTACACAGCGCTGACGTCCTCTTTCTGCTCCCATCTGCTTGCCTCTATATTTGTGGTAGGGTCCTCATTTATGGGGAGGTTTTCAACATCTCCAGGACACTTCTCTTCGCTTGATGGGCTGGGGTCCTGCATCATTTATCTTTGTACCACTCCATGTGTCTCCCTCCCTGAGCCTGGAAGTACATTTGGCTTATGGTTGACAAACAAAGGCTTTGAGTGGATGGGGACTCGTGCTGATGACATCACAATCGCCTTGCCTGCCATGCCTGTCCTGATTTCAAAGCCCTCCCACTTTTGCTATGCATCCTGGGCCTGGCTTAGTGCTGGCTCATAGCATTCTCTCTCACACACAAGCCCATCTCCTCATGCCTCAGCTTCCCCATTTGTAGGTGATTTAAAGCTACCCTCTCCACCAGAGATTGGAAGTCTGACACAAACATTGATGTAAGAATGTGTTTGGAATGGATCTCCAGACAGAAAGTACCATTGTTTTTGGACATCTTGTCCTTAGATGCATAAGGAGAGCAGAAGCCTGAGGGAGACTAAGAGCGTCCACCTCCAGTGCCTGGCATAGGTAGGAAATGCATCGTGGCCATGGACAGCTGTACATACTCCTGTGTCTTGTTAGTTCAGGGCTGTGCATTCTCCTCCTGTGTTCCTGATTGGGCTTTAGGCTCACAGAGCACCAGCCCATGCAAACAGGTGATCCTGCTATAGGAAGTTGCAGCCCAAGAGCCGACCAGCGCAGCGGCATAGGCTTGTTCCTGAAAGCTCAAATGCGTTTTCATTTTTTAAAAAGGAAATCATGAATATTTATAGATCAAAAGATTAAAACGTCTATGAGGAAGAGCTTGGCAGGCCAGCAAAGGGGAAGACAGGCAAGCCTAAAGCCTGGAGTCTTCTGACGACACATGAGACACAAAGCTGGGAATAGGCCTGCTGAGCCCATTCCTCAACACTGTCTCAGAAGCAGGTCTGTGGTCCTAACAGAGGAATCTTTGCTTAATTCTGTATAGATGGTTTGTAAACTTGGATCTTAGAAAAATGTCAAATGTCTCTTTGCTGTCCCTGCACTCCCAGATTGAGAAAAGGGGTGGGATTAACCCCTGAGTTCTTCTTAATTAACATTGCCAAGAAAGGAGTAGAAGAATACATTTACTACCATAATTATTTCATGAGCAAATGGAACATTTACTTCAATAATTGATTATTCCTTTACTAAAAGCCAGTGTGCCCAAATACTATGCTAAGTGGCCGGGTAATGGCCGGCAAGGCAACTATGGTCCCTGTATAAAGAACTCCAAAGGGAACGGAGTGGCTAAAGTCCAAGTGCAAACAGGAGGTGTGGCTTCTGCCAGCTTGGTTGAGGAGGGGCTTCGGAAACACACAGTGAACTGAGGAAGCAGGAGGACTTGGAGGTGGTCGGTGTTCAAGCAGAACGGCATGTGCAAGGTTCTGAGGTGGGAAAGAACCCTACATCTTTGGTATGGAAGCTTACACGAATGTCCTCATCTCTCCCTCTCCTGCTTGGTTGTGGCCCAGTAAAAGGCTTTCTTGGCTCCAGAAGGCCTGTCCTGTGTGTTGGAAGGGCAGTACAAGATGCCAGCTTGCTCTCAATGAATACCTTCCAGGCTTAGGGACAATGGGCCATGAGCCTGTCAGGCCCCTCATGGAATCTCTCTGGCATTCTTGGAAGGTAACTTCTGTGTGAAGAGCACCCAGGTGTGCCTGAGGCACTCGTCCCTGACCTGAGTGTCAATGACTTGCCCGTGTGAACACGGCAGTGGATTCATGAAGGGCAGTGTGAGCATTTGAGTCAACAGATAACCACTGGCCTCTCACCTCTGCTTCTGGACTCCCAGCACCGCCAGCTCAGGCCCCTCTGGCCTTTGCTCCTTTTCTTAAGCAATCTGGAACTTTTTTTCTGCTACAAAATAAGGCTGGGCCTCACAGAGCTTGGTGACAAGCGACAACTCCAAGTGCAAGCTGAGCAAATAACTAGCTTAGAAATCTCCATTGTTATTATTGTTGCTGTTGTCACTTTATTATTATCTTGTGCAGTCCTGGAACTGGAACGCAGAGCCTCACAAGGTTTTGTCAGCTTCTTGCACTGTTGCTCTCGTGTGGACTTGGGTATCATTTCCTCTAGGTTACTGCCTTGTGTTTGGCTTGTCACTTTGGGTTATCTTCATGTGGTTAGTTTTGTCACCATGCCAGACAGACTCTAGTTGGGAGAACACCTCCTGTTCCCTTCCCTTCTGATGTCTTGACATCCCTGGTAGGTGCTGAACGGACCTGAGTCATATCACTCACTGACGTGTGGAGTCTTCAATGATGTGCTGTTTTCTCTCCGGCGAATCTTGGCTCCTCCTCTTCAATGAAATCCCTCCAGTCTCCCTCTCATGTATCATTGTTCTTCATTGTCTTCTGGAAAACTCCTGCTTCCCCCCAACCCCCCCAAATTTGGCTTCTGTTCTAGGGTTTTTCTACAAGTGCAGTTTCCATAGAAACAGTCTAGTACATTCTCTGAGTTGATCTTGTCAGAAAACCTGAGTGGTTAGGGGATGAGGAGGAGGTGAGTTGGGACAGGAAGGCCTGTGTATGGAAGGATGCTGGGACCAATTCAGTAAGGCCTGCTGTTACTGTCTTCCACACTCCTACGGTGCCTCTCATCCCAAAGTACCCCGGGCATTCCCTCCCATCGGGATACTCAGGGGTCTGGGGTTTTTAATTTTTTGTTCTCAGTGCTGGACCTGAGCTGAGCCTCTGTCTTAAGCCACTGTTCTAGTTCTGAACATCTGAAGTGACTCTGAAATCCTTAAATTCTTCCTCAACTTTCTGTGCTTGTCTCTTATCTTCTGTTGAAAGGCAGCCGCAACACTAGAATCCTTGGCAAGGGTTGTCTCTCCCTTTCAAAGGTCAAGGCTGGTACCATGGGGACAGCCCTGCTGTAATAGACCTGTCCAGAGCGACTGTGTTTGTCTTGGGACAGGCTGGCTGACCCCAGCGTCATGTGACTGCTGGGAAGGAGGAGGATAATACTGTCCCTCTTAGGTTCTTTTCCTGGAGTACAGGTCTGTAAGTGGTCTGTCTCACACTGAGTGGCAGGAAGAGCTGGCCCTGGAGTGAGGGAGCAACTCTCAGACAGCAATGTTTAATCCTCTCCTTGTCATCACAGGGCAGTTGTTAATCTCTGTCTCATCCTTTGTTTCCTTTTTTTGCTTGCCCACAGCTGGGCAAACGTGCCTCAGTAGAGACACACCAGTGTTTGGGGATTTTGTTTACATCAGGAAAGTGCCATTGAGTTCTTCCTAAAATATATTTCTAGACCCAGTGCACATCCGTGAAGCCCATGGGACATGGTGGATCCCTCTGTTGGGATTCCTTGTCTTTTAAAGGACTTCTAAAGCTTATATTTTCAGTGGGGACAGTGATACCAAAGTTGGGAAGCTGTTTGTGAGATGACCACATCCCGCTTCTGCTGCTGAGCTTGGGGACTCCCATGTCAAGGAGGCAGCTGAGGTTTCCACTTCCCACTGGCCTTGCCACTTCCTCAAGCTCATCATCTCTCAGTTAAACAAATGAAAGCCAAGCACAAGAAATGGCGTTATGCAATAACTTACTGTGGGTAGAGGCTGGACAGAGGGTACCCAGTCCAGAATACCAGGCCCCATTCATTCTCTGGGGACACATTTATGCCTCAGACTTGGGGGCCATCTCTTGATTTCAAGAAAGCCAGAGATATAGGTATACTTCCCTTTCAACCTAGCACAGAAAACCAATGACTACTTTTTCAGGCTCCCCTGAAGGCAACATTCATTGTCTTTGTCTGTCTTCAAAGACTGTCAAGTTTGTAGGTTGACATGGTGTGTTTTTCAGGTCTACAGACTCAGCAAAGCTGATGTTTGGGCCAGGCGACTGCTGTAGGGCTGCTCTGTGCTCTGAAGCATGTTGAGTAACACCTATGGTTCTCTAACAGGAGCTCTCTGCCCTAGCTGTAACTACCAATAGCATCTCCCAATTACGGCATGATAGATTCTAGCCCTGATGAAATTCTCAGCTGAGGTCCAGTTGTTTGAGAGGTGTGTGTGGTAATGGCCACCAAATGCTTGCCTGTCATTTTATGAAGTCAATGTATCAGTTCAAGTTAGACCATCTGGATTGTAGAATCTCACTAATCTACCTTGGAAGCAGGCGTACAGAAAGCCTAACTCTAATGCTAAATTGGAGTTGGGAAGATAAGTTCACTGATTCCACAGAGTCCCAGGGACTATTCGTGGTTGTTATGTAATAAAAGTTCTATGCTCCAATGAGTTTATAAACATTAAGTTTAAAGTCAAACCAATTTCTTTACTTTGAAACTTACTAGGTAGGACCTTTAGTATGCTAATGTGGCTCACAGGGCTTCTAGGGAGTTGATATTTAGTGTAGGTTACTAAAATTTGTGGAATGCCTCTCGATACCATTTAACAACTGTTTTATTAGCAACAGACGGAGAAAGCCTGAGGAATCCTCATCAGAAGATACCCTGGCCTGTAGGTAGAGTTAGAACAGTGCCATTGGTTTGGTGAGAATTTCTTCTTTCTTGACTTGATTGTCTTGACCTCACTTCCTCAACCCCATCCCAGCCTCAAGCTTCGATGTCATTATATTAAAGTGTTTAATCTGATTGAAATCTAGTGTACGTGGCTGATTTTGATTATCTGGCCACAATTCATTATGCTCATTTTACAGTTTTATTCCCCAAAGGCTAACTATGGGTCTTATTCTAAAACTTAATAGGATATTAGTGGAGAGGCCTGAATGGGGATATCTTTTATCTTTTTACAGATATCCCCAAGGTATCTCAAGGACCGTGAAAAGGGCTGGTTTGGACTTACTCATTTTCATGGGTGCTGATGGTGAACAGTGGGCTTTTGGTAAGCCTGTACCCAGTCACAGATGGGAAGGCGGTGAGCCACACTTGAGAGATAGGGTCGGGGTTCTAAGGAATAGCTCAGAGTATGGTTCTTTTGAGCCACATGTGTGTGCTACAGACTGCAGATGTTAAATGCACATGGTATGCAGACCAAGCTTGCAAAATTTTCTCCATCCTTTAACAAACTAGATTAAATAAAATCATGATCCTCCTCTACCCCAAAGACACTTCAAATGCCCAACTTGCTTCTAGCAAACTCGCACAGAGCTTGTTGGCTTGAGTCTTTTTCCTAGGATCATGGAGTCCACACAAAAACTGCAGTTTTTACTCCTTCCAACCTTCACTGATGGCTTCATGGGCTGCTTGCCATAAAGACAGCAGACAAAGACGGGGTGGAAAAGTGTAAAGAAATGTATCAAGGTGATCCAGGAAAGAGTACATTCTGGAGTCTGGGAGTGGCCATTTCTTCATCCCTCTGGAATTGTGTCAAATGCTACGCCATTATGGTTTCAGCCTGCTGAGGAGTAAGAGAGCTACATGGGGGCTTGGGAAACCTGACACTGCCCCTGCTAATGGTTTGACAAGCAGCATTGGGAATTGTTTATTTTCCTTTTCTATGAGCACAGATAAAACATGAAGATCATAAAACAGCTGAGACAGACACCTGCGGTATGTGGCCACATGGTCTCTTAGTTGTTTTCCTACACATTGAATTTCAGTAATTATTTTATCATTTTCTTGCTTTGTTTTAAGCACCAACCCCCCTCATGGTAGATCTGGATTGAACTCAGGTTTGTGAATGCCAGGCAAGTGCCCTAACATTGAGACACACCTTTGATTTATAAATATTGATGGTTGCTGTTCATTCAAAGCCAGGATTCAAGTTGCCCATGTATTTCTAACTGTCCCCATAGGAGAGCGGCACTCCATTTGATGAGATGATTTACTGAGCCACGCATCGTTCATCATTCCTGGGGTGAATTATGGTCATTTCTGGCAGAGGTGGCTGTGCCATTGGGAGGAAAATTGGTCATCTTTATGCCAGTATCCCCAAATTTACTGCTCAAGATTGTCATCACAATTAGTTTCCAGAAAAATCATGAGCTGAGTGGTACTGGAAGAACAGGTAATCGTCTGGGTTTCTCGGGAAGTAGGCCTGTCTTGCCCTGCCCTGGCCTGGCCTGCCCTTATAGACACGGGGAAACTGAGGCTTTGTAACTTGCCCAAGGTCATCCAGTTGTTCAGAGGCAGACCCATTTTCAAAGTCCTGAATTTCCCTGGAGAAGCAAGACACACCTTCAGGGAAAAGTTAAATAACCTCAGAGGTTATGTAATCCAGGCTAACAGTGTGGAGAATGTCACAGACATTGCAGGCATTATGCGATGACATGCTAACTGGGCAGAAAAATAGATGTCAGCAAGTTCAGAAGGTAAACTGCTTGGAGGTTGAAGCTAGGCCATCAAAAAAATCGCAGTGGACTTGGGACCAGACTCTAGATGGTGGGTACAAAGCAGTGGGTGGTTCACATTTAGCTTCTCAAGAAACACAGACAGTATCTGAGTCTTTCATTCTTAAGAACTGATGGCTCTCAAACTTTTTGCTCTTATGACCAAAATTATTTAAATCTCAACATTTCAAAATTATTGAAGACTCCAGAGTTGAAGGCTTCAGAGAGTCTATTTTTGTTGGCAATCGCTGCCAATATTTACACACAAAATGAAAATGGATACATTTTTAAATTAATTAAAATTAATCCTACTGAATGTTAACATATACAGTGTATTTTCAGAAAACATAAACATATTTTTCAAGCAAAGTTCATAGAAGCATTGCACTGTTTTGTATTTTTGAAAACTACTCTAGCATCTGGCTTAATAGGAGTCAGATAGATGGATAAGTTGCCTTCTGCATTTAGACTATCATGATCCGTCACCCATCTCAGAGCCCATGGGGTTTCCAGAAAGTGAAAGAGACAAAAACAAGTCTATTGCAACTATTAGGATAATGAGTTAACCTCGTAGATCTTTGAGAAGGTTTCAGGGATCCCTCCACTCACACAGGATGCTTAACTTTTAACCAAGGCAGAAAGACGCTGCTGAAGTGGGTGGGAAGTTGGGGCTTGAGGAATCTCCCTTGGGACAGGGGAAGAAGAGAGAAGCAGATGGCCCTTCTTGTAGTCTGACCATCCTGACCCTAGTGACAGATTTGCCCACTTCTGATTAGAGTTCTGATCCTGGCTTATGTAACCAAGGCACATCAGAATTGTCTTCTTCAAGAGCCAGCATGCACTGAAAAACAGTTACTCTCTTTCAGTGAAAAACAGTTACTCTCTTTCCTGATGGTGGGAAACATTTGAGAGGCAGTGTCTCCCCTCTCTGAGCTCTCAGTCCACATGGCTTCCATGTGTGGCTTCTCTGGCTCTGGAGATCCTCAGTAGAAGATGCCATGGATCCTCCCTGTTAAAAAATGCAATGGGGGAATGGCCAGAACCGAGTCCTCGTGTGTTTCCAAGGCAGTAATTAGAGGGTGCCTGTAATGAGCCACAGAAATCTTCTAGGGCCTGAGGTTGAAGTGTTAATTTTCAGCCCAGATGTGTTTGGGGGCTTCAGGGTACTTGGGCAAGTGCTTGGAGCTGTCCACGGGGAGTACTGTTCACTTTCCTAACCAGTTTGCCCTGTCAGTGGGCATCGCCTACTGCTCGCTCTGCCCACTGTGACTCTTTGCTTCTCAGGACTCACTGGTTTTCAGTTTAACATTCCAACACATGTACTTTACATTTTTTTCATGTTGTGATGACACGGCCCATTCCTTTAAGGGCCCCAGCTTACAGTTCTTGTTTTCCAGACGCTTAAGCATTCTGGAATCTTCTGTTGCCTGCCACTGTGTGACTTCGGATGCTGAGCAGTGCTGGCAACCCAGCTGTACAGTTTAAATTTGTGCTGCATTTCTCTAACACGAATGTTGCTCATTAGGGGATCAGATACAACCTGGGTGCCTTTGGCCTGTGACACAGGTGTCTTATTTGATAGGTTTATAGAGAGCTCTCTGGTCTAGTCATGAGAGATACAAAGGGAATCAGAACTGATTCTAGATCTGACTTCGCTACTTGTTAACTGGGTGACTTTATGCAAGTCACTTAACTTTTCTGAACCTCCATTTACTTTTGGGAAATGGGATTAAGAATGCCGCTTAAGACTAAGTCAGGTTCTACTTGGTTACAGATTTGGTCTGAGTGTTATTATAAATATAAGTAAAGTTATGTGCCTGGATGAGTATCCACATAAAGTCCCTCATCTGCCCGAGTGAAGATGGCTTAGATGACTGGGTCAGGCAAATGGTGGCTTCTGAGAAGATAACAGTGAGTACAAGAATGGCTGTTTATCTGTTTAGGCTACAGCTGCTTATCCATCCTGAGCCGGGTGCAAGGTGATTTGAGAGATGTGCTCAGACACCTTGACGTCTCATGGGAATGAGCAGTGAATTGAGAGTAGGAGACAAGCCATGGCAGAATTTTCTGCTTGCCTCAGCCGGAGCAATGATGGGGAGCACCTCACCTCAGTCTGAGGCTGTACCATCAGTGGAAGCTGTTTGGAGGATAGTGGTTTGCTCTCTGCCTGGAAAGGTAAGAGGACTGGACGAGGACAGAGGCCTTCTAGGATTTGACCAAGCTTCACAGAACATCTATCACTGCGTCCAGATGTCCTGGCTGTCCGAGCCCTGTTGACACTGGTTTCTTGGCTTTGCATTGGTTTCTGCTTCCTGGCAGCACATTTGGGCATACATTTCCATAGGGTACCGGAAGTCTGGGAAAGCAGGAAGGAAGGAGACTTCAGACCTCACTGCTTTAGACTTGGCTGGAGAAAGTGTCGTATTGTCTAGGCGACATGACCTGCTCTCTGTGTAGATGTTTGGAGAGAATTGATTTAATGCTGTTTTAGAAAACCTATAAAGAAAGCTATTCCAAACAGATTAAATGTACTATCAGTTTTAACTTCAAGAACAAAGATAAAGGTTAAGATGTGTTGGGGTGTGAGAGTCTCTCTCAATTTTAGGGGAGGTTTTGTTTTTTTGTTTTTTGTTTTTTGTTTTTTTTTTAAAACCAACCTAAGACCCAATTGTATACCCAATACCTAGCAGCCAGAAACTTCCCCAGAGGCTGGAGCAGCAGAGCAAGGCACTGTGGGCAGTGGCATCTGTGGCTAAGTGCCCCCTTCCCGGGCAGCAGCCCCAGCACTCCCACACGAAAAACCTCCCACACTTCACCCAAGCCCTGGTGCTGGCGCTTCCTTTCGCCATGGCGAATGTGCTACAGGATGATGTTTTACATTGCACTTGTAATGTCCATGACACGCTCTACTCTTTGCTTCTCACTCACAGGCTTCCAGAAGGTTCGAGCTGGGTAGAAATCCTCATGATGAATGTTACATCTACAAATAGGGAACTGAGAGCAAGGTTGTAAGTCCTGGTTCTCTTCAGCAGATTTTCGGGGCCTGAATCGGCTTTCTCAGCTACCTCTTCTCAAGCTTTGTGTTGAATGTGTCTCCTGTGTCACAATATTTAGTTCTCTTAATGACCCAGTGAAGAGACCATCAGCTCTTCCTTACGGTTGATGAGGCTGAGGAGTGTTAGATGTTCACAGGCAGTTGTGTGAGGGTTTGGACCGGTGCCGCGGCTGCAGAACAGGACTCCTAAGCAGCTGTGTTCCTCCTGCTCCTTCCTCAGCTTCTGCCTGGATGTCTTTTCTTCATCCCTTCATCCCTTCTTCATCAGGTCCTTGCAACTGTAGGATTCTGACTGTGGCTGCCACGGTGACTCTGGGGTTCACAGAAAGTGTGGGATAACCTTGCTGTGTGGTTCAGGATCCTTATGTGGAGACCAAAGAGTAGATGCCACATCACTCAACCGATGGCTGGTTAATTCAGAGAGACGGGGCAGCGATTGGCTTGTCTGTGAATTGGCTTGTGAGAGACTGAGAAACAGAGTGAAAGAAAAGAGTTGGAAGGAAGCCCAAAAACTCAGCTCGACTAGGACCTCTTAGAGAACCCAGCATTGAAGAGGAGACTCCCAGCTGACAGGACAACTGCTGCAGGTGGGCTGCCATGCCAAGGGTCCGACCTGGTCTTTCTGATATGTGTGTCTCCCTTCCAGATGTTTTTCTTTCTGTTCTCATTCTTCCCTTCTGCTGCAGTACCTTGAATCTTGTGATGTGCTCACTGACAGACTTATGTAGTACGAAGGTCACCTGCATGCCGAGAGTTGCGTCTGCTTCTGGTCCCCAGCTTTGCTGCAGGCTTCACCTTAATAGGAGCTAAGTTTTCAAGTCTCAACAGGAAGTATCCTAAAGCACCATCATCTCCTTGACAGGACTGCACGCTGACTGCAGACCTGGGTGGGGCTGGACGTTGCTGTTGGTACTCGCTAAGAGGGGCGTGTTCTCTGTACCTCACCCAGGGGCGTGGTTTGGCAAGGGTATGAAATCCATACAAGGTCCAAGTCCTAGACTCATTTGGGGTCTTAGGAAAAGCATAGATCAATATGGAATGGATCTGTTGGTAGTGAATGAATTTTTCATTTTAAAAAAATAGTATTGAGTCATAATCTTACTATTCAGCAATACTGACAAAATGGCTGCTGTTGAGTCCACTGGCTAACCCTGAGCTAGGACAGAGGAGGACAGATGGGAAGTGCACATGAGATCAGTCATGATGTCCGAGGGTCCCAGGCCAGACGAGCTGCCTGGGGCTGGAGAACACTGTGGTTTTAAGCTGTCAAGGCCTACCACTTTGTTTTTTCTTGGTAAGTTCTTGCCAAGAAAGTTTTCATAAAAGTATGCAGCAGCAACAACAACAAAAACATTGTGTATCTGTTCATGGGATTTATGGATGAAAGAGAACTGTTGCTTATAAGTGTGTCTCTGTGTGTGTCCTTTTATGTCCGTAGACTTGTGTGCTCAAGTGCCCATTTAGTCATGTGTAGAGGCCAGAGGTTGATATCAGTAGTCATTTATCCTGTCTGTCTGTCTGTCTGTCTGTCGATCCATCCTGTATGTATTTATGTATGTATGTATGTATGTATGTATGAATGTATGTGAATGTATGTATGAATGTATATATGTAATGAATGTATGTAAGTATGTATGAATGTATGTATGTATGATGTATGTGTGAATGTATGTATGAATGTATGTATGTATGAATTATGTGTTGAATGTATGTATGAATGTATATATGTATGAATGTATGAAGTATGTATGTATGTATGAATGTATGTATGTATGTATGAATGTATGTATGAATGTATGTGTGAATGTATGTATGAATGTATATATGTATGAATGTGTATGTATGTATGAATGTATGTGTGAATGTTATAGTATGAATGTTTATAATGTATGAATGTATGTATGAATGTATTGAATGTATATATGTAATGAATGTATGTATGTATGAATGTATGTATGAATGTATGTATGTTATGAATGTATATATGTATGAATGAAACATATGTATGTATGTATGCATTATGTATGCATGCATTTATTGTATGTATGTATGCATCAATTCATACATCTGTCTGTCTACGTGAGACACGATCTCACTGTTGTAGTTAGACTGGCCCGTGAGTGTGCCCCTAGATACACCCATTTCTCCTTCTCAGTGCTCAGCTTACAGACAATGCTGCCAGGATGTGTTTCGCATGGGTGCTGGGGATTTAAACCCAGGCTCTTACGCTTGTGCAGAAAGTGTTTTGCCCATAGAGCCATCTCTCCAAACCTGTAAACTGGAAATAAACTTTTGCATTCATGGAACATAAAGTCTGCAAACCAAATTTCATGGGTTTTAAAAGATCATGTGGTGGTGATAAATGGAAAAAGATAGAGATGAAATAAATAGGAGCGCGGAAGGAGGAGAGATGTCACCACTGATCAAAGTCTGGTCAGGTGTTTCCAGATTCTTGACATTTTATTAAAGAATGGGAAAAAAGCCTATACAGATTACAAAATAGTGAAGAAACTGTATTTTAAGTAAAGCAGTGGTAAGTGGAAGAAAGGAAGACACTGTCAGTAAGGACAGCATCCCATGTGAGTGAACACACTATGGCCCCAGATTACTACTCAGGGTCTCGGTTTATGGATTGTAAAGGAAATAGAGTGGTCAGGTGCGTCTCTATAGAACCAGTGTAGATATATCAGGTTATAAAAGCACCTCTCCTACTTGCATAATGCATCTGATTTTGGTCACATACATTCCCAGTTATGCATAGATTAAGGCGGTAAGTGTGGGATTCTCCCTCTGTACTTGAAGACGTGGCTTTCCCCTAGTGCGCATGTGCTCTTGGATCAGGCTGGATCTCCCTTTCTCATATTGTACCTGGACATAAGGAAAGTATGACTGAAGAGAATTTGCCTGAGATTATTATTATTAAGGGGAAAAGAAATGTATTCCAGAGTTTGGAGTGATGTTTATGTATAGTCTAATGCAATGCAGGTGAGATCCTTGTTGCCAACAGATTGCTAGGTGCATTGTTTAGAGACAGTTATATGCATAGCCCAAGCCAAGTGGAGTCCAAGTTGCTAAATTAATCCCTATGCTTGCCTGCCTCAGAATCCTGGGTGTCTTTCTAGCTGGGGAGAACACTCAGAAAACTGCTGTGGGTGCTGTGGAGACTGGAAAGAAAGTGAGGTTTTGGGCTGATTGATTTTTTTTTCTTTTTTTTATGGAAATTTTATTTACATTTCAGTGTTTTCCCCTTACCCCATTTTCCCCCCTTCCTCCCAGGAACTCCCTATCCCTTCCCCCCCTCTTGCCTCTATGATGGTGTACCCCCACCCACCCTCCTGATTGATTTTTATGAGTATTGTGCACTTGCCTTTGTTTTTGGAGAGGAGGATGTTGTCAGTAGCAGTATCGAGAGACTGAGGTGTGACTTAGTATGCATGACAGCTTTGCCTGTTTGACATGTTGCTTTCCCATTGTGTAAGGATAGCAATTGTGTGTTAAAGAGATTGTCTACCTCTTGCCATTCACTTCTTGAACCAAGAGAATTCAATTCAACAAGAAAGCAGCCTGTCCCTTGTGGCTTTCCTATCATGCTTTTGAACCATGATCTGTGCAGGCTTGATGCACACATGTGGGGCCTGAGAGAGATGTCCAAAGGCACAGGGAGGTAGAATAGCATGAGTAGCAAACATTTGTCTGAAAAGGTTCTGTGTACTCTAGTTCTTCTGGAAACAGAAAGTTACGGTTCTTTGGTTCTCACACATTTTGAGGATAACAGAAGGATCTAGAGACTTAAGTGGGCATGAAATAGCATTACTATACAGGAGACCTAAGTCTAACAATCAGGGGTCTTTGAACTCCTATATAATTTTTCTTTTAACTACTACTAGGGGTGTGATCTATTATGCAAATGAACCATTGCTTATTAACTTCCACTCAACTTGGATGGTTTTCCCAGCAGTGCGTCAGTCTTTGGAATTCCGCTCTTTTTTTTTTTTTTTATTGTAAAATTTTTTATTTTTTTACATTTCAGATGTTCTCTCCTTACCCCATTTCCCCCAATCCCTCCCAGTAACTCACTATCCCTTCCCCCCTCTTCCCGCCTCCATGATGGTGTACCCCCACCCACCCTCCCCTGTACCTCACCTCCCCACCCTCGAGTATCCCCCCCCCCCACGACGACCAGCCTTCATGGGTCAAAGGATCTCTTCTCCCACTTAAAATATAGCTCCCTTGCCTATATAGCTGGAGCCTTGAGTCCCTCCCTAAGCACTCCCAGGCTGGTGGCTTAGACCCTGGGGGCTCTGGTTGGTTGGGATTGTTGCTTTCCTCATGGTGTCGCGAATCCTCTCAACTCCTTCAGCCTTCACTCTATCTTCTCCATTGGGAACTCCATGCTCAGTTTAATGGTTAGCTGTGAGCATCTGCCTCTGAGTATGTCAGACTCTTGCAGACCTCTAAGGAGACAGCTATATCAGGCTCCTGTCAGTGTGTACATCCTGCCATCCACATCAGCCTCTACCTTTGGTGACTGCACATAGGATGGATATCTAGGTGGAATAGTCTGTAGACGTCCCTCCTTCAGTTTCTGTCCTGCACTGTGTCTCCATATTTGCACCCTTGGGTATTTTGTTACTCCTTCTAAGAAGGACTGAAGGCTCCCCTATTTGGTCATCATTCTTCATGAGCTTTATGTGGTCTGTGAGTTGAATCTTGGGTATTTTCAGGCTTCTGGGCTAAAATCCAATAATCAGTGAGTGAATACCATGTATGTTCTTTTGTGATTGGGTTACTTCACTCAGGATGATATTTTCTAGTTCCATCCATTTATATATGAATTTATCAAATTCATTGTTTTTAATAGCTGAGTAATATTCCATTGTATAAATATACCACATTTTTTGTATCCATTCCTCTGTTGAAGGGCATCTGGGTTCTTTCCAGTTTCTGGCTATTATAAATAAAGCTGCTATAAACATAGTGGAGCATATTTCCTTGTTATGTGTTAGAGCATCTTCTGGATATATACCCAGGAGTGGTATAGCTGGGTCCTCAGGTAGTGATATGTCCAATTTTCTGAGGAACCGCCAGACTGTTTTCCATAGTGGTTGCACCATCTTGCAATCCCACCAACAATGGAGGAGGGTTCCTCTTTCTCCACATCCTCGCCAGCATCTGCTATCACCTGAGTTTTTTATTTTAGCCATTCTGACTGGTGTGAAGTGGAATCTCAGGGTTGTTTTGATTTGCATTTCCCTGATGACCAAGGATGCTGAACATTTCTTTAGGTGCTTCTCGGCCATTCGGATTTCCTCAATTGAGAATTCTTTGTTTAGCTCCTTACTCCATTTTTTAATAGGGTTATTTGGTTGTCTAGAGTCTAATTTCTTGAGTTCTTTGTATATATTGGATATTAGTCCTCTATCGGATGTGGGATTGGTGAAGATCTTTTCCCAATCTGTTGGTTGCCGTTTTGTCCTATTGACAGTGTCCTTTGCCTTACAGAAACTTTGCAATTTTATGAAGTCCCATTTGTCAATTCTTGATCTTAGAGCATAGGCCATTGGTGTTTCTATTCAGGAACTTTTCCCCTGTGCCTAGGTATTCGAGGGTCTTCCCCACTTTCTCTTCTATTAGCTTCAGTGTGTCTGGTTTTATGTGAAGGTCCTTTATCCACTTGGACTTGAGCTTTGTACGAGGAGATAGAAAGGATCGATTTGCATTCTTCTGCATGTTGTCCTCCAGTTGAACCAGCACCATTTGTTGAAAATGCTGTCCTTGTTCCACTGGATAGTTTTAGCTCCTTTGTCAAAGATTAAATGACCATAGTTCTGTGGGTTCATTTCTGGGTCTTCAACTCTATTCCACTGATCTTCCTGCCTATCTCTGTACCAATACCAGGCCGTTTTTATCACTATTGCTTTGTAGTACAGCTTGATGTCAGGGATGGCGATTCCTCCAGAAGTTCTTTTATTGTTGAGGATGGTTTTCGCTATCCTGGGTTTTTTGTTGTTCCAAATAAATTTCAGAATTTCTCTTTCAAGTTCTGTAAAGAATTGAGTTGGTATTTTAATGGGGATTGCATTGAATCTGTAGATTGCTTTTGGCAAGATGGCCATTTTTACTATATTAATCCTGCCAATCCATGAGCATGGGAGATCTTTCCATTTCCTGAGATCTTCTTCAATTTCTTTCTTCAGAGTCTTGAAGTTCTTGTCATACAGATCTTTCACTTGCTTGGTTAGATTCACCCCGAGGTATTTTATATTATTTGTGACTATTGTGAAGGGTGTCATTTCCCTAATTTCTTTTTCAGCCTGTTTATCTTTCATGTAGAGGAAGGCTACTGATTTGTTCGAGTTGATTTTATAACCTGCCACCTTGCTGAAGTCGTTTATCAGGTTTAGGAGTTCTCTGTGGAGTTTTTGGGGTCACTTAAGTATACTATCATATCATCTGCAAATAGTGATATTTTGACTTCTTCCTTTCCTATCTGTATCCCTTTGACTTCTTTTTGTTGTCTAATTGCTCTGGCTAGGACTTCCAGTACTATATTGAATAGGTAGGGAGAGAGTGGGCAACCTTGCCTAGTCCCTGATCTTAGTGGGAATGCTTCAAATTTCTCTCCATTTAGTTTGATGTTGGCTACTGGTTTGCTGTATATTGCTTTTACTATGTTTAGGTATGGGCCTTGAATTCCTGATTTTTCCAAGACTTTTACCATGAAGGGATGTTGGATTTTGTCAAATGCTTTCTCAGCATCTAATGAGATGATCATGTGGTTTTTTTCTTTGAGTTTGTTTATATAGTGGATTACATTGATGGATTTCCGAATATTGAACCATCCCTGCATTCCTGGGATAAAGCCCACTTGATCATGATGAATGATTGTTTTGATGTGTTCTTGGATTCAGTTTGCTAGAATTTTATTGAGTATTTTTGCATCAATATTCATAAGAGAGATTGGTCTGAAGTTCTCTTTCTTTGTTGGGTCTTTGTGAGGTTTAGGTATGAGTGTGATTGTAGCTTCATAGAACGAATTGGGTAGTGTTCCTTCCGTTTCTATTTTGTGGAATAGTTTGAAGAGAATTGGTATTAGGTCTTCCTTGAAGGTCTGATAGAATTCTCCACTAAAACCATCTGGTCCTGGGCTTTTTTTGGTGGGAGACTTTTAATGACTGCTGCTATTTCTTTAGGGGTTATGGGACTGTTTAGATGGTTTATTTGCTCCTCATTTAACTTTGGTACCTGGTATCTGTCTAGAAAGTTGTCCATTTCATCCAGATTTTCCAGTTTTGTTGAGTATAGGCCTTTGTAGTAGGATCTGATAATTTTTTGGATTTCCTCAGTTTCTGTTGTTATGTCTCCCTTTTCAGATCTGATTTTATTAATTTGGGTACTGTCTCTGTGCCCTCTGGTTAATCTGGCTAAGGGTTTATTGATCTTGTTGATTTTCTCAAAAAACCAACTCTTGGTTTTGTTGATATTTTGTATAGTTCTTTCTGTTTCTACTCGGTTGATTTCAGCCCTGAGTTTGATTATTTCCTGACGCCTACTCCTCTTGGGTATATTTGCTTCTTTTTGTTCTAGAGCTTTCAGGTGTGCTGTCAAGTTGTTAATGTGTACTCTCTCCAATTTCTTTTTGTAGGCATTTAGAGCTATGAGTTTTCCTCTTAGCACTGCTTTCATGGAGTCCCACAAGTTCTGGTATGATGTTTCCTCATTTTCATTAAATTCTAGAAAGTCTTTAATTTCTTTCTTTATTTCTTCCTTGACAAAGTCATCATTGAGTAGAACATTGTTCAGTTTCCACATGGATGTGGGTTTTCCCTTGGTTCTGTCATTATTAAAGACCAGCCTTAGTCCGTGGTGATCTGATAGGATGCAGGGGATTATTTCAATCTTTTTGTATCTGTTGAGGACTGTTTTGTGACCAATTATATGGTCTATTTTGGAAAAGGTACCATGAGGTGCTGAGAAAAAGGTGTATTCTTTAACTTTAGGATGAAATGTTCTATAGATATCTGTTAAATCCATTTGGTCCATAACTTCTGTTAATTTCAGTGTGTCTTTGTTTAGTTTCTGTTTCCACGATCTGTCCATTGGAGAGAGCGGGGTGTTAAAATCCCCCGCTATTATTGTGTGAGGTGCAATGTGTGCTTTGAGCTTTAGTAAAGTTTCTTTTATGTATGTAGGTGCCCTTGCATTTGGAGCGTAAATGTTCAGAATTGAAAGTTCATCTTGGTAGATTTTTCCTTTGATGAGTATGAAGTGTCCTTCCTTATCTTTTTTGATTACTTTTGGTTGAAAGTCGATTTTATTTGATATTAGAATGGCTACTCCAGCTTGTTTCTTGGGACCATTTGCTTGGAAAATTGTTTTCCAGCCTTTTACTCTGAGGTAATGTCTGTCTTTGTCACTGAGGTGCGTTTCTTGTATGCAACAAAATTCTGGGTCCTGTTTATGTATCCAGTCTGATAGTCTACGTCTTTTTATTGGAGAATTGAGTCCATTGATGTTAAGGGATATTAATGAAAAATGATTGTTGCTTCCTGTTATTTTTGTTATTAGAGGTGGAATTATGCTTGTGTAGCTACCTTTTTTGGGGGGGAGGTTGTTGGACGATTACTTCCATGTTTCTTCTAGGTTGTAGTTTCCTTCCTTGTGTTGGCGTTTTCCATCAATTATCCTTTGAAGTGCTGGGTTTGTGGGAAGATATTGTGCAAATTTGGTTTTGTCATGGAATATCTTGGTTTCTCCATCTATAGTGATTGAGAGTTTTGCTGGGTATAGCAGTCTGGGCTGGCAGTTGTGTTCCCTTAGGGTCTGTATGATATCAGACCAGGCTCTTCTGGCTTTTATAGTCTCTGGTGAAAAGTCTGCTGTAATTCTTATAGGTCTGCCTTTATATGTTACTTGACCTTTTTCCCTTACTGCTTTTAGTATTTTTTCTTTGTTTTGTGCATTTGGTGTTTTGATTATTATGTGACGGGAGGTATTTCTTTTCTGGTCTAGTCTGTTTGGTGTTCTGTAGGCTTCTTGTATGTTTATGGGTGTCTTGTACTTTAGGTTGGGGAAATTTTCCTCTATAATTTTGTTGAAGATATTTACTGGCCCTTTAGATTGGGAATCTTCACTCTCATCTATACCTATTATCCTTAGGTTTGGTCTTCTCATTGCATCTTGGATTTCCTGGATGTTCTGTGTTAGGAGCTTTTTGCATTTTGCATTTTCTTTGACTGTTGTGTCGAGGTTTTCCATGGTATCTTCCGTGCATGAGATTCTCTCTTCTATCTCTTGTATTCTGTTGGTGATGCTTGCATCTATGACTCCTGATCTCTTTCCTATGTTTTCTATCTCCACAGTAGTCTCCCTTTGAGATTTCTTTATTGTTTCTATTTCCAGTTTTAGATCCTGGATGGTTTTGTTCAATTCCTTCACCTGTTTTGTTGTGTTTTCTTGAAATTCTTTAAAGGATTTTTGTGTTTCCTCTTTAAGGGCTTCTACCTGTTTACCTGTGTTCTCTTTCAATTCTTTGAAGGATTTTTGTGTTTCCTCTTTGAGGGCTTCTACCTGTTTACCTGTGTTCTCCTGTATTACTTTAAGGGAGTTACTTATGTCCTTCTTAAAATCCTCCATCATCATCATGAGAAGTGATTTTAATTCTGAGTCCTGTTTTTCCTGTGTGATGGAGTATTCAGGGCTTGCTATGGTGGGAGAACTGGGTTCTGATGATGTCAGGTAACTTTGGTTTCTGTTGCTTGTGTTCTTTCGCTTGCCTTTCGCCATCTGGTTGACTCTAGTGTTACCTGTGCTCACTGTGTCTGACTGGAGTCTGTCTTTCCAGTTATCTTGCTTGTGTCCGATCTCCTCGGATTCCAGATGTCTCTGTGTTCCTGTGATCCTAAGCTCCTTCTGCTCTGGATGCAATAGGTCTTCTAGGATGTCTCAGGATTCGATGTTTCCACAGGCGCAGACCAACTAATTGTCCTCTGCACTGGATGCAGTATGTCCTCTAGGTTGTCTCAGGATCAGGTGTTTCCACCAGAGCAGACCAGCTGAGGGACCTGTGCTCTGTGTGCAGTGGGTCCCCCTAGGATGTCTCAGGATCCTGTGTTTCCACAGGAGTAGACCAGCAACGGGCCCGCCCCAGGCCAAAGGACCAGGGTCCGGGTGCACGGGAAGTTATAGTCCGGAGGGGCGGGCTTTGGCTGCCTGCTAGTTCCGA
Organism: Mastomys natalensis; assembly: GCA_021653895.1. Lineage (NCBI taxonomy): Eukaryota > Metazoa > Chordata > Mammalia > Rodentia > Muridae > Mastomys > Mastomys natalensis. Next base: position 212,364 of record JAJTUV010000564.1, on the reverse strand, counting down.
AAACCCCACCTGGCTCCCGGCTGTAACTCCGGGCCTTGGGCTAGTGGGCAAGGTGACTTACCCTCCGCTCTGTGGGCCGTGGGTCCCCCTAGGATGTCTCAGGATCTGCTGTTTCCACGGGAGCAGACCAGCAAGGGGCCCGCCGCAGGCCAAAGGACCAGGGTCCGGGCGCACGGGAAGTTATAGTCCGGAGGGGCGGGCTTTGGGTGTCTGCTCGTTCCCTAACCCCCACCTGGCTTCCGGCTGTAACTCCGGGCCTTGGGCTAGTGGGCAAGGTGACTTACCCTCCGCTCTGTGTGCAGTGGGTCCCCCTAGGATGACTCAGAATCCTGTGTTTCCACAGGAGCAGACCAGCAAGGGGCCCGCCGCAGGCCAAAGGACCAGGGTCTGGGTGCACAGGAAGTTATAGTCCGGAGGGGCGGGCTTTGGGTGCCTGCTAGTTCCCTAAACCCCACCTGGCTCCCGGCTGTAACTCCGGGCCTTGGGCTAGTGGGCAAGGTGACTTACCCTCCGCTCTGTGGGCCGTGGGTCCCCCTAGGATGTCTCAGGATCTGGTGTTTCCACGGGAGCAGACCAGCAAGGGGCCCGCCGCAGGCCAAAGGACCAGGGTCCGGGCGCACGGGAAGTTATAGTCCGGAGGGGCGGGCTTTGGGTGCCTGCTAGTTCCCTAAACCCCACCTGGCTCCCGGCTGTAACTCCGGGCCTTGGGCTAGTGGGCAAGGTGACTTACCCTCTGCTCTGTGGGCCGTGGGTCCCCCTAGGATGTCTCAGGATCTGCTGTTTCCACGGGAGCAGACCAGCAAGGGGCCCGCCGCAGGCCAAAGGACCAGGGTCCGGGCGCACGGGAAGTTATAGTCCGGAGGGGCGGGCTTTGGGTGTCTGCTCGTTCCCTAAACCCCACCTGGCTTCCGGCTGTAACTCCGGGCCTTGGGCTAGTGGGCAAGGTGACTTACCCTCCGCTCTGTGTGCAGTGGGTCCCCCTAGGATGACTCAGAATCCTGTGTTTCCACAGGAGCAGACCAGCAAGGGGCCCGCCGTAGGCCAAAGGGGGAATTCCGCTCTTAAGAAGCCTTTTCTGGAATTCAGATCTTGTTATGGTGATGCTTAATTACAGTTGTCTCAGAGAAAAGCCACAGATATTACCAGTTATTTGAAGAGCATTGGATGTGAACCCGCTGTTAGTTAGCTTTACCTGGGACAGACTGTTGTTGGTGGGGAGGAGAGACTATAGGGGTCCCAGTATATCCCAGTGTAGGTGAAGGGCCTCACATGGAAATGCTGAGGACAGGAGTATCCCAAAGACTTGAGTTTCCTATCAGTGGGCCCCAAATGCCTTTGTAAATATATCTAGCCAAGCAGATGGGAAGGTACTTGGATGCTGGGGCTCTTTGTGTATGGGTAGTAACCTCCAAGCTGCTTTATGCTTTGGCGTTCCTGTCTCAAGCCAGGGGAATAGATTGCTGTTGGCTATTTCACATGTTACTTAGGATTTTGCTATTTATTGATCTCCTTGAAAAAAGTTTTCAAGTCTGTCTGTATGGTGTATGTTTTAATGAATGTGAACGAGGAATTGATGGAGGTGATGGAGCTGGCTAAGTGGCCAACCTGAAATGCTCTTCAACCCAGCAGCTGCATGTCTCAGACAAGACATCCTCTCCACCAGAGCGCCTGGGAGGAATTGCCTCTTGCCTGGACATCTTGGGTTTCTTTCTGCTCCTCTGAGTCACAAGGCCACCAGGACCTGCTGACTTTTCTTTCTTGGAACAGTGATTTCTCTGGAGAGTCTACCACATGGCATTTTGATGCAGAGGTTTCCTGGGGGGGGGCTCTGTTTCTTGGGCATACTTCCTCCCACGGTTTCTCTGCATCCTGCTTAGGTGGCTCGGTGTGGGACAGACGGCTGAGTGACTATGGAGTGGTTAGAAAGTGTGGCCTTCGGGCTGTTCAGCGTGGATGTCTAGGAAGTATGCAGCCAATGGAAATTGTTTGCCTCTGAAATTTCACATCTCTAGCTAAAGCTTCATTTAAGTAGACATTGCAGTCTAGAAAGGCAGGGTGTTCCTCCATGTCAAGTGGCTTGAGTGATGGTGGGCAGGGAGGGACAAAAGAGAAGAGATGGCTTTGTGGTGCAGATTGGGCTCCAGATAAGCCTAAGGGGAGACAGATGCACAGGGCTGGGCACCCTGTCTGCCTTTGTGGAGCAGTGAGCCTTTATACCGACACCAGCATGTGTCAAGATCACCCTGAAGCCTATGTACTGAAGTCTCCATAAACAGCCTACCTGCTCCTGTAGGCCTGAAACACTCATACTCCAGTGTCTGGAAGTACATCTGCTGATAGTACCCACTGACTGACTCCTCCTTCCCAGGACTGTCAGAGTCACATGACAAGAGCCCAGGCTTTGTCCCGTCTGAGCAGCCAACACAAGATGATTACTGGGGCCCAAAGGTTGACCCCATTTACATTACCCGAGGCAATTCTGCAAGGCCAGCCTTCCCACGGGGCTTCCCTTGGGCTTGGCTGAGACCAATTACTGGTGTCTCCCTCTGGCCGCCTCTGCTCCTCTCCCTCCTTCCACAGGGGTCGATTCTGGGGCAGTACCTTAGAAACCCCTTGTACAGATCTCTACACCCATGACATGGGCAGTCCCTGGAGCCTGGGGATGAAGCAGTTACGACATTGTGGGTCAGTGTCTCTGTGGCATGGTGTGCTGTTTCTCTGCCTCTCTGCAGCCTGAGCTCTGTATCTTAGAGTTGAACCTTTTTCTCCTTGATGAGGACCCTCCTTTGGCTCTGTGAGTCCTCAGGGAGAGCCACTTCTATGGGAACCAGTTCCTTAGAACTGTTTAGTTCCGGTAAAGAGAAATGGGAGGGACTGAAGGCACGTGAGGTGACACAGTTAGGGTTTGACTTGTAATTCTTGGTTCCCCCATGTGTTAGCTTTGACCGCCATGGATGGGCCATTTTACCCTGTGCTTCCCACCTTCATCCTCTGAGGGGACTCTGAAGTCGATGCAGTGATGGCTGAAGCCTGGGTAACAGTAAGCAGAAACAGGAGAGAGGGAGTTTGAATACATGTTTTCATTCCCAATTTATGGATGGGAAACTGAGGCTGGTAGAGACCAGTTCGCTTTTCTAAGGTCAGAGAACTCTGCAATGTGACAAATGCCAGGCAGATCTGTGTCTGTCAGGGCCCATTTTCTTGTGACTGAATCATACTACTGAAAGCGCTTTGCCCCTGTGTTGGGGGGCGGGGACTAGAAGAAACCAGTATGGGATAAGGCTAACTCAGAGGCTCTGTCTCCTCCTGGAACCTGCCCATCACGTTGTTGGCCTGCATTGCGGTGGTTCTAAGCTCCTCCCATTTTCTGCCAGGTGGTGTCGTTGTTTGGAGGTGGGGATATTCTCATTCCTGCTACACTATTAAGCTCTGGAGAACGCAGAAGGCTAAACCTTTTTCTTCTCACTGTTCTGGACATTGCCCTCCACCGAGGAGGGAAAATGAGCCAGTGGGAACACTAGACAGCGGAGAGACCGGAACCTGCAGCCTGGGGGGCTGCCACGATCCCGTGGAGCTAGAGAGGACCAGTTGGGTGATCAAGGGTGCTGCACTGGGAAGGTGAGACCCACAGTTAGATCTTGGAAAATGGAGGCAACTGGAGTGAGGCAGGAGCTCAAAGAAGAGGAGTGTAGGTATTCAGAAAGCCAACTGCCACCTTCTAGGGAATAGATGATGGCCATTCATTTAATGTTTCTGTGTGCTCTGAGAGACCTGGTCGTGAGAGTCACCACCAGTACACTGTGGGATCCTGGACAGTTCCCCCACCACCCGAGGGAGCATGGTTCCGCCAGCGCTGCCAACTTAAGACCAAACGTTCCACCTACACAGCTGTCTTCCACATGAAATCCTGCTGGGGAGGTGGGTGAGCCAGCGAGTGAGCGAGAATGAATTACCCGTGGCCCACGTCTTGGCTGGTGTACAGGCTGCCTGCTTGCTGGAGCTTTTCCTTCATCTCTTGGATAAATCAGGAACTCAGAACACTCCTCGTGGAATCATCCTGCCCTCCCCACCTGGCCTGTGCCTGGCAGAATGAATGCCTGCTGCCAGGCCTAGAACGCTCTGTGCTTCTCATCAGCGCTCACACATACATCGCCTATCCAACCAAGTTCCACGTGGGCAGCCCGGGGAGACAGGGTGGTAAGCATAGATCTCCTCCACATGACAGGAGACCCGGAGTGGGGGTAGATTTATCCAGGAGTCTAGGATTCTGCTAGTTACCTTGCAGAGGACTCTCAGCTCTGCTGGACGTCTCTCCCTTTTCCTCTGACATGGAGCTGTCTCCTGGGATCTGTCACCACTGGGACCTCCTGCAGCCTGCCCAAGAACTCTCCATGCTTCCTTTCTAACTACCTTTTTGACTCTCAGAGCAGCCTACCTTCATTCTGGGCACCAACAGTCTCGCCATCTGGGAATCTGTGAGTGTTTCCAAATGCTCTGTGGCCATTATCCAACACCTCAGATACAACAAAGCAAAGGACAACCTTTTAGCACTCTGCTAACCTGAGTTTCCCCTCCTGCCTCCAGCTGCACTTCTGTTTGTCCGTCCCCTACTGCTTGGTCTCCTGCAACACCCCTCGGCTCCTTGCTCTGTCTCTGGTTCCCAGAGGCCTCAGTGTCACCTGATATAGTCTTTCTGCAAGCTCCTGGAACCTTATTCTTAGTGTTTTAAGAATCTCCTCTTACCTGGCCTTAGGACCACCCATCTACCTTGCCTCCAGCTTCATTCGACAGCTGTTACAAGGTTTATAGTCTTACCTGTGTGACCTAAAGTCATTAATTAATACAGATTTAATGGTGGTATTTTCTTGCTCAAATCTCCAAGGTTGTCCCTTATGGAGTTTGCTCAGCCATTCTGATTCAGTGTCTCTAAACTCACAAACAAAGCATACCTTGGCCAAAATGGCTTCTTTGCTGTTTCCAGTGTAAGCTTTGAGGTTCTTTTGTGGATGCCTTGGCCTTCCCCAAATGGCCCCTTCCTCTCCCCACCCCCGTTCTCCCAGCAGTCCTTAGGGGCATGCTTTCAAGGACCCTTTTTCTCCTTTATTTTTGATTGCCTGTATGAAAGAGACAATATTTTAATCTTTTTATAACTATGGTCTGCTTTGTACTTCTTGTTGAAGTTATACTGAATGTTGGGAAGTCAGGGTGAGGTTTTAAGGAAGCCTAAACTGCTGCTAATGAATCTTAGATGTTTGGTTAGTCCTTGGGGCCTATGTGTCATATGCACTTGCCCTTGGATTAAGAGTTATATTGTAGTAATGATATAGCCTTTCTTGCCTGCCTGTCATTTGCAAGGCCCTGGGTCTCATCCCTGACATGGGAGAAGAATTCAGGAAGGGAGGTCGGAGGAGATGGTGCATGCCTGTTTTCCCAGCTCTTTGGGAAGAGGAAGAGGGAGAAAGTGAGCCTCCCAATCTAATCCAGGGTTAGGGTTAGGGTTAGGGTTAGGGTTAGGGTTAGGGTTAGGGTTAGGGGACTCTTTTAAGAGTCTAACCTTAGCCTAACCTAAGTTCTAGATTAGTCTTGAAAACAGAGCAAGACCCTGTGGAAACAACAATAACAGCAGTAGCAGCAGCAGCAGCAGCAGCTGCAGCAGCAGCAGCAGCAGAAGCAGCAGCAGAAGCAGCAGCAGCAGCAGCAGCAGCAGCAGCAGTAGCAGCAGCAGCAGCAGAAGCAGCAGTAGCAGCAGCAGCAGCAGCAGCAGCAGCAGAAGCAGCAGCAGAAGCAGCAGCAGAAGCAGCAGCAGCAGCAGCAGCAGAAGCAGCAGCAGAAGCAGCAGCAGAAGCAGCAGCAGCAGCAGCAGCAGCAGCAGCAGCAGCAGCAGCAGCAGCAGCAGAAGCAGCAGCAGCAGCAGCAGCAGCAGCAGCAGCAGCAGCATGATGGTCCTAAAGCTGCAGGGCTGCGAATCATGTTTCTAGAGACTTAGAGGTGAATGCTGACTGTCCTGCCCTTCCATCACTTATATGGCCCCAATACAGTTGTTATTTCATTACCCTTCCAGCACCTTACACCTTACCTCTGACTTTGTTGCTTGTGTATTGTTTTTATGAAGCAAATTAAGGCACTTTATTGGTCATGAAATGGTGCAAGGACAGATGGAAGCAGAGTTGGATCAACATGTTCATATGGCCTCATGTTGCTCTCTTTGTCTAGACTGCTGAGTTATGGTTGGCTATATCCTCAGGTGAGACCGTCCCAGGTGGTAACAGAAGTGACTGTCTTCAGCCCCACCCTTACATTTAACTATTAATATCTAGGGAACACAGAATGATAAAGGAGCCTGTGTTTCCTGACAGCCAGTAGAGGTCAATGGAAAGAGCTTTGGTACCCAGGTTGTATGTGGAACTGAGTGTGGCCTTCGTTTAACAGAGGAGAGGAACATAAACTCAGAAAAACTGAGTAGATCAGCCAAGATCATCAGCAGAATGAAGTCCATGCTGTTTGAATTACTCTATGCTGCTTTGCACCATAGTCAGTATCTTTTTGTAACTAAGTTACGAACCTGTTTTACAGTGTAGCAACAGCTCTTGGTCTGTTGCGAAGGCTGCAAAAAAAACACTGCAATGATCTCAGTTTCTTCCTCCTGATCCCTTTAGTGGCCTGAAGACTCAATTTCCAGTTCCTTCAAATTCTGTTTCTTTCCATCTTCTACGTCTTGATGTAGATCTAAAAGCATCGTGAAGTGAAAAAAGTTATGATGAAAGGCACATCCTGCCAGATTCCATGTTTGTGAAAAGACAGTGAGGAGAACATGAGTGGCTCTGGGATGCGTGGGCCTGAGGTCAGAGGAACATGGGGGATACTGTGGGCCTGAGGTCAGAGGAACATAGGGGATTCAGTGGACTTGAGGTCAGAGTAACATGAGGTACTCTTGTAAGGTGACATTTTCCTTTCTATCTTGATTGTGGTAGTTATGATAAGACTAAACATATTTATCAAAGTCTTTGGAACTGTACTCTACAGTGGGCCCACTTGATAGTGTGCAAATTATACCTAATGTTAACAATCCAAGTGTGTGGCTGCCTTAGTGACAGTGGAATTGACAAGGGAATGAACATCACAACTGTAGGCTTCGATGGGCTAAAGCTTGGAGAAGCCACTGTAATCTAATTTCCAAGAAACCACAGAGTATCAGAGCCATTCGAGGATACATTGCTTTTCCTTGGAAAGTGACCGTGAATACATCGGCAGGCCTTCTGTGGTACCACCATCCTACCCCAGCCAGGATACTGCACCACAACCCTCTTCTCTTGGGCTGGGTCAGAGGTGGAAGCCATCTGGGAAATGTAGCATCTGGAATTGAGGCAGAGGGCTCAGACACAGCATGGTGTGGAGGAGCTCAGAGAAATAAAAGATTGAGGAGGAAGCTGCATAGCCTCCACTCCTGCAATGTTGTGTGATTAATGCTTTTCTGCCAGCTGAGGGGATGGGAGGAGCTTGGAGAAGTCTGGCAAAGGAGGAGCCCAACACTCCCCTTTGTCATGCCCACCCCTGCCTATCCCTCCACCAGGTCATCCTAGACATATAAAGATAAACTTAGGTGCTCCCTCCCTTCTACCCACTGCCACTCCCTGAGGAAGTCTCTGGGGGCTCCTTCCAGTCTTTCTCATGCTACTCTTTGTATTCCTCACCCTTTCCAACTCCCAGTCCCTTCCGGCTCATTGCAGTCTGGGAATTGTGCTTTAGCATGTAGATCTAGCCATGCACTTCTAAGTCCTCAAATGCTACAGTTTCTTCCTGCCCAGTTCTACTGCTGCCTGGTGTCATCTCTGACACAGCTGCTTAACAATAAAGCAGAGCATTCACAGAGGGAGATGCTAACACACAGGTTACATAGTTTCCAAAACGCCATTGCCTTCTGCTCCATGAGAGTTGTCACCGACAGAAAGCAATTAGATGCCTTCAGTTGTGCACATGGCATTTTCAGATTTGACAGCTGATTAAAAATACATGAATTGCAAACAATTGTATTGTTTCTGAAATGGGCTGCAAGAAAAGAGACATTGTTTATCAATTATTCCAAGGATACAGGGAAAGCTTTGGGGTGGAATCAAGGTGCTGGGAAGCCTGTCTCAAGGATGCCAGATATGATGGTTTCCATGTCTGCCTGTAGGGAGTCACTGATGGCTCCTGGTGAGGAGCAGGTGAGACCAAGAGACTGGAAGGGTTTTAGTTATGCAGCAAGGACAGGCAGTCTTCCTTGAGCTGGGAACTCAGATGGAGGAGCATATTCTGGCGGAGGGCCGACGCCCTAGCTACATACAGCTTCTGAGAAACATTTCCTCACTGTTGTTTATAGTTGGCTTCCAGCATATACAGACCTGACACTTCTAGGCTTTATAGTTGTACACAACACCCCTTCAGTTGTAGGAAGTGAGACAGGGTCTCAAGTCACATGAGGACAGATGTCAGGTTTTTTCTTCAACTGAACATTGAAAGACCGGATCCTGGCTGAGATTCATGAACAAAGGAGGATGGCCTGGGTAAAGCCAACAAGGCCCTGCTTGATCACAGCCACTCTCCAGCTTTCACTGGGTCCCTAGCCAGACCCCACTGATCGGCTGGGAGATCTTGCCAGCACAGCCCAGCAGATGCAGATGCCATGTGCACATTTTGGGTTTGTGCCCAGGCTTGGCCAGTGCTGCTGACAGGCTGTGGTCTCACAAGGGCAGGTTCAGGAGGTGGCTCGATGCTAATGTAGCATGTGCAGGATTCCTGGGCAGGCGGCCATGACCGAGAAACTGCACAGGGCTCTGCTGACCCAGCAACCGACCTCCCTGTGGGCCTGCAGAGGGTCTCCTAGCTAGAGAGTATTGAGCTTCGAGCTCCCTGAGAGCACTTGCTGTCTGCTCAAACCCCTGCACACTCGAATGTCTGTCTTCTGCTCCGAGGGATGCTAGAAAGATTGTGGAGGTGAGATGAGACTATGCCGGGCTTTATTCTGTCTGGATGTTAGGTGCCTCCTCAAGGAGTTTTTGGATGTGATACCAAAAGCTCAAACAGGAAAAGCAAGAATGTACAAACAGGACCACATTAAACCAAATGCTCTGCACAGCAAAAGAAACAACCAACGGGATGAAGGACAACTCAGGATAGGAGAAAATATTTGCAAACTGTATAGGTGATAAGGAATTAAGATGCAAGGAATTTATACAGTCCACTAACAAGGAATAAAACAAGCAAAAATAATTTTAAAACAGGAAAATTCATGGGCTGGGACACGGTTCAGCAGTTAAGAACACAACACCAGCTGTTCTTCCAGGGGTCCTAGGTTTGATTCCTAGCACCCACACAGAGGCTGACAACAGTTTATAATCCAGTTCCAGGGAATCCATTGCCCTCTTCTGGCCTTCACAGGTACTGCATGCATGTGGCACACCAACACACATGCAAACAAAACACCCATGCACATAAAATAAGTATAAATAAATCTCTAAAATGGAAATAAAAAGAGCAAATCTTAGAGCTACATGACTCCTGACCCCTAGAAGAAGACTGTGTTCACCAAATCTTTCTATCAGGGGTTCACTGACCATGTTGTAAAAATCAACACCAGAGTCTCCATTCAGAGGTTTCATACTGTAGCTATGCCTACCACATACAGAAACAAAATGAATTCAATCTGTCAAATAAAGAAATAAATACACAAATAACTAAAAGGGCAAAGAGACTGAAGAAGATAAAGAAATGGTTAACAGGTATCTGAAGAGATCTTTTTTTTTTTTAGTCTCACTGATCATCAGGAAAATGCAAATTAAAATTGTGGTGGATTATCACCTCACACCTGTTGGGATGCTGTTAGCGAAAAGATAGCAGGTGTTGGTTAAGATGCAGAGATATGGAAGCCTTTCAGTAGTATTGGTGGGAATGAACTCGGCAGAGTCATTATGTAAAACAGAATGGGATTTCCTTCAAAAGCTTAAACTAGACTTGCCCCAGGATCCAGTAAGCACACCTCTGGGTATGCAGCCACACGAGGCGAAGATCACTGCTTCCGAGAGGCACCCTCACTGTCGTGGGGAGAGAGCACCCCAAGTGCGGATAGATAAAGACAGTGTGGCACCTATAGACCACTCAGCTTCAGTAAGGACATCCTGCCATTTATGACAATAGGGACAAACTCAGAGGTCACCATGCTGGGTAAAATATGCCACTTACTGGAAAATAAATTCTGCACGATCTCTCCTCGTGTGGAACAGAGGAATGACGAACTTATAGACATGGTGCCTAACAGTGAGTTTCAGGGCTCTGGGTGTTGGGGATGAGAGATGTTGGTCGAAGTTTACAAACCTGTGGTTATAAAATAAATAAGTTCTGAAGACCTAGTGTACAGCACAGCATTTGTAACTAAACATAGCGTATGGCGTGTTTGAAACTTGCTGGAGACTACACCTTAGGAATTCTGACTGCAGAAATGTAGCAAGGTCCTGTAACTTGTTTATTGGAGGCAACCATGTCTAAGGGTGTGTGTGTGTGTGTGTGTGTCTGTGTGTGTGTGTGTGTGTGTGTTTTCTGAGACGAGGTCTCTTCACGTACTCCTGGCTGTCTTAGAACTTACTCTGTAGATCAGATCACGGAGATCCTCTTGGCTCTGCCTCCTGAGTGCTGGGCTTAAAGGTGTGCATCACTACTGCCTGGCTAGGTGTATGCACTTTAAGACATCTTAATGTCCATCCACCCTGAATAATATATTACACTTCACCTCGTCAGGCTTCAGCGAAGCTGAAAGGGACAACTTGGTGGAATTCCTTCCTGCTGCCCGTTCCATCCTTCACACATGGAGGTCTGGGAGCCTTTGAGGTCACTCTGGCGTTCTGCTGTCTTTGAAGTTGCTAAGGAGAAGGGAACCAGGAGGAGCTGATGTAGGAAGTTAGCTCATCCCTCCCCACCGAGCCAACTCTGCTTTATCTTTCAGCTCCCACCCTGCCTGGCCACATCTGTATACATTTATTTATCCCTGACATCCGTATTGTGGGTGTGGGTACCTCCTCCTCCGCCAACTGCTTCTTTCAAAACTTTTCCCCCAAGCAGGAGGCTTTTAAGACTGTGTTTAGTCCAAATAGTTTGAGCCAACACATCCATAGAGCCTGATTCCGGCTCTGGTCCCCACAGATGTTTTGTCAGCTTGTAAGCCACAGACGTAGAAAACTGGCTTGGCTAGAATGACCTCATCCCCAGGCCTGGTAAAGGGCACAGAGACCTGCATGTACAGGAAGAGGCCAGGCCCTGGAAGCTGAGTGGATTGTGATTTTAGCTGTTATTGTGATAGCAAGTGCAATAAAATTGACATATGGAAAAGAAGCAGAAGGCTCTGGGTTTGAATCCTGAGCCAAACTAAAGAGCTCTGCTCTACACAACCTCTGGAGACTACTTGATGCTTCTAAGATGAGATTCTTTGTCTGTGAAAGGGAATGTTGACATCACTGTGGATTATGAGGAGTCCCAGACACTATGTACATCAAGTTCAGGCTCAGGACCGGGACCCTAAGTGGTCCTCAGTCAATGGTAGGGATTGTAATGAGGACTCTCACACATCTACAAGGACTGCTTTCCAAAACCTTTCCTGGAGAAGGCACCATTGTCCTTTCAATTCTAGCCACGCGTCAGAGTCCAGTGAGAGGTTTTAAAACTGTCTGACTTGGTTCTTTAATCCTGGCATTTCTCCTTTGAGAGTCTTAGGCCATGCCCTAGAATCCATTTCTCCAAGTTTTCCAGGAGCTTGCCCTGTGGTTTAAACCGGGGGATGTGTCATATTGAGCTGAGTTTTGGGCAACCATGTGGGGTGCTGTGGCTCATTTTCTGGGAACTTGAGCTCAGTAGTCTCCTACCATAGCACCTGTCATGGTGATCTTGGAAAGCACTGTGTCCTGGGTGTTCTCCCTCCTACAGCAGTGCAGGCGGAGGTGGGAGGGGCTTGGAAGGAGGCCTCCAGGATGGATGCCCTGTCCCTCTGCTCCAACACACCTGTTGAACTCTCCTGCTCCATCTTCTCAGAGCAATGTTGTTTCTCTTCTCCTTCCTGTTCTACCTGGTGTTTCTTCTCTTACGCCCCACAGGCATCACTGTCGGCCCTGTAGAGATCTGATTTAGGATGCTTTCTTGTTGAGTTGGAAGGAGGAGAAGGATCACTTTTCTATGTTTGTGATGTGAGCCCACCATTGCCCTCAGACAGAGCTGAGCATGATATCGAAACGTCCTTTTTCTGCTCATTAAGTCAGTGCATTGTGCTTCTGGCAGCTGCTGGGATCCCCAGGACGCAGAGAGTTGTGCGCTGACCCTCCTTCTGTATTGTTTCCTGTGGACCATGATAGCATATGTGATCTACTCTCATGCAGCTTCCTCAGTATCTGACGGGCACTGTGATGGAGAAACCAGAACCCGTCAGGGCCCTGCGTGAGAATCAGTTTTGATTGCTGTGGTTTAGTTTGCTCTGTGGCCCTCCCTACTTTACCACAACATTCTCATCCTTTCTAACCCCAGACCACTGTGCTAGGTGCTGTTACAGATGGAATCACTAAATTCTGGACTTTGACTAAGCTAAGGGGCTTCCCTCAGTCATAAATGAGTCTGTGATAGCTAAAGATAGCTAAAAGAAAACAGGACAATGGAATACGCAGACAATGAAATACGGTGCTTTCAGTGTCCATGGGAGGACATTAGGAAATTAGGCAGTGATCCTGTGTGTCTCTGCCTCTGCTCTTGTCCCCCTGCCCTCTTTTTATTCTCCTATCTTTTTCTTTTTTGTGGCCTTTACTTGTGTTTACAATGAAGACTCTCAGCTGTCTCCAGTTCTCTGGCTCTAAATATCTCCTGTGTATGAGAGTCCTGTACTTTACCTCACCCTCCACACACACACAGACACACAGACATACACACAAACACACCACATATAAACATACCATCACCACCCGCACGCACACTCGAATGTGCATATTGATATGCATACACACACACACACACACACGCACACGCACACGCACACACACACACACACACACACACCACACTCCACACACACACACACACACACACCACACTCCACACACCACACACCACACACACACACCACACACACACACACACACACTGATAAACATTTAAAGATATTCCCTGCTCTTTAAATAGACCCTGCTATTTTGTTATGGAATCGTAGATATTCTTTGTAAAGTCTGGATACTGACACTTTACCAGAAAAATGCTTCGCAACAACTTGTGGTATAAGACTCATTAATAACTACTGACCAAGTGCTGCATCTGCAGCTAATGCTGAAGATGCCAGCTGGCAGGCAATCTGAAAGGATATTTTAAAAAATCTATAGTTAGGTGTCAGGTTATTTTCCATACCTAATATCCTGCAAAATTCACAACCACTCTGTAAGGTGTCTGGAATCACTTCTGTTTTACGGATGACCAAGTATCAGAGAAAGCAGGTGCTTTACCAAGGTCCCTGCAGCCTAGCAAGTGGCAGAAATGGAGTGTTTGAGACAATCGTGTCTGCCTCTCCACACTGCCTGCTGGCCCTGCAGGCTGCATGAGTGTCTTACCCAAGGTTTCACTGCTGTGAATAAACACCATGACCATGGCAACTCTTATAAGGACAACATTTAAGTGGGACTGGCTTACAGGTTCAGAGGTTCAGTCCATTATCATCAAAATGGAAGCATGGCAGTATCCAGGCAGGCATGGGCCTGGAGGAGTTGAGAGTTCTACCTGTTGTTCTGAAGGCTGCTAGGAGAAGACTGACTTCCAGGAAGCTAGGAGGAAGGTCTCAAAGCCCACACCCACAGTGACATACTTTCTCCAACCAGGCCACACCCACTCCAATAAGGTCACACCACTCCAATAAGGCCACACCCCCCAATAAGGCCACACCTCCTAATAGTGATACTTCCCGTGGTCCCAGCATTTTCAAACCACCAAAATGGGAGAGTGCAGGGGAACTTCATGCTTATTCTTCTTATCCTGTGCCTGGCTAGCAGCTGCAGCAACATCCTCAACTACTAAGTACCCTATTCTAAGGGAGGAGCCTTTGTCCAGCTCTCTCACGTCTTTACTCTTATAAACTCTCCTCTCTTCTCACTAGCCCAGGACTTCTCAGAAAAGTGCATCCACATTCATCAACTTAATTCAACAAAAGTCAGGGTGGGCAGGCAAGCCTTCGTGTAAGCCAGGAGGAGGGGAATCAGTCCTTGATGAGAAAAGTATATTTATGAATGAACTGGGCTGTAAATCTTACAATGATCTCTGGGTCGTGAGTCGTTGCAGCCCCTACGTCTTCGTTTCCTTGGGAACTGAATGATCCCATGCTGCATGTGGCTCGGTGGTCCATGGACGCATTCTGATACAAGACATGGCCCAGCTACTTGGATGAATGCCCGACGTGAGCTAAGAGGCTATTATTCGCTTTGAAGAGAGATGCCACTAGGCATGGAATGACATTCTAACACCGTGAATTGCCTATTTTAAAAATTGTAGCACATATAATGAGCGCTACATAATGAGTAGCTTTTGAACACTTTAATTTTCCTAATATTTTTCTGAAAATGCCATAAGGTGGGGGTGTCATTCGTGGTGTGGCAAGGCGGGCTCTCCCGAGTCTCAGCTCCAGGGCGATGGCATCTGGACTCTATGTGATGCTATATTGCCCCGTCTTTGCTCTTCCATGGTGCACTGAGCCCCTCTTCGTTAAAAATTGGGGCATAGGTTCATCATGGAAGGCAGGAGAAATGCTTTTGACAGCTTCTCCAGGCATCCTCCAAAGACATTCACAAGGTCGGGACTCATGTGAAAGGATGGGTCTTTTCTGGGAAGAACACATCTTCCATAGCACAGGGGACTATGCTTGCCTAAAGCCTTAGTCCTTCTAGTGTGGCTGACTTTTATAGACCCCTGAGCTACATGGTGGCTAATATATTATCTTCAACAACTCCTTTGCCTTATACCTAAGGGTTATTAGGCATATGCTAGAGATATTTTATAAATCTCACTGTCTTCTGGCCTCAGAATGTTTTATCACCCCAAAAGGAAACCCTACACTTACCAAGCAGTCTCGCCCATTCTCCCTTCCCCAGCTCTTGGAAAACTTAGTCTGCTTTCTGTCCTGCTTTCTGTTTATGGACTGTCAGTTTTCATGAGGATGGACTCATAAAATCTACTGCCCCATGAGCCATTGGCAGGAGGGCAGTCTTGAGAGCTGAGTCCCAAAGGAATCAGGCCTTTGGGGTCAGAGGTAGTGAGCTGGGCAGTTACCTGGGCAGTATGTACCACCTTAGAGCTTTCTAAGATCTTGGGAGAGGGGTCTTCCTTATTTGGGGTCTTGGGCAAGTTATTATCTCTTTGCCTCAGTTTGTTTGCTCTGTAGGATAGGGATACATGTGTAAATCTGAGGATTAAGGAGGAAAACAATAGAAATATTTAGAACAGTGCCTGCTTATGGGAGTTACCCAGTGTGGATTATGGCCTGGCTCCTGCTGAGTATTTGATGCCAGTATGTAGGCTAGCCCATACCATTCACAAGGTGATCATGGAGACCCTTCAGTTGTTGTTCTCCTTCCCATCAGAGTAGGCCTAAGTGCTGCCACCACATCAGCGCTGACAACGTCACTCCTTCCTTCCAGAAACTTCTGCAACAACTCATGCCTAGGGCAGAGAGATTCTGACTTGGCATTGAGGCGCTCTGCATGTCTCTTGCCTTCCTGTCTGGTTTCTCTTCCAATGCTCATCCTGCTCCTCATGTGTGAATTCCCAGTTCTCTTTACTGTTGCTTGGGTTCCCCTGTGCCTCCCCCATTCCAGCCTCTGTGTCTTTGCTCACACAGTTCCTGTAGGTGGACCTCCCACTCCTTCCTTCAGCTCCCTTCCCTCCTTCCCTTCCCTTCCCTTCCCTTCCCTTCCCTTCCCTTCCCTCTCCCTTCCTTCCCTTCCCTTCCCTTCCCTTCCCTTCCCTTCCCTTCCCCTCCCTTCCCTTCCCTTCCCTTCCCTTTTCTTCCCTTCCCTTCCCTTCCCTTCCCTTCCCTTCCCTTCCTTCCCTTCCCTTCCCTTCCCTTCCCTTCCTTCCCTTCCCTTCCTCCCTTCCCTTCCCTTCCCTTCCCTTCCCTTCCCCCTTCCCTTCCCTTCCCTTCCCTTCCCTTCCCTTCCCTTCCTTCCCTTCCCTTCCCTTCCTTCCTCCCTTCCTCTCCCTTCCCTTCCTCCCTTCCCTTCCTTCCCTTCCCTTCCTCCCTTCCCTTTCCCTTCCCTTCCCCTTCCTCTCCCTTCCTTCTCCCTTCCCTTCCCTTCCCTTCCTTCCCTTCCCTTCCCTTCCCTTCCCTTCCTTCCCTTCCCTTCCCTTCCCTTCCCTTCTCCCTTCCCTTCCCTTCCTTCCCTTCCCTTTTCCCTTCCCTTCCCTCCTTCCCTTCCCTTCCTCCCTTCCTTCCCTTCCCTTCCCTTTTCCCTTCCCTTCCTTCCCTTCCCTTCCCTTCCCTTCCCTTCCCTTCCCTTCCCTTCCCTTCCCTTCCCTTCCCTTCCCTTCCCTTCCCTTCCCTTCCCTTCCCTTCCCTTCCCTTCCTTCCTCCCTGAGTTTTTCACCTGTCATAACAGTATGAAAATCACAAGGTCGTTCTGAGACTCATGAAATGTATGCTGGAGATAGTACCTCATCCATGGTAAAATATCAACAGAGCTGAGGTATAGGGTGATGTCTGGTGACTGTTCAGTGTGTTACTATCCTCATATCATAGCAGGACCAGTTATACACGTCTGCTTTCCTAACTAGGCTGCAAATTCCTTGAGAGCATCCTATGGCTTTTTAAACTCTATAGAGTCCTATTTATGTCCAGCATACTACCCTACCCTGGGAAAGTTTTCCTACTTTTTAGGAAATTGAAATCAAATCCATTAACCCAGAGTGCTAAGCCTGTGGCTATGCAATATCATATATGTATTATTAGATACCATAATTCTTTTCTATCTTACTTAGGTAGGTTGATACCATATATAAAATCTCATTTGCCATCCGGTACTAATTGGATTTCTAAACAGTTGCTGTGTGTAGCAGAGGCTCCTCTAATCAAATCAAAGAAGACAGGTCTCCGAAGGAGGCTCTTCCACAGCACTTAACACTAGGTTGGGAGACAGAATTTGATTAATTCCACCCTGATGAATGTAATTGACTCGAAAATTCACCAAAACAACATTTTTGACAATACAAAGGAGTGAAAATCTCCTTTTATTAACCTCTGGATGTTCTCCCCCCTCCTCCCTCCAGACTAACCACGTGGGCATTAAGACACGTCTCTCCTTTTATTGAGTGATTGCTGTGTGCCTTCTTTTCACCCAGCTTCCCTCAGGTTCTACCCTATTCCTATTGTGAGGCAGGTGGCATTGTCCCCATGTTAGAAAACAGGAAAGGGAGGCTTGGGGACGTTCACTTATCCAAAGTCACAAGGCTTGTAAGTACTAGCTGGAGGGTCGTAACTCTGTGTTAGAGGCTTTCTCCTCATCTTCTCTCCCATTTGCACAGAGCCAGCCCACCTGTACCTCTCGCCACATCTCGTGGTCCATCCCCAACATGGGGACCCAAGGGAGGTGGGATTTTGCTCCCATAGATCGTGTGCTGTTAGAACAATCCCTTCACCTCTTTGAGTCTGTTTGTTTTTTTTTTTTTTTTTTCCAATCTGTGAATCCAAGAGCTGGTTTCGGTGATCTCCATTATTTATCCAGAACATTCTGTGATTTTTAGAAATTAAACACCCAAGCGAGGCCTGGCTTTTCTGCAAGCCTCTCTCTCCTCCAGCACCTGCGGGCATATGATCTTTCCTAGAACACAGGCAGGCGGTCAAGTCACCCTGACCCAGGTACCTCCCTGCACCTCCGTGTGTTGTGGAAGCTGCCAGGCAGCTGACGGAGAGGGAGAGTCGTGGCGGGGTGTACTGAAGAGCAGGGACTTAGTGGGTTATGTAAGCCATCTACGGTCCCATCTAGTTTAATAGTGCTGTATCCTTTGAACAGCAGGTGGGGCCCCTGTTTTACCTGGAGCATAGGTTTAAGAGGAGGGTCCTGAAGGTTTATGGGTGCTCCTCGAGGGCATACACATTTAACCAGGGCTGTATGTTTTCCCTTTCTTCCTCTGCCAGCTTTCCTGGCTAAGGCAAAGACTGTAGGGCTAAGTTTATCTGAGCTCCATATGGGATGTGTATACCTCTGCCATTTGTATGTCAGGCACTGAGTCATGTCTGGGTCACCTGGCACCACAGGGCAGTGAGCCCAGAATCACAACAAAGCTAATTAAGGCAGACTTCTGGGTCCCACCCACACCAGAGTTTCTGACTCAGGCCTGGGTCAGAGCCTGATATTTACATACCTCGAGATGTGGGTCCAGGAATGATCACAGTTGGACAGCCAGTGTGCTAGAGAGGTTCTACAGAGATTCTTACATCCACTCTACAGCATCAAACTGAGACTAGACATGGAGATGTTTCTGGCCATGTTTTTAGATGGAATATATTTACTGCAATCCTAATAAACAGAAGGAATAATTGTGTCTTCTCCACATACAGTCATCATCATGGTTTTTGTGATTGTGGTTCGCTGTGATTGGGGTGCCCTGAGACCACCGTGAAGTTGAGCCAGCCGACTGAGTTGTACATTTTACATTCATAGACTGTTCCTTTATACCTCACGGCCTCTTTCTCTCTCTCTCTGGGTGACGGGCTGATAGGACTCTCCCCTACCTAGAGCTTCAGTTAAAACCTTTACTTTACTTTATGTGTCTGCCTGTTTGGCATGTATGTCTGTGCATCATGTTCACGCAGGGCTTCTGGAAGCTAGAAGAGGGCATTAGATCCCTTAGGACTGGAGTTGTAGCCAATCTTAAAGTGCTGGCACTCAAGCATGGGTCTTCTTGAGCCAGGGCTCTTACCCACTGGTCCACCCTACTTTCCTAAAATGATTATACTTATAAAAATAAGGAGAATTGAACAATAAACTTGGGATTCCCATCAACTGGATTTTTAATGTTGCTGTCTCTTTATTTCTTCACAAGTGTTCTACAGCCATTTGCAGACACCCCCACCCCCCCTCCCCTCCCACATATTTTCCACAACATGGGACACTTTTTTTTGCATAACCACAAAACCATGACCACAACTAACAAGTCCAACAAGAGTGTCTAAGTATTATTTGAATATTTAATATTTGATCCATACTCCTTCTTCCAAGTTTTTTTTTTTTTAAAGCCATTCCAGTTGAATTGGGAACAAGACATAAATGCACATTGCCTTCATTGCTAAGTACTTTCCCTTTCGAAATGTTGCCTTTAAGGATAGGAGTCGGGTCTGCAGTATTGAGAATAGACTCTGGTAGGTACCCAGAGCTAATGAAGTGCCTTTGAAGTAGTTACAGCAGCTGTGGGATTGGGTGATTCAGGGGCAGAGGCCATGAGCTGTTTCTATTGCTTGTTCAGCAAATTTTGTTTCACTCCATTTTCTCTGACCTGGAAAGGCAGAGACTGGGAATATGACTTTTAGATCCACAAGCTGCTTACATATGTAAGTATGAATGTGTTGGAATATATTCATAGAGCTCTGTATTGCCTAAAGGGGAGAAACTCAGCCCCTAAGCCCTGGGCTGTAGCTGTCTGAGAGAGCTTGGGACTGTGCTTTCTTTCTTTCCCTCTGGTTTCCTTTCTCCTTCCATTAAAAGCCGTAGCTCCAGTGACGGAGAGTGTCTTGAGTTTCAGGATCTGAGAGCCCACGTTCCCCTTGTCCACTTGGGTGGCCTGGTTTCTTTCCAGAAGGGTGATTGACAGATAGTGATAGCTGTGCCCGCCCCCACACCCTGGCCTCCTGCTCATCCTTCATGTAGGTGTTTTGAACATGTTACAGGCTCCCTTTTAGCCTCCCCTCCAAATCAAAGGTCCCTCGCTACAGTCTAAATGCCACAGTGTACCCGTGGCTGGGGCTGACGTGAATTGGCAAGAGAGGCTGTCCTGCGTCACCCAGCGTCAGCTGTCCCCACCATATGGCCTCTGGCATGGCACGGTGTGATGCTGCCAAGGGTAAGCCTGGCTGAGGATGGAGGACTTTTTCTGAACAGGGACCTGGTTGCTAGGGAAGATTTAGGGGGCTTTTACTACAGTTTCAAAGTGGAGACACAGGAGGGCTGCGGGGAGGCAGCAGGTCATCTGGGGGCTCAGGTATTGTTTCTGTCCTGTGGAGTTCTCTGGTGCTGTCTTCCAAGCACTGAGGGCTGACTGACCAGACCATCACACTTTCATTTGTGGTCCTCGGTGTCTGGAGAGTACCAGCCCTTTAGTGTGCTATTGCTTTGCTGTGCCTCCTTTGGATGGGAAGGACTTCAGAGATGGTAATGTTGGTCATCTTGTCAATTTGCTATACATGGGCACTTAATAAATGCAAATGTATTCCTGAAACCCATAAAAGTGAGAGCTAGAAAGTGTGTTAACAGCGAATTAGGTTACACACATGATAAAAAAAAACCGAGGCAACGTTAAGAGCCACAGTAGTATATCCAACTCACAGCATTCCCATGTTGTGGGAAATACTTGGGAGGGGAGGGTGGGGATGTCTGGAAATGGCTGTGTGTGAACACTTGTGCAGAAATAAAGAGACAGCAATATTAAGTCTAGTTCAGAAGGTGTTTCATTACGCAGTCTCGCTGATGACTGAGGCTCTGTTGAGAAACAGTCGCTTGTCAGTATCATATTCCTCATCGTTTTTTGCCTGTATGCCAACTCCTCTGACCATTAGCAGTAGCTCAAATGTCTTCTGGCCATTATTAGGTTACTTCATGGTATTTCTGTTATTACCACATCTTACCCTAGATCCGGACCTTGGGTCATAGAAGCACAGCATATGCTGATACTATCTCTTTCCATCCTCCTGACCTTGAGGTTTATACATAGTAATGGGTGCTCAAAACCAGTCACCTGTGCTTGCCGATGCTTAGCAGAGGCTCAGAACGATTCTCTTTGAGTTTGGTGGAGGTAGAGTTTTGGTTCTGGCTTCATCAGGACAGCCTTCCAAGGGTGCTTGGAATGGCCAGTTGGCCCTGCCAGCACTAGGAAGGGTGGATGGTTAGGGAAAAGGGGGGGTCTAGACCACATTTCCTCTAGAGAAGGTCAGAGGAGACTGTGAGCCCTCTCTGTTGAGAACTGTAAGGGAGTGTGGTTAAGTAGTTTGGAACCACTGACTTCCAGTTGTGTATTAGACACAGGCTGAGCTGCCAAGGACTGTGGGAGCTGACCACAGGGAAGGTGACAGCACAGGGGAAGGTGACAGCCACAGGGGAAGGTGACTGGGGAGTTCTTCAAATATGCTGCCTGTGGTCTCGGTGAACGAAGTTGATGGGAGTGGATCACACTAAGAAAGATAAACACTTGCTTAAGGAAGGGAGATCCATCCTGCTGTCTCTTGGACTTCAAAAACTCAAGTCTGGTGTCAGCAGGTGACAGAGCAGAGAGGAAGGAGGGATCAAGGGACTCCTGCCCCAGGCTGTTAGTAAGCAGAACAGGAAGTACTGGGGTGATCCACAAAAGGCTGGGAAATGCCAAGGATCTAGATTTGGAAAGTACTGTCCATACAGCCCATTTAGAAAACAGTTTATTAACATCCTAAAAAGCTGACCATCAACTGCCCATCTGGTCACTCCACTGTTGATTGAGATATTTAAAACGACGGAACCCAAATCTTGCTTGTTCTTAATGAGCTACCATCTTCCAGACTAGACAAGGCCTCTGGCCACAAGTGGCGGCAGGAACACGCCACTGCTTGGCTCAGGCTGCGGTCTCAGGTGGCCAGTTCAGGTGGCCATAGACACCGGCCCTGCCACCCACGAGACACCAGTGTGAGAGATGGCTCTGCCAATCTCCCACACTGTCTCCACAAGGTTGGGCTGAGCCCAGACCATCCGCCATCCACGTGGTACCCATAGAAATGAGACTCTAATGTTTAAAGATTATCCAATAGCTTTATGTATCTGGTAATGCTCAATTAACAAGATGCCCACACAATTAGAGGGTGACCCAATATCCAACCTAGATTTATCAACTACCTTTGACTGCTAGAGACACTCGCACGTTCATTGTCATGTTCCCCTCTCTCTTGTCTTCTTCCCCTCGCTCCTCCTCTTCCTTCTCCTCTTCCTCTCCTTACTCCTTTTCTTCTCCTTACTCCTTCCACCTTAGCTCCTCCCAACTTGCGGGGAAAATATGCCGCCACACTCCACTTCTTAGGTATTTACCTAACATAAATCAAAGGAGGGAACGAGCTTTACTCAAAATTCCATCCCTCCAGCCCTCTCCTACTGTAAGGTCTCCAGACCGTCCCAAATCAGAAAACCAACTCATGCACACAGTTACTCAGTTTCTGTTTTGCCCTTCAGAATCTTACACTGGACTGTTGGCAGCAGCTTCACTTGTATTGGCTCCAAACGGGAAACAACCCAAAGGTTCATCAGGAGAGTTAAACAGGCTAGCCTATCCATACAACGAAAAAGTTAGCAATACAAAGAAAAAATAAATGTCTCACCGTAATTACGCCAGATGCCCTTTTAAAAAAGGACATACTTATAATTCCATTAACAGAACATTCTAGGAAATGCTAACAAGTAAGCCTGCGATTGCTGTGAGCTGGAGGTAGTGTGCTAGGGCAGGGGAGAGGTAACAGAGGCCTGTGAGGACCCTTGGGGCTGAAGGACAGTTTACAGCTTTGAGTAAATGGTATGTGAGGGTGTGCTAAAATGTACCTGCGTTGTCATTTAAATGCATTCAATTCAATCTATCTTCAGGGCATTTCATGAATGCTGCTAAAAATAATAGAGGAAGTTGGGAGATTCGATGCAGTTTGATTTAAAAAGCCATTTGTGAGCTCCTTGCAGTTGCCCTTTTACCCTCAGGGGGATAGTTGCATGACCTCTGAGGGTAGCAGCCTCTCAGACTACACAGATCCCTTACATAACATGGAGCAATGTTTGCATAAAGCAAGTGCATATTCTCCCATATATTTAAAGTCATGTCCTTTCTGCCACCCATTCTGCCTTGCCTCGGTCAAAAGCAATGGAATCAGCTGACCATGGACTGAAACCTTTGAAACCGGGAGCCCAAAGAGATATGCCTGCGATTTAAGTTGTCAATGCCAGGTGTTTTACCACAGTGATGAATACCTAGGTGACACAATATGGGTGAACAATGTTTTAAAAATAATTCTGAACTGTGCCTGATTGAAATTGCCAGTGTGGAACTCAACCGATACAGAGAGCAGATGACTTCACATTCCTGTTCCTAAACTGGAATTAATTTATTTCAGTGGAAATGAGAAGGCGGGTAGGAAGGATGGGGAGGGAGACAAATATCCTCATGGAATCGAGGGGAGCAGAAAAGGACCCCGTTGGAGCTAAGCACATGGAAGGAACCTGCATTGAGGCCAAGCTAACAAGAACAAGAGGCTCAGAGAACTCAGTAGAGGATTACCAAGGATGAGGGTGAGAGGTGGGTTTCACTGAGCAGAAGGAAGGACCAAAAGGCAGACTCACCAAGCTGTGTAAACGAACAGACAGGAGAAGGATCATGCCTGCAAGTGGGCCAGGACAAATGACTGGAGGGTGGGCAGGCTAGGGTCAAGGGAGACAGATGAAGCTGCCTTAATATGTCCTGGCTACTGCATTCAGGCATTGGGCAACGCTGGGATATCACCTAAGTTTTCTGTGACTCTTTTTTTCCACCTGTACAATGGGAATGATAATTATATATACCTCACAATAGTACAGTGATCAGGTTCCTTCCTTGGCCCCACATGTGATTTTGTCAGCACAACACCTAGAGCAGTCTTTTCCTAAGATGTTCAATGGCTCCTTCCCTCACACATTTCAGATCTCTGTTCAAATGATACCCCACGAGGAGAAACCTTTGCTGACTGCCAAATTGAGAATAGAAATCTACTCATCTGCTAATGTATAGCAATGGTATGCGTCCCTTTGTTTGTATGGGGTTCCCCAACTTCTTGCTAGAATGAAATTAGCTTTATAGATTCCATGATGTCAGGGACTTTTTAAGTCTAGAACATTTTGTAGAATATCATAGCTACTCAGGATAATTTTGCTGTGCCTATAGCAGATCATGAGGCATTCCTGGGCCTTCGTCTCTTCCTCTTACATCATAAAGGTTGTGTACCTGAAGGTCCTGGGGCTTGTGGGGGTAATCAAGGTGTGACATGATGAAGCAAGGATGGTTGTTGGTATTAGGCCTCACAAGATGGGGGAGATTCCAAGAAAAAGAGAGGGAGGAGTGGCCATGGCCATGGCCGTGGCATGTCTGTGGAACCTAAGGAGATGTGACAACAATTGAGAATTAATTAATTCTGTATACAGGCTAGTTACTGAAGGACAAGAGTTTAAGATCTCCTTGTATTTGGCCCAGTGAAGAGTATTATGGGATTCTAAATGAGAGGTTAGTTTCATTTCACGTTGTATTTCTGATCTAGGCCAATGTTTTAGGCCATTTTCTGTTTCCATAACAAAATATCTGAGATCAAATAATGTACAAGGGATGCAAGTCATCTATCTCCAAGTGTGGTGACTGGAAAGTCCAAGAGCATAGCACCCTCGTCTACTTAGCTTCTGGTAAGGGCCTGCTTGCTGCCTGTAAACATTGCAGGGGCCTTGTGTGGTAAGGTAGCAAATGAATGCTCTTCTCATTCTTCCTTTAAAGCCATTAATGCCAACATAGGAATCAACTCTCTGGGCAGCATCTAATCCTAATTACACCCTGAAGATCCCAGGCTAAGAAACTATGAACACCCTTGGGGATTCCATCGTTGATGCATTGGTGGGGTTACATTTAAACCTGCAGAGCCACCCTTGCTCTACCTGCATGCTCCCAGTTCTTGACAACAGAATACAGTGGCCTTATTGAGATACAAGTCACTTAGCACAGACTCTACTCATCTAATTTAGTGTGCAGTTCAATGGCTTCAAATGCAGTGACTGTTATCCCAGTGTTCAGGACAAGTTCATCAAGTCGAGAAGGAGCCATGCCCATTAGCAATCCCTCATCACTCATCCCTCCCACCCCTCCTCAATGGCTAACACAGCTTTCTGCCTGTTCCTTGATGTTCTACAGGAGTGAAATACGCAGTGATTATGTCTGGCATCTTCTGCTTAGTATGTTGTCTCACCATATCATCATGTGTGTCAGGAGAGTGCAGGTCCTTTTTGCCCCAGTGAACATAGTGCACTCTAGTTATCAGTTCATTAGCTTCTGGATAATGGTCTTTTGGGCCATTTTGAATAAGTCGGCTGTGAATATCCACATGTAAATTTTTGTCCTTCAAAGCTCGTACTTTCTCAGATTTAACACATGTGGGGCCTGTTGCTGAAATGAGAAAGCAGTCTATTCTCTTTAGTTGAGGGTATGTTTGGATAGGACTTTCCCAAGCTCTCTCTCTTCAGTGAAGTACTGTACTTTCTCTGTGCCCCTATCCCCATGTTTTAAACCCCTGTTCTACACACCTGTGGGAAGAAAACATACAGGTGCAAGGCAGTGCTGATCTGTGGCAAATGAGTTGGGTGTGGGGTCGTTGTTCAATGTCAAAGCAGTTCCACTGTGGAAGGCAACCAGCTCCAGGTTCTGTGCAGAAGGAGAGCATTAGGCAGAAGGGGCGGGGCCTGTGAGAGGAACTGACACATGTGTCAGAAGAGGAGCCAGCCACATGGCTCTGATTTACCCGTGTCAGCACAGGCAGGACTGGGAAGAGCTGGGGGAGGGGCTGGTTTGTGCCTTGAGTCTGCCTGTACTGCCTAGCCTTGGGGGACACTTGGTAGGCCTTCCCCTTGAGCTACTGAGGGAACAGAGCAAGAGGCCTGGGAAGGGATGGTGGTTCCCTAGTTTAGCCAGCAGCACCGCCTCTTCGGGGCTCTTCTCTCCATCTAAAATGTCTGCTTTGGTTCAAGCACAGAGGTACCTTGGTTATCATCTCAGGAGTCAGACAGAAATAGCTAGTTGGGCTGGTTGGTGAATGATCTGTGGAGGGCCTCTGTGAGGATCATCCTCCCAAATCTGTATCCGTGCTCCTGCATAACTTCCAAGAGGAAGGGAAGGTTTCTTTGGAAAACCCTGGGTTAGTTCTGGTCTATCTAGCAAGCACCTGCTACTTTTTGAGTCTCTACAGTGGTGTGACCGTTTAGATCTTTTGGAGGTGCTGAAAGGCTGGAAGCAGCCGTGCATCCAATTAGGAGGAGAAATGCCTGCGTATAGGATGAGCTGCAGCCACTGGCATCAGAGGAGGGAGGAGTCTTTTGGGACCCGGGGTGATCCAGGAAGGTTTCCTGGAGGAGGCAGCATGTGAAATAGAATGCTTTCCTTTTATGTAGGCTGCAAGTGACTGAAACATTAAAGACAGTTATGTGCATAGGACATTGAGCTACAGGAAGAACAGAAAGAAAGAACGAGAAAAGGCAGCTGATACCCGACTTCATCCGACACTGGAGTTGTCTGCATGTGTTGGCAGTGGGGTGAAATGAAATCCAAGTTTACGATCGCAGATCACCTCCTAAGAGGAAAGTCTCCTTCCGAGGAAAGCCAGAATGATCCTCTCCTACAGTCATTTTCATATGTGCAAGCTGACTTAAAGGACTCATTGCTATAGAAGACACATGAGCAGCAGAAACTGGGAGACCAAGAGGGCCCTACACGGAGGGCGGCACACCGGAGCTAATTTGAATGGTTGCTAAGCTGGTGAGGCCCGGAACCTGGGGGCTCTGTCTTGATGTGGCATGAACCAGATCATTTTCTAGAAGAGTAGACAGGGGACGCATTCCTGATGGAACAGGAGAGGGAACCCCCTCAATGCGTGGTCATAATGACTTATACCTAGCGAAAGCGTGCAGTTCTCTGTCCTGTGCCCTATCATTCCCATGTCTGGAGACAGATGCGGTGTTGATGCTGAGTGCCTTGATGGTCAAGGGCAAAAAACAAACAACAAAATCAACCAACACATGTCTGAAGCCAGAGTCCAGAGCTGGCCCTGTCTCTGTCACTAGCTCTGTGTAGGGTATGAATCTTCATGTCCCCATGTTAATTGGGGACACCAAAGCACCCATTCTTGTTCCTGAGAACTTTGAAAGCTATTTGAAGTCTTACATTTTCAAAAAGAGTAATTGAAATACAGACGGGATCCCATGCCAGCAGGTGGCTTTGCATTATTCCTTGTACTGGTAACTGTCACTTACAGAACTGACAGCATTTACTCTGTTCTCAAGCATGTTATCAACTCAATCGCTATGTCATTCTCATGACTTCTGGAAGCATGTGCTATTTTCTGAACTTTGCCACAGGGCCTAGGGTGATGTCGGTATATTATGAAGCCTGGGGTATTCTAGAAGCCTGAGGAAGACTAGCTGAGTCTCTCCTCTTGCTGCCTCTGGCTCCTCTCTTTTCTCATCCCTCCATGGTGGTTGGGATGCTGTGCCAAACTTCTTTTGGCTTCCAGCAAGCCCCTGGCCGCTTGTATGAGATAAGTACCTCCCTGTCTGATTTCAAACCTTCCTGCTGGGCTTCAGGCTGCCCCGTTCTGTTTCCAGGGTGGTGACTTTTGTAACCTTTCTCCTTCAGCTGGTGCTGCATACAACCCATTAGTCTGTTCCAAGAATCACAAAAGCTGAGTCCAGGTCTCCGTGTTTGTAAAGCCTGCCTTCAGGACCACCCAGCAAGTTCCTGGTTCCCATCTGGGAGATCTGCACATAAGGCACCTGGGAGGGTCAAGGCTTGCCGGCCTACCGTGCCAGCTGACCTCTCAACCTGGGTCTTTGGGTTGGTATGCTACCCTTAGCTACACTCCTGGTGTGTAGCTGCCAGATACCATTGTGTTTTGCCATATCAAAAATACTGTGAAAATATATTAAGTCTCATCAATGGAGAAAAACAAAGAGGAGGAGGAGGACGGGGAGAAGGAGAGGAGGAAAAGGAGGAGGAAGAGGATGGGGAGGAGGAAGAAGAGAAGGGGTCTGGGGAGGGGGAACGGTTTGGGATTCCTGTTACCTCTGGCCTTGAGGATCAGTCTATGTCTATCTCCGTTGGGAGAGACTGTGTAATCTGGGGGCACTGCCAAATTGGTCCCACTGTGTTGGACAAGATGGTGACCAACTAAGTGAGGTTCAGATTTACACCCAAACTCCAGCCTTTGTTCCAATGCAGTCTAGCTGTTCTTGCTTCCAGCTGACCTTTGTCACTTTGGAATAGGGCTTGTTGATCTGGGTGACTTCTACATTCCCATGGGCTTGGAGGGAATTCCACTCTCCTACATCAGGGATCCCTGTTATTCTTTGATGTTTTTGAAGGCTCATACTTATGCCTGGCTGTGCCTTGGACATGTGAAGGGAAGGAGGGAGCTCTGGGAGATTCACTGTGTGTGATTGTGCCCTTGGCCAGCACACCCGGAGCTGCACGAATAGTTGTTTCACCCATCTATCTAATGGGTGCCACCTATAGAGCTGTTTTTTGATGCCAGGCCCTGTTGCTGAGCAATTATGAAGCATATTTGTCTATTTACTCTTCCTAGCCACATAACACACACAAGAAAGTGGCAAGACTAGAACACGGACCCTTGCTGCTGGAACTCCCAGACTATAATGTCCAGAGTGGTCTGCAACTCCTTGAAAGAACTTTTTTCTGCCAGTGTAGCTCTTAAATGCTTTGCCTGGGCCTTTTAGCAAAATCCTTGCAGGGACCTCTCCACTGGATAACCAAGGCCAAGTTTATCCTGAAGGGAAAGGGCTGAAATGACCTCATTGCATTCTTTATGGTCACTAGCCCAAACCCAGACCTGTTGCTGTCCAGCAGAGCTCAGGAAGTGCGTCGTTCGTCGGCTTGGTTAGCCCGTCTCCTCTCCGAGAACTTCTCTCCAATCAGCCCTCCCTGATTCCCTTCTTGAAAGTCCTCAGCACGGGATGCTGTAGTAACTAGTGTGAAAGTTGGTGTTCTGGCTGCCCCTGCTAGGATACCTCCCCTGGGCTACTGGTATCGAGTCTCCTCCTTTCTTTCTCTTCCCTTCTACCCAGATTCAGTGAGTCTTGGAGTCAGAAAGGACCTGGGGAAACATGTAGGTAAATTCAGCTGTGAAGAGAGGAGCAGGTCTGGCATCTCTTTCATATTAGAGAGAAAAGCTTACATACCTGTTGAAAGAGTCTCAAGCTGGGCTGGGCTTATAGCATAGTCAGTAAAGCACTTCCCTTATAAGCCATGAGGGCCTGAGTGTGATACCCAGAACCAAAGGTTAAAAAAAAAAAAAATCCAAATAGGGCATGGCCATGGATAATGGCAATCAGAGCACTGGAGAGGTGGAGGCAGGAGGATCCCTAGACTCACTGGCCAGACAGCCTACCCAGCTAGCTGAGTTCCAAGCAGTAAGAGAGCCTGTCTAAAACAATGCTGCATGGCACCCGAGGAACAACACCCACGATTGTCTTGTGGCCTCCCAATGTGTACACACACACATGCTCACACAGGAATCTCAAGGCAAAGTGGGCAGATAAGGGATGTTTGTTTAATGTTTGTCTTGGTGGACTCTTTCCCAGACTCATGGATTTCTCCAATGAGATCTGAACTCCATGTAGTCAGTTAGGATCCCAACAGTTTATTTGTTTTAGGCCGCTTCTGAATCTTTGTGTGTTGAGCCCAGCATCTTAGACCTGGGAATCTCAGATGTCCTTGAGCACGATCTCTTCCTTGGATAATTGCTTGAACTGCTGTCATTTTTATCTCAAGAGGTGTTTGGGTCCTCACAGTGAAGGTAAGGCCAGGAGCACCCAGAGTTTCCTATCTGCTTTTCTTCCTTAGAGTTCTTAAAGAGAAGCTGGTAAGTTAGTCAGTTAGTTAGCTGTGTAACAAAATGCCTGAGACGGTAAACTCACACAGCAAAAAGGTTTATTCTGGGTCCTAGCTATCTAGCCCATGGTCACTTGACCATAAAGCCTGTAGTGAGAAAACTCACACTTGCTGGAAGGCATCATAATGGAGTGGAACTGTCCCACAATCCTGTTCAAGGGACACCCCCAATGACCTAAGGAACACTGGGAGTCCCCACATTCAAGGTTTTCTATCCCTGAAAGTAATTTGCAGAGGTCTGAGTCTTTAGTGTCCAGTCCTGAGGGGACTTCCAGAATCTGGCTGGAGCAGTGAAAGTACCAGTTCTAATTAAGTCACATTTATTTGATACAAGATGGGTGAAATCCCAACTTACCTGAAGAAATTCAAACACATGTTTTACTAAAAAGCTTCTAATTGAGGGCACAAGATTTTAGTCCAAAGAAAGAAGTGCTTATTGCAGACAATTAAGGTCGAGGTAGGGCCATAATTAAGGATTAATTGATTAAGCAATTACCTAATTAATCTTCTAACTGGTTTCTGCTCTAACTAGAGTTCAACCTTCAAGCATGGCCCATGCATATACATTGCATGAAGCCAGTATCTCCATCTCAGATGTATGGAGGGGTTGGGCCTCACCTTCACACAACAGGTGAACTCAAACCTGAGACAGTGGAAGTGGTAGGTGACCGTACATCTCCAGTCCATAAGTTCCTTTCTCCTTTATTCCAAACTTGAGAAAAACTTGTCTTCAAACAAGAGGTCCAGGAGGAAAGTGAAAGAATTACTTCTACACCAGAAGCATAGCATAGTGTAAGATTCAGTATTGTCTGGGCTGGAGACATGGCTCAGCCGTTAAAGGCTAGGCTCACAACCAAAAATAGAAGATTCAGTATTGTCTTAGGACTGGAAAGTATTATTCAGTGTGTTGGATAAATTAGACTATAGTTGTTTTTTTTTTTTTTAAATCAATGTTGTATTAAATATTTAATCTCAATCAGGGGTTTCTACTCCACTTTGGATCCCGACAAAAGACAACTTTTATATTTACAATAAGCCTTTAAAGCATAAAGTTGGGCAAATATTTGCCCTCTATGGTATTATGTCTACTTCCCTGCCAATAACCCCACAATATGACTTGCCATGTTCTGTCTAGGCCACTCCTATTCTGATTGGCCAGGCCTCATGGCTATGTTTTCAAGATTCCTACCCCATGGCATCTTCTCTCTCTACTTTTTCTCTCTTCTTTGTGGTCTCCCCCTCTCAGACCGAAGCCTGGCAACCAAAACTCCACCTCTCTTCTGCCCAGCCATAGGCTGTAGGCATCTTTATTCACCAGTCAGGGATAACTTGGGGGCAAGGTCACATAGCATGACTTGGGTCTATGCAAGAATCTACCCGTCCCTGGGAGCAACCTGGACCATTATTTAGCATTACAATACATAGCAATAGACCAAACCTCAGCAAATCAACACAAATCTAAGCACTTAAAGTTTCTCCCTTTAGTCTTTGTATGAGGCTCTTACTTCTTGCCTGATGCTCTTACTTGAATGTCTTGGAGATGAAAGGACCCCTGGCCTCCTTCAGATCTTTGTAGCCACAGCGTGAGAGGAGCCTGAACCCCACAGGAGCCACACCCTTCTTCCCTGTGGCTCTGGCCTTGAGCCATCCCGATGGCTAGCCCTTGAAACCCGTCACTCACAGTGCTTGCTTGCTTCAAGCCTGGGGGAAATGCCTTACTTTTCCTATATTCTGGAGCAGTGGGAAACTTGAAGAGAAACTTACTCATGTGTTTCTAATTAGTTTCTACTTAATTCTTCACTGTTTGCTTTCTGTTTTATTTTTTATTTTTTTAGCGGGGAGGGGCACATGATGAATAAGTCTAGAAAGTAGGTTTTCTGAAGAGATTTTCTTAACAACAACAACAACAACAACAAAGAAAGAAAGAAGTCTATTGAGAGATGGAACTGTTGACCAGAGAGCATGCGTGTTGGCTTATAAGACATGAGGTGTGGTGGACCTCAGGAGATGCTTCATTTGGACCTCCTGCTGCAGCAGAGCTGAGGGTCACTACTTCTGAGCTGCCCTTTCTCAGTTCTCTCTCCTCCCCAGAGGCATTCAGTGCACTACCTCTCCTGGTTTGCTTCCCAAGGTCTTCATTCAATAAACAGACTTCCTTTAAGCCACAGCCTTTCTTGCTCGTGTCTTTCTTCCTCTTTTCCTTTCTATTTTATTTAGGGGAAAGGGTTTGTGAAGAAACAAAAAAGATCAAGTATCTTGGCTGAAGTTCTGATGATGCTGTAAATACAATTTTGAACCTTTGACCCTCATGTCCCAGGCTCAAAGATGAGGCCACCCAGTAGGATCCTGGGCCTCTTCACAGCTCCTTCCCGGAACTCGGCTCCTAATGCACAGAAAGGGATTTTCCCCTCTTCTGGACACCTTCCCATCTCCTGCTTCTAGAAGACTCTGCTCAAGTTTGGGAAATTGACAGTGGGTCATTAGAAGTTGCAGAAAGAACCTAAGAACCTCATTGCAATGAACTGGCAGTTGCAGGAGTTGGTTCCAACCCGAGACAACACCCCTACCTCTGGGCACCAACTGGGAAAGTTAAATACAGGAGATGGAGGAGATACTATGGCAAACACGGCAGTTTCCTTGTGGTGCTGGCTGGTGCCCAAATTGAATCTCTATTTATAGGGATTTGAGGCCTTGAGTTGCAACGAATAGAAAAGCAAGGTCTGTAGACACCATTGTCAGCTAAGACTTCTGTTCACCCCAAACTCCAGGCCAGGATAATCAAAAGCCAGAAGAAGGAAAAGAACAGGTTGTTTGCTAGTTGAAGAACATACATTCTGATTCATCCTGAGGCCAGGACAGACCGCCGTCAATTCAAAATGAGAACCTGAATGATAAGCCAACCTGGGGACTTTCTCATTGGAATTAGGAGATCAAAGTGCATTTGCAAGTTGATCCCACACCTCCTTCTAGCCTCTACTCTACGGCTTTATTTTGTGTAGGGTCGTGGACCATTACTAGGGAACTAACAGAGACACAGAGAGAGGCAGTGAGGAATTGTGGTAAATCACAGTACGATGTAGGAATAGCCAGCAGCAACCTGGTACAATCCCAATAATAAACTTCAGGATGGACTCTCAGACCCTTGAGTAGCATAAAGGCCCAGGGTGCTTCCTGCTCTGAGTGAATAACTTATCTTGGGCTTCTTATATCATACGTCATAGGTGTCTCTTCTATTTCTACTGAAGTCATGAGGGTGGCACCTGTGGGAGTCTCGGCCTGTGGGGAGCACACTGCCATGACTACTTTGGTCTTTGGATTTTCGTCCCATGCACGTGGACTTTTCAACTTAAGGGAGCTGGGTGAATAATTCTGAAAATAAGATGGAGAGAGATAATAGTTTTCTCGAGTAATTGTCTCTTCCTAGGATGAAGACAGTGAGGATGGGCCCAGGTCCCTGACTGGAGGTACCCAAGCTCTTTGTTACTGTTACAAAAGTGAAGAAAAGTCTACACAGCAATGTTTCCCTTTAGGCAACCTTTTACTGAGCAATTTCAAACCCTTTCAGAATTGAGAAGAGTATGTATTTTAGCAAAATACATTGTCTCAGCATCTTTATTTTGCTTATTCAAAACTCTAGATATTTCTTCTCATTCATCCTCAGGGTGTTTATGTAGGAAGGAAGTGTGCAGTCAGCCCAGCTCCCGCTGCAGAGAGAGCTTAAATGCTGCTGTAGTTCTTGTAATATTGAACTCTGTTCCATGCAGAATTGATAACCAGAAATACACTATAGGCACACTTTTCCCCTCTAGCCATTACATCTATATTTTATTGAGGGTCCCAGGAGTGGCACCAAGATGTCTGCGGCTTTGTAGTTACTGTGGTGTGTGGTGATGATGGGGAAGGGTCCAGATATGGATTCCTTAGAGGAATGGTTTTACTGGCAGAAGACTTAAGACTTTTCTTTTTAAGAGGGATTTTTATGATCCATTTGTATTTGATTGTTTTGGGATAGGTTTTGCTATGTAGCCCAGGCTACTCTGAAACTTGCAACAGTCCTCCTGCCTCTGCCTCCCAAGTGCTGGGATTCCACACACGTGCCACCACGCCCAGCTAAGGACTTTTATTCCTTGTCCTCTTCTTCAAACCTCAGTCCCAAGTATCTCCAGATCAGGTGGAACTATACCGTGGGATAGGAAACCTTTCTGGAAGAGTAGATCCAAAGACCGTGATTCAAAGCAGAGAAGTGAATACTCCAAGGGCTGAGTCTCAGGAAGGTTCTGGTGAGGAGCTGTTTGTTGGCAGTACCACCAGTGCCCTGGTGAGCAGCAAAATTGTTGGCCAGGCCTTGTGGACAGTTACCGAATTGCAGATGCCCAAGATCACGGACCAGGACCTTGGAGGAGGCCCAGCTTTCTACACCTTTCTCAGCCAGATGTTTCCCCGTGAGTAGGTGGACGTGACCTCACTGTCAGTCTGACAATTCTGGTAGTGGAAGGAAGTCAAAACAACAAAGGGCCTCGACAAGCCTCTGCATCACCAACCGTGCACGTGGGGAGTGCTCTCTTCCTGTACCCTATCCTGCTCTGACTCTAATTATCTCCAGTGACATCTGATTGACTCCAAATGACACAATCTGTGTGTGCCCCATGGGGGATGGGCTTTGAGGGATCAGCCCAGAACTATATCATATTTCATGAGTGGGACTTTCATGGCACTATCCAATTCGGTTCAGAAATACAAGTGCGCCCCCCCTCCCCTCTCTCTTCCTCTCTCTCTCTCTCTCAAACCTCTTTTTCTTTTACAAAAGCCTAAGTAACCGATAGTTAGTTGACTATGGGTTAAAGAGGGAAAGAAACTTAGAAGGATAGTTAGCCTGGGAAGTGACATGAAATAGAGCTTTGTTGTTGTTGGTAGTGGTGGTGGCGGCTTTTTTTTTCCTCACCCAGAGTTCCATCTGGATAATGGGCCAAACAGATGGATAAGGGAATGAATGTTGAGCAATTATGTGCTTCGTTTCTCTGTGTTTATCCAAGTCTTGTTTCCTTCGTATGCCAATGAGGGACACCCCATCTCTACCTCTAGCAATCTCTCCCTTTTCCAACTGTCTCCATCAGTTACAGTATTCATCAAGAGGCTCAGTACAAATCTCACTCCTGATTACTCTTTGCTGTTGCACACACCTAATGTGTCTTCTCTGAGACTGTTTGATACCCAGAGTGGACCAGACTTCCTTCTGTTCCCTGTCTCTGGGGCAGGGCTTAGCTACAAGTATTTGTTGATCCTCTGAGCACTCTCTCATCAAAGCCCAAATTCAGTGCTTGGCAGATTATGGGCCATTTTGGCAGGAGATCTTCAAGGGCAAGATTTAAGTGTTTTGTTGTTGTTGTTGTTGTTGCTGCTGCTGCTGCTTTCTCATGTATTGGTGGTGACCTGTGCAGTGAATCCAAATTTAAAATTCTCTAATCAGATTAGCCCCATTTTTAACCAGCTGGAGTCTGACTGGATTTTGCCTGTATGGGAGTCAACAAGGCCCAGCAACCCCTTCCACTGACTTCCTGACTTCCTTTGAGTACCAATGATGGTCTTTTTGTTTTTATCCATCTCTGCCCTTCAAAGGGTCAGTCAGCTGCATCTCAGGGAGCCTTTCTCCTTCTTCCCCTGGGGAACTTTCCAGTGTTATTGCCTCCCCCACCTTTTCCCTTAGGTGTAGCCACTCCCTGGTCAGACTGTATGCCCTGTGGCATGCTGGGAAGAGTGTGTTTGCGATGTGTGCCTGTGCTTAGGTCTCTAATGTGTATATACACATCCATATGCACAGACTCGTGTGTGTGTGTGTGTGTGTGTGTGTGTGTGTTCATGTGTATATGTTGTGTTGTGTAATGTGTGTTGCATATATATGTGTGTGTTCATGTGTATATGTTGTGTGTATATGTATGTATGTATGGTGTTGTGTAGTGTGTATGTGTGTGGCATGTGTGTGTGTGTGCATGACTGATTGTGCATGCTTATACCCATGCTCAGTTGCCGGTGAGCAGTCTGTGAGGGATGACTCCATGTCTGACTGGAATTCAGCAAAGTCATTTTCAATCCAGCAGTTTGCTTCTCATTGATATTGAGTTCCTTTGACTCGTGATACAGTTATTTTCTTTTTAAAAGGCATATTTGTCAGCTCGCTGTCACTATAACAAATTACTCAATATGATTAACCTCTGAGTGAAAGGTTCATTTTGCCTGGCAGTTTGGGGGTTCCAGTTGATGATTAAGCAGACCCCCCACTATCTCTTTATCACTAGTGTAGAAGCCAGATCGTGAAGGTAGAAGCATGTGATGGGGCAAACTCTATCTCACAGTCAGGAAGCAAGAGAGGGAGAAGAAGGTGCTGGGGCCCCACAGGCTACTTCTGTGGTCTCCAGTGACCGGAGCACTTGCACTAGGCTCCTCATCCCAAAGATTTCACCACCTCTCAGGGGCTCCACCCGTTTGAGGGTCATTGGGCTCAGCTTGCGATTTGGGGGTGTGTGTGTGTGTGTGTGTGTTGCTATTTGCTATGCTTTGCATCTTAGGATTATAGCTAAGGGTCCAGGCCCATATACAGATTGACTTGAGGATTTTAAGAACTTGCTAAGCAAATGCTAGTCTCCAAGTCCTCTAGTTCCAGGGCTCTGGTTAAGAGAGTGGTGGGTGTGGGCGGGAGCTTTTGAGACCTTATACTCATGCTGTCAATCACTCATACCTCTGCTCCTGGATGCCCAGGAGATGTGGATGCCGAGAAGCACCTCCTAATACTGTGTCTACAGGTAAGAGCCCCTATGTCTTCTGTGGCTCTTTATTGAAGGCAGCGGTTCTCAACCTTCCTAACACTGGGATCCTTTAATACAGTTCCTCATGCTGTGGTGACCCCCAGCTATAAAGTTATTTCATTGCTACTTCATAACTATAGTTTTGCTAGTGTTATGAATCATAATGTAATATCTGATACGCAAGATATCTGATATGTGACCCCCTAAGGGTCACACCCCACAGGTTGATAGCTTGGGAGTGTTTTAGGGGTTAGGGATTTCTAGAAGAGTGGCTACTATCGCAGCAGTGTGCACCTCAATCCTCTCTCAGGGACTGCACTTGGGTGAGTGTTGTTCTCTTGTCCCTCTTTCCTGGACTTGGCCCAGCAGCAGGGACAGTCTAGAATGACTATCTAGATTCGTCGGCAAACGGGAGCCAGGCTTCCTGTGTCTGAAACGCAGCATTGGATATGGTTTTTTCTATTTTAGGGGTGTGATGTTGCTATTTTGTTTTAGAAAGACAAAGTTTTGACTGCATTTTCACACTAAAATAGATTATAGTGTTAGGGCTCAGTTCTGAAAAGTCAGATGCACACTGTCTCTCTACTGTGTTGATGGGGCTTTCGAGAGCCTCCCCTGTTTTCTTGGCAGCATGAAGATCACTGGAGTTGTGTACCTTCCTAGCAGAAGCAGGCAGGACCCAGGGCAGAGCCCAAACCACACAAACACCCTGTGATTTAGGCAGGCGGCAATTAAGGTTATCTCTCCATCTTAGGTGGATGATGAAATTGAGACGGGGACAAGGCTGCTTTTGACCCACAAGTCCCCACGAGCTCCATCCGCAGTGGATTACCTCTTCTTCCCTAAAATTCAGGCTGCTCCTTGCCACTTGGAGACAACGAGGTTCTTAACCCAGGGTGAAAAGGACCAGCTGAATGAGAACAAGCGCAGGCTCTCTTTTACACAGGTCTTAGGAAGTCGTTAAGGAATTACTGGGCTGATTAATGTGGGTGGAAAATCTTTATGTCTGGCCGTTGTTTAGGCTGGCTAGTGTTCTTGCTTTGGGAAATGGCTTGAAGGAGCTTCAGAAGTGTTCTTTCCAAGTGTCCTTTTAGTTCTGGGGCACTCAGATCAGGTGAGACTAGGTTCAGCATGAGCTGGGCGTGTGCTCGGGGTACCCACTGGTGAAGGATGAGCACTGGGGGATTGATCAGGTCATGCTTCCTTACCACGCTGTCATCTTTCCTGTGTTGGCCCCAATGGCGATGACTGAGGTGGATTGGAAACTACAGGAAAACAAGGGCCCAGGAGGAAAGCAGGGCGGGAAGGAGCGGACAGGAAGTGTTTACTCGGCTTCCAGAGGCTGGCTTAGGTACATCCTTATTCTGGCAGAGGCTTCAGGCTGTCTGCTGGGGAAGAGCCTCTCAGACAGCTAATGAGAGGTTCCTCTATCTTGGCACTGCCATTTCCCTCCCCAGAGGGTGGGGACAGGGAACCTGTTGGCCACTGGTTGACCTCTCACTATAGTCCGGTGCGTGTGTCTGCAAGACTCAAGCACAACACAACACTTGCTCTGCCCTGCTTCTTCTGAGAGATGCCCATTGTGATGTGGACAAAATCTTGGCCATCTTGCCCTTCCTTCTCCTGTGTCTTTTCTTAGAACTTTTCTTCCGGCTTTTCCCTTGCCTTAGACCCAAGGGAGGTTGAATGATTCATATGACATACTCTGTGCATGTGTGTGTGTGTGGTATGTTTGTATGGGTGGTGTGTGTGGATGGTGTGCGGGTATATGTGTGGTGTGTATGTATGAGTGTGAGTGTGTGTATGCATGCATGTATAGTGTGTATGTGTATGCATGTGGGGTGTATGTGTGTGCATGTATGTATAGTGTGTATGTATGTGCATGTGGGGTGTGTGTGCGGTACATATGTTTGTGAGGGTAGTCTGTGATTGATATATGTGTGTGTTTGTGTGTGTGGTCTGTGTGTGTATGTGGTATGTATGTTTGTGAGGGTGATTGGTATGTATATGTATGGATGGGGTGTATGTGAGTATGTGTGTGTGTTGTGTATGTTCATATGTGGTATGTGTGCATGTGTGTGGTCTGTATGTGTGTTCATGTTTGGAGTGGGAGGGGTATGGGATGGTGTGTGTGTGTGTATGTATGTGTGTATATGTGTGTATTGGTGTGCACGCACATGCCTGTGTGTGTGCTTGAGCGGATACATGAGGATGTAATACCACCAGCATGGCTGATGGCCGGTGCTTCTTCCCTTTCAGAGTCCCTAGCTAGAAACATTCCCCTAAGGTTCCAGCACTTGCACAAAATGCTTAGGGCACTGAGGATGGACCTGCAGCCATGTGTGTGGCTGCCCTAGCTTCCTGGATGATTTGTGGTTCCCAATTCTGAATGCATGCTGTGGCCAGTGGGTGGGGTAAAGGAAGGGCATCTCCTCCTCAGCACTTCCTCCTCCCAAGAGCTCTTGGTGATATGATTGCCCAATTTGACAGCGGGGAAACTGGGAGCAGGAGAAGCCGAGTGGTTTGTTTATGGCAGTAGAAGCGGTTAGTGGGTAGCAGAATTGGGCCAGCATCCAGAGACCTGGTACCTAAGTCAGTGTTTCTTCTTCAGAAAGCCAGAGATCACAGTAAAAGTACCAAAGGGGTAAAGAAAGCAGGGAGTGTTGGGCAAGAAAGAAGTCGTGGAACTGGGGAGGGATTTTGGAAGTATGGAGGGACGTTCAAGATTCACTATGAGAAAGAAATGCAGGAATCGCATTTCCTAGCAATTGCAGATTTTATTACCCCATTCTTATCTCTCTGAATTGCCTTCCTAGTAGGCTGACCTTATTCTGGGCTTTGTGCTTGATCCTGGCTCTTCCCCAGCAAGTTTGCAGCCACCACCTGATGACTATGCTCGGAACAGTTAAGTGGCAGCAGACAGCTTATCGGTGGGTGAGTTGAGTATTTGCCAATATGCTCACATTACATAGGACCAATCTGTGGCCTCTGCAGAACAGGCTTCGTGTGGAGAGGCCTTCATGGGGCTGTGGAGGCCAGCAGTCTGCAGAATAAAAATGGAAGCTGAAGAAAAGAAGTGTCTCAACACCTCAGCCCTCTACCCCGACTCCCTCCCACCCCACCTTGAACTGGCGCAGTACAGTGAGGCCTGGAATGGTATCTGCACTGTGGTAGTCTCTTGAGCTCTTCCTTGTTAGGTGTTTAGGGTTTGGCTCTTTTGCATGGAGTGGTGACAGCAAGGTGGCTGTGATAGTGTCCTAGCCTAAACCAGAAAGGCTTTCTGGGATAAGATGCAGTGTTCTTCTCTGGAAGGGGAGAGTCTTACAGCATAGCTCTGCTCTAGTTCCATGCTCTCCTTGTTCAGGTGTGCTCTGGCTGTGTCAGCCACAGGAGGCTGCACAGTCCTCCATCTCTCAGGTAGACTTTTGAATGCCATGATCCCAAGAATATCTGCCCCGGCCCCTAGGATCTGCAGCTCTCACAGTATGCTCTCTGGCAGTTAGGGCCAGCTGGAGGCTATGTCACTGTCCCCAGGAGGACTGTCCAGATTGTTAAGGATGAAGCTTCTTGGTAGTAGGAGTTGAGAGTCCATGGTTGTTCCTCTTTGTCAGTTATGTGATTTGGGTGTAGATAGCGACAAAGGCAGCAAGATTTGCTACCCTTTATGATCGAGCTTCTGTTCAGCACCTCTGAAGCAAGCATTAGTACCCCTGTTCTTTTCAGGAGCTAGTTGAAGAGGAAAGACTCTCTCTTTCCTTAGTAGATGAATAGCCAGCATTGATGGTTACCAAGGGGCAGGAATGGACAGCAGGTCACTTTCGCTCACTGTCAAAGACTTATGACAAATGGAGAGGGCTCTGTCGTCTCCTCCAGGAACCAGCCTCTCTGTCCTAGTTTGTTTCCCTGTTGTGATAAAACACTGACCAAAAGAAACATGGGTGTTGCTGGAAGTATTAAATATGATTGGCAGTTCCTGAGCTATGCCCAGCACCAGCAGGCCACAAAACGCCACAGTTCCAGAATCTCTCCACCCACCTCTCTAAGTTCCCACTGGGAACTCACTCAGTGATTGGCTCCTTTATTCTTTAGGGGATGGTTCACAAGAAGTTCTGAGTACAAGACTCATTCCTTGTCTGAAGTCCCTCCCAGGAGAGCGGAATTAACATCAGAATACAAAATACCAGGGCCATCCACAACACGTGGGAGAGAAAAGGGTTTATTTGGCTTACAGCTTATAGTCCATCATCAAGGGAAGCCAAGGCAAGAACAGAGGCAGGCACTGAAGCAGAGACTATGGAGGAATACTGGATACTGGCTTACTTCCCCTGGCTTGCTCAGCCACCTTTCTTATACAGCTCAGGCCTACCTGCCTAAGGATGATGCCACCCACATGGGGCTGGGTCCTCCTGCATCAATTAGCTATCAAGAATATGTCTCATAGACATGCTTACAGGTCAATCTGTGGGAGGGAATTCTTCTATTGAGATTCCCTCTTCCTAGCTATGTCTAGGTTTGTGTCAAATTGACAAAAACCAACTATTGCACTCCCAATCTCCCAATCTCTCTCTCTCTCTCTTCTCACCTATAAGATCAAGACTTAAATGAATTAACTGCTTGGGGCTTCCTGACACAGTCATCCTGGAGAAGAACGAGTCCCAAGTGTGCCTTGGCCTTGGGAGCGGTGATGCTTCAGAATGATGGGGAGAAGAAGATTTAGATGCTCACACTCCCGTGCCCCACAGCAGCCTGCCTCAGGTGGCTTGCCCAAATGCCACAGCTATCTGTCACTGCCCAGCTTTCTGTTCTGATGCTGCTCACTCAAGGAGCCTGTCTACACTGCCTTAGACGGAGAGCCCTCTCAGAAAGACTTGGGACTAGTAGAAGCAGGATTTTGTCTGCTGGCAGTCCAGGGCACCCAGGGGATGGGGTCCTTGCCTGGATATATAGCAGGGAGTGCCCTTACCATGGTTGGAGTTTTAAATGGTTTCCATGTTTCATAGACTCATGAAGATGAATTGAACTTGACCTAGTCATAATGTGGGTGGCCTTATCATGCTTTCGAGCTTCTAGCCTTCCCCTTTAGAGGTGTTTCTTAAAAACGAATGTTAAGTTAGGAACACAAGACAGTGCAGAATCCCATGGGAGAAAGAGAGGGGACTACGTAGGCAAGCTTGGATGTCTCAGTGATTGCATTCCTAGCTTTTCTCTTTTCCAATCTCCTTTTCTCTTTCCTATCTCATGTTGAATCACTCTTTTCCTTTCC
Organism: Mastomys natalensis; assembly: GCA_021653895.1. Classification (NCBI taxonomy): domain Eukaryota; kingdom Metazoa; phylum Chordata; class Mammalia; order Rodentia; family Muridae; genus Mastomys; species Mastomys natalensis. The sequence goes on along the minus strand of JAJTUV010000564.1, from coordinate 170,370 downwards.
ACTCACTTGGCTCTCTCTGATCTGGGGTGAGCTGAACTTAGGGGCCAGGCATGACCCTGTGTGTGACCTTACAGAACAGGCAGTAGAGAGGTGGCACCCAGCCAAGGCTCTTTCCAAGTCACAGGCCCAGGGAGACAGTCAAGCTTTGACTTCTGGAACCCTCTGAACTCCAGCTCTGCCTCCTGATGAGTGAATTCAGTCGGGATTCCTGGTCACCCTGACTCTCACTCTCTCCCGGAGGGATCCACCCAGGTTGCACAGAGCCAGCACACCCTTTCCCGTGGGCTTCGGGGCCCTGGCCCAGCTCCTCCCATTCCCTAGGCTGACTCCAAATCCAGGGTATCACGTTGACCAGAGGAAGCAGGGTGACACAACCCCAGCAGGGTGTGGTAAAGGAAGTTGTTTTTCCTAATGGTAAACAGGATAGTAAAGCAATAATAGAATTGGGGACACTTCACGGTTTTCCACAAGCTGGGCCCCTCTGAACTCTGTATGGTCTGGTGGCAGTGAGTCCCAGGAGTTCAGCACTGGAGAGGGAAGGTGCTTTGAGACTCCCTTATGGAGCAGTCTCTTTACTCACCCTTATTCCTAATGGTGTTCCTTTGATTCTCATAGTCTGCGTTGTAACCCTAGTTACTCATTGGAAACAAAGGCTATGGGCTTTAAGTCACTCATGGTCATGTGGTAAAGAAGTATGTTAACCAAGCTGCTGGGGGTATGTCTTGATACAGAGGTTACCCTGTGAGTGTGTGTATGTCTGTGCATCTGCCTCTGCCTCCTCTGCTCTCTCTCTCTCTCTCTCTCTCTCTCTCTCTGTGTGTGTGTGTGTGTGTGTGTATGTGTCTGCATGGGAAAGATGTATAGACATGGATTCCATGCAGATGTTCACAGCAGTGCTAACAATATTTGAAGCTAATGAAATCCTCCTATCAGCAAGAATTTATTCATACTTCCCTGAGTGTGTGGGAGCATGCTATGTTTGTTTCTTTGTTAGTTTTGTTTTTGAGACAGGATCTCATTGTAGCCTAGGCTGACTTGATGAGACTATGGAGCTAGAGCTCCAAACCCCAGATCTTCCTGCCTCCTCCTCCTAAGTGCTGGAGTTACAGATGTGTACCTGTGCTTGCCTTCTGTGACGTTTGAAATTGAAGTGACTTCCCCAGACATTTCTGTGTGATTGTTATCACCACATCTCCTTGGAGGATGGAAAGGGAGTGCTTAAGTGCTTCCAGATCGGGATGCAGAGCACAAAAGATGTAAACACAGAGTCTGAGCACTCCTTCCCATCCCACAGTGCAGTCTATCCTTCAGTGACGATGCAGTGGCCTCCTGATTGGTCGCTGCGTCTCCTTATGACCTTTCCTGCTGCCCCAGCTGGCATCATCTCAGATGAGTTATTTATCTTCTTGGGGTCCTATGGTGTGCCTTCATTGAGGGAAACAAACAAAACCTTTCTAATAGCCTCTAAGGCGGGGCCGAGCTCCTGTGCCTCATCCCCCAACCCTACAGTCATAGTTTGTAGTTTTGTTTTCCAAACTATTCTACTGGATTCTTGTTTTAGGCACTCCTGCTTTCATGGTAGCTTTTTCTCCATCTGGGATGACTCCTAATCTGATCCCTCCTTCAAGGCTTTGAGCCAAAGACCCCACGGTTAGCCATGTCCTGAAAACTCTCCTTAAAACCACGGTGTTCTTCTCCCATTGTGGTCCTTCTTCTCCTGTGCTTATCATAGTCTAAGACATCATGTAATTTGTTTTTTTTTTTTTTCTTGCTGGCATGTAGGCTCTACAAAGATAGTAACCTCTCTCTTTGTTCCTCAGTGTAGCCTAAGTACATAGAAGTATATGGCACATAGCAGACATTTCAGTCAGTATTTGATAAGTAAAATCTTATAAGTTTAAGGAGATCTCAACTCAAGCCCCAGGGTTACAGCCCATTGATAGAATAGAATAAAATCAAAGGTCTGCACTCGTTCCTTGGAAGGGCTTTATTGCTGCTGGTACACCAGGTTTGCCCATCATTCCCTGGGAAACGGCAGACTCAGAGAAAGACAAATGACAGTGGCTTCAGCCACTCAGTGACAGAGCTGGGTTTACTCTCAAATCTGGCCTCAGAGCCAATAATTATACCTCTCTGGGAACAAAAAGTGCCACTAATCCAGGTGTTTGCCCCTTGCCAACCTGACAGCTGTGTGGAACCCGAGTGTTGATGCTCGAGTCCTGGGCCTTGTCCCTCTGCCATGGCATCACATGAGCTGGCTCCCTAATCCATTCTTTCTTCCCTGGGAGGTTTGTGGCACCTATGGCAGCATCTGTAGAGAAATTCTCTTCTTAGTCACATTCTTGCCTTAGCCTAAGTTCAACTTAAGCAATGGCAGAGTTTAAAGAGCCATGGGGAGGGGCATAGTGGCTGCTGAGTTCTGGAGCCTGATTCCACTGTAGTTCTCTAGCCAGCCTCAGCTGGTGGCTCTGTGAGGGTAGCTTACAGAAGAGTGTGGTCAAGGCCAACTGGCTGTACTCTCCACCAGTCTCCTTCCTGAATGAACACCACCTGCTCATTTTCGAGAGCATTGTTCAGATCCGTGAGGGCAGGGGCAATGAATGCAACAGAGTGTGAATTCATTCTTTTAACATGAGGGATTTCTGTTCTACTCATGGAGATGAGATATACCATAGGAAATTATCATTCCGGCCCACAGTGAGGCCGTAAGATTGCACTGTCTAGTGATATCATTACTGCTAGTTTGTGCGAGCATATTATACAATATTTATAACAATGATGGAGTTGTCAACTATACATCTCTCAGGTCATAGTCTATTGTTAAACGCTGACACACATGATCTCATTATGAACAAGTGAAGACAGCGCAGTAAACAGAAGATCAGTCTGTGTGGAGTGAGGGGCACACACCTGACCACAGCAAGCTATGATAGCCGCAGCAGGCTGTGACAAGAGGAATGTCAGATGTGAATTCAGATGGGCCTAGGGGTTGGGATAGCTCACATCCTGGAAGTAGAAGTCCATTTTGCTGTGTAAATGAAGGTGAGCTCCGTCCACCCTCCACTACCACCAATGGCTACTCCAAGGGGAATAACTAAGATTGCACGCATTTACATACTTACAACCTGCTGAGTCCATTTGCAGTCACTGCGTGTAGACACGTTTAGGGCTGACCATCAGGAATACCTTTTAGAATGTTGGCTTCCAAAGAAACTTGGGCTCGGTAGATTGCTATAGAGACAGAGCTACCCTTCTGCCTCACGTGTTCCTTTAGGAACATTTCATATTCCTGCTGTCTCAGGGGCTGAGGGGCCCAGAGTCTCTCCCCTCTGCAGCCTTCGGCTCCTCACAGAACCCAAGTTGAGTCTGCATGTGAGGAATTGCGAGTTTAAGAGAGTCAGTGCTGAAAGCACTCTCTCCCCAGAGCTGGGATTTTAGTAACTGATGGAGCTTGGTAGACTTAAAATTTAGCCTTCCAGGATAATTAATTAGAGAGTAAGTTCCATGTATAACAGGTGCTCGAAAAGAGAAGGTTCTGAGAAAAGACAATCTGCCAGAACCCTACTCAAACTCTCTCTCCCTGTTCCTCCCCCCACCCCCCACTCTTTGAGCCATTCTTCTAGCATTTTCCACAAGGTCAGGGGTCATGTATTGTTTGAAGCCTTCTAAACTTCAACATGTGTACTTCATGAATTCAGCATGCTTTTGGACCCAGGAGGGGTGACATTGTCATTCCTCACTGGACAGAGTGGATGATCAGGAGTGTGCACAGTAAGGGGTGAAGGAAGAATTTTTTAATTAGAAAAATTGAAATTTTATACATGAATACTATATTTATTTCTTTTCTATCCCTTAATCCTCATCTACCTTTTTCTGTGTTCCTCTAAATTCCCTCTTAAATTTGTAATATTCAATGGTGTGTGTATGATTTATATATACACATTTGAATATATATCTGATTTGAATATATATCTATATCCATACACAGAATATACATTTGAACACATACACATATGAACATACATATAACCTACTAGTCTGTTCGGTGGTGTTGCTGGTATGTATGTAGATGTGTTTGGGACTGACCACTTGGGGTAGAATATCCTATCAGGGAACCTGTCTCTGGTGAAAAGCGATTCTTCTGTTCTCAGCAGCTATTGGTTGCCTGTAGCTCTTCATTTAGGGGCAGAGCCATGTGAAACTTCCACTCCCACACTGTCATATCAACTGGTGTGGTCTTGCTTAGGTAACCATGTTGTTGGGATTTCATGGGTACAGCTTCCCTGTCACATCTAGAGGACACCATCTAGCAAGTAAGAGTTCTGGTCCTCTGGCTCTTATGTTCTGTCTCTTGAGTGTCTCCTGTGCGTTAGGTTGGAGGGTTGCATTGTGAATTGTGGCTAGGCACCCCACAGTCATTACTCTCTGCATTTGAACCTATAGTGGATCTCTGTAATAGCATCCGCCTGTTGCAAAAAGAAGCTCTTTTGATGAGAGGTGAGAGCTATACTTGTCTTTGGGTTTGGATAAATATTAAGAATGAGGTTAGGAATTGGATTAGTTTTTGAGAATGACAGTAATAGGTTCTCCTCTAAGTTCCGTGGACTACCAGGTTCATGGGTAGTTGGCTACATTTGCAGCACTGGGCATGAATTCCCTCTATTGCCTGTGCCTTAAGTCCCTCGTGCAGCTGTTGGTTACCCCAAGATAAAAATGTCACTGGTGCATTTTTGATGATATCTTACTGGCCTAGTCATTGTTGCAGTCTGTAGGCTTCCCAGCTAGGGAGGACTAGTCCTTGCTTTTCTCCTTTGACAGCTTGCACAGTACCTTCAAATACTACGAGAGCTACTTCTTTAGGCTGTCTTCACAGACAGACAAACAGACTGAGTAGGGTCTCATTCCCGTCATCCAATAAGCCTCTTCTCCAAGGGCTTCAGTCCTGAGCTGGGGATTTGCTGTAGATAGTCTCCTTGCAAACTTTTTTGGTTTTTAATCAAGACCTGCCTGTGAGAAATATTAACTCAGATGATTTAATAAAGCCACACACAAGGCTTTAATGATGGCATTTGGCCACCTGATCTGCCCCTTAATTCTCCCATCATATGTCTATTCTATTTAAAGAAGCCCATGTGTGATTACAGAGCTTGTGAGAAACTTTCAGAGGAGACCAACCTCAGGGTCTTTTGTGACAGATCATTCTTTTTTTTTTGGGGGTTTTTCGAGACAGGGTTTCTCTGTGTAGCTCTGGCTGTCCTGGAACTCACTCTGTAGACCAGGCTGGCCTTGAGCTCAGAAATCTGCCTGTCTCTGCCTCCCAAGTGCTGGGATTAAAGGAGTGCACCACCACTGCTCAGCTGACAGATCACTTTTGAAACAAAAATTCTCCAAGAAAAGTCTTAGTCCTCGGTGCCAACTTTCCATCTGATTTGAATGTCCTCTGCGTTAGTGTGAAAATTCTTCATGTATTAGACTGAAAGAGCCTTCCGAACAGCATGGCCCAGTGTGGGGAGAATTTGGAGTCCAAGAACTGGGTGAGCACTGGAACTTCTGGGGGCTGTGGATTCTGTTTCCTCATCACAGTACTAGGCACACGAGTGCCCTTTGCTGCAAGCACATTCCACTCTAGTCCAAAGCAAACAGAGAAAGTCTCTGTGAGAATGAGAAGTGCAAATTCAGGGAACTGCTTGCCCGGGGTGGGACAGACAGGAGGACAGCAGAAGAGAGAAGCATGGTGGGGTCTCTACTGCTGCCTTCTCGGGTTTTGGTTGGGTGCCCAGCTCCTTGGAATTCTTCCTGTTATGCTTCATAACTCATATATGTTTTACAAATATCCTTTTGTGTGAATCAACTGTTTAATATTAAGCTGTATGAAGGCATAGATGGTAGATCCTGAAGGATCCAACAGTGACTCTTGCTTACTAATTTTACTAGTGTCGAGGATCCTGGGTGAATATCAGAAGCTCACAGAACCTTATCCTGCCTACCTAGGTAATGAGCTTGCCACACAGAGGAATTGAGCTGAGATTCGGAATATGTGTTACAGAGTGTAGTGTTGTGAGCACACCAACAGAGCAGTACTCACCTGTCTTGAAAGTGGATGGGACAGGAGCGGAGGTATTGGGCAAACCTCTGAGAGGATTGCCAGGTGTGAGGTGGGTGCCATCAGTACATAGATTTCTCCTGCTCATAATTAACTAAGCCCTGAAAGAAGTATTTGAAGAATGTGTCATATCCTGAGAGATAAATCTGACCTGCACGGGGACACATCTGACGAGGGACAGAACTGAGGCTAGAATACATGCCAGATACATCCGGGTGTCCTGCACGCACAATATGTAATCACCAACTCCTTGTAGTAAGTACCTTGTTTCCAGATAGAGTCTGAGTCCTAGAGAGGTTAGGTAACCCCATCAATCTCATAAAGCCCCAAGACTGGAACCCAGGCTCAAGGCAGAGCCCCACATGCCTCACCATGACACCGCTCCTTCTACAGTAGCTCCACTTGCCCTTCCTCATAGAGCTGTGGGAAGCTTATGGAGAAAAGGTGATAACAACAGCCCAACAGAGATATCAGAGTGAAGGTGCTAGAGATGGGACTGAGTTCAAACCCTCGGGCCTTAAGGTAGGCAAGCAGGAGTGCTCACTGTATTGCTCGGATTGGATAGAGATCTCGAAGGTGTTTTGGATATAGCCTTGAGGCTTCCTGCTCTTCACTGGCAGCACTGGAGAAGAGCCAAGATGGGAGGGGCATGTTGTGTAGTATTTTCTAAAGCCCAAGTCTGACAGGAAGAAAGGCAGCTTTGGTTCTAAGACATTGGGAAGCTGGAAGTGGGTTTTGAACAGTGGGGCATCATGGAGAATAAATTGCCTCTATATTATATTACTTTAGAGAGGTGGAGCCTCACAGTGCTTGCCATGCTTCTCTAGAGCTTGACCTTCCAAAGGATGCGCCTGGCTGAGAGTAGGTTCAGAGAGCTCGAATAAACCCCTCCAGAGAGGGCTCCGTTTCCAATGTCACATGAATGCTGTTTTCAGATGTGAAAGCTGAGTCATGGTTAAGGCTTCTAGAGCGTTTTCACTTCTGGCTGTTCCTTCTTTGAGACTGAACCTCCACTTCCATTCCATGGCCTTCTCCCTTACTCCTTCTGTGTTCAATATCTGACCCCACCCACTTCCAAGAGACCAGGCTCTCCGTGGGATTTCATCAACAGTGTTGGTTCTGTCCTGTTGGCACAGCGCTTCAGGAGAACCTCTGGTGCACTGTTATGGACAGAAGTGCAGAAATTTCCTCTCCCTGCCATCCATTTCAGAGATGCTTCTTTCCCAATCTCAGTGGCATGCCACTCTATTTGCATAATGCAAGAAACAATACTGCCACCTAGTGGGAACTCAAAATGTGACCTTTGATGCTCCACCTCCTGACCTCAGTATATAGTTGCCATTAATATTTAACAAATGGATAGTGCTGGGCACAGTGCTCTTACTCCAGCATGCCTCCTGATGAGCTACCTCATGTGTGCCTGACTGCATCTTAGAAGAAAGGGCAGAATCTGTTGACTTTTCCTTAACAGTGCCTCACAGCAGTGCAGCGAGGGAGGGACTTGAGTTAGTTAATAATGATATAACTTACAATGTAAGTTAATTAATAATATAATCAATAATATATGATTTATTTTGGATAGGATTATTTTTAACTATCTTACTGTCATAAAACTCACATCACAGCCCTCACTTAGCTATCATCATGGGATTTTCTTGGACTCAAACCCATGGTAATGCACCTGCTAGGCAACGGCTCTACCACTGAAATACAGCTCTAGCCTGTGATTTTTGTGAGAGAGTTTTTGGCATGTAACCCAAGCTGGCTTCCCAGTAGACCTTCGTGCCACCAGCTGCTGACTGTTGAGATCGCAGGCATGCAGCACCATGCCTGACTTACTATGGAGAGTTTTGAGCATATACAAACAGAACAGTACAAAAACTACATTTTCCCAGGCTTCAGCACTTGCCAGTGCTTGGGCGATCTTGTTTTATCTCTATTCCTTGCCATTGGTTCTCCCAAATGGATTATTGTCAGTGAAGTTCCAAACAGCCCACATTGTTTCTGTAAACATATCTGGGTCTATCTCAGAAGATAAGGGCATGTCCAAATATTGCATAAGCCACAAGGCATCTTCACACTTTAAAAAGCACAAATTCCTTTCTATCATCGATCTTTAATCTGTGTTCAGACTTTCCCAGTTGTCTGATAAACTGTTATCATCTAATGCTGTCTGATGTTGACAATGACTTCCTTTGGATTTGGTTAGTGCTCTCCTTGTCTCATTTTGTCCGTACGTTTCTTCTTCTTGCTCTTCTGTTTGTTTCTCCTTGTTTTCTTTCTTCTGTCGAAGAAGTGAGTCATTTGGAAGGTTTCCTACATCTTTAATTCTTCTGATTACATTCTCACAGTGTCTTCAAACTTGTTTCTCTGCCCCTGTATTTCTTACAGAGCAGTGGTTAATGCCAGGGTTTGTGCCAGTCAGACTTGATGTCTTGACCAAAAGACTGGGGCTCCTTGACTCAGGGCGAGTAGTGACTCAGGGTAGGATGGCCATTGGCTCTCGGACAGAAAGCGATAACTCATGTTTCCAATTTGAGTTGCTCTTTCTAGGCAGAGGTAGAAAACAAAAGAGTCATGCTCAAACCCCAGATGGTGGTAGGGCTGACATCTGATCCCCTTGGGATGCTTACTTTCCCAATGGGCCTTGTCCTCTTCTCAAAGTGGTGTGCGCTTGTTTGTTTCCTTGAAGTAGTATGTCTCTATTTTAGGAAACGCATCACCAGCAAGTTCTTTTCTCTTGTTTTAAACCCATTCAGCTGTAGGCACTGCTGGGCCGCTGAGAACACTTAGCTGTCACAGCTCAGTTTACAGGAATGCCAGAGCATGTGGTGACCTTGCATTACAACTGCAGCATCCCTCCCAGACGTCAGCCCTGTTTTCTTGAGCGATCATACCGAGTTTTTCTACATCTCTGAATAGCGCCTTCTTTCACCTTAAAATGGGAAGTGTATGTTCCCTGTTCTCTATTGGTCAAGTGCCTAGGGCTGCTCACCACTAGCCCATATGTAACTTCTGCACCAACAAAGACGTGATCATCTCGTTAACGCCTCAGCTCAGATGCACATGTGAGTTTCTTTGGTCTTTCTGGAATATTAAACATGGCTCTTCCTCATCACTTTCCTGAAGTCATTGGAGGCTGGAATGCCACAAGGTTGAGATTTTTTTTTTTACTCTTATTGAAATTGTTAACTCATTGTTGGAAAGAATCACTGGTGATGGCCTGGGACAGGACGTGACCATCCCTTCCCTCAAATCCCTTTGCTTAAAAACAGTGGTCTAAACCATAAATAAATGATATCTTTTCTCTGAATCAATAGTAAATAAAACTGAGGCTGGTTTATATTTGTTCTGAGTCTTTGGTTATATTTGTTCTTACATTCCATATGAGGAACCCACAGAGGTAAGGATGCAACAAAGAGTGGGCATCTTCATATAGGTAGCTGGCAAGGTGGGCGGTATTGCTTTCCTTAAATTCGCCTTCTACAGTCTCCTGAGCTGAACTATGGGAGGGATGATTCCTGACTCAGCTACTAAAGCTTCACCAAGCCTCCTCTTGTCTTCATCTAAATCCTCTGACAATAGCCCACCAAGAAGTCACAGGCTTAGCTGGCCACTTTCTGGAATGTATATTGATTTTGGGGACCATAGATAGGGATTTTCTTAGAGGCAGTGAAATATCATGAAACAAACTGTACATAGACTTGGGTTCAAATTCCGAGTCCCAACCTGGTAGTGACTTGGCGACACTGGGGATTGTGAACCTCTGGTTCTTTATCTTGTAGATGGCTGACAGTCCATCTCCCAGTACCAGCTTAGATATTCTCAATGGTGCGACTCTAGCCTGTGGCATGCATGGCATGCTTAATCAATGGTGGCCATTGTGGCTGTGGAAAGACAGAGTTGAATCTAGTCTCCATGGAAGAGGGGATAAGTGAGATTTGGGATAGAGAGCCAGTGTTTGCAGGATAATGCAAGCTTTTGTTTGGCCCTTAGAACTGGCAGAGATGGTTGTTTTCTATGAAGTATTGGCTTTTCTTTTTCAGAAGCTATAAACAGTGTTGAGATAATCAAGTCTCTGTCATATAATCCTTTGAGTTTGTTTATGGTTGATGTGATATACATGCACATATCATGTACATATGTGTATGCATGCATGCACACATGCACTTGTGCAAATAGCAAGGGGAAGAAGCTCTGAAAACTCTAACCCACCAGCTGACATTTAGTTTCTGGCAAACCTTCACCTAGCCATAGTTTCCTCCTAAAGTCCAGAGAGCAAAGTGGGTTTCCAATAGTTCATGAGAAGCACCCCTCAGATGACCCGTGCGGGTACTTCCTGTTCATGAGAAGCACCCCTCAGATGACCCGTGCGGGTACTTCCTGTTCATGAGAAGGACCCTCAGATGACCCGTGCGGGTACTTCCTGTTCATGAGAAGGACCCCTCAGATGACCCGTGCGGGTACTTCCTGTTCATGAGAAGACCCCTCAGATGACCCGTGCGGGTACTTCCTGTTCATGAGAAGCACCCCTCAGATGACCCGTGCGGGTACTTCCTGTTCATGAGAAGACCCCTCAGATGACCCGTGCGGGTACTTCCTGTTCATGAGAAGCACCCCTCAGATGACCCGTGCGGGTACTTCCTGTACATGAGAAGGACCCCTCAGATGACCCGTGCGGGTACTTCCTGTTCATGAGAAGGACCCCTCAGTGACCCGTGCGGGTACTTCCTGTTCATGAGAAGGACCCCTCAGATGACCCTGCGGGTACTTCCTGTTCATGAGAAGCACCCCTCAGTGACCGTGCGGTACTCCCTGTTCATGAGAAGCACCCCCAGATGACCCGTGCGGACTTCTGTTCATGAGAAGCACCCTCAGATGACCCATGCAGTACTCCTGTTCATTATTTCATTACTTTTTGTCTTGATGTATTTTGCTCTTACGGTTTCAAGATAATCAATTTATTCTCATGCGCCTTCTCATCCTAATCGAATTACAAATATAAATAGCGCGTTGCTGGCCCACTGGGCACCGTGCTCACAGCCGGTGCTTGGCAGTCCTGCTCCCCCTCGCCCAGCCAGGCTGGGGCTGTTTGTTTGTTTTCAGTGGAAGCTCTGAGTGCTGGAATGACTTCTACCTCCTTTCCACACAGTCGTGTCAAAACCCTCTTTGTTTTCTGGTGGCAAAGGGCAAATGCTCAAGGTTTTCATTAGCTGTGGTAAGAATGCCAGTTCCCTTGGAGGCATAGTCCTGAGCTGCTGCCCCATGGTTAGCTTTTTAATGTAAAGGAACAGCTATATTGTGACATTATAAACACACTGCACATACACACTCACACACACTCACATACACTAACACATTGGCATACACACTCATATATACAAACTTAAACACATACACACAGTCACATACACACACACCCATACACGTACACATGCACTCATACTCACACACATATATATGCATGCACACAAGCACATATGTACACACTGTCACATGCACGTACAGTCACACACACTCACAGACAAGTGCACACACTCACATACACCCTTCCTCCCAAGGCTTCAAGACATTCCTTTTTATTGACTCTGCTTCTAGGAACAGAAAAGCACGGCTGGGTAGTGCTATTTGGGAAACAGAGCCAGGCCCTAGGTTAATAACTATGGCTTTCTTTGCTGTGCCTTGACTGTGACCTCATGCAGAATCAACATCTCTCTACATTTTAGACTACATTAGTCACCTCTGATTGTAAGATTGTTTGTTTCTTTCTTTTTGTTTGTTTTCTTTTAATGCTACCTCCAGCAACGAAAGTACAATAAACCAGAATGCAATTCGGGCTTCATGCTAGCCAGGATCACGGTTGTCTTAGTTGTCTAGATGTGGGAATGCTCAATACTCACTTTTACCCCTGGTTGTATGTTTCCCTTGATGTGCCACCAGCATTAGTGTTTGTCAAAAGTGGGGTCATGTAGGCTCTTAAGTCCTATCCTGGCTCCCTGGGGCTCAACCTACTGGGCCTAGGAATCTGAGAACATCGTTCTCAACTGCAGCAGCATGGATCTGCAAAGGAAACATCTTCCTGTAGCTGGGCACATGAAGGCTCAGCCCTCTGGAAGCTGAGGCAGGAGAATAGCTATAAGGCTGACATCAGTTTGGGCTACTGAGTGAGAGACCCTGTATCAAAAACACCAAGCCAAAGAAGTTTAAGGAAAGACATGCAAGCCACTACTGGTACTCTACTCATTTGTATTTGAACTTCAGGCTGTGACTCTGAACTGTGTTGGGATCTAGTCAGGAAGCAGTTTTCATTTTCTTTTGGCCAACTGTATATTCACAATGATTGTCCTGCTCTTAATATCTTGCCATCTAGGTCAGGATAATGTTTTGCTTGCCCTCAAGGACCCAAGGATCTACCTGAGAAGGAGATAGATTAAAAGAAAAGAAACATCACAGAGCAAAGGATTACATGTGCAAACATGAAGCATAAACTTCGTTTAGAGGAGTAGGCAGGGTTCTGGCATTGAGCGTCTAGGAGAGGGAAGTGGCAGGACTCGAAGTAGACCGGATAGAGCAAGCTCCATGGAGAGAACATGGTTCAGCAAGTAGCAGAGCCAGACTAAGCAAGGAAAAAGGGAGGGCTGACAGGTTACAAAAGACTATTACTCTAGATTTCCTTTGGAGGAGATAATCCCGTTAGTTGGGATTTAGTGAGAGGAGGAATATCGGTAAATCAGCAGCCCGTTGGAATTTTCTGTTCCAATGTGAAAGGCCACCCGATGGATTGAATGAATGGGAATACCCCCTAACACCCACAGGCTCCTATGTTTGCACATTTCCCTGTCAGTAGAAGTGTTTGGGGAGGATTAGCAAGTGTGACCTTGTTGGTCACACTTGGTCACTGGGGATGGGGTTTGGGATTTTCAAAGAATCTCAGCATTCTCAGTCTGTCTTTCTGGATGCCTCCTGCTGACAGATGAAGAAGTGAGCTCTCAGCTTTAACTGCCCCTGTGCCTTTGCTCAGCCATCATGGACTTCAACCCTTTGAAACCATAGGCCCAATTAAATGCTTTCTTTTATAACTTGCCTTGGTCATGGTGTTTCACCACAGCAATAAGACAGAGTAAGACAGATAAGGTCTCTGTCTGATGTCATCCTGGCTTGCCTGAAACTTGCTTTGTAGATCCAGCTGACCTCGAACTCACAGAGATCCACTTGCCTTTGCCTCATGCTAGGATTAAAAGCATGTGCCATCATTCCTGGCTATTTAGAAATAATACCTTCCCATTGTAAAATTTCAAATACTGAAGTTTTACATGATCAGAACTTTGATTTAGCAATGAAAAAAAACCTTCTGTGAGCCAAATATGAAGTTCAAGAGGAGATCAAACCTAATGGATGTGGCTAGAAATGAAAGCAGTCAAAGAAACCATTGCTCTTCACTGCGAGACAGTATGTATATACATAGCAAGGGACCCTGCAGACTGTCTGAGACAGTGATATTGCTCCTTGTGTTTACTGTTTATTGGGGTGTGGCTTACATAGGTGCAATCATTTGCCACACTCAAAGAACTGTGTGTTTGAGTTTGGGGTACAATAGTACTTCATATGATTGTGCCTCAAAACTGAGGTCCTCTCTCCCTCCTTTTCTCCCATTTTCTTTCAATCTTCTGATAACATCCAGGAGAAATACTCAGCTTGGGGCTCCAGTACCATTAACCTTTAACATTCACTAATCTTCCTTTTTAAATAAAGCAGATAGTCTCACAATCTATTATTTTGATTTTATTATAGCAAAAAATATTTATGGCTAGTAATACTAGTTTTCCCAAGTACTAATACATTTCCTTTAAAATTAACACTACATAGCCAACACTCCAGAGGCAGAGGCAGAATCAGAGAGGCAGAGGCAGGTGGATCTCTATGAGTTCAAAGTCAACCTGGTCTATATAGTAGTTTGAGGGCCAGCTAAGGCTTCATTGAGAGACCCTCTCTCAAAAACATAAAACAACAACAAAAATTAACACTATCTAAGTAAGCTGTAAGCATATGCTGGCCAAGATTTGAGAAAAGCTGACAGAGTGGAACACTGGGTGGGGTGGGGATTGTAACTGACAGGAGTGAGTTTTACAGGGAAACAAAAAACAAAACTAATACTGTCATTCAAAATCGTTTGGACATTATGTGTAGTGCTTAGTTTGATTTCCCAAACTGATGACAATGCTTGCTCTCAGAGTTGATGCATTAAGTGATAGGGTCAGGGCTAGGGGATCTGTGGTGGGGAGATCTGTGGTGGCCTAGAGAGCAATCAGTCCATCCCTGAAAGTGCAGCAGATGTGTGGTTTCACCAGGAAGCCAAGCTCTGACCTCTGCCTTCCGTGTAGCAATGAACAACTGGAAGGCAGTGGCTGGTGCCTGCTGGAGTGACTTAGACACAAAGGATCTGGAGCTGCCTTCAGCCCTCCCCCTTACCCACCAGCAGTGACTCAATACCTTTCTACTGGCAGCAGGAAACGGCCAAGCCTCCGTGTGTCTCTTAAGGAACATGCATCTTACAGCCCCGATAGTCACCGAGGGATGACTGCTATCTCCTGGTTCCCAGGCACCTGTGCCTTGCATATTCTGAGATCACATATATGTGCCTCACATATTCTGAGATCTTTGTATGGAGTTAGCAATGTCATGGGGACCTTGACTGCAGTCTTCTGGTGTTTTCTATATGTCTTGTGCTTCCTTGCCCCTTGCCTTCTGGGTTCCTGTGCATGGTGCTGTGTTCTCCAGCATTTCCTGTTATGCTTAGCCTGGTCACCCAGGAGAATGTGTCCCAAGACTCCAGGAGGGGTTACAGTAATGAGACAGTTCAAGTGGCAGTTGCTATTTAGCAGCCTCCTCCACCGGGTTCCAAGAAAACTGTGACATCAGTGAAGTTTATATTCCCTACCCCAACTTCCATTTCTGTGCCCACCCACTCCTTTTCTGGTGTCTGCTCTCAGCCATTTTATCTTTAGGTTCCATCTGCACACTGTCTAACTTGCTGCAACCAGACAAGCAGACCTGGGGCAGCCAGGTTCCATTTCTGAGGTGTAGGGACAGGCGTCAGCCCTGAGGTTCAGTTGGGAGAAGGGTTATTCTGTGTGGAGAGAGGCAAAGCAAAGTGACGGGTGTCTAAGTGTGTTAATATAGCTGCAGCAAACCTTCCTGGGGTTCAGCACAGAGTATATCCTCTAGGTACTGATCCTCTCAGCAAGCTATATAGGAGCCACTATTTTTAATTAACTGTGATTTAGTTAGTTAGTTAGCTAGTGAGTTTGCAGAACTGAGTGTTGAAGATCAGACCTTGCACATGCTTGGCAAATACTTTGTCCCTGAACTACAGCTGCAACCCAAAGTAGCTACTGTCATTAGTCCTGGTTTACAGATGGGGAGACTGTTTACAGTATAGCTTGTAAAAATCACACAGAGCTAGTACAGGTAGGAATCAAACCCAGACCAGCCTGGTTCTACTATTTGCTAAGCCTACTGTTTGCTATGAAGCTAGTATTTCTTTAACTAGCTCAGTGAGTCACCAGAGGCTTTGGTTAAAGTCCAGATTTCCAACTGAGTGGAATAGCTTACACTGTAACCCCAGACTCAGAAGACTGAGTTAGGGGGAGCAGGGGAGCTGCTAACCCCTCCTCTCTCCCTAAGTCCAGGCTCCACAGGTGAACCACCTGACCGATGACCCATAGGTTTGGAAACTACACATAGAATAGAGGCCGGAGGATGTTTTTCTGCTGGCAGCTGTAGGAACAGCTACACTCAGCCATATAAAAGTGAAGTACTGTGCTCCAAGCTGGGAGAAGCCAGACTTCTATTAAGGCCCCGCTGGGGAACGCTGAGTCTCTGCAGTGAGCTCATGAGCCTGGACCACAGCCCGGCTTTCAGAACTTAGCCTAATGCAGTTCTGGGCACACTTGGTAATTGCACCTAGTCTGGTGCTGGGACAGACTTAGAGAGCACACAGAGTGACCAGTAGAATAAAAATGTAATAAGACGCAGAGAGGGAAAGAGAACGAGAGCAGAACTCAGCCAGGGACTCTAGGCCTGGTGTAAGCACTGGGCAAGGTGGGCCAAATAGTGGAACAGGGCCTGTTGGGCCTGAGGGGAAGTTGAGCATGAGATGTGGCGCCAAGAGGTCTTTTACTCAGGGATTTACATGGGATTTACAGGAGGGGCAGGTAACAAGATAGATACACATGAGCGCATTCTTCAACCTCAGCTTAGCTATGCAGTTGAATGAGGGGTATGGAAGGAGTAACCAGAATATCTCAGCATTGCAGTGGTGAGGACCCGGTCGGGAGAGGAGGATGTGAGCCAAGTCAGTCTTCAGGATGTGCGGGAAACGCGCACACGTGGTCCTGCCTCTGATTTGGAATCTAAAATTCACTACTAGGGCCTATGGTATTTTTAGCTTTGTTATCAGGGCACAGAGGAGGTTTTCAAGGATTGTAGGATGTATCTATTCAAGTATTCTATGTGACCCAATGGCTGCTCACTGTAGCATTTTTGTTCTACCAAAATACAATGAGAGGAAGTGGGGCTGCCGGAAATGGCCACTCTATCAGGGCCTCTGCCGTGGCCCTGGGTCCCCCAGGATTACCCATGCCCTGATGATTGTGAGCAACCTTGAGTAACCCTCTGCTGTGGCTGCTTGCTTTCATCTTCTGCAGAATTGCTGGGGGACTGTCGAGAGACACATGAAACTTTTGGAAGGTGATTGTCATTGTGCCCCAGTGCCTTTCACAGACATTTTCCTGGATGGTGCCTCTCTGGCCAAGCAGCTGGCAGCATGATATCATGGTCCTGATTGTGGTGTTGGTGGTAGAGTGAAGAATGTGGTTCCATAGCTCTCAAGAGACCTGAGGCAAGTACTTCGAGGAAAGGCCTGAGGCTGGACCTCCTTTGCAAAGGAAACAGAACAAGCACTCATCCAAGTCTCTCTGACTCCCACACTCGGCCTCTCGGCTCACTTTGGTGACAAAGGAAAAGCCTAGAGTGGCGATTTCTGAAAGGCTTGTAGACGCACCTCTGACAAGTCGTGAGACCTGAGAAGAGCCATTCGCCTTCTCTTTCTCCGACACATGCGTCCGTTTTATATCCCAGGCTGTCTAGAAAGTATGAAGAAAGTCCTCCCGCCAGAGTGGAAAACTCTAGTTTGCAGCAGTGTGGCAGGCTACAGTCCTGCAACAGTGGGGTTGCTCTGTCCTAGCTTTGGACAACGGGATCAAGCATTTCTCTCTTTTCATATCCTCCTCTTTTCCTTGAGGCATGGGGTTGTTTGATTGATCTGGCGTACAGCACTTAATAAGCTTGACTCAATGCTTACTGAATTAGATCATGAGAGTGGATCTAACCCCAGAGTGATAAAGGGCTGCACTTTCCTTACAACTGTTTCCAGATACGGGCTTCATGTGCTCAGTCTGCCTTGCTGCTAACTGTCGCTCTCGGAGCTTGAGACCTGGCACTGGATGAGAGTTCTGCTCGAGCGTGTACAGCCTATGAGACCTTTCTATCATCTAGCAAGTTCTGAGGCTGGGTCTGTGGGGGTTGGGGATTGGGGTCTGTAAGTGGCCTTGTGCCCAGAGGTGCTTTGCCTGAACACATTGCTCAATCAATATTAAGTCATTATCACAGTCACTAGCCACACCTCAGCATTATAGTAAACATAAGGGAGTCTGCTCCTCTGCCGTTTTACACCTTCTCCTGGGTGGAACACACAAGGACTTCCATTACCAAGCTGCTAACTTTGACCACTTACCGACCGACTGTGCAACTTTAGGTGAGTCACTCAACCTCTACGAGCTTGGATTTCTTTTCTTTGTAAAATGGGGAATAAGAATCGATTGTTGTTGTTCAATCCACACTTGTTTTAGGATTAAATGAGATAATGCTTTTTATAAACACACATGTCCTGCCATAATCAGTGATAAAAGGCAGGGAGTATAATTTCTCCCTCTTCTGTGCTTTAGGATAGACTTAAGCAGAGCACCAAAGAGGTAGCCAGTGAGCCACATGCCTTTGGAAGGTCTTTGCTGAGTAGGAGAGAGCTGTGAGCAACCCTTCTCTTTTGCTGAATTGGGTGGCTAGTGCGAATGTATGAGTCTAAATCCCCAGGGCTCCAGGTCTGTTGGAGCTAAGACCCTTTCTTGCTGCTTTGCCTTCTTCTCCACTGTGCTCTGCATCTGGTTAGATATCCCAAGGCAGGGAAAACAGATTGAGTCAAGAGGAGGAGGAAGAGGAGGAGGAGGAGGAAGAGAGGAGGAGGAAGAAGAGGAGGAGGAGGAAGAGAGGAAGAAGAAGAAAAGAGAAAGAAGAAGAAGAAGAAGAAGAAGAGAGAAAGGAAGAAAGAAGAAGAAGAAGGAAGAAGAAAGGAGAAGGAAGAAGAAGAGAAGAAGAAGAAGAAGAAGAAGAAGAAGAAGAAGAAGAAGAAGAAGAAGAAGAAGAAGAGCAGCAGCAGCAGCTTGTTTTGCCTTCCCTCAACTCCACCCTTGGGAAACCTGAGAGCTGACCTGGGGTCTAGGTGATCATGTTTTCTTGTTGCAAGAATTCCTAAACAACAGAAGCTTTGGTCTGGTTCCGCAATTCGGGTGTCACAAAGTAACTCCCTGTCCTCATTTCTCACCTATGCGCTCACCTTGACCTCCGTGTACACTGGTGGAAAGCTCTTACCTGGTTCCAGGCTCCACTGCCACAATCAAAGCCGAAGCCAAGCACTCTGTTTGAATTGATACCACCAGCAGCCATCTGCAACAGCAATGATTGTTTACATTTCCTCGATGACGTATTTGGAACCAGAACCTGCGCTCAGCTGGAACCTGAGCCGGTCGTCAAGGACAAGGGCAAGGTCTTGTGCTGACTGGTTAGTGGTCTGACTAGAACACCAAGCAAGGAGGATTAAAAGTCATGAGTGTTGAGGATGGTTTTATAGCCTCTTTCAGATATTGGTCCTGGACTATTGAAATACTTGTAGAAATGAATGTAAACCAAACCCACAGCAAGCCCACCCTCCACGCCCAGATTCTGGTTGTCCTGAGAGCTCGTCTCATATTGCTGTGCAGGCAGCTGAGACGCAGAGAGACACAGCTGTTTCAGCTTGCTGCAAATGGAATTGGTGAACAGTCAATGCAGAACGCTTCCTCGAGTGTGGCATCATTGATTTATGAATCATGACCCTTTTAAACTCTCTGCTTGCTTTCTTAGATATTGACGTTTTAAAAAGCAATTTCTCATGTGGGTCCCTTTCAAACACACACACACACACACACACACACACACACACACACACACACGGCACGATATTAACTCTTCTGCCAGAATAAATGGGCTGGAGCACTCTGGGCTGGCATTTCCTCTGAATAATGAATTATGCAGGGAGAGATTTCTGTGTTTGGAAATGGCAAATGCATTGCCAAGACCTAGCGGAAGGAATTGCATTCTGGGCTGGGTTTCTTATCTTCTGGGGAGGGGCTCACCAGCTGGAATGAAGCAAAGTGTCTGCTCCTTCCCACTCATGCTTTATTCCAGGGCAATTCCCAGCGCAGGTCTTCTCTGTGGCTCAAGGTCCCTAGGGAAGAAGCTGCACACCGCCATCCCTGGGAATGTCAGGAAGAGCATGCCTCTCACCTGACAGCCTGGTCCCTAAAGGGGGACCCGGGGTGATCTCTGATCACTCATGCTCTTCTCCTTTCCCCTCCCAAGGTCTGGCTTCCCCATTCACTCTCACTGTCAGACTGTGACAATACTACCCTCTCTCCATGTCTAACTATTTGAAATATTATCCATAACTCTAGCCACCATTTATTGTTCATCTATGCTATGCTGTGGAGGAAATGGTTATTACCATCTTCCCCTGTTCCCTCCCTTCCAGACTCTCCCTCCCTCCTTCCCCCACTCTCTCTTGCCCTTTCCCTTCCTCCTCCTCTTCTATTTTCCCAACAAGGAACCTCAAAGAGATAGACATCTCAAGACCACAGAACTCATAAGATTCAGACTCAGTTGTTGGTTTGTTGTTTCTAAACTTCCCTTAAATCTTTGCCTGCTTGGCCGTGTACTGTCTTGGCTCCTCAGTCAAAGAGCCCATGTGTGTCTTCTTGAGGAGGCCATCCTGTCTTCAGGATCCTGTCTTCAGGATCCTCCTCTGTCAATTCCTGACATCTCATCTGATGAACCGATATGGTCCCATCTCAGGGGCTTTGGTCCTTAGGCACAGTGTGTCTGCTTCCAGGGAGCACATCCTTCCTGCCAGGGAGCACATCCTTCCCGTGGAGTTCTGCCTCCAGGCATCTTGGCCCGTGCTCCCAGCTGGACCCCTCTTCATCCCACCTTCCTCTTGCTGTCCTCCTTCACATCCACATATCGCTCACCCTCAGGTCTTAAACTTGTCAACAATTTGCCCTGCCCACTGCTTGCTGCTTGCCTGTGTTGGCTTCTCTCCCTGGCTCAGACATTATGTAGTCAGCTACTTTATAACACACAGCCTGGCTCTCTGGGCTCTGTGTCCTTCCTTAGGGACTCTGTTTTTCTTCTCACTCTTTGCTGGTCCTTTCTTTCCCAGGTGATAGGAACAGAGTGGTCTGTACAGATCTCTGCTGCTTGTGAGATGCAGCAATGCTTTTACAACCTCAAGCATATGGAAGAATTGAGAAGAGACGAGCAGACACTGCTCACCCTCTGCCCCGATCATTTCCCGTGCAGGCCTGCTTGCGTCTCGTCGACAGCATTGATTATGTTCTGCCTTCAGTGCACAATGTGCTCCCCTGCCCTGCTGGCTGAACCCCAGTTAATTTTTTGGTGTTTGCTTTGGGTCCTCAGCCAGTGTCAGCTCCTGACTTCTTGTCCTCCTCTAGGCTAACAAAATGGCAGTCGTCATCTCTAGAAGTGGGCTCACTGAGTCTCTTGGCTTACAGATGGTAAAGCTGAGGCCAGAGAGGTTAAGCTAATCTATTACCCTGGGATGGAAACACAATCACCTGGAGCATGCTGGGTGCCAGGCAAGCACTCTACAGCTAACCTACATGCATTTTTTTCAGTTCTTTTAAAATGTAAGCATTTTTATTCATTACCGATTTTCTCTTTCCTGCTTCTCAGTTCCTTTTTGTTGATTGATTTTTGTGTTTGAGACAAGGCATCTATGTGTAGTCCAGGATGGCCTTGAACTTGTGATTGTTCTTCCTTACCTCCTAAGTGCTTGGGATACAGTAATGAACTACTACACTATGCCATAAATTCTTTCTTCTCTAAACTCTGTCAAGATTCAACTTGCATTCATTATCAGTGATCTAAAGAATTACTTTATGAAATATAGTTATATTAAAATTGCATAAAGTATACTTTAGGGCTAGAGAGATGGCTGAGTGGTTAAGAGCTCTTTGAAAAGACCACGTTTGGTTCCCAGCACCCATACTAGGTGTCCCACACTGTGTGTAATTCTAGCTCCAAAGGGATCTACCTCCTCTGGTCTCTCTCTGCAGGCACCTACACATTCATGCACACACATGTACATACACTTGCACACACACATGTATATGCATACACTTGCACACATATGAACATACACTTGCACAAATGTGCATACACATGTGCACACATTATTAATAAGCTGGGTCCATTATGGGCAGGCTGCAGATCAATAAGACTGTTGTAAGCCTTTAGTACTTGAACGTTCATAGTTCCTGTCCACAAGTAAGGGAAACCTGAGGGAGAACAGGTTTTGTGGGTCATCGCCTTCAAAGTGGCCAAGCTGAGTAATATTTCCCTATAATTATCAGGCTGTGGAGCACAGAATAGATGGAAATATAGTTGTGCGGGTGGGGCGGGATGAGGCTGGATGAGGCTGGATGATACAGGAGCACCAGGCTGCCTGGAACTGGGCAGTGTGATGAAGCAGAACCCAGAGCAGTGCTCTGAACTCTGGAGCGTCAGAGTGTTTCCAAGGAACAGAGCCAGTATGGTCGACTGTGAAGTCTAAGGGTTCAGTAATTGAAGGCCGACACTCGGTGTCCAAGTAGAGGAAGAACTTCCTCAACTTCCTAAAGTAGAGGCTCTGACTCCAGGAACATTCAGATCTTTTAGTTATTGATGATGGCCCCGTGCTAGGCTGGAATGGCTGGAGCCAAATCAGACCTACAGCACTTGGCAGCCACTGAGGAAGGTTTAACTAGGCACTGGGTATGGGAAGGAGCACTGACAGTAAGAACGATGCCTGGACTGGGGTTCAAGGGCAGCCTTCATTCTTTACAAGTAGGGGCCAGAGAGAACAGGATGGAGTCTCGGTCTGCCTGGTGGGCAGGAGTCAAGTCCTTTCCCGAGGCCCTGGGGGAATTTCAACCTGTCAGCTCAAGTCAGAGGAGCAAAAGGAAGTGGGGGTGGGGGGTGGGGGGGCTTGGAACTGAACTTGCACTTGGCTACTGTTTCTCCTTCTGCAATTCTGCACTGACCTGCTACCCTGCTCCTACTCTTTGAGGCATTTCCCGTGGGAATGAGCCACACGCTGCAGCCTGCGCCCGACAAACACATGAAGAATTAATTCACTATGTGTGGGGAGAAAAAGAACAAATCTTTATAATATGTAATATGGTGATGCTGAAGGCAATCAAAAGTGGGTTCAGCGGGAGGCTGAGAGTCTCTCACTTGGTAAGGTTCTTGTTTTTCAAGCATATGGAATTGAGTTAAGTTTCTACCATTCACATTAAAAATGAGCATAATAGCAAATGCTTATCACCCCAGATCTGGGGAGGAGACAAGAGGATCCCTGAACTCACAGCCCTGTTGGTGAACTCCAGGCTAATGAGAGACCTTGTCTCAAATGTGGTAGATGGTATTTCTGAGGATGACACCAGAAATTAACCTCTGGCCTCCAGGCCTTCACATTACATGCACACACATGAACATGAACACACACACACACACACACACACACACACACACACACACAGAGAGAGAGAGAGAGAGAGAGAGAGAGAGAGAGAGAGAGAGAGAGATGCACATATCAAAAACCAAAAGCCATGTGATGATATATGGTTCAGAAAAGCTCTTGTAGGGCTGGAGAGATATGATAAACCTCTTCTTGATTCTTTGGGCCCAAGCATACAAATGGTACACACGCAGACACTCAGACATACACATAAAATAAATATAAATAAATCTTCTTTTAAAAAGAAAGAAAGGAAAGATCTCTGGGCTAGTTTTAGAAGCAGGGTAAGAGTTCGCTTGGGAGGGTGGTCATAGGCTGACAGAGAATGAGCAGAATCAGAATGGCAGCTGAGCCAAGAGGCTAGGGGTGGTGATATGGAATTCGTGTGCTGCCTACTGTTCTATCGAGAATGGGGTCTGGGCATGCAAGGCTTAAGAAGGCCCTTCTTTATCTCACAGGCAGTGTTGGGGAAAGTCTGAAGCCAAGGAGGAACCAGGATGGTTTGGATTATTTTACAAAGCAATTAGATTGTTGCTCTGGAATCTAGGCATAGAGACTGAACTCTGTCTACTCCTCCACACCCAGCCCAATACACACTCTGCGGTGTACAGAGGTGAGGGGCTAGAAAGAGTGCGGTTGGGGCAGGTGGAATGCTTCCCAGGTTTCCCCTGGGATGAGGTTCCAGAGGAGAGCATGGGAACACGGAGAGAAGATGAACATGCAGCTTCAGAGCTGGGTAGAGAGGCTCTGGAGCCTGAGAGGCACAAGACAGGGTGTTGGGTTTTCTGGAAAGGAAAGCATAGTCCCACGGTCCACGGTGGACATCTCTCTGTTCCAGGTGCCTCCTAGTTGTTACCAATGGTGAGTTGCTTAACCAGAGGGAGTAGGTGAGGTCTAGGGGTGATGCTAAGAGCTGGCCGAGAACCTCAGATCCGAAGCTTGCTGCTTATGTCGGTCTTGGGGTTGGGGCTCTTCTGCCCCTCTTCTTCCCCTTTGGAATGATAGAGATGATTACGTCTCATCCAGGCTGAGCAAAAGGCAAACATCTTCTAAGTCTAAGCCACGTTTTACCTTTAGCCTCTAAGAATTCCAGATACATCTTACAAAGGGAGCCTGCTGTAATTGGCAGCCTTAGTTTTTCTTTTTTAATAATACATAAAGTAGTAGCCTACCTTACAGTGCTGGGGCCTCAGAGCGGATAAACCACTGTAATTAATGGAGTAAGCTTTGCAAATCTCAACAGAGTGGACTATTACAAGGCCTGTGACAGCTTGCCTCCCACCGAAGGCGAGGCTCTGTCTCCTGACTTAATCTTCAGGACAAACAAATTAAAATGTATTATGGCACAATTTTAAAAGCAAATGGACCAATCCCTCCAGGGAAGCAGAATTACTTCAGAATGCTCCACTTAGCCTCCATTCACAGTCAGGGACTTGACAGATCTTTAAGAGCAGAAAGATTTCAATACACAGGAGCCTTCCTTTGTTTCCTTCATGGATCTGAACTTCAAATTTCTGTGAGAATTAAGATCTGTACATAGAGCTATAAGCATATACACCATAGATACTAGAGTATATGATGAGTCAATGCTTTCTGGGTTGAGTTGGTGTGGAATTGGTCCTCAGCAGTAAGGCCATTTCCCCCTAGGATAATCTTGCCTATTACACAACAATTTTAATCACAGGTTGGAGAGCACGTCTCTATTTGTATAGAAGATGATGCTGGTGTCTCCTCAGCTGTTGACTGATGAGATGATCAGATGTTGACTGGTGTTACATCACCCATGAGGAACCTCGGTCAGAATCAGGTAATATTAGAAGATGCAGCTTCGTGCTTACATGCTTGTTTTGGACATCTAAGTACAATAAAATATGTCTTGAGAGGTGGTGCTGGAATTCCACACAGTGTCCCAAGATTATATAAAAGGAAATCCACTACTCAGTGGGTAAAGGTCCCGATGACAAACTTGATCATCTAAATTCAATCTCCAAGACAACACACATGGGATAAGGAGAGAGCTAACTACCAGAGGAAGTGGTCCCCTGCCCTGCCCACATACGTCAAGGAACACATATTCCCTTGTACACAGTGAACAATTTAAGTCATTTTTGAATTCAGAATAAAATAAAGAGATAAAACCATTACTGTGGGGAAAAAAAGAGAAGAGTTTCAAAACTTAAAATGGTCCAGCCAGTGGTGAATCTTAGAGGAACCATTTTGATGACCTGTGAGAACGAACATAAATGCGTAGACAAAGTAAAATTTGGCCCATGCCCAGGGTTTGAATTAAACAAGATGATCTGCTCATGTAGCTGTGGTATGATGCGTTGAAAAAAAATCATACATGGATATTAAGTCCTGGGATACAAATGTTGGATGAGTGCTTTGGCTTCTGCTTAGCATTACAGCTGGGACTGTCCCTAAACAAGTTGAGTTTCTGGTGCCCATTTCCCACCAAAATTTTTCCATGTGGACAGTTTGAGCTCCTCCTGGGCATGGGTCACTATTAGAAGGTAGCCTATGATGTGATTTTCCCACTGGCATCATCACAGTTGGTGGAAAGGGGCTGTTGGGATCCCCTTGACCCTGCTCATCAGGTATGACTTAAGAGAGTAGTCATACTATGCTTTGAACTTACCCTCTCTGGTCCCCAGCTGTAGTTGGCTGCTGATATTTACTGATGGTTGGGAATGACCAGCAAGTGTCCTTAGCCATAAGGAATGCTGGCTCCGTTTAGGTCAGAGGAACAAATGTTTAGTAAACCATTCCTGAATTGTTTTAATAACAGAATGTTTCCTCCCAAAGTATTGTGCTCACTGTAAATTTAGTTAATTTTATAAAATATATTTTTAGATGGAAAGTCCAATAAAATAGTCTGTCTTAACCTGCCAGGATTCTATAGAGACTTGTTTTATGGGCAACTTGTTTTATGCCCGGGGGCGGGGCCTCTGCAGACTGCTCTAGAAACCCATCAACTGCTGGATTTTAGAGCAGATCCTTGGGGAGGGAACATGGCTCTCCTTGAATCCTTACAATTCAGTTCAGAAGAGTGGAGGGTGAGGGGAGACATTGAGAGACAGAGACAGAGAGAGACAGAGAGACAGAGAGGCAGAGAGGCAGAGAGGCAGAGAGGCAGAGAAAGACAGAGATAGACAGAGAGATCTTTTAGTCCTCCTACATACCTGGGAATATAGAGACTAAGAGGCTCAAATCTGTGGACTTGGGCTTGACAATATTTATATGGAAATTAGAAGTACAGGATTGCCAACTAGGACCCTAACTGGGATTATTTCAAAGGCTTCATCTGTTCATTTCCTTCAGATAAACAAATTTTAAGGCTTTTAAAGGTGTTTAAAGACGTTTTAAGTTACGTTTATCAACTTTTTTTTTAACATTTACTGTGCATTCTACTTTCCTGAGAAGGAAATGGTGGGTCTAGGAACTCTTTCTAGAATGAGACTGTATATATGGAAACAAAGGAGAACACACACACACACACACACACACACACACACACACACACGCATACATTTGTGCGCGCGTGCACACACAGCACACAAACCCAAGTCAGAGGCCTAGTACTTGAAATAGCTGAGCCAAAAATATCTTGTTCTTGTTCTTTTAGATACTGTTCTGAACACTAATTCTATAATCTCCACAAAACTCTGTGCATTAGACATTATTATGATCATTAATTTTTTTTTAGACAGAAGGCAGAGGTGCACAGAGGGTAAATGACTTGTCAAATATCACAGTCAGATTCCAAGCCAGTGTGCCATCATGTTTCTGCTAAGAAAGTTTAAATCTGGTGAGAGCTATCCCACAATTGGAGATGTATCTGCCCTTCTTGGGCAGGATCTGTATCACTTCTTGATGTTCATCCCACTCACAAAACACAGTGATATTGTTTATTTGTGCAACTCTTGACTTTTCTACTTCTTTGGCCATGACTTCTGTAGACTAGAAAAAAAGACCTAGGACACAGAACCTGTCCATTAAAGATGCTTAAAGGGAGCTGCTGTGAAGCAGCTTGTCTGTCACCTTACTGGTCTTGTCATATGTCTGCAGTCCTACACAAAAAGAAAAGACCATTTCAGAACTCACCAAAGGTTCTACAGACCCTCTGTGAGGTCTGTCCATGCACCTGAACTCAGCTCTACGTTTGTAGATGAATGGAACTTCAGGGCTAGCTTAAGAGGCAAGCATTTTGGGGTCCATAAGACTGGGGTACTTATGCCAGTCTGAAAAGCCATGTACATATCCTTGAGATAGGAGATTATAGAAGAGTTTTGCTCTGTGGCTCCTGCTTCATCCTGTGAGAAGGTGAGAGATCCCACGGGGGAAGGAGTGCTATTGCCTCCCCGTCCTCCTCCCAAGATCACCTTCACCGTCACTTCCTGGCTCACCGTTGCTATGGACATGGGAGACACAGGCTGGCTAGAAACGGAACCCCAGAAAGCAGGTTCTTCTCTGACAATTGATTGTCATTCTTCTGGGAATTAAAATCAAAATTTGTGGTAAAATAAACATCACATGAAATTTACTATTTATTCATTTTTAGGTTGTCAGTTTAAATACATTTCATCGCCACCATCCAGCCACAGAACTCTTTACCTGCTGCTAGTCTGTGACCACTCAGTGTCGTTAGACAGCCACTCCCATGCTCTCCTCTTGCCTACCACCCACTCTTCTGTCGCTGACTCCAGTATCCTGACCACTCTGAGAACCTCAGCTAGTGGGATCGCATGGAGTTTCTCCTTTTGTGACTGGCTAGTTCAGGTAGCTCGTCCCATCCTCTTCCCTTAGCTGTCTTCAGTTTGAACACAGTTGAGGCTGGACTTGAGGGAACTGGAGGAACTGGTTGGGTTAGGGACTAAGGCACAGGGAGAGAACTAAGTTCCCAGGTGTCTGTGAGGGTATGGCCAAGGCTTGCTAGTCACAACCTCCATGAAGCTAGATTAGTGTCTCTGCATTCTGGGGACATTGTGACTAGAGAGCTGCTGAGGTGGTTTGGATGAAGCAGCAATCAGGAGCTTTCTCTGGGCTTGGGGAGTTGACGCAGAGTGGGTGGTACATGCACACTTGTTTTAGAGATGGAACATGAGCAAGCCATGTAACTGGTCTCACCCTTAGATTTCTCATATGTGAAACCCATGCCATTGTATGGTCGTAAAGACGTAATATATATGGCAGCAATCACAGTGCTTAGCATGCAGTAGCTCCCAAGAGTAACAATGGAGTGATTTATAATGGTCTCTCTACATGTAGCACTCTCAAAGAAGGTCAAGCACACAACACGACAGTGTGTTTTCTGCCCTTTGCAGATATCCCAGCCACATGACTCCCCCTCCCCACCCCCACACTCTCGCTTGCTTCACACAGAAGTGAGAAGAGAATGCGCATGGGTAGGTGGTAGGCAGTGGTTGATGTCTACTACTGTTGACAGCTAAGAGCCAAAACAATAAAGGGGACTGAAGAGCTACTTTTGAAATGGAAAGGAACAGGTGACACTAAACAAATCCTGATTTCATATCCATCTACTTAAGTTAAGACCTGCAGCCGGGGACCCTGTGGGTCTGCAGTCCAGCCCAGAGGTGCCTTAGGGCTGCAGCTATGGCTGACTGTGGCTTTGCACCACCACCAGTATTAGAGAGACCAACATGGCAGCATCCACTGCACATCCCGAGTCAGGAGTCCTAGGGATGGAATCCAAAACCTGCTCTTAAATAAGCCCAGTAGGTGAGTCAGATGCAAGTTCAAGTTTGAAAGATCTATCTGCATCCTCCTCCACCAGAGGCTTGCTGATCTCTCCCCACCCCACCCCCACTGCTCCAGCCGAACTCATTTTCCTTCTGAAATGCAAAAAAGCAACGGAGCATTTCATGCCCTGCTGCTGTGCTCCCCAGGGTGGGTAGGTTGTTCCTAGAAGCCCGCACATCCTTCAAGGCAGAGTTCGGGTCTCACTGCTCCTTGTCAGGGCAGCCTGTGTCAAGTCGCTCCCTCTCTGTTCTTAAGATGGACTCTCACTGCTACTCAGCAGCTAAGAAACTGGCTTGGTGCCCCAAGTAAACATGAAAGATATCTTGCAAGTGAAAAGTGGGTCTCCAATTCTTTTTTTCCTATAGCACCCAATGTGCCAGGGAAGGGCACATGCCAGGCATAGCTTATATACCTGGTCTCCTGACATTGTAAGCTTGGAGCCTGGAAAAGCAAAGCAATTGCAAATCATTAGGGGATTTCTGTTCCTGTAGTCTCTGACGGAACATCCCGACCAACACTAACAACCATAAGGAACTGTTATTCCCTGGGCGGCCACTTTTCACATCATTAGAGCAAACTCAACAGGTGCTGTCAGAGTGTCAATTTAACAATTATCACTCCTCCCTGGCTTCCTGTTTGCCTACTGTCTGGAGAAGGTGAGGTTACCAAGTGCATCCAGCCCTCCCTCCCTTCTACCCTTCTGCCGGTTAGCCAGCTGCTACCTGGGAGCTGCTGGATGGGAACCCTCACAGTGTGTGTGTGTGTTGTGTGTGTGTCCCTGCACACACACACACAGACACACACACTCACAAACACTCTCCAGTGGGGGTGGGGGCGCAGTGAGGATTGTAGATACACCTGGCCTGCCAAGTTGAAGAGGCCCTCACGGCTGCCAAGGTTACTTGTTGTTCTAGATAGAAAAGTGCAATTTTAGGGCTGGAAGCTTTGGAGATCATTTTGGGATGAGCTTTCTCAGGCCCAGTGAGGGGAAGCATCTTTAGTCCATCACCAATTGCAAACAAGGCTGGATAGAATCCTGATTCCCCTTTGTTCTTAGCTGCATGCTCATCCCTAAATAAGCCTGAGATAGCATGAGTTGAATGGTCATTTAGATGTCTGTTTGGCATATCTCCCTCCCCATGCCAGACCAGTCCTCCCATAAGCTGGTACCTGATAGTTCTTAATTCTCACTTGGTGACATGTTCTCTCTGTGACATCTGTGGGCATGGGGCTGAGTAAGCTTCTGGAGAGAAAGGGACTTGGACTAGGTGTATCTAGGACTAAAGGGAAGGGCAGGGCTCCTGTCCTAGTCTGGAAATTCTATAAGTGTTTGCTCAGGCCTTCTTGGATCAAGAAGGGTGTAAGTTCAGGTTCATGTTCGAGCCTGGCCAGTCGAGAGGCCTGTTCTGCTTTGTTATCCTGTAGCAGGACTACTGGTAATTAGGTGTCATTCATGATTGCTTTTGACCCTAATGGCTACCTAGAATGTGATGATGGGAAGGGCTTTGAGCGAGGTATCATGGGAAGAAGGCAGCAGGACTGACAGACAATGTCTACCAGGGGCCGCAGTCTGAAGCTATGCACAAATGGAATCGCCACAGAGTCTGCTAGCAACAATTTCTCTCTGAAGTCATCCCATTGTTAAGTTTGGGGGGGATGGAAAATTCCCAAAGAACAGCTTCTCGAAGGAGATGAAAGTCTAGATGTGAGCTCAAGGAAGACAAGGTGCTCCTACCAGCGGTGACCTGAGTCTTGTCCAATATAGGGGCTTCTCTGCCCCAGGAGCAGGGTGGGAAAAGAGATTAGTATTTTTCAGAAATGTGTATTTCATGTTATGGGTTTATGTGTGTGCCTGCGTGTACATATGTCCACATGATGTATACAAGCAGTAGAGGTCAGAAGACGGCACTGATTCACTGGCACTGGGGTGAAAGGGTTGTGATCTAACGTAGGTTCTGGGAAGAAGAGCAGTAAGCACCCTTAACTACTGAGCTGCCTCTCAATCCCCTAGAAAAGAAGGATTGTATTTGTTATTATTAGTATTGTGGTGCGTGTGAGTGCGGGCAAGTGTGCTGAGCCCGTGTTAGTATTATGGTGCATGTGAGTGCGGGCATGTGTGCTGAGCCCGTGTTAGTATTGTGGTGCGTGTGAGTGCGGGCAAGTGTGCTGAGCCCCTGTTAGTATTATGGTGCGTGTGAGTGCGTGCATGTGTGCTGAGCCCGTGTTAGTATTATGGTGCGTGTGAGTGCGGGCATGTGTGCTGAGCCCGTGTTAGTATTATGGTGCGTGTGAGTGCGGGCAAGTGTGCTGAGCCCATGTTAGTATTATGGTGCATGTGAGTGCGGGCATGTGTGCTGAGCCCATGTTAGTATTGTGTTGCATGTGAGTGCGGGCATGTGTGCTGAGCCCGTGTTAGTACTGTGGTGCGTGTGAGTGCGGGCAAGTGTGCTGAGCCCATGTTAGTATTGTGGTGCGTGTGAGTGCGGGCATGTGTGCTGAGCCCATGTTAGTATTGTGTTGCATGTGAGTGCGGGCATGTGTGCTGAGCCCGTGTTAGTACTGTGGTGCGTGTGAGTGCGGGCAAGTGTGCTGAGCCCATGTTAGTATTGTGGTGCGTGTGAGTGCGGGCATGTGTGCTGAGCCCATGTTAGTATTGTGGTGCGTGTGAGTGCGGGCAAGTGTGCTGAGCCCGTGTTAGTATTGTGTGCATGTGAGTGCGGGCATGTGTGCTGAGCCCGTGTTAGTACTGTGGTGCGTGTGAGTGCGGGCATATGTGCTGAGCCCGTGTTAGTATTGTGGTGCGTGTGAGTGCGGGCAAGTGTGCTGAGCCCATGTTAGTATTGTGGTGCGTGTGAGTGCGGGCAAGTGTGCTGAGCCCGTGTTAGTATTGTGGTGCGTGTGAGTGCGGGCATGTGTGCTGAGCCCGTGTTAGTACTGTGGTGCGTGTGAGTGCGGGCATGTGTGCTGAGCCCGTGTTAGTATTGTGGTGCTTGTGAGTGTGGGCATGTGTGCTGAGCCCGTGTTAGTACTGTGGCGCATGTGAGTGTGGGCATGTGTGCTGAGCCTGTGTAGAGGTCTAGGTAATTTTCAGGAGTTAGTTCTCTCATGCCACTGTAGGTCCCAGGGATCAAACTCACGGTGTTGTGCTTACCCAATTAGCAAGCATTTTTACCTACTGGGCCATATTACCAGGCTAAGAAAAGGATTATTTTTAAAAAATATTTTATTTTCTATTTTTACATACATTCATACACACACACACACACACACACACACACGCACGCACGCACACACACGCACACACGTATGTATGTTTGGATCAAATTCACCCGTCTTCCATTCCTCCTGCTCCTCCTATACCCCTCTATTACTTTTCTTCCCAAACTTTTGATGCTCTCTTCCCTTTTTACCCTCTGAGTCCCTTTAGTGTGGTCATGTGTACATGGAGGTGGGACCATACACTAGAGCATGGCTGTATATAGGTTTGGTTATGTGTACATGTATACACACACACACACACACACACACACACTTTAGGAAGCTTCTATGGTAGTAGGTTTCTATGTGTCATGCTCCAAGGACTTTAGTCTTGGTTGTCCCTCCCCATACTCTTCCCTATCTTCCATTCATTATTTCTTCCTCCCTTCATGCCATTTGTACTCTGTCCTTTTTCCTTTGAACCCCTTGCTAGTTTCCTGCCTTGTGTGAACACCAGGCTTCCAAGCTAGCATCCCATAGGAGAAGAACATGCAGCATTTGGATCTCGGTTACCTCACTCAGATGAGTATTTCCACTCCATCTATTTACCTGGAAATTTCTAAACTTCAATTTTTTTTACAACTGAATAACATTCCATTGTGTATGTGAGCCATGTTTTTATTACCCATTCACATGTGAATGGACATCCAGGTTCTTTCCCTTCCATGGCTATTGTGAAGCCAGCAGCAATGAATATGAATGAGCAAGGATCTCTGTAGTAGGATATAGAGTCCTTGGGACCATGCCCAGGAGTGGTATGGCTGTATCACAGGATAAACCTATTTCTAGATCCCCGAGGAGCCTCCGCACTGATTTCCATAGTAGTGTACCAGTTGGCACTCCCACTAACAGTGACTTAAGTGTTCCCCTGGCCCTGGAGTTGTCCTTTGTTTTCATAATCCTAGCCATTCTGACAGGAGAGAGATTAAATCTCAAAGTAGTTTTAATTTGTATTTCCGCCAAAGATGTTGAGCATTAAACAAACAAACAATGTTGACCATTTTCATTTAATCTTTTGAGAATTCTGTTCATGTTTCATGCCCCAATTTTTGAATTGTTTGTTTTCTTAGTGTTAGTTGTTTTAGTTCCTTGAATATTCTACACACCAACCTTGTTCTGTAGGCTGCCTCTTCACTCGAACGATGGTGCCCTCTGTTGTACATTGTAGATCTTAATGCTGCAGGGTCCTATTCAGGATGTTCTTTCCCATGCCTGTAACGTGAACCCTGCCTGACTTTACCCTCTAACAGTCAGGGTGTCAGCTCTTATATTGAGATCAGTGATCCACTGGGAGTTGTGTTTAAGGTGAGAATATAAGGAAGCCTCAGTCTTCTGCCTGCGACTGTCCAGTCTGGCCAGCACCATTTGTGGAAGATGCTTTCTGAGAAAATGGCTATTGAAGGGTATTTCTAGAAGTAATACAGTGACTGGCAAACAGATATATAATAGATACAATGGTTAATTTTTTATTTAGCGCATGAATGGGGAAACCAGCAGGATGATATACAGCTGGCTCAAGAGAGAATTGAATGCATGCATGCAGGACATCAGGACTGTGGAAACAAGCCTGCAATCAGATGCAAACCCGATCAGTACCCACCAGCTTCAACTCCACTGGAAGTGGTCTGTGCTTCTAGGGTCTGCACTTGGCTTTGTTTATAGCATTCTTTCCCTCACAGAGTTGTAAGATGACCCAAAGAAACCAAGCATAGCATAACACAGAGTTTGCCTTGGATGGAGTTCTGTTAACATTTGTGTCCATTTCCAAGTCTCGTAATTGTCTGTATGTGACAAGATGCAGTTGAAGAACATGAAGAGAATACAGATGCTTGCTCTTAAGGAAAACCCCTAAAAGTCACTAGGTATGCATTTGCTTGAGTCCTGTGGCCAGAAGTTAGTCACATGGCCATCCTAGGTTGTACAGGGGGTTAGGAAATACGGCCTACATGTGTTCTATTATATAGGGGAAGGAGACCATTGACAACGAGTTCATCAAGTAGCCTTTGCCTCAGTCCTCATTTGTGTTTGTTGCAGCCATGTTCTTGGTTGAAGGCAATGAGCAATAACCAGAATGTGTCACATGACCTGTGATACATCAGTACAATGGAATACAGCCTAAAAAGGAGGCAGGGATACACCATATGTATATTATATACACCATATATATACCATATATATCACCATATATACACCATATATATATACACACACACACACACCATATATACTATATATCATATATAGCATATATACCACACACACACACACACACACACACACATATATATATATATATATATATATATATATATAATACACACACACACACACACACACACTCACACTGACAGAGAGATGTGCAGGATCAATACACATCAAAACTCACACACAAAGGAGTGTGTATAGCAGACTATTTATGTTTTATAAAAGAATATGCTTATTAATATTGACACTGAAAATTAAAAAAAAAACACAATGAAAAATAGTCTTAGGGTAAGTGAGGCCCAAGAAGGGAGGAGATTGTCTGATCTCACTTCAAAACTGTTTTATGTCCTCTTTGAATTGTGATCTTGCTCGCGTGTTCTCAGTTGTTGATAAAATGAAATGAACTAAAAGTCACCATCTATGTGTGATTAAGGAGAATCGGAATTGACCTGAGTCTGGAGAGGGAGGTACAGCTTCTAAATTGTTAAAAAACAGATTGCCCAATCATGGGAAAGAGGAGTGTGGATTCTTAGAATTGCAACCTATGGGAGGGAGTTATTTCCCTGAATTCTCTGAACCCTTCTGTGATTCCTGAATTTCAAACCATGTGTATCTATCCTTAACAATATCCTTTCAAATTTATCGCTATGTATGTGTGTGTGTGTATATGTGTATGTGTGTGTGCATAGGCATGTGTGTGTATTTGTGCCTGTGTATGTGTGTGTGTATAAGATGTGTGTGTGTGTGTTTGTGCCTGTGTATGTATATGTGTGTGTGCATAGGATGTGTGTGTGCTTGTGCGTATGTGTGCACACATGTGAATGTCAAAGGTTGATGCTGAGTGTCTCTCTCGATTGCTCTCCACTTTATTTCTTGAGACAGGAGCTCTTGCTGAACATAGCTGGTCAGGAATCCCCAAGCATTCTCCCAGCTCCGCCTCTCTGGTGTTGAGACTACACATGTGCGCCATGACATGAAGCTTTCATGTGAACCCAGATCCTCATGCTTGTGCAAGGAGCACGCTACCAACTCTACCATTTCTCCAAACTCCTTAATAATGTCTTTAAACATTAAATACAAATATAACACTTATGGGGACTATTACAGATAAGCTCACACCTCCACACATGCAGTCTTTTCCCATTTATTTATTTATTTATTTACCCATTCATCCCTTCATGCATCCATTTATTCAGACTCGTCTGATGACTCAGCCATGGGCACAGTCTTAATACGATTTGATTTGTACTCATTTCCTATTATAGTAGGAAGAAAGGGAATCAGAGAGAGCAGCAGACTGAGTTGTGGCCTCAGCCTCCACCCTGACCCTCAGTGTGACTGAGTGTGTCCTCCTGCCAGCACAGAGGAAGGAGTCTGCATTTGTAAACGAGGCTAACAACACTTGTTCTGCTTGCCCTGTAGGAACATCTACAGGCGGGGCAGAGAGGTAATCTGTCAGGGATTCTGAAAGATGCAAAGCCTTATTCACATACAAAGGAAGGGCTGTTTTCACTTTCAGACAGATGAGGCCCTCCTGAGGGGAAACTATGCTGGCCAGCAGAAGCGAGGTTTGAAATGGAAAGTAGAAATTGTTGATGTTGACCTTTGGACATGACTTAGGAAGCATTGGCTATGGTAGGCCACACAGGAGGCCAAAGAATGGTGGTGAAGAGTCTAAAACCTGTGGCTGTGACTGTCCTCGCACCCCAGGGGGGCCTGGGGCGTGAGTGTACCCCTGTGTGCCTCTTCCAGCACTTAGGTAAGGTTAGTACCTCATTGTTGTGAGGATTAGATGAATTAGTGGTTGTAAAACCACTCCTGAGACCAGCAGCTGGCATGGAGAAGATGGCAGGAAGTAATAGGAACAGCGTCTAATCGTGTGAGTTAAATGTGCACAGTGTGGGAACTGCCACCCAGCTAGGTGGTGCCCCAGAACATGTAGAGTCACTAGGCACTCTTCTCTGTCCTTGTCTAACTTGCAGTTTAATGGTGGAAAGAGTCCTGTGGAAACACATGCTCTCATGAGCAATAGAACCCTGAGCAAGCTAGAGTACTGAAGCCCTGTCAGTGTGACAGGCACCTTAAGAACCTTTTTAGCTTGATTTGAAAACACACACACACACACACACACACACACACACACACACAATTGAAAAAAAATGGCTGTTGAAGTTCCACTTCGAAGGTTTCCTGGCTCTGCGAACAGCCTAGGAATGAGCCCTGTTTGAGCTGGGGTTGATATGTGTTTATAATTGAGTTCCAGGATTCAGGACTCCAGGGAATTTTGAATGACCTCACCACTGTTCTAACCACCATCCAGGAAGCTGCACACCTACCTTCTGCATTTATCTAACTGGACTCAGAGGCTCAGCTGCCTCTCGGAGGGCCTGGGATGGGTTCCTTTTGCCAGTGTCTTCCTGGCTGTGTGGTTTTGTTTTTTCTTTTGAGGGGGGGGAGACCTTAAAGTGAGCACATTAGCAGGGAAGGGCAGGCTGGGGTTAATGACTGCAGGCAGATGGCTCTTCCATTGCAACTTTCTGGGAAGAAGCAGATGCAGATGCTAATGAAGGGCCATATTTCTGAGCACTGATGACACAGAGAGATTCGTTCCACTTTCTCCTTCTTGCCCTGTGCCCAGCCCTTTGCTGGACACTGTGGCCCCCTGAGGTTATACAGCAGGAAGACACCTTAGAACCAGCTCTTCCCCTTCACATAAGAGAAAATAGAGGTCCAGAAAGGGTCAGAAAGGCCACCCAAGACCCAAGCTCCAGTCCTAAATGTCACGTGTGACAGCTGGAGGCGGAATGTGCCTAATGGGCACTTCATCACAGCCTATCCTAACTCTCTGCTTCATAATATAAATAACCTATGGGACATTTATCAGGGCCCACTCAGAGAACATAAAAGCACCCAACAGCACCGTGTTCTAGAATGCCCATGTGGGTTTACAGAATGAATGCAGCCACCGCTGAGATTAGCTGTGTGTTAGTAAAATCTAAACCCTTCAGGAACATGTACAATAAATTAAAGTCCAAGTAGAGCCTGAGTGTGTTCAACATGGATCATGAGTAAACTCCTATCAAGGAACAGAGCCTGGGGCAGGGTGATCAGAGAAGGACCTGTACAGGGAATGAGGAAAGGAACAGGGGTATCAGGGTGGACTCCAAGTTAGAGTGCCCTAGAGGACAACCCCCTCCAGCCATCACATGAAGCTTGCTTTGGTTGGCACACTAGTGGCACACCTGTGGTGCCTGAAAGGAAGCATGTCAAGACCCCCTCTCCCCTCAACACACACATCCTGAGAGAGGACTAAGAAGTCATTTTTCCAGAGGACTGTGGACTTAAGTCTTGGAATGATTGACATTCACTGCTCAATGAGGGGTACCGGGGGACACCATGGAAGTGCTTCCCCACCACAGGTCAGTCTGTGGTTTCCTACTGTGACCCCAGAGGTCAGAGTTCTGGATCAGTCTAGATCTGCTTTGTTCCAAACTGAATTGCTGGGGGGCTGACCACTCTGTTCTTCCAGAGGGGTTTTAGGGATCTTTTGTGCTAGCAATGGAGAAGGCCAGTAGAATTCAAGAGACAATATATGCGGTTCTCTGGCAAAGGTAGGACTGAGCTCATCACCACTGGTTTGGGAGGAAATGAGGAGCTCCAGCTCTGGGCAGAGTTGCTTGCAGGTGTGAGCCAAACAGATTAATCCCTTCAGACCCCAGGTATATTTGGGAGGTGGCTTAGGAGACAAGAATGGTTGATGCAGCAGAGTTTTCTGGAATGTTCTATCCCTGATTAGCACTGTCTCTTCTGGCAGGATGAAGGTCAAGGAAAGGGAACCTCTGTAATATTTTATTACAGGCTCCTGTGATCCTGATGGGCTTTTAAGAGAAGCGACCCAAAAAGGTACCTTGGGATGGCACACTTCCCCAGGATTGCAAGGTTGAGGTGGTAGCATGACTCCCCAAAACAAAGCAACAGGCTGTGACTCTGTTACTTTGGGTGTCCTCTTAGGTGTTTGAGGCTATAAACTCCATGTGCTCTTGAAATGCCAAGGCTCTGGCTTCACTAACTCTGAGCAAGTCTGAGGATCTTGTGCCCAGCCTGTGCCCTACACCCTCTCACAGGAGAATTACCCTCTGGGATTATTTGGTTTCGTAGCCAGGAATTCATTACCATTTAAGAAGGTACTAATTTTATAAGAGGATTATGTAGGAAATTTGATATCCCCTTTTGGTTTCGCCTCGGTAGTTCAGGGTCAATAACATGATTTTTACAGTGTTTACCAATGAACACATTTGGCAAGGTCCTGGTCCTAGAAAGCAGGATGCCCTTTGAGCATGGCCAAGCCTGGCTTTTTATGTAGTGGTGGGTATCTGAACTCAGTTCGTATGCCGTCATGGCAAGCACTTTACCAACTGATTTATCTCCATAACTATAGTAGTCATTGCTGCTCCCCCCTCCTCCTCCTTTTCTTCCTCCTCCTCCTCTTCTTCCTCCTCTTCTTCCTCCTCCTCTTCCTCCTCCTCTTCCCCCTCCTCCTCTTCCTCATTTGTGTTTATGCCCCAAGCACTTTGTGTTTTTCTCTGGGTCCTGGCCATCAGATCTTACTCAAGGTTCTGCCCCGATCCCCTGCTCACCCCTCATGGCTTCATGGATGAAAATTAATTACTTTGTGTATTCATAAGTTTTCAGGCAGAGTTTCTAACAACTCCCCTGTCCCTACCCCCTGCGTAAGAGAGGTCTGTTATGGACAGAACATTTCTGACCACGTACAATTTTGTATTTCTTCCTTGGAAGACAAGCCAAGGGTTGATGAGGGATGGCGGCTCCTGAGAAGACGTGCACCACTACTTGCAGCTTTCATGGACGGAGCCAGTCATGTCCAATTTTGCTCTGCTGCTGCTTCCTTCCTTCTCCAAAGGTGGGCTCTGGTCGTCAGGTCTCCGTTTCTAGTGACCACCTCTCAGACACATCGCAATGCTGGGGTTATAGATGCAAATTGCCTGACAGTGGAAGTAAGGTCTGTGTCAGTGCTCCTCGCTAGCGCATCAGTGTCGCCTGGAGAGATGGAAGTAGT
Source organism: Mastomys natalensis (assembly GCA_021653895.1). Classification (NCBI taxonomy): domain Eukaryota; kingdom Metazoa; phylum Chordata; class Mammalia; order Rodentia; family Muridae; genus Mastomys; species Mastomys natalensis. The sequence continues at coordinate 131,019 of JAJTUV010000564.1, read as the reverse complement.
CCTATGCTATCTGTAACTCTGGGCTCCACCTCATTTTGTCTTGTTTCAACTATTCTTTCTTTCCTCATCTTTGCATCCCTGCCGTTTTTTGAACTGTAATTGGTTCCTAGGTGCCCGGCCCTTGTCTATGGGTCACTTGCTTGCTCTGCTGGTCCTCAATATCCCTTCTACTTGTCCCTATGGCCACCCATCTGGGATGTCAGACAGACAGCCCCTTCCTGTCTTTCCAATAGCCCTCTTCTCTCCATAATAGTTCCCTCAAACCCCTTTCTCTGATCCAAAGAGGCTGGGACAGTCCCAGGCATGATGAAGGAGAGGGTTGATCCTGTCCAGAGGTGCTTTCTGAAAGGACACCTGCTTATGGTGGTTCCATACTCTAACAGTGGGATTGTGAGGTTCCACGGGGGGAAACAGTTCTCAAAATCACCTCTCTGCTCTTCTCTCAAGACATTATCTCTGAAAATCCATAGACAGCTAGGGCATTTTTCCCTGTAAAGAAATGACTCAATCCTGGATACTTGGAAGGCTAAGGCAAGAGGACTGCAAGATCAAGGTCTGTCTAATTCACAGAAGGAGTTCAAAGCCACCAGGGTGGGCAACTTAGTGAGAGTCTGTCTCAAAATTTAAAAATAGGAAAGAAGGAAGGGAGGGAGGGAGGAAGGAAGGAAGGAAGGAAGGAAGGAAGGAAGGAAGGAAGGAAGGAAGGAAGAGAGAGAGATAGAGTACATTACACATCACAAAAATTAAAACCAAAGACTCCAATGGGAGGTGTCTCAGTCAGTAGTATAATAGCTGTGCAGGCCTGAGGACCTGAGCTTGGATCCTCGGCTCTCATGTTCAAGGCCAGACCCAGCTCCTGGCACGGAGGAGGGAGAGACAGGTGGATCTCTGACAGTCACTGGCCAGCCTGTCTAGCTAGTGGGAGAGCTCTGGGTTCCGCAAGAAACTCCGTCTCAAAAAGTAAGGTAGATCCAGCCTGTATCTGCTCTTTGGTTGGTGGTTCAGTCTTTGAGCCCAGATTAGATGACTCTGCTGGTCTTCCTGTGGAGATCTTATCTCCTTCAGGGCCCTCAATTCTTCCCTACCTCTTCCATAAGACTCCCTGAGCTGGGTCTAGTGTTTGGCTGTGGATCTCTGCATCTGTTTCAGTCAGCTGCTGGGTAGAGCCTAAGAGGACAGTTAGGCTAGGCTTCTGTATGCAAGCATAACAGAGTATTATTAATAGTTTCAGGGACTGGTGCTTGCACTTGGGATGTCTGTGGATCCCATTCTCCTAACTGGTTTGCATTGTCTGATCTCAGTGGGAGATGATATGCCTAACCCTGCAGAGACTTGATATACCAGGGTTAGGGGAAACCCAGTGGGGGCTCCACCCTCTCAGAGGAGAATAGAGGAGGTTGGGGGGGGCATATGATGGTGATGTAAAGTGAATAAATAAAAAATAAATAAATGGAAAAATAAGATAGAGAATGATTAAAGGCAACACTTCTGGCCTCCTACATGCATGTCATATGTGAACACATACACACATGACACACACATACATAACACATGCAACATACATACAAGACTCAATGATAAGAAATATGCAGAGGGTATGTGTGTGTGTGTTTAAGTTAGGGGTGTGTCCCCATTAGAGACAGATTGGCACCCCCTAACAGTCCCATTCACAACCCTATTACAGTAGTGGTAGGTAACCTCTCAGTGGAGTTTTTGGTTTATGTGTATGTAACAGAGCTTTACAGTTTTTTGACTGCCAACTTTCAAATCCTCAGATAACTTTCAAACTACGCTGACATGGAGGTTCACCCCGTTTTCATGGCCTGTCTACGTCATTCTCTGAACAAAGGAGAAACCGGAAAATAATCCTGCCTTTTAAGGCAGGCCTCGTGTTTTCTCTGCCTGCCTCTCTGAGCAGAGAACTGAGCTTCTTGTCTGTTCTTTGGGGCCTGGACTTGGTAGAGGCAGGGCTCCATCCAACCTTGGCTTTCTGGGAAGTTCTCTTTCTGGGCAGAGTTTAAACAGTTTGGTCCTTAGAATATTACAAGAGGAAAGAGATGATACATTTGGGAGTCTCTGACTTAATTCCTCCCCTGCAATAAGAGTTTCAGGATCATTTTGCATCATCTACCTTCCTGTAGGGTAAAATTCGTTATGTACCACAGAGAAATTTAAATTCTGCTTTTTGTGAGTGTGGGGGTTGGGGAAGACATAACAGGACTTGTTACATCAAAATGTTGCTTCCAAATATTTGTGATTGAAGCTGTGAATGAAAGCCAGTCTTGCCCCCTTGGAGATTTCTTTCATTTTGACTTCAGAGGATGGATAGACTGTCCACACACACCACCCAATCCCCTCCAGATTTGAAAGTTGACTTTCATCTGAGCCATAAGGATAACACGTATGATATTAATACCCTACCAGGAGATTTAAAAAAAAAAAAAGAGTAAATGATTTCAGGTGTCAGTCATACCAGATACTAGCTTAGGAAGGGTCAGCCGCTACTGAGTGAGTTTCTCCAAAGTCGTCATTAAACAAGAATATCTGGAAAGTTCCTCTGATGCTTGAGGACTCGACTCTACACACGGCTTTCATCTTCAGGTCTTCCCGTCTGCATTATCTCTTTCTGGGGCCTACATGTGGAGCTGGCAGTTTGAATCCAGAGCAGTAAAGCCTCCCAATAAAGCTGCTGGCTCCACTAGACAATGGCCACTATAATTTTAATGCAAGGAGGTGGAGACCTGTTTTTGATCTTTTTAATTCCTTGTTTTCTCCTTTGCTCAGCCTCAACGCTCACCACACATGTTTCTAAAACATGTCTAATGATAAAAACCTGTGTCAACATTCTTGCCTTGGCTACCAAGGGTTTCCAGTAGCTTGGGAGAAGCCGGGCTGACAGCTGAGGAAGACGTAAGGCACTTCGATTGGCCTGATGGCTGGAATACTGGAGCAGGCATTTGCTGATGGAAATGTGAAAGGCACTGGGCAGAGGTAGGGAGACAGAGTGACTTCAAGGAGGTCTGCATTGAGAGCAAAGAGCCTGCCTGAGCAAAGCAAGGGGAAGGAGTTTGAATAATAACCAGAGTGAACGTTTACTTAGGATGCATAAGTCTATACACTTTATGGAAACAGTCCACAGAGCCTGGCAACAATGCCTGTGAAGTATTTACAGATATAGAAAGAGGCATGAAGAGAACAATGGACCTCATTAAGATCACACAGCAAGGTGGGCCTTGAGGAGGCCCCGCTAGCTCCGAAGTCCACACTCTTATATTATGGGTATGTCTGTTTCCCTTTCCTTGAGAATTCACCTGGCTCAGAGAACCGCCTCCCCACCCCACCCGTTGGTGGGTTCCAGCGGACACCACTTTTCATGACTCAAGGTCTGTACTGTGGACCCAAGAGGACACGCTGTCCTCAGTGACTTTAGCCACAAAGCTGAGTGGCCAGTGTGTTCCTCCAACTCTGTGGTTTCAGGGATGGTTCCTCTCTCTCTCTCTCTCTCTCTCTCTCTCTCTCCCTCCCTCCCTCCCTCCCGTCCTCCCTCCCTCCTTCTCTCTCTCTCTCCCCTACGCTACCTGGTTGGTAGTGTGTGGTTTTTCACATTCCTGGACCTAGGATGAGACTCCAGGTGACAAGAAGGCAGCACAGACACAGCACAGCCGGGATGTGGGAGGTTAAAGGACTGGAGCAGGCTCCGCATGACACACCATAGCAAGCTGGGGAAACAGTTTGACTCAGAGCCTCGAGAGCCACCGACGAAAGCTTTGAAAGCCACAGGGATGTGGGGTGGAAGGCGGCAAGCCATAATTCATTTTCCCTATAAAGCTTCAGAATAGCTTTCTGGATTAAATAAAAAACAACAGCAAGGCACCAGAGAGACAGGAACGGGAGGAAACAATCACATCAGGATGAGGTTGGACCGTGATCCTGCACAGCCTTCTGATGGTTGTGTAGACCTGGAGGATGGGTGTTTCTTGTAAAGTCCCAGTGGAGTAGCAGGGGGTTGGAAGCAATGCCCAGTTCAGGGGTGCAGACGGAGCCTTGGATGCAACACATTCACAGGCCGAGGTGAGCTCAGCAGCGGAATAAAGACAGACATCAGGCAGAGGAAGGGGTGAATCTTTATACGTGCCCCGACTGACTGTGATAGAACTTTGGATTTTCCTGCCACTACATTAATTAATGAAAGGAAGTTCACTGAGAATCTTTAAAGTACGTAGCAGGTTATATATGCTCCTGGAAGGAAGAGGGCAACAAAATAAGAAGGAAAGTGGGTGGGGCTTTAGCTGAGGCTCTTGCTTGTGAAGGACCCTAATATTGAAAGGGAAGCAGGTTCCTGATTGAGGTGGGCCAGAAAGTTTTATGTGGACTTTTTCGAGTAGAGTGTTTGAGAGGGACAAACTGTGTTCAGGAAGGGCTCGATGAGAAAGGCCTGGCATAGTTGGATGGCAATCTGGCTGGAGCATAAGCGGGTGGGAGAGCTGGAGATGTCATCTGGGGTTCCTCTTTGGAAGGACATTAAATGCCAGTGAGTGTTGTGACTCTGGCAGTAGGAGAGGTGGAGTTGAAGAGTTTAATTTTGTTGCTGGAAGTGAGGCTTTTAAGAAGCACATCGACCTGAGTCTGTCAGGACACAAACACCCCTGTGCTTTCTCAGAATGGTAATTTGTTGGTTTCTCTGAGGTGCCGATTGTCCTGACCATTCTGTGTGATATAGGATTGTTATAGATCTTGTTACTGTCCCTGCAAGGGGCCACATCTGAAGTAATACAAGTGCTAAGAGATTGCACTGGGTCCTGTGGACTTTAGTGGCTGACCTGGTCTTCTGAATCTTTCTCTATAACAGCAGGTTCAAGCCTGTGAAAACTCTTTTGCCCCTGGAAAGCTTTTCAGGACTGGTGATGGATCATCTTACAGAAGTGGTCACAGAGCAAACAACTGAGGAGATGCTTTATTCTCAGCATCCACATGCAAGTCTGTAACCCTAGCATAGCAAGCGGAGGAGACTGGCAGATCTCCAAAGCTTGCTGTTAGACCGTCTAGCCAATCAGTGAGCACCAGGTTCCATGAGAGACCTTCAAAAACTAAGATGGACAGTGGTAAAGACCCTGTGTCAATCTTTGACCTACATACATAGATTCACGTTACCACATGCATATGTGTACACACATACAATACATACACATGCACACATAAAAGCCATTACAGAGCCAGCATATTTAAAAGTTAAGAGTTGAATGTAGCATTCTGGGATGTGTCATAGTTAGAAACCTTTGTGGGAAGGAGGCACACCACTTGAAATGTTATTCACATAGGATCTAACATTATATTACTGAGCATGGAACACTTACAAGTTTCAGTGATGATCTTCCTGAGTCCCAGATGCTAAAGGAGGCCGTAGAGCATGGCAGTCTGGTGCTGAAGAGGGTGAGGAATGTCTCCAGGGCTGGGATGCTTGATCCACTGTAGGCCTCGGGGACTGTGGAAGCTTGAGAACAATAGTGTTGGTTAGTCCCCTCCCCCCACCCCAAAGTTGTCTGTAGAGTCTACCTTTGGATCATGAATACAAGTGATCTGAAGGTCCCTGACAACCTGAGTGACACAGTTAAGAATGACAGGGGAGGCAGGCATTTCCAGGATGGGTCCCAGGAAGGAGCATACTTAGAACCCAAGTAGAAGGCTGACTCAGACACTAGTATGAGTGGATGGGTAAGCTTGACCCAGCACTGGACATTTGGTAAGTACAGGGCACAGTGCAGAGGAAGTGGGCTAACATCTTGTCAAGTAGCTGAACATTACCCGATAGGTTTTTTTTGAGGGAAGTTATATGGAAAGAGGCCTTGTGGTGGTGGGTATACTAGATGGCTTGGGTACATCTCTATACCCTGGGTGCATTTGTAATGAGAGGATAAAGGGTCATCTAGGAACTCAGACCGAGGCTGTGAGGAACGACACTGGAAATGCTGGGAGTGAATAGTCAAAAGCAGGTAAGATAGCCTGTGCAGATACCCTTGGTGATTGGGTAGATATGAGAGATACCATATGGGAGATACTGTAGATGACTCTAAATGGAGGACATGGAGGATGGACTATAGAATCTTCGGGAGTTTGTCCATTGCTCTTTCCGAGGTCTATGTTTGTCTCTTCAGAGAAACATGGTGGTTGTATATAACAAATTTGTATATAACCAAAGATCTGGGGACACTAACTGTTCCTGTCATCTCCAGAAGGGATGAATGTGATGCCGTAGTTTTAAGAGAAGCTGGTTTCCAGAGAGTAAAATGTGACCTAACTTTGGAGAGACATGTGTAGATTCATGGGAAGATTGGGAAGTAGCACCAACCGCTTACCTGCAGAGAATCAGACAGGTAAGGACCAGGGCAGGGTCAGAGCTGTGGAATATGGAACTGAGCAGAGGCCAGGCTCTTCAACGCAACATGGACACTTTATTCCCTTTGCCTAGATTTGCTGACCCTGGGATGACTAGATGGTGATAAGCTTTGTATTGTGGGATCTGCACCCTGGTTAACTGAGATGACTTGTCAATGTAGGTGTTGTCAGCGTGGGTGGTGGTAGGGGTGCATTTGGGAATGCTGTGGGCCAAGAGGTATGACTCTCTGTTGCTTCCTGAGCGTGTTATATAATCAGGGGCTTTTTCTGCCTTAGGTAGAAGTGTTTGCCTCTTAACCTCTCATTAAGAGGGTTGTCTCTTAACTCTTTATTTTCATAATAACTTCCATATGCAAAATTTAAACTGACATTAATAATTACCTTTATCTCTCTCTAAAAGACCTGTGATTGATAGATCGTGGACAAAATAAAACATAGTTACAGATGGGTGACTGTCTCCTTGGTTCGTTCTACTCAGTTCTTTGTAACGAACCCTGTTACCTCACCTCTGATTGTAGGTACTGTGCTTGAAGCTGGAGTAGATTACAATGAGTAGAAACCTGTCCCCAGGGAGCCTGGGCTCCTTCAGAACCTAGCCTTTGATAGCTAGCACTGTGCCCCAAGCAACCTAGCAAAGAAAGAAGTGGGCTCAGCTATGGCTCTAAGTATGTGGGTAGACTCTCAGGGCTGCAGTTCTTGGTCTCCAACAGTACACCAGGACCTGTGAAGCTATCATCAGCTGCTCTGATCCTCTGCTCTTTCTGAATAAATAAAAGCAAACTGGAATTGAACTGAAAACATTTCACACTAAGTGAATTTACTTTCTCAGAAGAGTCCTTCAAACTGTTGGATGTCTTCAAGCCGGGGAAACCTCATTGATAAGCTAATGAACTAAAGAGACAGTATGGGGAAGATGTCACAGATGTAAACTGCTTGTCATCATGAGGACCTGCATTTGGGTTCCCAGCACACATGTAAAACAGCAGAGGAGAAAGGAAGGCCTGTGGTCTAGCTGAGAGACCCCGACTCAAAAAAATAAGGAGGAAAGTGATAGAGAAAGACATCCTACACTGATCTCTAGATTCACATGTGTGCTCACACCTTCACACCCATATGTATAGACACACAAACGTGCACATGCATATGTGGTACCTTCATAGGTTGCGCACACACACACACACACACACACACACACACACACACACAGTTCTCTGTATCAGATAACTAGGTTTTCTAGGAAGTAGAGTAGAAGACCTTCTCACATTTGATCAGGTGGGTACCAGAGTGTATGTTACACTCTGAAGAAAAACATGTAATGGTAATAAATGGGGAAAGGGGAAGAAAGACCTTGTGGAGGTCACAGTGGCAGGTAGCCTTGTCAGTGTGGCTTAAATGACACCTTCAGTCTTCCTAGGAGAGCAACTTTCACCTGCTTGTAGTAGAGATCTTCCCTTCCATATTTTGTTATTTCCCAGGCGTCCCCAGGCCTGGTTCCCTGTCTGAGAGTGTGCATGTCCAGCTCTGGAGCTGCCAGTCAAGGAGGCACGATGCTCTGGAAGTTGCCTCTGTCCCTCCCCTGGTAACTCAGCAACTGCCGTGCCCAGGCCACAATCTCTGGAGTGAATGGAGTGAGCTTTGCCCTTGCAGGCCATGCTCATCGTGTCACTGGATTGACATTGGCACTGTGCCCAGTGGTGGCTTACTTAATGCCCTGGAGGCTGTTACACCTCCATCTAGCGTGTTGCTGAGTCTGCATGCCTGACTCTCTACTGGGCCAGTACTGAGCCTAGTGAGCCACGTGGAGATGGTGGGGTGTTCTTGAAGCTACCAAAGGAGATCTGAGATCGCTTTCAGCTTCAGCAGGATAGTTCTAACAGCCTGAGTTCCCTGCCTTCCCAACTGAGTCAGGTGAATAGCCCTTGCAGTGGGGAAGCATCTTCCAGAAGAATAGAAGGGGTGAAGGACAACGGTTTTCTCCAAAGCGCTTACCAACTGAGAACCTACAAGGACATTAAAATACCCACCACCTCCTGTGTCTACCTGAGAGGCCCATCAGGGCTGGAGGGAGGTGTAAGGGGGTCACTCGTCTCCTCAGAGGATTTTGGGATGTTCAGAATGGACAGCTGTGCCTGGCAGTTGTTTGTCTGTCTGTCTCTCCATGAGGCAGACTGTGTTGGATTGTTGGAAAGGACTCCACTCTCCAACTGAAGTCTAAAAAACAAACAAACAAAAACTGTGACAAACCTTTAGAGCACAAACCAGCAGGAATATTTAAAATGATAATTTCCTCTCTCCTGTACCCCTTTTCTACTGTTTACCCCCCCCCATCCTCCTCTTTCTCTTTATAGTTAATGGAAGATTCCAAGGATACAGAGAATGACCAGTTCCCCACTGGGCCTAACATCATAATGCCTTCTCCTTTGCATGGTGTTCTTGTTTGCTCTAATTTTTTCTTTAAATTTTACTTGTTTGTTTGTGTACATGTATGTCATGGTGCATGTTTGGAGGTCAGAGGACAGCTTGGGGGAATTTCTTCTCGCCTTCTAGCATGTGGGTCCTGGGAATTGAACTCGGGTCCTCAGGCTCATCAGCAAGCACCTTCACCTGCTGCACCATCAAGTGTTTCTTTCCTGTGGAAAGCTGCATCTGCTTCTAAATAAGGAGTTCTTAGAATTTCTGAGAGAGAGTTCTCTGTCTTGTCCTGTTCTTTAGAAGTTGAATGGCCCAAGATATTGGGTCAGGTGCACGTTGTGGGGAGCCCAGGAAGCAGTTGCCAGGCAGAGATGGCTGAGGGAAGGTGCACCCTGGGAGTGACAGCAGCCTGTGCTCTCCCTCAGTGGGGTGCAGGGTGTGGATGGAATGGAGTGTGGTCACCTTTCCGCGGTCAGTTTTCACTGTTTACATGATACTTGTATTCCTTCCTTTTCACACGATACTTGTATTCGTTCCTTTTCTCATGGCTAGGACAAAATACTTGACGAATACAAAGTAAAGAGGAGTTTATTTGGTTCCCAAATTAACAGGATAGTGGAAAGGCAACAATGGTGGGAGAGGTGGGAGGCAGTTTGTAACATTGTGTCACATGTGGCCAGAAAGAAGAGAACTGTGAATTCCAATTCTCAGCATTCAATCGCAACCCTAGCCTGGGGTTGCACTGCTTTCACTGTGTGTGAGCCTTTTCCTCCTCAACTCAATCTAGAAATCCCTTACAGACATGCCCAGAGCTTTGCCTCTTAGATTATTTTACATTCTCTCAAGTTGATAGTATTAACTCCCACACTGCCACAGTCAGCAAATATGCTAATGTCCTGGAACATTTTTGCCCACAAGAGTGAGCTGAGAATAACGTCCTCCATCTCAGCAACCTGGCCTTGGCATTGGTCCCAGGCTTCTTAGCCCATCCTATGTCTTGTACCACAAGACATGCGCACATGCCCTCTGCTGTCTCAGGGGGCGCCTGGGAAGGGTCCAGGCATAAGCTTTGCACTTCAGTGTTTCCTTACAACAGGCCTTGGATGTGGAGTCCCGGCAACATTCTTCCATTTCCTCCCAGCAGAAGTTGGGGGGTTTGAGTGGAGGGGGATGGGACATGCAAATGTTTGGAGCAAGAGCAGCAGCAGTAGCAGACAGGCGCTCAGTAACAGGAAATATCTGCATGCTAGCTTCAAAGCTTAGTTTAGTTTCCTCATTTATTTTCTCACCACCAGACTCCACCTTGCAAAGGGGGTCTAGAGTGAAGTCAGTGTTGTGTGAGGTCAGGGTTAAGACTCGGTCCCGACACACCTGTTCTCTCTCTCTCTCTCTCTCTCTCCTCTCTCTCTCTCTCTCTCTCTGTGTGTGTGTGTTGTGTGTGTGTGTGTGTGTGTGTTTTATGTCCAGATTTTTTTTTAAACCCATCTCTTTGAAAGACAGAGGAAGCGAAAAACAAGAAAGCTTTTAGATGAAGTGTGTCTGACTGTGTGTATGATGGGTGGTGCCCCTAGGGAGGAAGGAGGGAAGTTGGTGCCTCCACTCAGGGCGACAGATGTCAGGCCTGTAGATGGAGGAGATGTATTCTTGCTTCCTAGTCTGTGTGTCTGTGGTCCTTAGTGTCAGCCCTTAGGATTCCAGCCCCATGGCAAGCCTCAGATGCACATACTTAATGAGACCTGTAGGGCCAAAGGTGTAAGGAAGCCAGACTTTATTGGACTTTTAGGTTGATTTGCTATGTGTTTTATATGTTCCCTAGAAGGCCCAGTAAGTTAGGGCATGCACTCGTGATCATGCAAATTAACATTCATTTCATAGCACAAATATGTATCTGCGTTCAGTGGAGTAGGGTTAGATAAGAGGGAACCTAATGGGCTCATGAGAAGGCTCCATGGGTCTATTCCCTCACATTGGGGAGGGGGGAGGAAGAGAGAGAGAAAGAGAGAGAGAGGAGAGGAGAGAGAGAGAGAACAAGCCTATCCTGGAAGTTGTATAAAGGAAGTATGACCTTTATACGTGTACAGTGATGTATGGGAGCTTGTATATTCTCTGTCTCTCTGTCTCTGTCACACGTGTGCACACACACACAAAGACACACATACTAACAAAGTAAATTTTAAAATTATAATAAATAGCCTTATGTCATTTGGATCAGGTTTTGTTGCCAAATTATTTTGATTCAAACAAAAACGAACAAAACAAAACAACTTTCAGCTTTGTGGCTTTCAGGAGCCTTAAGCTTGGCTCTGGCTTGATCTTCGTATTTGTGTGCCCAGTTGTGCTCAACACTGTTGCCTTCCCTGTGCGAGTGAACGCTGGCCCTGGTGCCCATCCTGCTGTTCCAAGGCCTGTGCGCAGGAAAGGGCTTCTCCACGTCTTGCTCAGACTGAAAAGCTCCACGATATGCTTTTTGGTCTTCTTCCCACACCTTCAGCAACCCTTCAGCCAATCCTTTAGCATATGTGCATGCTCCGACCACTTCCTGTCACCTTCCCTGGCTCTACCCTTCCCAACTGCCATTTACTCCTGCTCATGCTACCGTAAGGACCACCAAAGTGGCCTCCTTGTTGCTCAGGGCTTACTCTTCTCACCACTCTGCATAAAAACAAGTTATTTAAAGTGGGAGTCTCAACATGCTACTGTGCTCTGGCTCCCCAGTGCCAAAGAACGCACCACACACACCTTCTCTGACCTCAGTTCTGGCTGCTTCTTATAGATAAACATCCTATTGAGGCCAGGGCTTCACCTACCCTGGAGCCTTTACACGTGCTCCCTTATCTCCCCCCAGGTATGCAAGGCTGTTTCCAGTAATAAGGAAGACTTTCCTTTGTGATCTTAGGTAATTATCTGTCTCCAAACTCAGACTTTTCACTTGCGTCTTTGCAAGTAGAGTATATCATACTAGAAGCGAGAGCCAACTAAAGGTTCAGCACGTACAATGGGCATTGGCTAGTAGGGGGATAGACAAAATTTTCAATTGCATTTTCCTTGCATGCCTTTGAAAGGCTAGGAATCTCCTTTATACTTCAGAAGTGACCCTCCTTTTCCTTAAGTAAAGTAGCAATTCTACTTGGCCCTAAGCTGTCCTTGAAAGCCTGGATGTGATCTCCTTCAGCCCCTCTCATGTGCTGTCTGAGCAATCTTAGCCATGTTGGTCTGGATAGCCTATGGAAATCTAAGATCCAGCATAGAAAAACCTCATTTCCAACCCAGAGGAAGCTTTCCGGTTAAGAGAGCTCATACACGCAAATATCAAAACCTGTTTAGTTGGTTTGCACTTAGGAAGTATTTTCCGTTGTAGCTGACTTGTTGGTGTGAGGTTCCGGGAAAGATGAACACGTTGTGTGTCATTTGTAAGGCCTAGTCTTCATAACTGTATAGCAAACAAGATCTGGCTAGATAATGAGTGTTGTTCATTTCCAGAAAACAGACAGTCCCCACTTTCATATGTAATTGGTACCTAAGTCCTTATGTGTTCACTTAGTCATAGGGAAAGCCAGGTGAGCATTCAAACATGTCATAATGTGTAAAGGCGGGGTCTGTCTCAGAAAACAAAGCCGTACCACACTTCTTATTTCCTTCATTCCACAGTTTTCATGTAAACATGAAAATGGTTTAAAAATTGGCTACTAACATATCACAGTCAATTGATAGATATCTGACAGGGGGTAAAATGGCATTGACTCTGACTATCCTAATAAATCCTCCTTTACTTTACTTGGTGCAAGTCTGAGGCACATGCTTAGTTTTCTTAGAGCCTTTTTCCTGTTTCATTGAGCACCCAAGGCAGATTAAGAGACTGTGTTCCAATGTATGTTTGTGGAAATGAAGATGGCCGCCTTGATTGCCAGGTGAGAGGACAATATGGGCAGCCCCCCACCCCCGGCAGGGATGTATGTCCATCATCTGACCTATGAGATCTGGTGTACTTAAACCATGTCCAGCAGCGAAGGACGCCATCCTTCTTCCCACTGGCTAGCACTGTTACCATTGACCTCAAAATTAAATTCCCATGGACATGTGCAGTTTTAACATCATGCCTCATATTTAACTTGTATCCCAAAAGTAAGGAAATTGAGAAAACCAAGCTTCTATTTTCTGGTTGTTGGCTTTGAGCAGTTTGCTTACACCTGAATGGATTGTTTAACCCTTTGTGCCTTAGTTTCATTGCTTGTAAATAAGGGATTGGTTTACATAATAGTCTTAAAGGAAGATCACATTTTTAAACCAAAAGTATTATAGAAAATAGGAGAAATGTAGAAAGTTTAAAAACTGTCCATGAACACACACAAATCACATCAATAGATCTTTTTAAAAATTGTTCATTTAAGCCGGGCAGTGGTGGCGCACGCCTTTAATCCCAGTACTTGGGAGGCAGAGGCGGGCGGATTTCTGAGTTCGAGGCCAGCCTGGTCTACAGAGTGAGTTCCAGGACAGCCAGGGCTATACAGAGAAACCCTGTCTCGAAAAACAAAAAAACAAAACAAAACAAAATTGTTCATTTAACTATATCTATTACATACTAGTCTTCAACAAGATTGGATCACAAGACACATAGTCTTTTATAAGCCAATTTTAACATTTAATACCACATTGTGACTAGTTTTTCGTGTTATTAAATATAATCTTAAATATTTTTGCAAGGTATGTAATGATTTGAATAGGTTACCATTTATCTAAATAGTTAGCTATTAACTAGACCATTGCTTTCTAATTTTAAACTCTTAACAATACTATAATCATCATCTTTGTAGTTAAATCTTTTTTGCAAATGTGTGATTAAGATAAATTTCCAAAACAGAATTTCAAGGTCAAGAGTTTGTTGTTTTGGTTTGGTTTTTGTTTGTTTGTTTTGTTTTGCTGTCATTATATGATGCTAAAATAATCTTTACAAATGTTGCCGCAGTTACAGCCCATGAGCACAGTCTTACACGAATGTCTCTATCTCCCTCATTCTTAGTGGCTCTGCAAAATATCACTCCAGGTGACATGTTTTGGAAATTTCCATTCCAGTTTTTCTTGAAACAAATGTGTTTGTTCCTTTGCCTGCTCAAGATTCCATGTCCACAACAGAAAAAGGAAAAGGGTGGGGGACTCTGTGTAACAACCATGTGAGCAGAAAGATCCCATCACTTATGTCTCTGGAGAGGTGAGGAGACAGCAGGGTTCTGCCCAGTAGAGCAGACTAGAGGTACCAGAGAGCCTCCGTTCAAAACAGTGCAGAACACTGGTTCTCAACCTGGGGCTTGCATCACATATCAGATATCCTGTATATCACACATTTACATCATAATTCATAACAATAGCAACATTACAGTTAAGAAGTAGCAATGAAATAATTTTATGGTTGGAGTCATCACAACTTGAGGAACTGGATTAAATGCTACAGCATTAGGAAGGTTGAGAACCACTGGTATAAAGGATTCTGCAGCCTGGCTTGGAGATAGCTTCTCCACAGAGCTTTAAAGGACTCTGGTCTGGGAGAATGCTTACCCCAAGGGCAGGAGTGGAAACAAATGCCTGGCTGTCAAGATGTTCATCCCTAATCTCCCTGCAGAAGGAGGTGGAGCCAGGCTGACTCCTGGGGTGAGAAGTTGGAAGGCCATTTGCAAAAGAAATAGTAGAATGTTTGAGGAGAGTTGGAAAACTGGTGTGGAGGTTATCTTCTTTCCAGAAGAAACCATTTCTCTTTTCAGGGTTCTTTCCTGTAAGGGAGGGCTCCCCTATCTAACCTATTAGAGCAGAAATACTGTTCTTCAAAATGTGCTATATGTATATACCAGAAGAAGAAAAGAGAGTCATGAAGACATAGGAAGGCATAGGCAGAAACTAAATGTATTATTAGAAATAATAAGTTCAGTGGAAGAATTATAAGATAAACTCAAGGAAACCTAGACTATGGAATAAAAACATATTTACGTGATAAGACACTTAGGGATCAATTCTACTAGCCCAACATCTCAAAATAAGTGCTTTTTTTTTTTTTTAAAGAATGAAAATGAAAAAGAGCCTGCAACAAAGAATTAAAAAATAAATAGACGAGTAGCTTTTACAAGTTCAGTTTCAGCACAATGATCAGAAGCTTTCCTGAGGCATGTCACTGTGAAATGTCACAGCAGCGGGCATGGAAAGGACCCTAGACTTCCAGAGTGGAAACAAAACAAGCAACCAGTGCCTCACGCTAAGCCTCGGCTGTCGGGATGACATCAGCGTCTGTTCACCGTATTGATGTTAAAGGAAAGTTTGGATAGATTATGTTTTCTTGACCTAGAAGTCTTTATCTGTCAAGCCGTTGTTCACCTGTGAAGACAGGCCTGAAAAGTCTTGGATCAATGGCTTCAGCTTCGACTTCGTACCCTTGCTATCAGCATTTCAGTCAAAATACACCTTCCTAGCAAAAACCCAGAACAAGAGAGAGGGGATTCTGATGACCGTGGCTGCACCCAGCAGTGACCTGATGTGCAGCATGAAAGCTGAGCACCAACCTAGAAAGCCACTGGGCTAAATGAGAGAAGGAGGTCATGGCGGATCTCCAGCTGGGCACATCCTAGAGAAAAGGATCCTGGGAAACATTGGTGATCATAGAAAAGCAGTTAGTACAAAGGAACATGAAGACTCCATTTGAGTTTGATGACAGGTATATAGCTTGTGAATTGCTACTTTTTGTGTGTGGCTAAGAATATGAATATAGACAAATATATAAGTATATAGATGGGCAGTTTACAAAGCCTTCATACATAAATAATACTAATTTTCAGATTTTAGAACCACTGGATAACAAAACATGGAACTTAATTGTGGCTAGAAACCGGAATGTCTGCACTGTCAGCCTAAAGTGTCCAACAGTTAAGGTGTTGGGACAGGGGAGGCCAAGGATGGGGAGAGAAGGAGCACTGATGATTTTTTGTTACAGAAATGTACAGGGTAAGAGATAGTCCGTGTGACGGATGAGGAATTCATACTTTTCATTGTCTTTTTCCAGTTGTAAAGAAAAATAGAGGAGTGAGGTGTGTGTGAGTGTGTGTGTGTGTGTGTGTGTGTGTGTGTGTGAGTTTGTGTGCGTGTGTGTGTGTGTGAAGTTGAGGATCAAACTCAGGACCCCATATATGCAAGGCAAGCTTGTCCAGCTGACCTTGATCAAGTGCCTGAGAACTGAGGATTAGAATATAGACTTCTTTGTGGAAAGGGAACGAGGAAGAGGGTCAGCTGTCCTCATCTACCACAGCAGCAAGCAAAAGAGAACGCCCAGAGTAGCAAGTCAGGCCGTGGAAGTGTGCATTATTTAGAGGCCATGAGAAGAACTCCAGTAGTGCTTTTTAAAAATCTGTCCCTCTTGGAAGTAATGGGACAAAAGGCTCCCTTCTCATCTGAAACAGACAAGTGGGTTTTGATTTCTGAAAAACAAACACACCATTACAGTCAGTTTGGGTTAAATTTTAGTTTTAAATAACACAGAAATGCATAACCCAAGAGAAAAATTGGTCAATTTGGCAAACAAAAGGGAAAAGATCCTACCCTTGTTTTTAATTTATGTTTCTTTGTGTTCTTGAACCAAGTCATTTCTCAGTGTTTCTGACTCTTACGTTTCACGCTTCCACGATCTTTACAAAACTGTTGTTTCTCCTCAGAGGACACAGTTCCAACTGTATGAGCAAAGCGATAAGAAATCAGACTGGATATCCAGAATATCGTTGTACAGGAACATGCCCAGAGGGTAGCAGTTGCCTACTATCAGGTGGCCCGCATCCAGCTTGTGCTGACTGTCTGAGCTGTCCCGCTGCTTTGCGTAGGTTTCATGTGCTTTGAACTCAGGACCTAGGAGGACATTGCAGGATCTTTGCTTTCATTGCCATGTCCGAGAAGTATCTCCGTTTTTGCTAGCTATGGAGCATGAGCTCAAGGAATAGCTCACAAGGAGATGAAGAAATCAAGCACGTGTGTGCCACACAGCTTATAACAGGCAGTGCTGGGATTTGAACCCAGGCAGTATAGCTTCAGTATCTGTACACTCCATCACTGAGCCATCCTGGTATAAGGTGAGAAACAGGAAAATAAGCTAAAGCCTACATCTAAATGGAAAGAGGGAGAGAGATAATTCCCAAACAAAATGCAAATTAAAAATACAGGCTTAGAACCAGGAATTTTTCACTTTGAATGAATAGGGTAAAGGATTACACTTCCTGCTGCTTGTTCTGTCTGTGCCCACCACCTTCTGTCAGGGATTATAGCTGTGTGTTGACGTTTTCTTCTGAGATGGAAACACTATACCATGACCAGGTGATGCTCTGTGAACCATCGCACATGCTCTCTAGGCTTGGCACCTTGGGATGTTTGCTGATTTTGAACAGCACATAGACTTGTTTGCTTTGAGCCACCTCTGTCACCAGAAGAAGCTGGTAGCTTTCAGGACCATTTCTGAGCCACTGGGAAGAGGAAGCAGGTGTTAGCTTGTGTTTACTGCACGTGTGGCCTATCGAGAACTAAGATAGGTAATGCAGGCTTCTAGTGTAGACAATGTGATGTTCATGAGGCTGCTTTGCAATTGGTTCCTGTGACGGGTGGGAAAAGCGGGGTGCTGGCCAGATCCGAGGGATACTTACGAAGGTGTTCCAGGAACCAGAGGCAGCTGGTTACTCTCTGGAGGTGGAAGGTTAGAACAGCCAATGCATTTAAGAGGACATTCTATTTTGTAAAAAGGTACTGTCTTAAAACTTTATACAAATTATCCTGGATGGAATTTTAAATTTTTTTCTCTATTGAGAACAGAGAAGAAGGCTTGGTTCTGGTCTCTGTATCCCATGATATCCATCTCATGTGGCAGGTCCTGTTTCCTGTGGATGAAATGTCCTGCTAGGGGTTGGGAAGGTGGCCCAGTGGGTAAAGCCCTTGCCTCGTAAGTGTGAGACTCTGAGTTCAGATCCTCAGAATCCACATAAAGCTTGGCAGGGTAGTGTGTTCTAAGTCCAGTGCTCCGAAAGTGAGCTAGGAAGCAGAGACAAGAGACGATGGAAGCTCATGGGCTGGTTAGCCTGCGATGTGCCACAGCAAACACCAAGAGATCCAGTCTTGAACAAGGGAAGGAAAGGACAATACCTGAGGTTGTTCTCTCCCCTTCACATGTGCTTAAACATGTGTGCCTATGCATATACACTCATGGATGGGGGAGGGGCAAGGGAATTAAAAACAAAAAAACATCATAAACAAGAGTCCCCATAGAAAGAGTCTATCTCTGGAGTGTGTGTGTACACCCACAATGGAATCTTTGTTTTGCACAACAGTTTAACATAGAAACACATTGCATCTTGCTGTTCCCACTTCTGAATCCCAGAGATTATATTAGCCACCACATTTAGATCTTTTTTCTTCTTCTCTTTCCTTGTAGAATGATGTATCAAATGATATTATTTTTTATTTATTTATTTACCCCTTTCTGTATATGTAGGTCATTTGGGTCATCAAAACTTACTGCAGAGCAGTTGGCAAAGTCGTCTTATTTTATCTGTGAGGAAATGGAGATTTGTACATAGAAAAAGAGGTTTAAATAATTCGGCAGACTCTTGAACCTTCACATTGGATGTGTTTTTCTTGCTATTATTGTATTTTGATCACAGACGACAGGAGAGGGTGGCTCAGCTGTGCGCCTGTGAATGTGTTCGCACGTGTGGGTGGTGTGTGAATGTGTGTGCCCACGCGGGTAGGTGTACATTATGTTGTGTGACAGATGTGCTAGTGAAAAACTCTGAATGAGTCCTTTTATTTTTAAAAATGGAACATGAAATTTTAAATGCGCTGAGGGTGGAAAGATGATTTATTATTTAAAGGAAGCTTGTGGAGGAATCCTTATGTGAAAACTCTTTTTCCTCCTTCTTTATAAAGAGCAACCTCATTGAGAATCAGTTCCCATGCAGCTAAGGGCAGCCATTTTGAGTGCATAGATTGCCACATCTCCTCAAATGTATGCACTCACACCATCGCCACAGCATTTAAGATGGAGAACATTTCCATCTTCCCAAAGGTTCTTCTATGTCTCTTGGCAGTCATCGGTTACCTCTACCCCCAGGAGGTAGTCACCCTTGCGGTTCTCGTCACTGTAAATTAGTGTTGCTTGCTTCGGGACCTTATATAAACGAAACCATGTGGTGTTTGGTGTCTTTGGCACTGCATTCATCTGAGTATCGGTAATTTATTCATTTTTCTTGCTAAGCAAAATTCCATTATGTGGATGTTGCACCGCTTATCCTCGTACCTTCTATGGAGCACAGTGTTGCTTCGAGTTTGGGACTTTTAAGGAGCGGTAATGCTTTGGACATCTGTGTGTAGATTGATGTCTTTAAAGCAAATCCCCTCCATCATCCACCTGTGCAGATCCAGGGTTTGCACATGGTAAAGTAACCTCACAGGACATGTTTTTGTTGAGGCACCATTTGCAAACATCTACTAGCGCTGGGGGAGCTGAAGAGCACTAGCATCATGGAGCCCTGAGTTCAATCCCAAGCACCACACAAACAAATGCTGATGAAATCCCATCTGTGTGGTGAATAGATGGACCCTGCCCTGCAGGGATGTACACAAAAGCCTGTAGAACGTCTGTGCATGGAAGTAGGCTGGAGGAAGTATCCTCATGTGCACATACGGAAACCAGAGGGAGGTGTCTTTTATGATCTCTCCTTCTAATTTTTGACCCTGGGTCTCTCTCTCTCACTGAACTTGATGCTCCAGGTTTGGGTTAGGCTAGCTGGCCAACCACTCCTGGGATCTCCCTGTCTGTCCTCACAGGCTGCAGGTGGAGCATATACAGTCATGTTTCACATGGGTGCTAGAGATTTGAACTCAGATTCTCTTGCTTTCATAACACACACTCTTACCCACTGAGCCATCTCCTGTCTCCCATGTCACATCTTTACACTGCAGTGAGAGTCATTTCAGAGACAAACAATGCCCCCATTCTTTTATAGGAGCTGTTGCTATGGCAGCCCGCTTTCAGAGCCTTACATTTATTACATGATCCCACAGCCTCTTGACCAGTCAATGCGTGCTGTGCTGTTCATAGAATGGATAGCAGATTCCTCCCCAGGTGAAGAGCCACAAAATTAGCTGCTTGATTCCAAATCAGCACTTAGAAGTGGCTTCATTGTGTTGCTTTTGTGAGTTTAATTTTTACATTTGAAGTTTTTCCAATATCATACTATTTGTAAACAATGCACTGTGGTCAATCCAGCCCTGTCCCCATTCCCCTTTTTTCTCCCGCCATGTCTTGGTGCTTTGAACTTTCTACCAGCTCTAACTAGGAGGATGCTGGCTACCACAATGATCCTGCTCTGCCTGGTCTCCTTCATGCCAGGAAGACCTGTGACTGTGGTGTACTAAGTGTGGGAGGTTGGCCCAAACAGAAGGCTACAGATTTGGGTCCTTGGGTCCTGGGTTTTTGTTTCTCTCTTTCTCTCTTTCTCTCTTTCTCCTTTCTTTCTCTCTTCTCTCTTCCTTTCTCTCTCTCTCTCTCTCTCTCTCTCTCTCTCTCTCTCTCTCTCTCTCACTGGGGTTTGGCTCTAGGCACTCATGAATGTTAAATAAGCATTTTACTACTGAGTTACCTAGTTTTGCTTTGGCATGTGTATGTTTTATTCATGCATTTGTGTGTGTGTGTGTGTGTGCGCTGCGCGCGAGTGTAGGTGTGTTGTGTGTGCACAGAGCATGCCATGTGTCTTGCTTCCTCAAACATTTTCCATCTTAACTTTTTGAGATGGCCTCCTCACGCAACCTAGAGATCCGCAATGGACTCCAGATAGTCTCCAGTCTCTGCATCCTCTAGTGCCGGGGCTACAGATGTGTGCCCTCACTCCTAAGTTTTACAGGGATGCTAAGGATTTGAACTCACGGCTTCATGTTTATGCAGCAGGAACCTTAGTAACTGAGCCGTTGTCCCGTTTTCTTCTTTTGATTTGGTGTCAGGGTCCTACTAAGTAGCCAGCATAGGCCTTAAAACAACTGTGGCTTAGGCAGGCTTGGATTTATAGGCCTCTTGCCTCAGGCTCTCAAGGAGTTAAGATTACAGACCTAAACCACTATGTTCAGCTTCCTTCCTGGATGTTTCTTCTACCTTCTACATTATCCCCAACCTCTTCCAAGTAAGGAAGAAAGAGAAATAAACATTTAATTATATGAGTCCTAGTAGGTGGGACCAGGCCAGTCAGAGCCTCTCTCCCCATCTCTGCTTCTCTCCAAGTTCTGATCTGGGGATGGTTAGAAAAAGAAGTGAAACTCAGGTGATCTGAGCCAGGCCTTCGGGAGTTTTTCTAGAGTTCTCAGGTGAGAGCTGGCCTGTGGTTAGGAGTGAGTTTAGCTGTGAGTTTTAGACTGCCTGGCTTTTGAAGCCCTTGGCCTTCCAGACACAGGCATAGATTTGAGTTCGTCATTGAAGCCTGATGTGACCATTGTAGTTGAGGAGGGTGTTAACCTTTAATCAATGAGTCCTGATGATTCAAAACAGCTTGGCTCAAAGCTTCCTGATGGATGGTGTGGGGGCTGAAAGGGTCCCTGGCCTGAGGGTTAGGAGCTGTGGAGGGGTTATGCACAAACTCTCAGCCATAGGGGATCCATTCCTAGATACGAGACATCCATGATGGCCCTGGCATCAGGAAGCAGGTGTTCCTTCATTGGCCACTGTGGGTCCACTGGCTACTCAGCAGCAGCCTCTGCTTTAAAATTATTGATTCATTTATAGCGCTAGAGTTTAAATCCAGGACCAGTGCATCATGGCAAACAGTCTATGGATGAGCTTGGTTGAGACAGAGGTTTGTTATGTATCCCAGGGTTGCCTCAACTCGTAACCTTCCGGTCTCTACTTTGGGAGTATTGAGATTACCGATGTGTGCTACCATATCTGGATCTCACTCACAGACCAACACAGTACCTGTATAAATTATGAGGGATAAATAGAATCAGGCACATGAAGGGCTTTGAAAATGGTCAGGCGCCACCCAGAAGTCCATGAAGAGTCTTGGCTTTTGCAACACCACCGCTGAGGAAGTTTCTGAGCCATTTGTTCTGTCCTTGTGGCATTGGCCTTCACTGGAATGAACGGTGTCTTCGCCCCGTGTGGAGCTGTGGATGTGCAAGACACCTCTCTGCTTTAGAAAGATTGGGCCGGGGAAGCCAGTGGCCACTGCAGAAGGAAATGAGGACACTGGAGATGGGGCTGGGGACACCCAGACAAGCTCTGAGATGCTTCTGTAGGCTAGGTGTAGCAAGGGGCATGAGTCTGATCTTGGAGTTCAAACAGAATCAGTTCCTTGTGTGACAAGGTAAGGGACACCACTGCAGAAAGCTCGCTGAGCCCCCACTTCCTGTCTAGAAACAGAGACTATCGTTGATGTCACAAGAGTTTCAATATGCTGAGGCATGTGAGAGACCCAACTCAGTGTCTAAAGCAAACCAGATACCCAAGCAACCTGTAACCTTTTCTCTTCTCTCTCTTGTGGTACTGTGGACCTTCTTATGCCTAGCAGATGGCCTTGCCTGCCCCGGGGTTTATCCCAGGCTGGGTACCCCTCCTCCCCAGTCTGGGAGGGGACTTACCCTTTTTAGTCACAGTACCATTAAATTCTGTGATAACCTATAGGAATATCAGTTTGGGAAACAAAATGTCTTCTATTTGTTTAGGTGGGGGAATCGTTAGAGTAGAAAGACCGTTGGGCTATAAAGGTGGGACTTGAAGACGTGTGTGTATGTGTGTGTGTGTATGAGTGTATGTGTGTGTGTATGAGTGTGTGTGTGTGGGTGTGTGTATGAGTGTGTGTGTGATATATATGTATATATTGTGCACATGTGTACCATGACATTAACAAAGAGAGAGGTCAGAAGAAAACTTGTGGGAGTTGGTTCTTTCTACCATCTAGGAACAAAACTTAGATCGGCAGACTTAGTGGCGAGCCCCCTCTCCTTGTGAGCCATCTTGCAGACCCTACTGCTTCAGACCAGCTAGCTGGTCACTCTCTCCCTTTTCCACACATTGAGTCTTTTCTGAGTGCCAAGTGCTTTGCATTTCCGTCTCACAGAATTTCCATGACAACCCATTTCACAGATGAAGCCAAGGCTTATGGAGAGGAAATAATTGTCTGAGGTCACTCAGCGGGTAAGAGACAAGGCTGGGATTTGGGCCTGGTGTGAAGCCAAGGGCTGTGGTCATCTCCCCCGCTGTTTCCTTGGCTTTTGGCCCTGACTGGAGGGGAAGCCAATGGGGATTTAGCTTGAAGGAGGATCATGGTCTAAGAGAAAGGAAAGTAGCTAAGAAGTCTGCCGAGGAGACGTAAGAAGCCTACACAGAGGTTATGGATAGGACGACATCTGGAGCAAGTGAAACAGGCCCTCATTGCAGGAGGACCTCAGCACTGTCTGGGAAGGGCTGCAGGGAGTTATGGGGTCTGTTCTTAAGTTGTCCCAGCTGTCTGATGCCCACTAATAGATTGCAGAGTTGTTCAGGTCTGGGAACTCACATTGCTTCATTATCTAGGCCGTGCATCCATAGGCAGAACTTGTGATGAATGCATTTGGCTGTGAGGTCAGACCACTCTCTGCCACCCTTTGTACCCGGCCACCTCTCCAGTCCCTGGCACTGCAGTCCCGCCATACTGATGGAAAGTCTTCTGCACTTGGCTGACGGGGGCTTGGCCAGTGCTCTGCAGCCATCTGCTCAGCCTGCGAAGCGCTTTGTTGCTTTTGGCATGTTTAATGGCTTAATTTCTATTTTTCTGTTGGAAAATGCAGTTCGCCAGCACTGAGGGAGCCATGGGTGCTAAAATGACTTCTGATTGCTATCTTGAATGTTAATATCCTAATACATTTTACCGTCAATGACCTGTCCTCCCTGCTCCGAGTCCTCTCTCCCCCTCTGCAGAGATAGGCTCGGTGCCCGCCTTGGATCAGCCTCACTCCCCGCTCCCCATCTCATTCCTCCACTGTCCTCCTCCCTCCCTCTCACAGATAGCATTGTGCTTTACCAACACAGTCTGCAGCCGTGGGAAATCTTTAACTTGGAGGATATGAAAAAGCGTTTCATTTTGTTTGGGGCTAACAGAGATGATCTAATCTCCAAAAGGCATACATTATTTGAATTCCATGCTCAGGGGCAAAAGGGTTCCTGATCATTTTGAACTTTGGCAGAGAAAGAATTCTGGTTTAGTGCTGCTCAGCAGAGCCAATGGCTGGTTTTCTTTCTGTAACTCCTTGCTGGGGCTGTGGTGTGTTTACGGTGTGGTGGAACTAGTATTTGAGAGCTCTGAGGAACATGGCTTTATCCACATTTAAAATCATGAACTCTTTGGGAATGATAAGAGAAGTCACCTTGTGGGTTCCCACGCGGGGGTGTTTGGTTCTCATCTGGATCCCAGGCATAAGGAGTGGATCTCGTGGAGTCCCCGAGGATGGCCCAAATCTGTTCACTGCTCTCCTTCACTCCCTGGCCAGACAGTGCCTGAACTTACACTCCGGAGTGGCCTGGGATGGGGATGGCATGACTTAGAGAGAATATCGGTTCAGTTTGAGTTTCTTCGCCTCACACAGGTGCTCTTATTACAAGTTCACTGTACAGCCACCTCAGCTTCCCTCTCCGGGTGTCATATGAAATGCCTCTTCAGTACAAATCACAAGTCTGTTTTCCTCCCAGGGATAGAGGCTTGAGGGGGTGAAGGACCCAGAATAAACTTTGTAAGCCTCAAATCTAGACCTTTTTCTTACCTCCACAAATGGGTATTGGATGTTTTCTAATCGAGGGAAGTAAGCAGAGGTTGGGAATGTGGATCTCGCACTTTCTGTCTAGTTGTGGAAATAACTCCGTGGACACTGTGCTACGGTTTAATAGGAACTGTGATCAGGACAGTGGGCTGTGGGAACCAGAGGATGGAGGAAGGCATCCTGGCAGGAGTGTCTAGAAATGCCTCAGAAAGGAGGCATTTTGCCCTCAACCTTGAAGGAGCAGGAGATGTCTACCACCCTGCCTCTTCCAAAGAATGACTTGCTAAGTGTACACTTGCCTTCTGTAGGGACAGTGGAAAAGTTACAGGAAGGGATGGTGGTTCCTGCCCTTAAGGAATGCACAGCTTGTTGGGGAGAGAGCCTGGCACTGCTGAGCCCCTTGGAACTCTATGTATACAGATGGCTGGTGGGGGGTTGGGAGAGTTTCATGGTGTGTACTTGGAGATCCAAGCCTTCCTGAGGAAATCACATGTTCTGCAGAAGCATTCCTACCTTGCAAAGATGTCTGAACTTAAAAAAAGAGATCCAGGCCTTCATTTTCCACCCCACTTCCCCATTTCATCAACCTGGCTCTGTATAGCAGGTTAGCTGTAGTTTGAGCAGGGAAGGAGCAAAATGGGGATGGAAGGACAAGGGCACTGGTGAGCAGTTGGAAGTACTGCCTCTCTTTATAATCCCACTGGAATCTGCGGCTCACGAACCCATGAGCTGAGCGTGGGGGTCAGGGGAAGGTGCGAGTTCGAAGCCTTGACCTGTGTTGCTTCTTGTCACATTGCTTTGCTCTGTGGCTTTCAGGATCCTTTTGTGCTGTTGCTCCTGGTTTATTTTCTCCCTCTTACTAGCTGGGTTCCATACTGTTCTGCTCCTTAACTTCCCAATGAGATTTTAGTCACTGAGAACAGGAGTGATATTTTAATTCATCTCTTGCTTTCTGAGACACAGAAAGAACACAAGTTTCTTTGGATAATCATGGCTTCAGATCTCAGTACTGGCTCTTAGCCTGAAACCTGGACTACACTTACCTGTAAAGGGGGCTAACATAAAACCTTCCAAGCGTCAGGCAGTTGACCGGAAGGCTGGATGATTCTTGGCTGTAGGGATGGTGTTATACCCTGTGGCTTCCCTGGGATCTCTACCCTTCAGATACCAGTTATGGCATCCTCTCTGCCATTCACAGCAATCCATCTTTAGATAGCCATGTCTTTAGAAATTCTTCAAGTGTCCATTGTGAAGGAAGATTCCGCCCAGGTTAAAAACACTGGTTGGTGCTCCCTTTTGGGTATGCTTCAGATCTACAGCACAGGAGATGTTCAGTGAACACGATGCTCTTTCATTCCTAATGCACCTAGCACTTGACACAGGTGACACAGGTGACAAGTGACACACTTGACACATGATGAGTGTCATGACTCTGAGTTACAGCAGCTCAGGGTAGGAATGGATCCCTCAAGCTGCCCGCACCTGCACTAACAGCTCCTGTCATTCTCTTACTTGCAGATTGACCTGGAGCCTGAAGGAAAAGTGTACGTGATCATCGACCTCTCAGGATCATCGGGTGAAGGTAGGGTGTGACCTCTTGCTCTTGTCTCTCTGTTGAGCCTTTGTCTGCTGGGTCTCTCCCTTCTCCTCTCGGCCAGGACATTATCATGGTGACATTTAATTTGCTGGCATGCTTTAGCAGGAAAAAGGTTATTTTGAAGATGTTATGCCTGTGTATCAGAAAGGAGCCAGCCATCTGTTACGGGTGGAGCAAAAGGAGATTACGGACTTGCTGAGAGGCCAGCCAACACAGGCGTTTCCAAATGCTATGTGCAGGGCAGGTGCCCATCGAGCCGAGCGCGGTACCCTCTCCCAGGAGGCGTCTGTGGGGTTTGCACTGTGCATGGTGAGAAGGAAGTGAAACCAGTTGGCCTAACGGTATTCAGAAAGGAAACAAATAAGGTGTCAGACTTTAAAATCTTACTTTTTTTGGATCATTTACAGATTCTTCTACTAGGTATTTAAAGGCAAGCAAAGCTAGCACATGAGGCAACGTATAGATTTTTCCTCTGGTATTTATGTTTCTCCTTTCTTCTTTTTATATCTGCTTCTATCCATTTCCTTCTTCTTTGCTCACTTACTATGTTTTAAGTGTAGAAGTGTAAGTGTGGCAAAGACCAGACTATCAAAGGCAAGAGAATGCAGCCCTGTCCAGGCTGGTGCAAGGCAGTTATGACAGACTTCAGCTGGAGACTGAAGTGTGTTTACTGGCCTCGTTGCTCCTCTCTCTGTGGGCAGGGAGGCAGAACAGTTGGTGTTAGTGGCATGGAAGAGAGATTGGGAGAGAGTAGCTGCTTCCCCTTAGAGTTGAGGAAAAGAAATGGTGTTTGGGGTCTGTGATCCCAAGTGAGAGGTGGAGAGTCCTGTCCTTCAGCTCCCCTGCCTGGAAAACTTGGCCCCTTCACAGAATCACACCAGGTTGTAAGCACAGAGTCACACACGCGCGTGCGCGCGCGCGCGCGCACACACACACGAAACACACACACACACACACTCATTCTCTAGATAAAGGCTCTCTTGGGAGGAAACATATAAATACGGTCAAAGGCTCTAAACAGTGGGTCTTAATCTATGGGTTGAGTCTTAATATCAGACATCCTGCACATCAGATGTTTACATTAGGATTCGTAACAGTAGCAACATTACAGTTATGAAGTATCAATGAAGTAGTTTTATAGTTGGGAGTCACCACAACATGAGGAACTGTACTAAAGGGTCACAGCATTCTGAGGGTTGAGAACACTGCTCTAAGCAAATGACATAAGTGATAGTGGTACCTGATAACTTTACTCATAGTCACTCTCTACAGGTGTCAGAATAACTCAACAGTCGTGTGCCTATGAGGACCCCACTAGAGTTGGGTCCTTTTTAAATATATTTTGATGATTTGGAGTAGGTTAAAAGCTTTAAGTAAGCATCCTTTCAAAATTGGTTTCTTACATATTCTGTTCTTTACTGCAGTTATGTTTGGCAAGCCCAACTTCCCCTCTCTGTTGTCAGCACTGAACAGCCAAAAATAGAATGTGCTGTTAGAGAGTTGAGGATTTAACAATATATAGTATGAAATATTTAAGACCTACAGAAAAATAAAGTAAAATAGACCAGCCATGTTAAGGAAAGGCAGCCTATCCCAGCACAGATGGTAAACACCCAAGGTCTCACCTGCTCTGGAGGCTGAGGCAAGATAGTGCCTTGAGCACATGAGATTAGTGTCAGCCTGAAATTTAAGGAAAAAAAAAAGCATAATAAAGCAAACAAAAGATTGAAGGCTTGTAGTTGCCTTAAACATATTTTAGCCTAGTATGAGAGCCCAGCTTATCAGACTTGAGAGTTTACAATAGCATCCTGATTGTAGATGTTGGAAAATGTTTGATAAACAAAAATCAATTTCTTTTTTCCTGTTCTTTCCATAACCTTAATTAAACATGTATTTCCTGTGCCAAGATGATTGGCAAACCAATGGCAAGCTTGAATTATTTTCTTTCTCCTCAAAAAGATTAATGACTTGCAAAATTATAAACAACATTTTTTTTTTTTACATTAGAGAGAAAGGAGATGGACAATGAATGAATAAATAAATCAGAAGCAATTGATTTTTTTTCTTCTTGCTTCTACGCTTTATTGCATGTGAATAACCAAAGCAATTTTCATTGGGCTAAACTTTGAGTCTTTTTTTTAAATCTCTTTCATCTAAAGAAAATAGAGTTTACTTTAGAAACGCTAACACATGCCAGGATCTGTAAAGTGCTAGCATGTGTTGCTCTAAAGAAAAGAGGACTCTAGTTTGCCTCTGCTGTTCCTGGACTTGGGATTCCCTTCTGGGAGTGGTGGGTGGCCTCTGTCATCCAGTGTCATGCTCCATTTGTACCATGTCCATCTGCTCTGCCAGTCCTGTGCCCTGGACTGAGAGGGCCCTCCGTCTGGAGGTGGTTTTGGTTGCATCAGGACTGTGAGAGTGAAAGAGAGACTCAGACAAGAATAAACCAGCTAGACCGCCGCCTGAGAGACGTCCCAGAGAAGCTCAATTGTCAAGCTACCCTATTGCACTACATCCTGTAGACTCCACTCAGGGATCTCTGTCCACACCCTTTCTTGGGTGTAAATGCTAACTGCATTCTGTGAATGGACGAGAGAAGAGTTGGAATGAGCCCTGACTGAGGCTTCACAGCTCTGGTAATGCTGCCACCAGCATCATGACAGGGACCCTGTCTCCATGCTCCAGTCTCACCAATGGGAAAAACATATCCATGGAAATCGCATCCACTTTACAACACATGCAAATTCCAAAGAGTGCATAGAAAGATATGGGGGCGACAGGGTGAACACACCCTCTTCTTCTAGGGTGTTCTGAAGGACTCTTTTTCTTGCCAACATGCCATTAGGAAGTTTATGTGCTTACATCTGCTGGAGCAGGATATAATGTGATTTCTGACTGTCTAATGAAATTCCACCACTTGGACATCCTGTGCAGGTCACCATAATGGGATTTGACTAGTCTGTGCTTTGACTAAACCAGGGAACCTGACCCCAGATGTAAAGGGTCAGGGGTGATGACGTTGAAGATAATTTCCGGTCCCATGATGCTGTTCTTCAGTGTAATTTGAATAGGCATCTGTTGGATCTCGTGGCCAAGGAATTGGGTCATATTGCAGGTGATAGAAGGAGCTGAGAGAAATGGACCTTTTTTGGCATGTGTTGTCACAGATATTTGTGTGTGAGCCTCAGTCTGAGGCATTCCTTAGTTTGGCTTTCAGCATGAATAACAACCATTTGGCTCCCTGGTAAGCCAGGCACCATTGGCTCACGGGATAATTAGGTCAAAGCTTGGGTAACAGAAGTATAAATAGCAACTTAATTCTCAAATTGTAATAAGTTATCATCTCTGCCTTTACTGTCATTTGTGATTCACATTCGCTATAATGATACAGCAATACACCATTTTTTACAGGGCGTCTGAATGGTAGCTTGTTAGGGCCTGACCTGTGCGGTCTTCTCCCTCTGCTTTGCGTCATCTCAGATTGTTCTCAGAGTCTAAACTTCAGTAGACATCACAAGAAGTTATCCTCTTGGATGTCAGACTCACAGACCCATGTCTGTAATACTATACAGAATCCACAACATAAAGTACGTTGACTCTGGTCCTGGTGGGATTGTGCCTCGTGGAAGTAGAAACTGAGAAGCAGGAAGCAGTGGCCACCTCCCCTCCTTTCTGCAGTCACAGGATGTGAAGTGTCTGATGTCTTCTCTAGGAAAGAGCATGGCCCTAGGCATCCACCTGGGTTGAACTCCTGGCTCTTATGCTTGTGAGCTCAGCTTCGGATTCCTCTCCTAGAAGACGGAGCAACACTATGAAATTTCATTTGGACTTAGTTTGGAAGAGTCCATTCTTGTCCCTTGTAAGCCTAATTGAGACTGAAGTAACCCTGTCAAAGGGAGTAGAGAGGGGTCACTGTAAGAACAAGGCCTTGGGACAGTGTTCATGCATGCAAAGCTACTCGGTACATATTCAGAGCTTGGAGGCCCAAGAGCAGAGTAGAGTTCATCAGAATCACCTTGAGAGCAGCCAGTAGACTCTTCAGGAAAATGGTAGAAGGGGGGTTTCTGACCTGGCTGTGCTGTTCTCAGAGCAAGGGAAGAACTTGCTACTTACAGAACACATGGATGTGTGTCAGGTCTGAGAGATTACTTCCTGTAGAGTTGCAACCCAGCTGTTCATTTTACTTCTTCATCTTTCTTCCTAACCCTCCCCTCAAATACAGCAATTACCAGCCAGACCCTCTGGAGCATCCAGAACCACTGGTTTGTGTCCTGAGCATGTTAATGTTAACAGTGGCTCCTGTTGGAGCCTGGCTCCTCCGTCACCACTCGGTGCAGACCGAGAACACATGGTCTCCAGGCTCTCACTGGCCCTGGGTAAAGCCCTTCATCTGTTTGAAAACAATTCTTAAGTCTCTCTTCTTCAGGCAGAATCCATCAAATCCTTTAGCCTTTCTGCAGGTATGTTTTGAAAATCTTGCTCCTCTTTGCAGCCTTCTGCTATTTTTTCCCCCTAGTTGCTCAAGAAGACAGATTTGATAAAGGCAACTTTGCTTGGCTCTGGTAAGATGTGTGTAGAGATTTTCACATACCAAGTGCTTGGCCCCATTGCCTTCATATGGAGACACAGTGCTGAGAGAACAAGAGGTGTACCTCAGAGAACACTGCAGGCTCCTGCTGGGGCTTCTACTCTGTCAGGGCCCTGAGGATGAGGTTGTCAACATGAAAATGACCTCCTGTTGCTATAATTTTTTTTCCTCAGAAAGCTTTTAATAGGAACATAAAGCCAAAGTTCTTAGCTTTTAATCCAAAGGTGGCCCCAGAGTCCCTTTCATGAATAGACAGATCTATTTTTTTTTTTTTAATTCTCTTGGAAAGGAAAGCCCCAATCCCTGTTTCAGGAATGTCCCTCTCCAGTTTCTGTAATGTGAAACCCATAAGTGAGTTCTGGTTTGAAACTGTACCTGACATAAATCTAGCAGGACAGTGATCTTTCCTACTTCCCTGATCTTTCTTAGAGACACTGGGGTCTTATGTTCATGGCAGGCATTCAAATTCTGCCCTTAGGATGAAACCTTGGCTTTGCCAGAGGGCAGGACATATCTCAATAGCATCTCCAGGTTCCAAGGCCCTTCTGAAGAATTTGGCTTTTTTTTTTTTTTTTTTTTTTTTTAATCCCATGTTATTTGATCAAGTAGTTTCTGGTTGTCAGAGTTTTAATGTTTACTCATTTGGGCTGCTTACTCAAATGAAGGACACTTGCCAATTCATCTCAAGATTAGGGAAATGGGAAATGGGGCGAGAATCGGAAAATGGAAGCGGATGTTCACAAGAATGACAACATTGCTTTCAACCAGGTCTTGTAGGAGGAGGACATCGAAGACTAGCACATTCACACTGAGTTCAGACTGGGTATCAGTCACCAGGGAGGAAACTGAACTGAATAGCCCAGCAATGATTCAAGGGAGCGGAGGGACTTATGCTGGAAAAAATGGGCAGACCGGACCTCAGAGAGCAGGAAGAGAGGCTTTGTGAGCTGGGGAGTCCTGTTATCATTATCCAGCATGGCTTAGAGACTTTTCCTATTCAGGAATGGCAGAATAAACTAGGTAGACAGAGTGTGTACTCTCTGGGAGCATCCAAACAAAAAGATAGTTATCAATAGTGCAAGAAGAAATTGTCATGGTATGCAAGTAAGGAAAACGGGATGCCAAAAATGATGAATCCATGTTTGAGTGTTGATGGCAGTTGTTCTGCTAAACTTCATGGTCGAGGCCTCTGTCTCACTAAGATCACAAGGAGAAAGGGAGTGCTCCAAGTCAAATATAATCACATCCAGAACATAGGGTAGAGGCCTGTTGTAACCATGGCACTGAGGTACTTAGAAGATCGTTCAAAGAAAGGCATCCCTCCATGGACTTTTTTGGGTTCTCTCTTTCCCCAGATAGACACCTGGTAAAGTCCTGTAGTAATCACACTGCTGTCTTCAGCTTCTCAGCCTCCTCCTCCTCTTCCTTTTTTAATAGGACTGGTAAAATAAGCTCCTGATCTCCAGCCTGCTGGACAAGTAAGTGGTTCACCACTGTGCTACGTCTACAGCCTTTCTCAGATAAACCAAATTAAGCCCAGAGATCCCCACATTTTCTCTTTCAGCTTCTGTTCAGTTTTGAATATGAAACATCACTTAGGACATTAAAGGGTATTTCCATCTCCCCTGACCCACGTCCAGCTGCAAGGTGCTGGCCATCTCGTCTGTGGAGGGATCTTAATCAATAGGATTCTGGTCATGTTCACCTCACATACTCCCTAGACATCTGTAGATGTGTTAGATTTTCCAAAAGTGGACTGAGTCCAGAAAAGAAAGATCCCAGCATTTAGATGTTCAAATCATTGATCTTTAATATGTACTCTTTCCTGGCAACTCACGCCCTGCTGTAGCTGCTTACCACCTCTACACACAGGCCCCGGGATCGTATCCTTTACTGTCTAGATATGGAGGTCCATCTTTACCTTGATGGAATCAGTGTTTATTCCTAGGGTGATTGCCTGCATGATGACATGGAAGACTCAATGAGCACCCCCCCGTAAAGAAGGTCTTATGTCCCAAAGAGCCTTTACTGAAGTACTGGATGAGAAATAAGCCAAGAAGCCCCCATTTCCTTCTAGTTGGTCTCTAGAAGCACATATGTTCCTCTGAAATGAATCCCTCCCCCATGGTTAACAACACCAAATGCCAGCCATTAGCAGACAAAACCAAGGTTGAACCCAGAGAGACTGGGGAGCCGCTCTCTGCAAGCCTCCTTCCTGTCTGCCATTGTGTGCTGTGAATATATATTTTCTGTTGACTATGTGCTTGTTTTACCCCTGATTTAACTGCAGAAGGAATTGTCGTATGGAAGAAACACACATATAGAAAGGGAGGGCTTATGATAGGTCCTTAGTGAAGACATGGCTCCTTCATCTCCTCCCAAATCTTCTCCGTCTGTCTCTGTTGTTATGTATCATTTCAGTATCTTATAAAAGAGAGTTTGGGGGAAATCATGTTTGCAGCTCAGATCATATTTGGTTGAAATGGCCCATAATTGAATCATTTACTGTTGTTAATGTCCTTGTGACTTGGCTTGAGAGAAAAGGGTATTTCCATTCATCTAACCTAATTTAGAGAGTTGTCTTTTCTGTACCGATTATTCAATTCTTTTATCTACATGAAACTGGCCAGTGCTGACAGTTTTATTTATTATTATTACCTAGCTTTGTTGAAGCCCTCACGTTTTCACAGCCAAACACATTTGCCATCATTAATCCAAGGGTAAAACCAAGGCTTTTATCTTTCTCTTTTATTGTAACCCTTCAGTTGAGCTTGTGTAGACTGAGGAACCACACACACACACACACACACACAAAGAGAGAGAGAGAGAGAGAGAGAGAGAGAGAGAGAGAGAGAGAGAGAGGCACACATACATATCTAATCTCTCTTTTACGAACTCTTCCTCACAGTTGCAAAGGAATTCACTAGTGGAAGCCACAGGTGCCTATGGCAGAGAGGACATCCCTTTGCACTCCACATCACCATTACTGCTAGTGTCAGGAGTGAGACAGACTGGAAGGCTGGGGAAGGAGGTCTAACCCACTGCAGCCATGTGCTCTCTGTTGGTACCAGCTGGGAAGAAGCTAGTGAAACACCAGTCTATGTATATATGATCAATCATGAGACAGGCAGTCACAATTACTAGCTGAATAGTTGCCCCCAGAAACACCACACTAGGAATGTAGTAAGCAGAGCTGGCAAGGAAAAGCAGTGGCTCCATGGAATCAAATTGCTGAAGGTCTTTCAGTACCTGCTCTGTGGTAATGGGCTACTAGCCCGCCTGCTTCTCTGTATCAGGAGTATGGAGTCCTCAGTAAAGGCCCAGTGTAAGGGAACCTCTAATGTTAATGTATCTCATTGTATATTAGAGGGGTCTCTTGAGCAGTAAATGTGTAAACAGCATTAGTCCTGGGGCTCTTTTTCCTTACATCTGTGGTATGTGTGCATTCAGTGGATGATTTCTCTCTGTCATGGATTTCTGGAACCTGTTGTAATCCCTAGCCAGCCACAAGTCATTGTCCCTCTGTATAAAGGAACAGCCACATTTTCATCTAATCCCTTCTTTATTATTTCAAAACAATTTTTAAATACCCCATATACATAAATTATAAACTAAACAAGAACATTTTTCTTCTTTCTTAAATTTCCATATCCCTTCCCCAGAGATGATCACAGTTCCCACTGAAGAGACATTCTCTACACACGCAGACAGGGTGGGAGAGCTGGGAGAGACTCGAATGTAATTTTCAAGGGATGTGTTTTATTGCTCACTTCTTTGCCTTAAGACTGAGTAGAGTGCCCGTATACATTGGGTATATGATAGCTATATGTCTGTATAAATCAGATAGATTCCTGATATGGAAATTTTTGACAAATCAAGTCCTAGCTTAGATCACCTGTGGGCAGAAGCTCTGTTCCCTCAACCAAGGAAGGAGAATACAGTATCTATTACTATTGCATTTTAGGCTAGCCATGTGTCCTGAAGGAGATCACTCCAGAGCAATGCTAGTGGCTACCATTTATTGACTCTCTGCTCAAGGGAGAGACTTCAATGGGGGAGAGTCTGATTGCTGGCCCCACTATACCCACCAACAGCTGCAACACACTGTTGTGCTTCTTGGTCTATTCTTTCCTCATCCTGTCAGAAGAGCTTGAGTTCCTGAGAGTGGTGGCATGCTTGTTACTCATGCATATCTAGGACTTGAGCTGCTCAAGAGAAGAAAATGAACAGTGCTTCCAACTGGGGAAACTGAGGAGGAGTAGAATAGAAGGGAGATGTTGGTTCTCATCTGTGGGGAGCAGGGCTACACAAAATCACCAGAGAGCAAGTAGCTGTTTTCTCCCTCCTGGAGAGAGGGAGGAGGTTCATAAGACTCTGGAAGTAAAGTAAGCATACAAAACCCAGGAAGTAAACAAAACTTATCAGGCTCAGGGAGCTTTCAAAACTTACAAAAGTCACAAAGGTTCGCCCCAATTTTATATAAGCAAAGTGCTGAGCAGAGGAGACTCTGCTACTGCAGGGCTGCCTGTACACCCTACGGGAGTTTCACAAACATGGCTTTTGTTAGCCTTTGGTGACAAAAGTGAGATTGCAAGAGAAAGAATATGTTCAAGACAGAGTTCTATACAGAGATTATTATTTATATCCAAAGGGATTTGTCGCATGGGTTTCTTCTTTACATCTAGGGGAAGCAAGGCTTAAGGAGTTTATGGCTGAATCTGCTAGAGATGCTATGAAAATGCAGATACCAGCTCAGTGGGCCTGGAATGGGGCCGGAGGATCCACGTGGTTGATCAGCTCCAGGATATGCCATGTTGCTGGTCACCAGACCACACTTTTGAATAGCAAGAGGAGGCAGTGAGGTCCCTAGGGTCCCTTGCAAACCATGTTCAGCAGACAGCGGTTTAAACTGGAAATCTCACAGTTCCTTTCCTCCCCACCTCCCAAGAGTTCACCTGAACCCCACCCTGTGCATCCTTTCCTAGCCTCAGTTTCTCCTTCCTGGGGAGGGGTTCAGTCAGGATCCACCGGAAAGCCACTTGACTTAAGCAGCCCGCTGAAGAGCAGAGTGGGCAGGCAGTAGCTGTGTTCTCCAAAGCAAGGACAAGAACCAGTTTATAGCAAGAAAACAAAGCCCTGCACGGCCTTCTGGGACCCACTCATCAGGATATTGGATTTTTTGGTTTTGTGTTTGTTTTTCTATAAATACCCCAAAGTATCGAGTGCTGCTTGAAGTTGATCCCACTGTGCAAATTTTCTCCTGGTTCCTGAGGCTTTAGTTAAAGAAACTCACCCAGGGACCTTGCTAGAACTTACCTCTCTGTGTGGCCTTTCTCTGATGAACAGGTTGTACTGCTTTTCATGTAAGGAGAGTTCTGGATCAGGGGCAGAGCACACAGTAGGGGTATAATTTTTACTTGTTCGTTAAATGGATATGTGACTAAGTAAAAAGTAACAGGCAAGAGTGTCACCTTTAAAGGAAACTATTGGGATAAGTAAGGCGTTTGACTGACTTTGCTTTGGATAATAGTTGTTTTGTGTTCTAGTGTACAATCAGTCTCATGGGTGAGTGCAGACAAAGTGTTTAAGCTGGCTTTCAGTGTCAGGTACTTAATAGTGGGACTTGAGCTACCTTACTGCCTCCTCATACACCAAGAACCCAGTTATAATACCCTGGCCCTCCATGCTCATTCAGTTCCTTCTCTAGCCTTTTAAATCTCAGTGAGTTTGTAAGTTTGCCTCCTCCTGAGAGCCTTCCCACACTGGCCCAGTCCCACCCACACCTGCTGGTCCTTAGTCCCGCATTTGCCCCAGGTGTTCTTAACATTCATGTCCTCATCTATTTTTGTTGTTCGTGTTCTGAGGAGAGCTCAGGCAAGGCCCTGCCTAGTCTGTCAGCTGCAGCCACATACCCTGCGCCAGTCTATTAAAGGGTAGGAAAAACGAGTGGGTAAAATAATGGGGAAGAGGGAAAGAAATTCTTCTTAGCTTTTTGTTTTTAGGGTAGTTATGTTCCCTGAAAACTTAGGAAAAAGAGGAAATGTTAAAACTTTGTGTTGAAGCCAGGTGCGGTGATATGTTCCTGTAATTGCTGCTGCTGAGTTCAAGGCCAGCCTGGGCTATGCAGGGAAATGCAATTGCAAAACAACAAACAAGGCTTGAATGTTATTCTTTTTTTTTTCTTTCTTCAAGACAGGGTTTCTCTGTGTAGCCCTGGCTGTCCTGGAACTCACTCTGTAGACCAGGCTGGCCTCGAACTCAGAAATCCGCCTGCCTCTGCCTCCCAAGTGCTGGGATTAAAGGCGTGCGCCACCACTGCCCGGCTTGAATGTTATTCTTAAAGACCATGTTTAAATGCCTCTAAGTTGCCTGAGCCTCTCCTGAGAATGTTCCTGTGAGTGAAATAAATGTCTCCCATAGCCTCGCTGTTTGTCCCTCAAACTTTATCACATGGCTATGATATCAAGAGTGGTCCTTTGTGGGCATCAATGCACAGATCCTGGGAGAAAGAAAAATGGCGACCGACACCACCATTTCTTTGGGAACTAGCCTGTTGTGATTATTCATGTGTGCCAGGAAGCAAAGATCTTTTCTTCTCAAACTCAGGAAACTCTTGCCTAGAAGCCATGCTCATGAGAAGAAACCTGAGTTACCTCAAGAGTAGGTTGTATTTTGGGGAGCAAGATTCTCACTAGGTGGTGATGGATTGTCCCACATGGACCAACCACTGGATTACCTAAAGGACGTGAGATACCCAGCTCTTTATGTACATTAAAAACCTAACCCCCCCCCACCAAAGTAGCTATTTGTAGACCCTGTCCTTCAGGCATAACAGCCATTATCATCTTCCTCACAAGTAGTTGAGACTTCTCAGGGATGACCCTTGGGATTTGTCTGTTGACATCCCTCAGGGAAGAAGGGCAAGGGAAGGGCAGTTAGACCTTCACCTGAGAGCATCCCATCTGCGTGTAATTCTGCCCTAATTGCAGCACCCTTGTGGCCTTGGGAAGCACTGGAGAGACAAGAGAGGCTTCCCTGGCAGGGGCTCCATCTGTGCAGCTATGTGGGGGTGTTCAGTGCTGTGGCTGCTACAAGGGTACCATGCTCCTGTAAGCAACTCCTCACCTGTGTTCTCTAGGTAAGCCAAGGACTCATTGATTCACCAGATTGGACCCTGATGGAATCATACCATCATCTGTCATGGACCCCCTATGCAGGGCGAGTAGCCACTTGTTTGAATCTCCCCAGGAAAGGTTCACACAACAGCAGCCAACAAGCCAAGCCTGGCAGACAGCTGGACTCAGCCTCCTAGTACATGAGGAGCCCACAGCAGCCTGGTAGGAGGCAGCACTCCAAGTCTGCACATGATGCTTCTAAAAATACATCTGAAAGCCCGAGGACTAGAAGTTGAATAATTGCGTTAAATGCTGTGCTGCAGGATTTCATTACCAGAGAGCTAAAACGCATTAAAATCCTCTCATTATGTCTCATTGTTTGGACACACTCTTTGGTAATATTTCCAATATTTTGTGCTTTTAAAAATGCATATATTTTTTTCCTACTTAATCATGTTGGGGAGCATGTCAGCCTGCATTGATACTGGGAGGGTCTAGCTGAGACGACAGGTTTTCCGGTTTGTTCTATCGGCCTTGATTTTTTGAAGTATCTTTTCATTGTGAGGATTAACGGTCACTTTTTTTCTTACTGTTTTTATTTTTAATTTTCAGGAAAAAAAAAGATATGAAGCAACATTATTTCTGTGGGTGCACAAACACATACAGTCTAAGCCATGCTAAATCTGCCTCCGTTGAGCGTGCTGTACCTGCATGGGCTCAGGCTGGGTAGGATCCAGCTATACTTAGGATATTTTGTTATGTGAGTTAAGGGATGGCTGTTTTCCAAGTGAGACAGCTAGGCTGTAGAGGGCTTACAGAGGCTTGGCAGGTAAAAGCCGGCCATGGAATGCCCCTGCCTGCTCACGGTTGTGTGTACATTTGGCCCACGTGCTGTTTGAAGGTTAAATGGATGAAAGTCAAGAATTGCCTGTCATCAGTGGGTTTGGGGTCACTGGGTTGCTGTCACAGCCTCCAGGACTTGGAAGACAGACTTCATCTGCTTAATTACAGATGTCCTTCCAGCTGCTTGACCTCTTCCTGCCTGTAACTACAGCTTGGGAAGCCATTCCACTGCCAGCTTAGCCAGGAGCACCTAGCTCTGCTGCACAGGAATCTTATTATTACTTTCTTTTTCTTTTAAAAAAAATTTTTTTTGAACCTTTAGAAATTTAAATCAAACTAAGACCTTTAAATCAAATTTTCCTTCCTGCAGCTCAAGTCTCTTTGCTTTAGAAAACATGAAAACTAACAAACAACCAAACAAAAATTTTTCTGTTTAATTGTTTTTGCCTGTAGCTTGCTGGTCTTGCCCACCCCTCCTTGTAGGGTTCCAATTCGAACAATGCACGATGCCTCACGAGTTATGCGTGTTTAAGATCCAGTTAAGGAATAGCCCAGGGCCCACTGTTTTGTATCCTCTGTGCTGATCTTGTTTGAACCTTTCCTCCTCAGTTATAACCTGTATCTTGTGTTAATTCTTGTCTTGCAATTATTTATGGTTTACCTGCCCATGCACATATATTCTTAAGCAACGAGTTGTTTGTTTTGAACTTTATTTAAATACGTTGTATCAGTGCTTTTGGTTCATTTAACATAACACCTTCCCAGCTCAGCCCCCTTGGAGTGTGTGACTATAGTTGGTTAGGGTTTTGTTTCTGTGTTCTATTACATTTTATGATCATGTCAAATTCATTCATCCATTCTTCCCTTCGTGGGCATCTTAGGATTTTCCTGTTAAGGACTATGCTGTATTTGGGCACACACACTTGAAAGAAAACTCCAGTTCCTTTAGGTCATTTACCCAGGGGCTGATTTGATGACTCAGAAGATGGATATATACCATGGTAAAAACATTTTTATACCAATTGATGCTACTGATAGATGGATTTACAGTACCTGTTTGCTTTATATCTTAATAGTTAATTATATGATTAAAATATTATTTATTTTGTTTATATTCTTTGTCTGCATATACGTCTGTGTATCATGTGTATCCCTAGTGCCTGTGGAGGCCGGAAGAAGGCAGTGGGTCTCCTAAACTTACAGACAGTCGTGGGTCCTGGGAATTGAACCGTGTCCTCTGGAAGAGCAGCCAGTGCTCTTAACCACTGAGTCATCTGTATTATCAGATTTTAAAATTACCATTATAGCTTTAATTTTTTTTATTATTTTTATCATGAATGAATTTTATTTTGATCAAATTCACCCTTCTCTTCTAACTCCTCCTATATTCCTCTCTGACTATCTGTTCCCAACTTCACATCACACACACACACACACACAGAGAGAGAGAGAGAGAGAGAGAGAGAGAGAGAGTGTTAGTTTAATGTTGCCCACTTGCATGACGATATAAGGCTGCAGTGTGGGGCTCCACCACTGAAGAAAACTAGCTAACTTTCTCTTGCCTGGCAGCTGTCAAGTGTGTGCAGGTTTTCAACTAGGGCTGGAACCTTGTGAGCTCTTAATCCACACTGAGGTATTGGTGGGATTGATGGGTAGGTACTGCTGCTGTTGAGAGTTGGTGAGTACAGCTGCCTGTCGTGTCCAGAAGAGGCTCTTTTATAGATGTCCTGAGCTCATCCAGTCTTGCTGCAGTCTCCCATGACATTTCCTCAGTAAATAGCTGGAGGATGTGACATAGATGATGCTTTGGGGATGAACACTTTATGGTCACTTATTCTCTCCATTTTGATCATTTGTATTCTTCTGTGTAAACCTCCATCCGTCGACTTCTCTGCTAAAGGGTGGAACTGGGCTAAGCTATGGGTACGAGGTTAAATATCTAGAAGGCAGTTGTATGGAATGTCAACTCAGCAAATGATAGTAGAGTCCATGACCTCTCTAGCCATGGA
This sequence comes from Mastomys natalensis, assembly GCA_021653895.1. Classification (NCBI taxonomy): domain Eukaryota; kingdom Metazoa; phylum Chordata; class Mammalia; order Rodentia; family Muridae; genus Mastomys; species Mastomys natalensis. The sequence goes on along the minus strand of JAJTUV010000564.1, from coordinate 90,276 downwards.
TTCTCAGTTTACAGTACCAGGCGTGAGTTTCCTCCTGTTGAACAGGCTCTCAATCTAGTCAGATAGCCTTTGGATGCCCCTACATTACCTGAGACATCTGTGCCACTATTACACCAATGGTCATAGCTTGCCAAATGAGTTCTTAATGTAATTCAGAGCGTTCACAGCTGGGAAAGGCTGCTGGCACCTAACCCAGAGATCCCAGCCATCCACACAGAACTTTGCAGGCTTTCAGATAATGCTATCTTGATTTCTCCAAGCCCTGTGACTGAAGTGTAAATATAGTATCTTCAGCAATAGGCTCTTATGGTACCTCAAGTTCTGGTGGACAACCAAGTTCGGTGGGAATAATCTGTATTGTTAGGGGATTTCATGGATCCCTCTGATCAATAGTTTGAGTGGAGATATCTATCTGTCTGGGTCTGAGCTTTTGATAGTCAGTGGTTCCTTGAGAGGAGCTTTACACCCCCACACAGAAGAAATTCTGTTCTCCAGTGTCTTTTTAATAGGCCCTTCTGATGACTCGTGATACTGAGAGCCCTCAGAAGTTTGCAGGGTTTGGTTCTTGCCTCACAAATGCCTGTTCACTCCTCTCATGTATGGTTTTGTCTGTCTTTATCTGTTTTCTCGCTGTTCTTGATGTAGTTCTGGGATCTGCCAATACCTCACCTCAGCTTGTGGCTAACGGGTTCATTCTCACTGTGGTCATCTGCTACACAGACATTCAAAGTATGAAGCTTGGAGGATCCTGAACAAAGCATTCCACATGCTTGGGCTTCCAAACATGTTTCTGTTTGGGTAGATGAATCCATCAGCGTATTAGTACTCTACTAAGTCAGATGCCCAAGATGGCCCAATGAACAGATGTGCAAGAAAGCCTGTTTGGAAGTAATAATTCACCCCAGGAATAGTATTCATTGGAGTTGTGATTTATGTTTTATTTAGTGCTCTATGAAATCATTTGCCCCCTGCAATATAAACTCCCAAAGACAAGCATTTCCCTGATTTTTTTAATCATTGTTTCCTAGAAACCTGGTCCATAGTAGGTGCACATCAAATGTTTGTTGGGTGAGTAATGGAATCACTTGTGTCAGCAGAGGCTATGTCATCATAGCTGTGATGTCATGCAAATGCTGCCTGTAGCAGCTGATCTCCATTTAGCAAACTTGCAAACTCATTTGGAATGTCAGTTAGTGCATCCCTGACCCTTTGTCTTCCAGAGTGGGGGAGGACTGTACCCTTGGGAGCAGAGAGCTCAGTGTTTAGACTTTCAGCTCTGGCCCCTGATGGGATGCCACTCCTCTAAGAGCAGATTTCCAGGGGGAGACCAAAATTTCCCAGGCTATTTTCTTTGCCCTTCCTATGGTAGCTGTCGAGACTGCTGCTTTTACAAACCCCGTTGGCTTTTGCCTTAGTTGCTATAGAAACCAGAACTGGTAGTTGGAGGAAAATGTGTATGTTTTTGAGTCTTAGGGATGGAGGGTGTTGTGGAGTTGTTAGCTGTGGGTGGGAACAGCTGACGATGGTCACCCCTGCAAGTGCTTCTGAGGCCCTGCCCTCTTGAGGGCCTCCTCTCCAGAGAGCTGTGATTTGCCATGGTGCATACTTGGGGAGCTGGCTCCGTTTGTGGAGCTATGGGGCTCTCTGGCACACATCCAGCCCTTCAGTGGAACATCTGGGAAGCTTTGGCCCCTCCCCGTGCCAAAGCCACTAGGCTCTAGAGACAGAGATCAATGACCTCTTCTTGGCCTGCTCCTTAACCTGTGTCCCAGACAAGTGTTTTTCTGGGAACTAGGAAGGCTGGTCCTTGATGCCAAACTCTCCCTTCTGATTAAAGGGTGGGGACAGAAACCGGCTCGGGCTTGGAGTGCGCGTGATGAGGACTCAGCTTTTCAGGAAACCAGAAATGAAACAGGGAGTGTCACTTCTTCTCCCTGGGCGGGCAAACAGCCGCTGAGCTGCTGATGCTACTGCAAGCTCACTTGACCTGGGAGGCTGCCTGAGTCTAAAGACTAATTAGGTTCTGTCCGCTGCAGGCAACCCTGGCAACCTCTGAAGGTTATCCTGAGAAGGTGCATGGTGGCCTTTTAATGCACAGAATTTATAGCACACTGAGTATGCTGAAGACAGTGAAGGGAACTAGTGTGTAATCGATTGGAAGTGAATACGCCACGGGCACACACACACACACACACACACACACACACACACAGAGTAGAAGGGCCCTCAGCCTATCCCTCAATAATAAATGGCCTCTTCGTACTTGAGGTCAGATCCTAGGGAAGGACTTATTTCAGTGTCACGAAAATATCCTTTTAGTTAGACCTATTTCTTATACACTGTAGGACATTTGAACTTTTAGCAAGAATGGAATTATAGTTTCCCCATTTTGTAGACATTCTCCTTTGTGTTTGCCCCATGCTAAACCTGCCCAGGTGGTATGAAGGAAATGTCCAGGTCCGAACACCAGGATACCGGAAACTACCTAAATGCCTGTACCTAGGGGACATTTCATACCAGTCTATAACTGAATGGTAAGAGATCTCTGTAAAGTTTTAGACTTACTTTTATATACTAATGAGGATATGTGTTAAAAATAGGTGTTTAAGTAAACTAAGAATTATATATATATATATATATATATGATCCATTTGTATAAAAAGAAATGTGTGTGTATGTGCAAGTTTATGAAACACACACACACACACACACACACACACACACACGGACAGACACTTCTGACTTTTTCACTGGCCCCTTTAGACTGGCCTCTCATTTTTCCAAATATCGTAGAGTACCATAGGGGAGTTAAATCTTTCTCCTATAATCTGCAGGTTCAATCAATGAGTCTTGAAATAAATAGGCATCAAAAGAGGGAAAGGTGCACATATTTGCTGTGAGTCTGGGCATCAGATAAACCTAGGACACAGTAAAAGGTTTGAGGGATTGATGAAGGGGCCTGACAAGGACATGCCGGACATGCCTGTTAGGGCCTGGTGTCACCTCCAGCCTCCTACAATTCTAGTTTAACCTGCCCTGGTGGGGGAGGCTCCTGAAGACAGAGATGTAGCAATTGAGCTTCTTTTGGAGGGACTGTCCTTCACCTGAAATACATATGGAGCTCTAGAGAGCTGTACATGCTGTTCCTCAAATATCCTTCATCTGAAATCCAGGGTGACCTGTTTTTGAGGTGGTGTTTCCTGGATTCTGTCATTGGCAGCCATGGAAGCCAGTTTTAGGTGGAGGAGGGATCCAAGGCTCTGGTGCAGCTAGCCAGGAGGAGAGCCATGACTCTTCCTAGTAGGCACGGTTCTTCCCCCAACAGGGCTCCATTCTCCTCTCTGTACCTGCTTTCCAAAGTGTTAGAATGGAGGCACTTCTATGTCACACTGTTGCCAGACGGGCTCAACCCTCTGGCATTGCCTGCAAACTGTTCGGTATATCATGGTAACACTTTAATCGAATAAAATTCACAGCCTTGCTGCAGTCCTCAGAAACATTCAAGATCCTCAGAACCTAAGAATAGCTGCCTTGAGGGAGACTTTTAGGTGCCACCAAGCCACCCGAGTGTAACCTTTCTTGTTGTTCTTTTTTCCTCTCTCCCCCACCCCCCACAGTTTTTGGAATGAAATGCCTGTCACAACAGGCAATTATTTTCCACTTGAAAGAAATGTGAAACAGTGCAGGAAATATTTTCAAAATGTAAACTTAGTTGCCTTTTTAAAAGAGTGTGCTGAAATGAAAGTTATTTAGGCATTGAAGGTGTTGGACATTTTTATGACTATCTGATACTGGCTTGTAAAGCGAAGGTTGCATGGAGTCTGTCCCTGCAACCCAGGACCCCAGGATGTTAACTTCCTTTCTCCCTACCACCCCTAGGGCTTACTCTCCAATGGTGTGCCAACTTAAGGATGGCTTGAGCTTCTCTTTTGGAGGAAAGCATTTGTTTTTGTAATTATTGTTTGCTATTCTCGAATGTGGAACTATGTTCTAGGCTCCAGTGCAGCGGGTCTCAAACTCCAGCATCTGGCAGCATCACCTGGAAGGCTGGTACAGTGCCGCCTGTTGGGCCTCACCCAGAACTGACTGTAGTTCTTACTTCAGACTTTTCCTTCCAAACGGAGCTCAAATATTGTGAGACCTCAGGTCAGGGGAACCAGCTTTGAGGACTACTTGTAGAGAGGAGTATTTCTGAACCTGATGTGCACACCTGCCCGTCATTTACATGCACACACTCACATACAAACACACATGCACACAGACACTCAGATCACTCACATGCACTCACGCATGAATGCATGCTCTCACATACAGGCTAACATGGGGGAGTTTTTAAAGTAGTGTGAGTAACGTAAGCTGTCCAGCTTGAGCATGTACTGGCATCACAGAGTATGTCTTGTTTACAGTCTCAGAGGGGTCGGTTCATGGTTGCTTAGCCGCAACTGCTTGGATAATCATCATGCTGGCTATAGCATGGTTTAGAGGAGAAATTTCCCTTCATGGCCCACCAGGAAATGAATTCTGGGGCGCTTGTTAAAATGTAGGTCTTGAATGAAAGCCTAGGCGGGACCCTGAGATCTGCTGGCCTACCCAGCTCCCAGGAGATTTGATTCTTCAGGACGTTGGAAAGTGCTTCATGTAGAAAGATGTCAAAGCAGTGGTTCAAACCCTGTCAACATATCAGAATCAAGATCTCAGTGGAGAAATGACAAGAAAAGAAAAGGAGCCTTATCACAAAGTAAATACATGGACCTCTGAGGGTAGAGCCTGAGACCAGGCACTGTTCTACAGGTGATCTGCGTGGGCAGTCTGTGAAGGTGCAGGTGCTGGCCTCTGCTGTCCAGTATGCGTGCCACTAGCCACCTGTGACTATTTAAATTTGACTATGAAAGGTTTTTTAATGGAAAATCAAGTTTCTCCATGATACTGGCCTCATTTTTAGTGCTCATTCCCGTGTGGCTTGCTGTGTGGAAGGAGCGTATTTCCGTAGCTCTTGCTGAAAGAGAGACTAGCCACAAGGAGATGGGTACTGGGTTCTTCCTTCTCTTGTAGTTTTCATACATTTTTTAAATGTTTCCATCAGGGGGCTGAAGAAATGGCTCAGCAGTTAAGAGCACTGACTGCTCTTCGAGGTCCTGAGTTCAATTCTCAGCAACCACATGGTGGCTCACAACCCATCTGTAATGGGATCTGGTGCCCTCTTCTGGTGTGTCTGAAGACAGCTACAGTATACTCATATAGATAAAATAAATAAATCTTTAAAATAAGAGTTAACATCATTTGAAAAGAGATACCCAGGTATCCAACCAAAACAGAATCCTTCAGGGTGGGATGGAGGCTTGGGTGTTGTTTGGACAACACCTCAGGTGATGAGCTTTTGCAGCCAGCTCTCGTGCTTTGCTGTGTGCCTCTGACCCCTGTGCCTGTCACTCCTTGGCCTGGGCTTGGGTTTCTCTGCCATGATTGATGAGGATAAAGGTACTTGCCCAGTTTTCTCAGGCATCAGGTAAAACTCAGAGAGGAAACAATAGATAGATGTCTGAAAAACACCCAGCACTCTACATACACAAGGGTTTTCTTGCTTTCTTTCTCCTTGTAAGGTCTGGCTTCCATGAGGCCTTGGAGCACAGTTGCCAAATACAGCTAATAAAAACCTAGGAGGCCCCATTAAATTGGAATTTTCGGCAAAAGATGAGTATTTTTTATATAAGTATGTTCCAAGCAATATTTGAGACATATAGTAAAAATGACTTGTATTTTCCCTGGCAGTTTTCTGGTGGAGCCTTTTCCCTGCAGCAGATGGCAGGTTTGGGGCCCCGGGCTCCTTATTCGTGGCTGCAGATCTCCAGGCTCTTTGTTTGGGGATTTCTCTGTCAACCAATGCGGCGAAGGACATCACATCCTCAGGGAGGATAGGACTGGAGTGTGCCCTTAAAATGGCACAGAGGCCCATCTCTCCTTTCATTTGGGCCTGACTTCTGTACCTCAGGGCTATGGTTTTCTTCGCGTACCTTGTTCACTAGATTTACAACTGAAGGCTTTGTGGGTGCACATGCTCGTGCGCGTGCTGGGTGGGACAGATGTGCTCCAGATCATGGCTGCTGTTCTGTTCCCTAAGCAAGCAGTGGACTCTCTTATCTTATCCTGGACAGGGAGGGCTCGTAATAGTTAGGAATCCCAGTGCTGGAGCCTGCAAGTGTATTTGCCTTACCCCTGTGTGCTTTACAGTACTAACCAAATGCCTGACATATGAACTTGAAAGAGGGAAATACTTTGCTCAGTTTACTTTGCTCAGTTTCAGGAATTGCACTCCATCATACTGGGAGGGCATGGCAGAGATGCACACAGCATGGTAGATGAGAAACAGAACAGAACACTATCAGGAATAAGCCAGAGTAAGACCTGCTACTGCTTCCAGCATGTTCCCCCTGACTTCCCTGAAGCCAGACCCCATGCCGATTCTGCCACCTCCCATGGTCGATTCCAATGTCTCCATCAGTGGATTAAACCATCGACTAGGTCAGAGCCCTTAGGCTAGTCCTCTTTGGAAACAGCCTCACAGATACACTTGGGTGAACTTTACAAACCAAGGCCTATCTCATCTCCTGACTTTGACAACAAAGACCATCAAACTGTCCCATCTGCCTTCTGAAGGGATACTTTTGGGATACTCCCCAGTTTACTGTTGTTTCTGGAGCTTTTGATATCATCCAGTTAAAGGGAGGTTACTTTAGGATAGAGCTGCCAGTACATTATATCTACATGCACAATGCTTGCTCAACGTACGTGTACACTGTCTTCAAATCTCACTTGGGTCAGGTCCACTGTAAACCGTGGTCAACTTTAACTGCTCAAGTTCTTGCATTCCAGCTGGAGAGGAGTTTCTCAGTCTACGCTTTATGTTGAAACTGGGACGGTAAAGGGAGAACCTCCATGCCTATTAGGAGTGTTTATCTGGAGCTTGTGTCATTTTTAAGAATTCTCTTGTAAATTCTAGGGCCCAGCTTGGCAGCAGACTGCCTGTCCTTCTCAAACAGGAGAATTTCCTTTTCTGCTGAGAAACAAATCAGCACCTAGCAGTGGTGATGCACGCCTTTAATCCCAGCACAAAAGCAGGCCTGAGTTTGAGGCCAGCCTGGTCTACAGAGTGAGTTCCAGGCTGGGTTACAGTCAGAGTTACACAAGAAAACTTTGTCTCAAATATCAAAAGAGAGATGGAAGGAAGGAGAGAGGGAGGGAGGGAGAGGAGAGGAGACAGAGAGAGACAGAGAGATAGATAGAGAGAGAGATTCCTAGGTGAATTTGTTGCTTTGGGTACCATAGTAATCTGATGCTATGGATTTACTGTAAGTGTGCATTAGTACTTATGTGATGCCCTGTCTCCCTACCTCTGAAATGTTGCATTTTGAAGAGCTGGTAGAATCTTTAACTGTGTGCCTTTGTGTCTGTGGTCCTGTGGTTAAGGGTAAAAGAAAAGTTTTCAGAGCTGATGATCCAAGTTTCATAACTGATCAACTAAGCTGATACAACTCTTTAATAAGAGTGGTCTGTGGTCCTTCCTCAAGCATTTGACAAAATACTTCAACTGTAAAAGTCAATCAAGAATAACTACAGTTCACTAGTAGCTTTAGTCTGATGTAGTCTGATACTGAATGTTAGGTACCATTGTTCTTGTCATTATGACCAAGTTACAGTGAATTCCAACCGTACATGTCCTTAGGGAAAAGGGGATTAGCTGAAGTAGTCAAACACATGGGGCTTTATGGTCCACGTTGAGGGTCTGTTGCAGTGCTGCTAATTGCTGCTAATAACTACAAAAGCCACACACTGCTGCCAGTGATGACTTAACACCTGTCTTCCCCTGACTAACGTTTATTAAACACTTACTTTGTGCCAGACACTGGGCAGAGCCCTTTCTCATAGTTATCCCACATAAGCTAGGGGCATTTACTTCTCAGCTGTCCTGAGTGAAGAGATGCTGAAGCACTCCAGGAGCTTGCTGAGTAACCATGCTTTGTTCTACACTTGATCAGTCTCTCCTCTGTGGTCTGTGGTCCATTTCAGTCTTCTCTGGTGGGTCCTTAACCAGCAGGCCAGGTGTTTGGACCTGCTGTGAGCTTCAGGCCTATGGCACCTGCTTCAGAAGGACTCTGCCTACCTGAGAGTTTTCTTATAAGAGTGTTAGAGGCTTCCTCTACTCTACTGCACCTGGGAAGCAGGCCAACGGCAGGATGGGTGGCTGGGGTGTTTGTGGATGTGCTGAAAAAGCAACGGGGAAGCACTGGGGTGGGGAGAAGGGAAGTGGTCTCCAGGACAGGGTCTGCCCATTATTTCAAGAAGAATACTCCTGTGGCATCTCAGTCAGCCATGAGTGTCATGTATTGGTATGCCTGGGTGCCTGAGATGCCAATGTCTTAAAAACATAACTGAATAAAACCACTTCCTCTTCTCCTACACATTTCAACATCAACTATTTGATTCAGGCAGTTAAATTCCTCTTTAATAAGAAAATGTTCACATTCCATCTTGAGGGGCGGGGTGGAATCTTCATTTCCCTTCTCAGACATGCAGATCAGAGTTTCTTCCTGCCCCTCCCCCCCCCCATTGTTTAGGATCATGGTAGCAGTTCTTACATAGAGCAGTTCTTACATATGCATATGTCCGATGTGCCCCTTCTAGACACACCCACCCTTTGTTCATGTGTCTCCAGCATCAATTGGCTTTGGCCCTGTCACTTTGGGAGACTTCTTTAGCTGTTCTTTAGCTGAGGTGATGTCCTTTTCCCTCCTTGGCTTGTTGTGACTCAGTGAGGTGAACAAGGTTTGGGTATCTGGTCCTTAGTGTGATGTGGACTGTAGGTTTCTTGAAGAGAATAGGACAAGCAACTCTTGGAAGTAAGCCTTTATGCACACTATAGGGCCTGGTTCTTTAGGCTGTTGTTAAAAACACTCCTTAAAGTTGGGCCTGCAGAAGAACCATACAACCAATATCCTGTCCTGTCCAATAGTTTCCTAAGAAAGATCAAAGCAGGTGGTGAGTTGACCCTATGGGAAGCCTCCTTACTCCGGAGTCTGGGCCTGGCCTACTGACTCAGTCCTCTGCCAGGACTGTGTGTGGCCATAGCTTAAGGGAACATTTCCTGCCCTCTCTGCTGGGGACGAATCACAGAGCAAGGAGAGTCACACAGGCAAGTGCAGCTGTGGCCCAGGCTGCTCTTCAGAAATAACATTTGAATGGATAAAGCCTTTTACCTGTTGGAGATTAAATGCCCTTGGAAGCCTACGGTTAGATAATCTAGCGCTGAGAGAAAGAAACACTATAAATAATTGCTCTGTTGTTCTGTGCTGCTTCGCTTAATGGGAATGAAGGCTTGTTTCTCTGCAGCAAAAGCAATAGAAAACATCTTAGAGGAGGAGCCAGGTCTGTGTGCCTCCTCCAGAGCCCATGATTTAGAGGCATCTCTCCATGGGAGATTAAATAGGATTCAGGTAAACAGCTGAAGGGTTTAGATGGTATTAAGCTTTAAAAACACCATCCTAGGGGGGCATTCTCCTGTGTAGAGATGAGGGAGCGGAAGCAGCTCCCACTCTCCAAGCCAGGTCAGTGGCAAGGATTTAAGGGATTAGAGGGGACTTCCCAGCAGCAGCCAATCCTGAGAGGGAGCTCAGAGGTAGAGCCGCCCCTTCCCCACCTGCTGCTCCTTCCCCAGCCAACCCTTGGGCCTTGGGCCACCCAGAGCAGGCCCTCCTTCCCTCTGTCCTTTGTCAGCTTTGTAGACAGCAAAGATAAACACAGACAAATCTTTGCCCCTGACAAATACCAAAGAGGAATCATACTTGGTAGGAAAATATGACTTCTGAGGAGGAAACAACGGAGGAAAGAAAGGTGGGACAGAGTGTGAGGGAAGTGGGAAGTGGGGGAGGGGCTGAGAGTTAGGGAAATCCTGAGGTGACTTAATCATGCAGGCATGAAAGACAGCCAGGACAGAGAAGGCAGCAGTGCAAAGGCCCTGCACATGAGAAAGCCAGTGTGGGCAGAGAAGAGAGAGACCAGGAGGTGCAAAGGAAGGAAGCAAGTCTAAGCCAGCTCAGTGGGGCTTGTTACATCACGCTGAGGATCTGGCCTTGGCTCCAAGGGAAGGTGGGAGCCACAGTTGGGCTTTGGGCAGAAGCTTGGCTTGATCTGAGGTCTGATGTGGCCTTTCTGGCTTCATTGTTAAGAATGGATGGTAAGAAACTAGCAGAACAAGGGAGGAGTTGGAGGTGAACCCTTCATGTCTGTGATCCAGTCCTGTGATGGCAGTAGAAGATCAGGGCAGTGGAGGAAGTAGACTTTGGATATGTTTGAGTCACATGAAGTTGGAGTGTGTTAACATTCCAGAAGTGGACTGGGAGACTTAGGGAGAAGTCCGTGAAGACTCCAAGGGGCTTCTAAGCAACCGGAAGAACGGAATTGCGAGTGACACATACGAGTGACTTCAAGACCATAGGGTCTAGTTTTTAGTTCCATTTGGAACTTGTCTAAGTTGATGTGTAGGTACTCTTGAGCGCGTTCTGGGTATCAGCTGGTAGTTCCTGGTGGAAATGTTGAGGACTCAGAAGAACACAGGGAGCCTGCGGAGCTGTGAGTCTGGAGAGGAAGGCACAGTGTTTGGGATCTGGGAGGTATTATTAGGGACTGCATCCTGCTAGCCTACCATCTTCTAAAAGGGAAACTCAAGTTTATGGAAGTGAGGATCGGACTCTTCAATTCATTGCATTAGAACCCAGTTCTGCCTGTGCTCACCCAGGCACCCATTTTTGTTTTGCGGTTTCTTAACAAGGTCTTTCATGTAGCTCAGGCTAGCCCTGAGACTGCTACTTTCTTTAGAATGCTGGCATTACAGACATGAGACACCACACTCGGATCTAGATATACTTTGGAATAGCTGTAAAATGGGTCGAGTTCTCTGGGACTCACACGTTCATTCATCTACCTTAATGTGCTGTGTCTGCTCCAACTCCAAATGCCATTCAAGAACGCTGTGGACTTTGGGCAGTCTGCTACTCGTTAGTAAAAAAAAATAAGAAGAGAAATTGAAATGAAGCACTTGGAAATGTTTATGGCCATTTGCCACAGCCACAGTGCCCAAGGGCAACAATGGTAGATTCATCTTGGTGAGCAATGTAAAGAAAAACAGATATGATGGTTGTCTCATAGGTGGCTCTCCTATGGTATGAAGTACACATGGAAGGTGCCGGGGGGAATATGTAGTAGGATCATGTAAACACAGGTCCTTTATAATAGATAGCTTAAGAGGTACTGCATAGCATGAGGCCCTCTGAGGTTAGCCTTGTGAAATCCTTGTCTCCTCCTAAGACTGGAACCTTTCTTGTTGCTAAATGGTATCCTCAGTTACCCCTCATCTCTGTGGGTCAGCCTTCCATCTCCTTCCACCAGGAGGCTGGGTTCCCCTCCCATGTGACACCCTCCATTTCCTCTCTGAGAGTTATTCTCCCAACCACTCCAGACTATAAAGTATAGGGCCTAACTGGGGGATTGTAGCTCCGTGATAGAGCACTTGACTAGGGTGCATGAGGATCTAGAGTCAATTCCTGGTAGCATGTGCCCCCCCCCCCCCCCGCAATGTAGAAATAAATTAAAATGAACTCAAATCCACTGTTTCCACCGACTGACCTTCTGGAAGGTTCCATTCTTGCTGGTGGCAAGAGACAGCTGCTCCAGGGTGTTCTGTAATTATTTGGTGTGTCCCAAACATGCCTGTCTCCTCACCTCCCTCCCCCTATCCACATGACCGAAGATGGAAGCAGTGTAGTTGGAAAGAGTCCATCCTCCTGACGTGCGGGCTATCCTTAATGCTGTTTGCGCAGCTTGTCACTTGCCTCTTAGTATGTTGCCAGTTGCCTCTCTTGTTAGGCTCCCTGCTTCCTTCCTGTTCTCTCTCTCTCTCTCTCCTTTCTTTCCTCCCTCCCTCCTTCCCACCCTCCCTCTCTCTCTGGCTTGGGTCGAAGAAAAATAATATGGCAAGAATGAAGAGAGGTATAGCCATAGGGTGAATCAAATATTTAACTCAGGTGCAACATGGGTCTTTTTTTTTTTTAAATTAAAATACCATCTTAACCCTGTCCCTTTCAGGATCAAAATTCCTGCTGATTAACTGTACTTGTTGGCTTGTAGCGCCAGTGAGATGCATACCACTGTTTACAGAGAGATTCTTGCTTTCTGCCTGCTACTAGCACTAGGTCTCAGATTTCAAAATATGCCACTAAACAGATGGTGGGAGAGACATTTGGGAGTGAATGCCGCCTTCTCTTTGGTTCTGGCTTATTTTTATTTGTGGGTATAACTTACGTCCATTTGGCCCACATTTATACCAGGTGAGAATATCCTGTCTTGTTTTAGAAGAACACCATTTTAATTATGAAAGGAGTATATATGTCTGTGTAAAATTGCCACATGTTGTATTCATGCGTACAGAGCTTCAGATGGTGCACCTGTATTCATGGGTCCCCTCAGTGCCACAGGGGTGACAGCGGAGATGATGTGGACTCTGGGAACTGGTGGGCATTTCAGGTGACTCTTCTAGCTGCCTCCGAGCAGAAATAGTAAAGGAGAGTCTGTGAAGAAAGAGAATCAAATACAAACTTCTTTTCACTAGGAGAGGCGATTCTCCTGTTGAGTCCGAGATTCAACCATCAGCATTATAAACTCCATAGCTTCTCTAATCTATCTTAGCATTTAATGTATTGAATCCAGTATTTATGATTATAGCCTGCTGATTTGATATCCTGAGCCATTCTGAGTCTCTCCAGTTGATGACCAGTTTTGATGTTGCCTATTGAAGATGACCTTGAAACCCAGGAACTAGGAGGGGAGTCTGGAGTCTCCAGTAGAGGAGAGTTCATGGCAGACAACTTGTATTATATTTCCAGTCTTCCTGACAGTGATTTGCCTTTCCAGGAAGAGTAGTTAGGTAGAAAAAGGGTCAACTCAAGGCCAGAGATATGGCTGGGTGTGGGGAGCACCTGCTGGGCAAATGTGACTTAGCAGGGTTTGGATCCATGACACCTGCATAAATTCAGGCAAGCTGTGGCCTGCCCCTAATCCTCACCCTCTGGAGGCAGAGCCAAGCGATCTTCCAAGCAAGCTGGCTAGCTAGACTAGCCAAATTGATGAGTTTCAGATTCAAGCAATAGACTGTCTCAATATATATGAAGGAGAAAATGGAAGACGGCACCTGCCATCAATCTACATGTACGCACATGCCCTTGTATATCCCTGCACATGCAAACATGCATGCATACACAAATGCACACCACACAAAGAAACAGGCTTGACTTTATTCTTCCTCAGCCAGAACAGTGTAGAGCAAGCAGAGAAGATGGAAGCTTACAATTGGGTGTCCCCAGCTAAACTGCTGCTCTGCAGGGGTCTGGTCTCCATGTCCCAGAATTCTTCATGCAGCTGACCTTTGGCCTAAATGAGGTTCTGGAAGTGTCATGGCGGATGGAGAAAATGAATATGCAAACTCCTATTTCAGACATTGAATGGCATATCTGCTGGCAGAAAGTGTGGAGTCTTTTGTGTTCTCCATAGTGCTGGGAAGATGTTAACGAATGTCTGTTAGTGTAACAGGCAGATTTTTATAATTCTAAATAAAGCAGCTTCTGGTGTTTGATAATGACCCTGGGAATCACTTTCTGAGGATGCTGAAAATCTCCATCTATTGTCCAGGTCATGACTTCCCACAAGGTGACTTAGGAATCCTCACTCCTACCCTCTCCGAGTACCTGTATGCTTAAGAAAACGCTTCAGCAGCTCCAAGGCTGACCACTGTCTGAGATCCCATGCTGTGGTGTTCAGTTTATTTCCAGCACTTTCCCTGAGTGGTTGTAAGTGCATGTCTCAGCACATTACTTCCGGTTTTAAATCTTTCAGCGTTTCCTCATCCGCAAAGCATCCATCTAAATTACCCGATTAGATACAAGCTGTCATCTGACCCATGCAGTGTTTTTTCCAGGATGTCTTCAACATATCTTTAACCTCAAAGTTGACCTTGTAGTCACATCACTGCCCAAATGGGTCAAGCTGTTCCTTATTTGTGTTTGAAAGGACTCTCATCAGTCCTTGGCCCTGCAGCTTTTAGAATACAATGATGTCTTCTTTGTTCCTGGAGGACCCTTTGGGATAGGCTCTGTATGCCACTCCTTGCCAATCCCTGGATGGGCTGCTCCAGGCTTGACTAGGCTGGATGAGCTGCTCCAGGCTTGACTTAGACGTCCTTCACTCTACCCTTCCTCTCCCAACACTAACCCATCACTCCAGCTTTTCCAATGCTAGGCCAAGCAAAAGCTGTGTATTCTGCCTAGATAGTTATTTTTGGATGACTCAACAGCATCTCATTCCTTCTATTTTACCTTCTCTTGTAAGCAGCATATTATTGGATGCTAGAAAACCAATTCTGACCATGTGAGTGTGCGTGAGTGTGTGTGTGTGTGTGTGTGTGTGTGTGTGTGTGTGTGTGTATGAGGCAGGGAGTCGGCATTGGGTATCTTCCCTGTTTGCTGTCCTCCTTATCTTGAGACAGTGTCTCTTACTGGACCTGATACTCATGATACTCATGACTGGCTAGACTGGCTGGCTAGTGGACGCCAGTGATCTCCGTGCTCCCCATTTTCAGCCCTGCACTAGGGTGACAGAGTGTGTGACAGTGTGTGACAGTAAGCAGCTTCTTTGAGTGTTGTGCAACAGGCACTTCAGCAACTGGGCGGTTTCCCCACCTCTAATCTTTGTCCTTTAACTAGACTGTCTAGATTATTTATTTTTCATGTAATTACTAAGTATATTTGGGGTTAAATTTAGCATCCGCAGGCCTTGACCTACGTTTAGTTCATTCTTTCTTTATGTCTGTCTGCCTGTCTGTCTTTCTGTCTTTCTATCTTTCTTAACTTTTTAGCTAAAATAAAACTTTTTTCTCCATTTACTAGTTTAGAAAATAAGAATTCTATTCTTATAGTAACAGCCTTGGAATTTTCCACGTAACTATGTTTATTCCTACTTGGCAAATTTTAAAGCTCCTGACTTCTGACCCTCTTTCTGGGTAATATACAAGGACCTGCAGTTACTTTCCACTCATTTCAACCATGTTCATCTTGTCGATGAAAATTTTAATGGTGTGAAAGACTTACATGTAATCATTGTGTACGATGGTATTTATGCGGCTGTATTTACACATGTAACAATTTATTTCTCTTCACTCTTTACACCTCAGATCCATCCACTTGAAACCATTTCCTCTTAAAGTCCACCCATTAGAACTTCCTACTAAAATGGGCTGGTAGACAATACTCGAATTACTTGAAAATATCTTTAATCATCTCAGATTTTTTTCTTTTCCTGTTATGCTGTTTTGTTTAGTTTTGTCTCGTCTTGTTTTGTAAGCAAACATTGCCATGGGGCAGCACAGCCTCCCTGCTCTGGACCATACAGTGGCCCGAGGCCATCACTTTGGTGGTTGCTTCCTTACAGAGTTGCTCTGGTGCCTGCTCCTCTTTAACAACTGCAGGGGTGCAGGATAAATCCAGAGACATCACAAAGTCAACTCCAGGAGAAAATGACCATTGGAAAATTATCATTGCAAAATACTTGGGACATCTTTCATCCCTGAATTCCCTAGCAAGCTGGCTTAATTTTCATTTATTCCCCGTCCCAGTTTACTTTCTATTGGTGTGATAAATATCATGACCAAAGGCAGCTAGAGGAGGCAAGCAATTGTTTCAGCTTCCATTTGCAGGGCTGAGTGAAGTCAGATACTCTAGCAGGGCAGAAACTTGAAGGAGAAAGCAATGGCGGAGTGCTGTTTCCTGGCTTGGTCGCAGGCTCATCCTCTTATACAGCCTAGACCCACCTACCAGGAATGGCACTGCCCACAGTGGGCTGTACCCTCTTTCATCAGTTGGCAGTCAAGAAAATGCCCCACAGACATGCCCCCAGGCCCATCTGATGGAGGCACTTCATTTGAGGCTTCCTCTTCCCAAGTGTGTCTAAGTTGACAACCAAGATAAGTCTTAACCCCAGGGAAATCCACCTACTGGCAGCACTGGGTTAGGAGTCAAACCCCACCACACCAGCTGGAATTCATGACTCTACTCACTGCTCTTGGTCAGAGCTGAGCTTTCTGCTTTAAAAATTCACCGTGGTACTTCTCAAGCAGCTGATTCCAGGCCATCTCTGTAATCACCTCTGGCAGGAGGTGCTACTGAGGGGGCAAGAAAGCTCCACTCACAAGGACTGGCCAGTAGTTGATACAGCTAACTATCATTCAGAAAGCATCGAGTGTGTAGTTAGCAAAACCAGACTAACTACATACTCCACAGCAATGCGTGGTGACATGTGAGCAGTCATGGTTCAAATATGTCTTTGGGCTTAGGTTGAAAAAAAGGAAAAGACTCCTTCATATATCAAATTCATAATTGAATGCATTTTGCAAGTTGCCTACTCTACTCGGTGTCTTGGGTGTACCTGTGTGCATTTGCTGTATTCCAACCCTACCATTTAGGGACTTCCCTAAACAGATTGCTCATGAATAGAGCCAAGTATGGATCTGGGTTTTATTGAGATTAACTGGTCATTGCATTTGCATTGATTGAAAACTGGCATGCTACAAAACAGTTGGGAGTGAGGCTCCTAGAGGATGCTGTAGGGTTGACTCTTGGCTGGCCTCTGGGTGGGGGTGAATATCCCATGAAGGCCATTGTAGCCTCTGCTGGTGTCTCGGCTGTAGCCAATATTCCTGCAGGACCTAGCTGTGAAGTCTCAAGCATCCCATCCTGCAAGGGCCAAGCCATCATGTTTGACTTCCTCTCCTCAATTATTTGTGTAGGGTTTTGACATGGTGAAGTGAGAAAAGTTAAATGTAGTTTTAGCCTAGTCTTAGTCCCATTTGTGGCTGACAGTGCAAACCCAAGACTGTAAGGTCCCTTTGCTCTCTCTAAATCATGGTAACATGATTTATCCTCTAGAAAGGATTTTCTTCCATTCCTGTCATGTCATGCTTGAAGGATAATCTGGGCTGTTGTGTTCAGCTTTCAATAAGGCCACTGTGAGAACAGCATGTGGGGTCAGAGCCCAGACAGGAGAGTGGGCAGAAGACTCTCAGCATCCCTAGCCTGAGTGATATATTTGGGGCCTGGGAATCTTTCCGTTGGAGATTGCTTCCTTTCCAGTTCTCTGCAGAGATGGATGGATGATAGATAGATAGATAGATGATAGATAGATAGATAGATAGCACATTTGCTCTATTTTGAAAGGGTAGCTCAGGGTCTATAAAGCTGCTCTTGGCCTTCTAAGACTTGGCATTATTGCTCTAGAAGATATTTTCAGAGTGAGTGGTCTTATGACCTGCTACTGGACTGTTCTCTTTCCATGGGGCTCTAGAACATCTATTATGCAAATTGTCATAAACCCAGGACTGCTATGAACATCTGGGACCCCAGTGCATTATCAGGTAGAAATAGATTCCTGGAGACCAATGTGATATGCTGATAGTCAGAACACAGAGTTATGACTCTGAGTTCAAGTTCCATCTCTGTTAACTGGAGTTTCCTGCTGCTTTGGAAAAGAGATGTCCCTTCTATTGGCCTCACTTTCTGAGAGGATAATTGTAATAATGGCTTCATCATCCTACTGGGTAAACTAATAGCAGCAGTAACCCTCCTAAGACTCACTGTGTAAAGGCAAGGATGGCTATCAGGAAGGAATCCTTCATTCAGGTTCAACTCCCTCGGCTTCTTTTTCCTGTGGTCCCAGGCAGGACTGGGTTGTTTGCCTTCTGGGACATCTGTGTTTGTTTAGGTAAAATAGGAACAGTAACTATAGTAGGGAGGATTCTGCCTCAATGCCTGTGACAGTGTGACAAGACTAAAGGGAGAGAGCATAGGCCTTATATTATATTAAATTTTATAGCTATGAAACATCTCCACCTTTCCAGCCTGTTGGTGACTGGGCCAGGCTGGTAGTGTGACCTTCAGAGATATGGGCTTGTGGCCTTGTGCAGTGATTTTAAAAAAACAACATGTCTAAGTTTTCTAATATGTAATAAAAGCATATTGCAAAAATTGAAAGGGTGGCAGGTGAGGCACATTGCCCAGAGGTGACTTGTTCATCTCTAGAAACATCCATGTGCCTGGGTACATTACATGGCCACACAGAAATACACACAGCTAGTTATATAAGGGGATATATGTATCAAGACCCAAGTGATGAAGACCTAGGGTAGCTTACAGATGTTGAGCCACAATGAGCAGGGATGCTTTCTCCCGTCCTGGTACTCCAGCATATAAATCTAATGTTGAGAGCTGCGCCTTCTCATCCAAAGCTTTCAGGATTATCTCTTGCATTTGGCAGGATGAACCTCTCCTCAGAATTATGTTGTTAATA
Source organism: Mastomys natalensis (assembly GCA_021653895.1). NCBI lineage: Eukaryota > Metazoa > Chordata > Mammalia > Rodentia > Muridae > Mastomys > Mastomys natalensis. The sequence goes on along the minus strand of JAJTUV010000564.1, from coordinate 71,838 downwards.
CTGTGGTTTTCTTCTGGTCCATCCAGTCAAATTTAATCATGACACATGCCTTCTGCACATAAAATGATGTGTGTGTCTGCAGGAAAGGGAACCGACAGAGCTTCCTTTATTTATTTATTTTTTAAGATCTTCGGAATACAGTGGTGTTCTTCTGGAAGGCTGTGCTTTTAGAGCCCCCCTGCCTGTGACATTTATGTTTGCAGCTCATTCTCCAGTGTCCTTGGGGGAAGCTGCTGCTGTTTATCAGGTTGCAGAGGGTGGCTCTGTAGATTATAAAGCATGTCTTCCTATTAACACATCAAGCTGAGCTGACTTCATCTTTAAAACCAAATCAGTTCACTTATAAGAACCTGTGCATCTGTTAGAGTGCATCGGCCTGGCCGGCTGCTGAAGTACTGCATCGTCATTGTCTACCCAGATCTCTTTACATGTTGTTGATGACAGATGGGGTTTAGTTCTCTAGAGAAAGAGAACGCTTCAAACATCTTAAATGACTATTTTTAGGTCAGAACAACTCACTGTTTCTGCTACAAAGTGAAAGTGCTTTGCTTATATTGTTTTTTTTCTTAAATCCACATAATTGTGTGACTCATTTTGTTGTTGTTGTTTCTTTCTTTGTTTTTTATGTCTTTTTTAAAAAATGTATATATTTTACTAAAGTGTCATGGATAAGACAATTTAAAATGCTAAGTGGCGTTCTGTATGCACTAGGGTTCCTGAGAAGGAACCTGTGGAGTCTCTGTGTGTTTTGTCTGTTGTCTTGTGAGTCTCTGTGTGTGCACCAACCTAGCTCTCTGGCAGGCGTAGTCCTGACCTACGTTACCTGGGCTTTGGGGTCCCCCTGATGGACCTGAGGTACTCAGTGAGGTGATTCCTTTCCTGAGTCCCCAAACCTCTGCTGACAGAGGCCGTTCTGTGCCTTTCTCTGTCCAAGTCGCTAGGTTCCCTCTGTGGGGGCCTGGCATTCCGAGTGCCTCAGCTACTGTCTGTCTGAGCTGTCTGAGGACTCACTGGCTTCACAGCTGTGTGTTGTCTCAGAGAGGCACCCTACAAAAGATGAGTGGGGTGTGAAGCTTAACGGAGACCAGGTCTCATCTCTGCATATCAAAATAAAACCTAGAGGGATTCTGATTTTGTTTTGAAGAGGGCTGCTTCAAAATGAAAACAGTGTCAAAACTGCCATCCTCTGTAACCTGGAGTTCAAGTACTACCCTACCATCTTCAAGAGTGTATACAGAGCTTTGGAGGTGAAAACAATCCTGAAATGAATCTCTAGCACTAGTGAAGAAAAAAGACTTTGCTTCTTCAAACCTCAGTGCGTGGCTGTAATCTAAAGGAGGCACTGCACTTTTAGCATCCTGGCTTTTAAGGAAGCCTATGAAACTTGGTCTCTAAATGCCAGTGTGCTGATGTTATGAGTATTAGAGATATAACAGGTATCTTTAAGTGTATGGGAAAGGGATTCTCTCTCCTTAATGATTCTGGGTCCCAGTAAAAATATTAGTCGTGATAAATGTTTCTCCTTTGATGGGATCTTTTCTTTGCAAAGACCCCACCCAGGCCTATTTTCCTCCTGATTCCTATGAGGCAATGTCTCTATCTCCTTAAAGCAGGAGTGGGAGGCGAAGTACAGCCTTTTACATGCTTGGGATTTGAACTCGGGTGTGTTGCTCTTTCTTGTAGCTGCTGCTGCCTGGTTGATATAGCTGCTGGTGTTGCTAGGGGTTCGTACTGTGGTAGGGCATGAAGTCCTTTCTTCCCAAGGAGACCCAAATTACTGCTCAGGAGGCAGAGAGCTGGGCTGACCTGACCCCTCATGCACATTCTGTTGTGGAAAGCCAGGTTTCAAGTCCTGCTTCAGCATTTTGGCCTCAGCCACACAAATGGCTTCTCATCTGAATGGAACGCTGATGGTGGTCTGTGCTTGGAATCTGTAACCAGAAAGATGAGTTTGGAAGGCACAGTCCTTCTGCTGGAGCACAACTTGCGTCTGGCTGTGGCTCAAGGGTCAGTTGTAGAAAAGATTCCATTATAGAAAGGTAGAGAAGAATGGGATGTATTGTAGGGGACGGGATGGCTTGAGAAATGACAGAGTGTTCTGAGGACACCTTTCTCTGGATGGAGATCTCTTTGGATCTCAGGAACAATCACCCTCAAACTATATTAAAGGACTGGACCACAGAGGAACCAGCTTCCAACAGGAAGCTGCTCTCTCTGAAGCTGCTTTTCCAGAACCATTTGGCAAGTTTGGTGATTGAGATGGTCCCATAGCCATGACTGGTCTATCTAGATCATGCCACATCTACCAGAGCCAACCCTGCAAACCAATGTCTCAGTCTTCCCTCCCAGCACCCATGAAAGGTGCTCCCTAAAGCCGGAACAGCAGCTATGAAATCCACCGTACAAAAGCCGGGTGCTCTGGGCTTTGCTCACAGAGCAAACAGCAGCTGCTACTGAAGTACAAACTCTCTTTGATTTTTCTGAGTTTTGCAAGCTTGAGTCTTGAGTCAATGACCAGACCAAAATCATCTCCAGAAGTCTGGCTACAAGGGCTCTGAGGGATAGGGGTCCGGCTTTCCACCCCTTTCAGAGTGAGTGTGCATACTGAAAGGTGGTAGAGTATAGGAAAAGCCAGGACGCATCCCTTGTGTGTCAGATCAGTAGAAACAAGTGGACCTTTGTTTCCAGGGTTGGCAGAGGAGGTCAGAATTGAAGGAAGCTAGATTACAGAATAATTGTGAGCCCTTTTCTGACTTGTGTGGACAATGCCATCAATGAGCAGCCACAGGTTGGTTCTTTGGTTTCCTCTTAGCCTCTCTGCAAGTGCTAGAGTGAGGTACTGTACCCAGAGGGAAGGTCTGAAGAACCCCAGTCTCATTGGCTGTTATGAAAGGAAATTATACATTCAAGCTTTGTCTTATTGTGTGGATGCCAGTGTTTGCTGTCAAACATTGTGGGAAGGTCAAACTTGCTTGACCACAAAGAAGCACCACTGCCTAAAAATTGCAGAAGTAGAGTTTCCCGGCTATGGGAAATGTTTACTCTGAAGAACAAGCTGCTGGTTCTATGGGGAAGAGGTTTCCATCACTTGTAAGGAATTGCCCTTTGACACTGCCTCTGTCTGGAGTCTGTGGCACAGTGATGGGCTTTCCTGAAGCACATGTGGCACCTGCCCCTTAAAGAGAACCCAAAACAAGGTGACCCTGACCTTGTGGACAAGAGGAGTCTCTCAGGAATCCATCTGGGCTGTGAGCATCTCAGGAGCTCTCTAGAGGGGCCTGTGACCATGATTGGAATTAGAGCAATTATAAAGTGTTCATTGTAAATCATGTCTCATTTGTATCGATCTCTTACAGAAAGGGATGATATTATTCTCGGAAAACGTAGACTAGGGAGCTTGTGGTCTCTGGTGAGTGTCTTGAAGGAAGGAAGGAGCATTTCAGATGTGAATGTATGTGGCACCTGTAATTGAGCAGGGTATGATGGGAGCAGGGTGGGAATAGGCGTGCTGCAGCTCCTCAGGACAACCGGACCAGGTCTGGTAAGAACCAGATCAAGGGTGAAGGAAGGCGGCAGACAGCCTCTGGGAGTCAGATAATGCAAAGGAGAATAAGAAGGCACTCCAGACACGAAGTTGGCTCTCTAGTGAATCTTCCATTGCTTTGAAATTTCTGCCTTAGATATCTAAGTTTGTAACATGTGTGATTTTGGCATGTTTTGCTGGGTTACCGTTTAAGCATGAGGCAGGGGTAGCAGCCATGGGGAAAAGCTCTGAGCTCTGTGCTCACAGGCTTGCTCCCTTACCCTGGGAGAACTTAGCCCTACCATTCATAGGCTTGCCCTCTCAGTAATGAGTTACAGAACTGAGCAAGCTTTCTGGAAAGTAGGCATGTCATCTGTATAGCTTTCAGAATCTTTCTGGCTCTTTCCATGTTTATGTGTTTGACTGAACTTGAAGCCATGGTATGGAGTGTAGCTTCCTGTGTATACACGGGTCTAGCTAGCGCCTGGTTTCTCCAGTTACCATGGAGATCAGATATGCACAGGGCTGGGCAGTGGATACACCCATTGCCTTTCTCCCTGCTGCTGGGCTCCTGGGATCAAATCCCTCAGTGCAGATCCCTTATTAGAGGCCTTTTGTTTTCTATAAGTACTTTAGTAAGTAGAAGGCTAGTGTTATTACTAAATCCCAGCTTTTCCTAATAACATGAAGCCAACGCTTGCGTATCTGCCCTGGAACAATTACTTATCAGAATCACCCGAAATGTGAATCCACCTCACATTCGTGCTAGAACTCTGAGAGATAATCATTTAATTTTGATAGTGAGGATTTAACATGTATGTTTTAAATAGGGAAATTTCCGTATCAATAGTAGGAAGAATTATATAATCCCATCTGTCCATGCCTCGAGTTATCTACGGTCTTAGATACTTCTTTGACTGTAACAAATACTGGAGGTAAATCAACTTAAAAAGAAGAAAAGTTAATCCGGCTCACAGTCTTGGAGCATTTGGCCCATGGTTGGTTGACCATATTGCTTTGGGGCCTGATATGAGGAAATCATCGTGGTAGGAGTATATAGCAGAGGCAGCTGTTTACCTCATGATGGCTGAGAACAAAAAACAGGAAGAGGAGTGGTTGGTTCAGTCCTCAAATGTTGTTCAAGGAACTGACCCACTAACCTAACATCCGCTATGTCCTGCTTCCCAAAGTTTCTGCACCTTACAATAGGGTTTGGTTAGGGCAGTGATCCTCAACACTTCCACAGGGTCACATAGCAAATACCCTGTATATCAGGTATTTATATTATGACTCATAGCACAAAAATTACAGTGATGATGTAGCAATAACTTTATGGTTTGGGGAGGAGGTAACACTACTGTATTAAAGGGTTGCAGCATTAGGGAGGTCGAGAACCTCCCAGTCAGGGGATAAGCTTGTAACACATGGGTCTTTGGGAGACATTCAGGATTCAAACGGTAGCCTTTGCTTTTGGTAAGTGACTCCATCTATATAATTGGTCTTGGTCTTCTGTGGATATAGACTCCAGGCCCCAGCTGCCACCATGCACACCAAAGCCCCCACTGCTCGGGTTTCCCTCTGTAAATGGCAGAATGGTTGCTTATAGCACACACTTCCTCCTGTGTGCTTTAACTCACTTAAAACCTAATGCACATGGCATGTAAATAATGGCAGTTGTAAATGATGGCTATGTTGTAAATGGTTACATTGTACATGGTCATATTATAATTGGTTATAAACATGTTTACTGGGAAATAATGACCATTTTCTGCACAGCATAATTTTTGGAGCATTTTTCAAATACTTATTGTGTGTGTACTAAAGAGTTCAGGTGTGCATGTCCATGGACTGTGCCTGGGAAGGTTACAGGACAACTTCGGGGATTTGATTCTCTCCTTGCACTGAGTGATCTAGGGACTGAAGAGGGGTTCAGGTCATCAAGTTTGCACAGTCAGCATTTTTACCTGCTGAACCATCTTTCTAGACCCTTCCCACTTTTCTTGCAATAGTTTTGATTTAAAATAGTTTGAATTTGGATGCCTGAACCCAAAGACACAAAAGTCCTTGTTATTTTCCTGTCTCATGCATTACTTTGATGCAAACATTACCAAGATATAGTTGTGTGTGTTATATCTCCCTTCTTTTTCTTTATTTCTCACTAATTTTAGCAAGTTTTCAAGGCACTGAAGAGATGTCATCTTTTAAGTAGAGACATTTTAGATTTTCATGGAATAATACATGCAAAGTATCTACCTAGCACTTTTACCAGCCGTGTGTTGGGGGCGGGGCTTGTAAGAGGCAGGGGATAGCACCTGAAGGTTTGGAAGATGTCAGCTCCAGTCCTGAAATCCCTTACAGATGGTCCTTGGAAATATTGTATACATGTTATAAGTCCTGGCTAAGTACATGAACGCATCCATACCAGCTCCAGTTGCCCAGCGGAGTATGAGGCTCCGTTGTCTCAGACTTGGGCAAGGGGACTGGGGAGGAGCATAAAGAATGGGTTGGGCTTGATGTTGGTACTAATCAGCTGTCCTCCGGTAATGGAAAGTGATCCTGACTAAAGGAATATACTGGAAACTCATTGCCTAACTAAAGAGTTATCAGTCAGGAGCACTGGCGTCTGCTGGGTCACAGGAAGATGAGTTCAAGTTATACTTCTTCATCACAAGCTGCCTCGTATGCATGGGACTGAATTCTCAAACCATCTCCGTGGGGTCATCTGACTGTTGGGGGTCACTCACCTGAGCAAGGGCTGCCAAGTGGGAGAGATGTATTAACTTCTCCAGTTTCTGCAGCAAACCTGGCTCTGGAGCCCTGGAGCAGGGGTTCTCCCGGAGAGAAAAAGGATTTTGATGTGAAGCAGGTGAAAAAGTGTGTGTCTGCTCTGAAGTCATCTTCTTGGCCTGCCTCCTAGGCCTTCATAGTCACAGGGCCTCTGCTTTCCATGACAATTCCATTTGCACGTGTTTCTCTGATTGTCTATCACTATGGCAACTGCAGGAGCTCAGGTGCTTCTCACCGTCAGGTGCCTCAGAGTCTGCCATAGGTTTCCTGCTTCTAGTAGCTGCAAGTCCTTTTTATGCAGTGCTGCTGCTGCCTTAGCCTGAGCCAAGCATTGTGGTGGCACACATCTTTTATGTTCCCCTAGATGATCAACAATGGTGTATAGGCAAGCTGGATCTGTGCGGAAGCTGGGAAGAATGGGGAAGGAATGGGTTTTTGTTTTCCCTGTGTTAATGATACAAACCAAATGAAGACTTTGATTGTCTGCTTAGCAGTGGGATCTTGGAAGGCTGGGTGGCTAGTACTGAGGACCTCAGCTTTCTGAAGACTGAAGCACACGTCTATAGAATCAGAGTGGGTGCAGCATGAACATAAGGAACATCCGCTCCTTGATGACGTGTGGACAGCACTCACAGATTACTACTGGATCCTCCACATGACTTGCACCAGTATGGGACTCAGATATGTATCATTGCATTCTTTGTATGAAGAGTTCGAAACCTGTAGCAGCCAGCAGTGTTATCTTGGGATTACTGTTGATGGATAGATAACTTCTCAAGGGCAGTGGCTCCGCCAGTTCACTGTGAAAGTCTGCCTGGGTCTCCTGCTTTGTCTTCTGTCTGCTCATGCTGCAGTTAGGGAAGTGTAGGAAGACACTCAAGTTGGCTTCTTTGTGGTCCTTATAGAACTGGGGCTATTACAGTAAAGTTCAAGTATGGGGCAGTGAGAAGGGAGGACTGGAAGGGTCACATGACAAACAAGGCATTCAACTGAGCTGTAGAGAGTTAACTAACCAAAAGAGGTGACTTGTTCCTTCAGAGAGCATAGAGACTTGGCTAGGGAATGGCAGCGTACTGTGGGCTTGATGTGATGGGAGTTCACAGGTAGAGGGGGGTCTCTCATAGTCATCCTCTGCCTTTCTTGTCACAGCAGGACACATGTCCTTCAACCTCAGGCCTCCCCCAGCACCTTGTCTTCCCACCACATGGGCGCCTCTTGTTGAGATGTTTGTTGATTGCCTGTGTTCACCCTCTCACATCATAACCTCTATTGTCAGTGTCTAGCCAGGCATATCTCTAGGCTGGGGCTGCTCTGTTCTTTGCGTGTCTAGGAACTCATGGCACAAGGTAATGTAAGCTGAGCTGGGGCTCTGGGATGTCATCCAAGGTTCTCTGCCTCCAGCCAAGGGACTTCTAACCTCGGTAAGTCTCACTTTACTCACAGGGAAGATGGACACAAATATACTTAGACCTAAGCTAATTCATGCCCATGTGTATTGCCATGGACCTAGCATGTGTTCAATAAACACTGTCCTTCTACATTCCAGCCCACCGTCATCATCACACAGGATAGCTATATAATAATGCATTGCAAATGTATGCCTAGTAGTAAATGGAGATGAATTGTGGTGTTGGTTTTTGTAGGTCTCCTTCAGAGTTCTGACTTTAGCCAACAAACACTTGGTTCCAGGACTGGTGAAAGAGCTTAGAATCTGCCCTATCCCTAGGGAAGAAAGAAAGTTGTTGGGTATAGCAAGAGTCAGGAGATGCTTGCCTTGCTGAGTCCTGAATGCTAGGGAAAGGAAGTTAAAAGTCTGATACAATTAATGGGATAAATTTGCGATGGAGGTAGAAACATATTGAAATCTCTGGGAATTGTTATGACATCAACAATAAGGAATATACCATGGAGAAACCTATATAGCACCAATTTCAGTCAGAGATTTTTAGTAATTCCCTCCACTCCTTGGAGCAGAAGTTGCCTTCACTGTAGGGTGTAGGTAGTGAAGCCATGGCGTGATGTCCCTGTAAGGAAAGGGACATCAACTGTGTACATGAAACTCAACTTTGTCTAGCATAGAGTACCCATTTCCCTTGGAAGAAGCAACAAATATTTACCTTAAAACTGAGCTCATCAGAGGCTGGGAAGGTAACTTACTTTGTAAAGTGCTTTCTCTATGCAAGCATGGGGACCTGAGTTCAAACCCCCAGCACTCACATAAAAAGCAAGATGATGTTGTGTGCACCTGTAATCCTAGACGTGCAATAGAGACAGACCAGCAGATCCATCCGTGGAGCCCACTGACCAGCCAGCCAGCCAAATCAATGAGTTTCAGCTTCAGTGAGACCGAGGGTCTCAAAAAGCTAAAGGTAGAGAATAATTAAGACACCCAGTGCCAGCCATGTTGCCTCCGTGTGTGTCCACATTCACAGTAACAAGTTCATGCCCCACACTCAACATACTACATACTTAAAAAAACAAAAATGAATTCATCTTCATCAAACTATCTGGCTCTACCTGATTAACCTTTGGAACATCATGTGACAGTTGCTTGTTGAAGCTGTATGCTGCTAGAGGTAGATGTTGGACTGTACTCTAAAGAGGAAGAAAAGGCATATAGATGTCATTTAGGAAACACAGTGATTAAAGCATGTGTTTGCAGAGTGGTTTCTGTTTTTCTTGCCTTTGATCATCGCTGGTACTCATTGCTATAACTTTGGGCTACAGTCAGCTATAGGGATAGTGTTGAGACAGATGCTGGTAATATTGACTGGGGAATTACAGAAACCAAAATCTAATGAGATTTTATCTTCATCAAAGCCTATGCTATACAATAGGGAGGCCTGGCTATCTCTGTGCCACCTGATGTCATCTGGCTAGTCCTAGGACGATAGGAATAAATGGTCTAGGTGACGAAGGAGAGATGGCCACGAGGTAATTTAAAAGGGAATCTAAGATTACATTCTGAGCGTCAACCCTTTTTCTACTGTAAGCCTAATCCACCAGTAAGCCTAAGCAAGTCTTTGCTACTACAATCTGGTAGAGGAAAAGAAATGAGCTCTGAGTTTATGCAAAACAACCATGTTTTATTCATCCTTTGGTAGACGTCATTCTTATGGCATGTGAGGTGAATGATGTCAACTTTTCCGTCTCAGCTGAGCAATTGTTACTGAACTCTCATGCTCTGCTTAGCACTAGGGAAACACAGTGGAAGAAGCCCTGGCTCCCAGCCCAGGGCACTGGAAATCAAGAGTCTTCTTAGATGGGCTAAACCCTCACGGATGTAGACGGGATACTATGGTATCCGATATGTGACTAGAGCTGTGATGGTGAAGGTGAAGAATTCAGACAAAGGGCATTAAGGGGCTGGCATTTGATCAATAGCTCCAGTTCGGTGTGTGGCTCTGCCTGCATGAGGAAGAATGCCTCAGTGTGGAGGCAGCTCTTGTGTTGGCTGCTGATGAGCCACCATGAATGGGCCCTCGATGACCATGGTGCTGCACTGTTGCAGGATGAAAAGACCAGAGCTCAAGTCACTTAGCTAACTTGGTTTAGGTGCATGTCAGTCAAGTAGGTTGAGTGTCCTTACTATGCCTAGAAATAGTCTATACAGATCCAAGGGAAGACCTTTGGAAGTCACGAAGTGGCTGTAGCCAGGAAGGGATTCGGGAACCTTCAATTCCACCCTGTCTCCTTGACAGCATTTTCTCTTAGTTCAAAGGGTTGTTCTGACCACTATGTGAGTGCTTTCTTCTTTTTGAACTCCTCTTGAAAGGTTTTGTTTGTTTTTCAAGAAACAGTTTCGTTCTGTAGCCATGGCTGTCCTGGAACTCTCTCTGTAGAGCAGGCCGGTCTTAAACTCAGAGATCTGCCTGACTCTGCTTCCTAAGTGCTGGGACTAAAGGCATATGCCACCACCACCCAGCTCCTCTGTAAGGATTTTGATAAATCATATTTACATATTAGAATCAAGTAATTGGCTCTTTGGGGACAAATAGCGTATTTGGGGACAATGTGCATAATTCCCTGGTGAAAATGGGCACTTTAAAATCATTCTACCTATGTCTTAAGAACACAAATACTTGATGTAAGCAAATTGCAGAGAAAAAAATCTGCAGTTGGCAAAGACTTGGGACATATGAGGGAAAAATGAGGGTTCATAAGTAATTAGAGGAACCCTACATTTGTCTGGGCCTGCTTCAGCATCCATAGGAAGGGCATACAAAGGGAGACAATCATTAAAAGCCGTGTTGCTATCATTAAATATAATCTTAGAACCACCTGATATTGATGGTTTAGTGGGTAAAGTGTCTGCTGCGCCAGGCTGCCAGCCTGAGTTTGGGACAGTACCATTTATCTGTAATCTCACTGGGAGGCAGAGGCAGGACAATCACCCAAAGGCTGGCAGGCCAGCTAGCCTGAACTGCACATCGCAGCAGTAGAAATAACAAAGGAGACCATGCCTCAAGCAAGGTAGACACTGAACTAACTCCCCAAAGTTGACTTCTGACCTTCAGTCACACACTGTAGTGTAAATGTGCTAACTAGCACATGCATGCCCAAATTCTCACACACATCATACCATACATATACACACAAACATCGATAAAAAAGAAATATCTAATAATGTATGTAATATATACCCCAATCTAGAAATTTTTCCCCTATGGGAGAAGAATAGAAATTTGCAGCTGGTTTACTGGTCCATTGTCTGTTGATCTGGGTGATGTTGGCCAGCAGTCCCCTGCCTGATACTTAAGGATAGTGAACAGTTCCTTCAGACTTCAGAGGAACACACCTGGTAACCAGTCCCCTGTCTGATCACTATGTTTGGTGCTAAGAAGTTTGTATAGGTCAAATGGATGAATGGCTATGGTTACAGAATGACACACAGTGGGGATATTACTGGGAACCAGGTCTAACAGATGAATGGCTAGGGTTGCAGAATGACACACAGTGGGGATATTTCTGGGAATCAGGCACATTGCTCAAGATACTTGCCAAGCGTGTGGAAGCACATGAGAGGTTCTGCCACACTTTCCAAAGCTGCATTCCATTGCAAAGATGGCCTCTGCCTCCAACCACAGTTACTGTCTGAGTGAGCTAAGAGGAGTGAAGGTTAGGTCAAGGAAGACTGAATTGGAAGGAACATTGAAGTAAGGTGTATAATTTCAAAGGAATGTTCCTCAGCTGCCAAAATAACTTCTCTCTGGTTGCTTTGAAACTACATCCTGAGATTCAGTTTTGTAGCTAAGGACTGGTTTGTTTCCACCAATAATCACCAATGGGTATGGTCTGATGAGAGAGAGATGAAGGTGAACTGTGTTTACATATTAGCCCAATCTCTGTCATCCTCCAATAAGTATGACAGTCACTTCTTACCAATCTTTGCTTCTCTGGCAGTTACATGCTTAGCAATTTATGCAAAGAACATAGTTGGGCAGGTATACAGAAAATGTGTGGAGTTTCCTACTGTAGCCCAGAAATGAGAGAGGTGATAGCAGCTTAGATACCTTTTAAATAAAAAGGAGTTTGGCTAAGTGTATTTAGGGACACTTAAATGATTAAATATTCCACAGCTATCCTAGACATTGTTGTGGATGTACATTTAGTGACTTGAAGATTCGAATGTGTATGAAAGAGAAAGTAGACAGGCAGACAGACAGACAGACAGACAGACAGACAGAATGTGGTGTGTGTGCACGCGTGTGTGTGTGTGTGTGTGTGTGTGTGTGTGTAGGTAACCAAGAAGTCCAAAATAGGGCATCATGTCCCCTGGAGTCACAGAGAGTTACAAACTACCTGGTGTGGGTGCTGAGAACCAAACTTGGGTCCGCTGCAGGACAAGCACCATGACCTTAAAGAAGGAGACATCCTTCCGGCCTCTATACCTGGTGACTTGAGGTAGCATTCAGGGAAGGACTCTGAGCTTTAAAACAGCATGTAGCATAGTTTAATGACAAGAAATAGGTTCCAGTATTAACTCATTTCTCTAAAGGAAGCACACAAACAGAAAACAGAAAATTATGTTGTTTATTTCTGGATGAGAATATGAATAACCCCTAAGTTTGCCTTTTATTATCTATAGTTATAACAAATAGTCTCAGGAAGAATAATATATTTTCAAAGGTAACCTCCTCTTTTCCCTCCCTCCCTCCCTCCCTCCCTCCTTACCACCCCTCATCCTTCCTTTCAGATATGGACTTGCTGTGTAGCTTTGGCTAGTCCAGAACTCACTATGTAATGTAGACCAGGCTAGCTTCAAGCTCACAGAGATCTACCTGCTTCTGCTTTGCAAATGCCGGTAGCAAAGGCATGTGCTGCCACACTGGCAAAGGTCAGCTTTCTTCTGGTATAAATGTTTGTTAGTGATAGAAAGCAGGATTAGGTTCTTATTGGTGCATAGCAAATTACACACAAAACAAGTCGCTTTCAACAGGAAACCTCCCTTCTCTCACAGTTGGGAGTTCAGAGCTGCTTACCTTTCCTGGCTCAAGCTGGGGGACTCTCTGAGGGTGCACCCAGTCCTCTGTACCTGGTTCTGGAGAATTAGAGAAGCCCAGAGTCTCACAGGGCTGCCAGCAGGTCTCAGTTGGTGTTCTGAGAGGTCTGCTTGACTTCTCAGGAGTGGCCTCTACAGGGCCTAGATGGGGTCACACAGCTAGCTCCTGAAGTCATACATACTTTCTCATCCTGGGCTGATCAACTTCAGCCTCCACGAGGAGAGAGGTGGACTAGTCTTCTGTTGAAGTGGAGCGGGTTAAAGCATTGTTAGGATGTATTTTACAGGGTCCATGAACAGGGGGAACCATTTTCAGTCGCAGCACATATGGTACAGATCCAGCTCTGGGATTCATCTATCTTCTCAGTGGGTAATTGGGAACAGTCCTTTAGGGTAGGAGTTTTGCCTTGGACACAAGCATGCACATGGGTGACATTGGGGGAATGGAAAGCCACCAGTAGAATGGAGACAGAGCTTTGGACCATTGAGGCTTGGATTTGCTATCTTTCCGCCATGTAGACCATATGCCTCCAGTGCCCTTTGGGTTTGTTTACCTAGCAACTTAAGTGGAGGATCAAATAAATGCATTTGATAATGCAGTGTAACTGTCCAGCCTTAAGGGAGGCTGTCTGTTGATGTTGTCACAGCTGCTGCTAGGCTCAGGAGTGTAGACGGGGAGGATGGACCACAGACAGAAAGATGGAATTTAAACCCATGACAAGCAGACTGGTATTTTCCAGGTCTGGCTCTGACACAGGAGTGGAGAATCCAGTCTTCATCATGAACTGACACGGGTCCATGACAATAACTGAGATTTCTGTGAAGAGTCACCGTGTGCCCTACATCATCATTAGAACATTAAAACCCAGCCCAGGAGCAAAACAAGTTGGGGCAAAAAGAACGAAGCAGAAAGGCAGCCCCCATCAACGCTTCTTAGTTTGCAGTACATCTTTTATTGTTTCAGAGAAGTGTCCACTCCAGCTCTCTGCAGGCCTCATGCTTGGTCTGGGGAGACACAGTTAAGGGGGCTAGGCTCCTCCCAAGCGTCTGACTCCCTCCACTGGGCTGACATGCAAGTGTTCTGGTGACTTCGTTTTCTGGGCCTGGATTTGAGCTTCAGGAAATCGTTTTCTCAGCTGGCCTTATTCTCTCAGGTCACAAAGCTCTGAAAATTTTATGTCTTTGGAAATTAAATCCTTTTCCCTCCAGTGATGTTAACGGGCTCCTAGAGTGTTGGACAAAGATGAAGCCAGGCAGTTGCCTTCAGATGGCTGTAATTTCCACTCCCCCTTCTTTCCAAGTCTTAATGGCCCTTGTCACACAGTTTCTACGGGCCTTTTCATGAGCCTGAAGTTACTGGCGCATGGAGCAGCCTCTGCTGGGGGTGCCACTTCCTGGCGACCTGGCCGCTTGCAGAGAGCCTAATGCTGGTCTTGCAAGGATGCTGCCTTCTTGATTTTTTATTTATTTTATTTCTTTTTTGAGATGCTGTTTCTTTGCATAGCCCTGGTTGTTCTGGAACTTATTCTGTAGACCAGGCTGGCTGAAAATTTAGAGAGATCCACCTGCCTCTGCCTTCCAAGAACTGGGATTAAAGGTGTGCGCCACCACTGCCTGGCTCTGCAGATAAACCTCCCTGATATTTGTAATGTGCAGCAACTGCAAATGCTCAGAAACAGTCCTTGTGGCATTAAGCCAGAATGGACTGCGAGAGCCAAATGATTCACTTGCTGGTGACCTCTCTCTATGGGTTACCCAGTAACCAAATGACTTCACTTTCTTATCAGATCCACTGGGTTAAATAGGAGCTGTGTTGTACCATATAACACACACACACACTGATCCAATCCCAGAGCAAAACCCACCAGAAAATAACAAGGTTGACAAGGACCCTTGTGCGTGGCCAGTGAGGACAGAAAATGTACAGCTGCTGGTGTTTTCTTGATAGATGATTTTTTTTAAAGGAATTAACATTTGCATGAGCAAGTCCACTACTGGTTGTGTTCCTCCAAGAACTGAGAGCAGGCATTGAAGCAGATGTACAAATGTACATTGGTCTTGGTAATATTCCTAATAACCAAAAGGTAAAATAACTCAAGTAGTCATTAAGTGAATGGATAAAGAACGTATATACGGTGCGAGATCCAGCCTCTGAAGTGAAGGGATCCTATCATATGCCTTAACATTGTTGAGCCTTAAAAGACATGCTGCTCTAGACTCACACAGACTTGATGTGCCAGGGAGGGGGAATACCCAGGGGAGAAGGGGAGGGAAGACAGGGGGTAACTGGGAAGAGGGTGTTGAGTGGGATGTAAAATTAATAAGTAAAATAATAATAATAAATGATAATAAATAATAAATACATGCTGCTAAGTGAAATAAGCCAGTCACAAAACAACCAGTACAAGTCACAAAACAACCAGTACGAGTCACAAAACAGCCAGTCCTATATGGATCCACTTATGTAGGGTTCTTGAGTAGTCAAATTCAGAAAAACCAAAAGACTAGCAATGGCTGCCAGGTTTTGTTTCCATTCAGTGGATTTGAGTGGGGTCACCATAGGATAAACATTACATGGACCTAATGCTATTAAGTAGTATACTTAAAATGTGAGAATGCTGAGTTTTATATGATTTCTATCCTATTGATAGTTGGGCCTTGATCTAGCATTGAAGTACAGCATTAAACTCAACTGAAAACCTGAATGCAAAGAGATTTCCATTATTTTCTACCATCAGTTGATAAAAAAATAACCATTAAACATATGTCTAAGACAATCCATGGACTTTGAAAATGATAAGATTGGATCACTGTAATTATAGAAGAACCACATGGTGTTTGTGAGAGGCCAGGATCCACAAGCTAGTGTGGCCAGGAAAGGATTCTGACAAATTGAGACCAGGGGTAAGCCCTGAGTGAGTAGAGCTTACTTAAATATATTTGGACCTCAATGAGATTTCTGTACTACATTCAAATGGTTCTAAGACCTAGAACTTAGTACGACTTGTGTTTGCAGAACACCAGTGACCTTCCTGAGTATTCTTAATTGGCATCTAAGCGTCAGGATGAAAACAATAAGCATTTGGTCTTTCCCAATGCTTAATTGTGTCTTACTGGTTACCAGGTGCTGCATGTGCTGCATAGGCCTGACTTATTTCACCCAGAAAGTACAGTATCCAGTCAAGATTGTTCTCTTTCACTTTTTCAGGGACTAATGATAATAGTGTTTGCTATAGGCTTTCTTGGAAAGGCTTTGTATGCATTTCAGAAAATGATTAATCTATATAAAAAAAAAATCTGTTGAGTGCTGATTTTTTTATGTATAAGGAGACCAGCCTGGTTTTCCTTGGATACACAGGTCGTTTATTTAAAGCTCTCATGTGGAGTTGGAAGGTTGTATTATACCTGACTTGAGGCAGAGAAATACACATCTGTGACAGTGAAGTGTGTATATAGTTGCTCTGTCTTTAGAGGTTCCATGTGTGTTGTAGAGACTTCTCTGTTGTTGCTCCCATCTTTCTTTAAAGACAGAGTCTTGAAGCAAAACAAGAGAACTCCCTGGAGAATCTGGAAATAGATTTGATTGCTAGAAGTCTGTATTATGCTGGCCTTGGTGCTTGATGGTGCTTACAGCACTGTGTCCATAAAAACCCTGAAGTCCAGCCAGGCACATCTCATAAGAATATAGTGGCTTCAGAGTTTGAGTAGGTCACTGTGTAATGTTATTTCTAAGAGCACCAGGCTATTTTTGCATTGGAATACTCAAGTGTTGGCCAAGACAAAAGAAAGCATTTAAATTTCTTAGTTGTAGATTATATGATGAATGAGAATTTTGAATACAAACTATGAAATCTTTGTACTGTCATGTAAGCCTCTGACTCTCAGGTCTTTCCCTCTTGAAGTGGTTGCAGTACTTTATTGGAATGGAGAGTTTTCCTAAGAGTGTAATAGCCATGGCAGGCATTGTGGTCCTGGGAGGCAACTGCAGGATTGACTTTTGTTCTGCCCTGGTACAGAAGAGAAGCCAGCTCTTGGGATTTTTTAGAAAGTCTACCCGTTGTCTCTATATGTATAGCACTTGGTGCACAGGCATAAGGAATCATTCTTTCTGCTAGTGCTTACCTAAGACCTACAGGATACCTAGCTCATCCTGTGCTAAGGGGCTGTGGTCCAGTTGGAAGAACATTGTCTCAAGTAGCTTCAGTGCTTCCTTGTGTGAAGAGCCAAAATGGAGAATTGAAGTAATCAGACAAGAGCAAAAGAGTCAAATTCAGGATATTTGAGTGGATGTTCTGAGGGTGTAGGATATGTGGCTAAATGAAAAGTCACAGAAACTAGGAAAGAAGTACCCTAGTGGCCTAGAGAGGTCAAAGGGTTCTTGGATGATGTCATACTTGGATCTGCTCTAGTAGGATGTCCCATAATTGAACAGGCCTGCATCTGGGCGAGGAAGACTTGTGGAGAGCTCACCTGACGTAGGTAGAGATGATAGAAAGAAGTACAACCTAGGGTTAGTCACGTGTGAGAGGTACTCACACTGTACTCAATGTCCCCTGTGTTCTTGGTAGGCTGATGGCTGTGAGAAGTGGGCTAGATGGTTGGTGCTGGAATGAACAGCTCAGGGCTTTCATATCACTGGTCCCCCCAGGCCTTGCATACGGTGCCTTTCACAGTGATATTTACCACATGGGCACACACAGCTCATAGTTTCCTGTTTATTCCATCCAAACACCATGCTGTGTTCCAGGAGGATCCAGAAGGGCTAGGGTTTCAAATAACTGAGTTGAAAAAGATGCTAGCCAAAAATGATTTTATTTCAAGATGGGTTTTTTGTTGTTTGGTTTTGGGGAAAGTTACTAGTGATAATCATATTTTCAGTGCCTGAGTCCCCAAAGAAATTGACTGAAAGGAACCGAGAGGAGCTTCCTTTGGAGAAGCCAGTGAACAAGTGGTCCTCTGGGGAAGTCCAACCTGAAATAAAATACTTCATAGCCACTACAGTTCAGAAGTTACTCTTGATATATTAATAGACAAAAACCTTGGTTTTAAAAATGGAAGAAAACGTCTTTTTGTCATTCCATTTTTCTCTCTTGAGCTATGACCTTGCCATCCTACTGAGATAGCTTTGATGGTAACACTTGAGCTTGTGATGATTATCAAGCTCAGAAGACATGATAGGGTGAGGTTACCAGATACAGAACAGGGCATCAGGTAGATCTGTATCACACATCCAACTCTTCATGGTATGTTATGGTATAGCAATGTCTCCAATACATGCAACTCTGCTCACTGTTTTTGCTTCTGTTTTCTGGAGTTAAAATTTAACTGAGCATCTTGCATTTTCTTTTACTCAATTTGACCATCCCTTGCAAAATGGTTAAGGGAGCCTAGACACACAGAAAAGGACTTAAAATGAGCAAGGTAAAAGAACAGTTGTTCCATGTTCTGGGGAATCTGGACCCTTTCCTTTGAGGGATAGATTAAATAGTCTCACACTCCTTCTCCACCCCAGCCCACCTTTGCTCTGACCTACTTGGTGGGGTTGGGGTTATGTAAGTTGTAGCCCAGCTAGTGTTTAGTAGGTTTCACATAAGATAAGGCAGATGTAAGAGTCAATGTTTTATCAAAAAAGATTTTCATTTTTAAATAAATCTCTTGAAAATGTAAAGTCCATTTCATAGAAAGAGGCCAGCACTGTATAAGCCCAGAAGTCTGACTACCCAAAGACCACTAGCTCCCTCCCTGCCTGTGACGAGCACCATGAGGGTACATCTGTGTCCACCAGGGCAGAGATTAGTAGGGAGGAGATAAGATACGGTTTCTCAACTCTGCCACCTCTCCCTACTTTGGAGGACTCATAAGTAAAACTGGTTGAAAACCCCGTGTGTCTCTGTGCTAACTCTGACTTAGAAAAGTATTTTGAGAAAGGAAGTATGCGATTGGCAGGGACCACTGTAGGCTCTGAGCATTTCTTTCCCTGTCAAGAAGTAGGATGTCTTAGTGGCAAATTTGCTGTCTGGGTTTAATGAGGATTACCCAGTGGCCAGGGCTTTGCTGTAAGTTCTTGGAGATCTTATCTGGGTGAAAAGGGACTCAGGGGACCTTTCTAGGAAAGTTACCTTGCTGGATGACTGCATAGTTAGTCCAAGTCACACCCTTTTGTCTCTGGCTAGAAGCCATCCTTTCTTGAAGCTTTGTGCAGGATATGCTCCTGACAGCAAGGACCATTGAGAGTGACACTGGATTACCAATATGTGTTGGCAAGCCTTGGGGAGGAGTCAGAACTAGAGAGGTTGGTTTTGAGAGACTGTGTATCAGACATGCCGAGTGTGCACAAGGAGATTGGACAGCTTTTTAATTCTTTTAAACTGTTATACAGATACTGGCAGTGGAGTGCATGTCACTTCAGGAAGCCTGGGGCCAATGTTAATCACATCATTGGTGCTTACCTACTGTCTCCTATGGCAACAGTGGCTACTTATTAATCCAGAGTGATGCTGGTTGCGGTTGGTGCTGCAGCCTACCTCACATTAGCTGGGATAAACCCTGGATTGTGTGTGCACCTGATTTATGCCTAAGATTCCTCCGTGTTTCTCTCTAGCATGCTCTACACCAACCCGTCATGGAGTCTGGAGCTGGGTGGGAGGGAAGAATGCTAATAAAGGCTTTTCCAGAGGTCAGGCTGAACCCTGAACGAGGAGTCCATTAGATTCCACAATCGATACCCAGCTTCTAAACATTATGTATATTGATGAGCTGATGGCCAGGAGACTCAGGCTGAGGGAATTGGAATCTATTTTACTAGACCAAATTGGTTGTTGATGGGCTATAGTAGACTGTGGCTTTAATAATCAGCTACAAACATCCTGCTGTTTAGTAAAACACAGCTTAAGCACAGGAGAGCTTGTGTGCTCTCCTTCTTTCCCCAAAAGCTTAGCAGAAGGGGATTCTCGCTGGACCCTACAGTGCTGCTAAGGTGGTGGCTCTCAACTCCTTGCTGCAACCCTGTAAAACAGTTCCTCATGTTATGGTGACTCTTAGCCATAATAATGCTTTGTTGCTACTTCATAACTGTAATTTAACTAGTGTTATGAATCAAAATGTAAGTATCTAATATACAGGGCACCTGATGTGATCCCTGTGACAGGATCTGTTGATCCCCAGAGGAGTCGTGACCCACAGCTTGGGAACCACTATTCTAAGGGACAGGCTGGCCACTGGCTAGGGCCCTGTGGGAATCCTCTCTTGCTGCTGGGATGAGCTGAGGGAGACAGCAGGGAAGGAATGCAATAAGGCTCTGTGTCCTACCTGAGGACAGGAGGCCTAGTGAAGGCAGGCAGAGAGTAAGTCTGCTACCGATGATCTAGGAACACCCATGTTTACTTGGACTGTTTGCCTAGCTTTGTTTTCAGGACTTATAAATTGGGTAAGCTGTGGCTCCCAGCATGGGACATAATGACTGATAAACTTTAGTCTAGGAGGCTGGCTGCAGGGAGATGTGTGATCATATAGGGCGTGGTGAGAGGGGTAGGGGCATGTTTTCACTGACGATGCACTTTGACCTTTTGCCACCTGCATGGCCCGGGTGGGGAGCTTGGGTTGGAGGGGTATTGCCTGTGTAAGCCCAGTGTGAATCTGAATTAGCTGGGCCCTCTGTCGACTGCTCTTTGGCCCCTCCCTACTGCTTCTCACTTGGCTCGAGCTGGGGAGGAATCCTCTAAAGCAGTTCTCAGTCTGTACAATGCTACCCCACAGGGGTTGCATATCAGATATTTACGTTATGATTCATAACAGTAACAAGATTACAGTTATGATGTAGCAACAAAAATAATTTTATGGCTGGGGGTCAGCACAACCTGAGGAAGTGTGTTAAAGGGTCGCAGCATCAGGAAGGTTGAGAGCTGCGGCTCTAGATGATAGTGAAGACCACGTAGAACTCTGATTCGCAGCTGGACTGCAGGACATTTTGTCTGGGTCATGAATACACTTGGAGGCACTAAGTGTGGGAAATCCCCCCCTCCACTTTGGTAACAGGACTCAGGCAGCTCTCTGTGAGACAAGATACTGCCACATGGAGACAACAGGCTCCTAGAGATAGAGAGTTAGATGCAGTTGGGCTAATTAAGCAGCAACAGATTTCTGGGTACATAATTGCTCTAAGAGACTCTGAAGATTTAAAATTGCACATTTACTAAATAAAACCAAGGCTTTCACAGTTAAAGCAAGGTGAGCCCCATTTCCCTATGTGGTGCTATGTTAAGCTCAATAGAATTTAGGGCAGGTAGATGGCGAGGGTTTCCAGCACTGCTCCTGAAAGTTGCTCCTCTGAGCACAGCTCTAGCTTCTGTGACTCCATCTTACTTCGTGCCAGGCTGACTTGGTGGGGAGGGAGAGTGTGGAAACTGGAGCAAAGGTCTTGAACAGGAGCTGCCACCTCGGTCTCTGTCCTGTACCAGTACTGGGAATTAATATTCCAGCAAATTCTCCGCTATCTGGCTATGTTTGACAGTCCTCTGCTCCTTGCACAAGCCTGGGGCCAGCACTGAATGGAACATTTGTTTTATTCCCAGAAACTCTCTAGAGAATGGTCACACCCTCCATGTGGCTGGGAGAGTATTTTGCAGGGTCTCTGCCTGCTGTCCTTTCCTAAGGGACAACAATTGGGCTTCCACTTTCTAGTCTCAGTCCAGAGAAAGTGGTGGGTTCCACTGAGTCGGGGGTCAGGGTCCAGACAGGGTCTTCCCATAGTACTGTATAGGAGCTAAGCTAGACAGGGCTCCTGCGTGGATCCAAAGGAAGGCATGTGTAGTGAACCTGGAAAGATGAGAGGAGATGGCCCCACACATCAGATTTGGAAGAGTTAATTAAAATGGTAGGACCTACAGCAGAATTAGGTAAGTGATGGAGGAGAGATCCTGAGAAAAGAGAAGAGCAAGCCTGAGATGTCACAGACATCTGACAGAGAATAAAGGGTTGGAAGTGGACCAGCTGTTGGCAGAGGGAGAGACAAATCAGCCTCCTATTGGGTGACTCTCAGGGAATTTGTGTCAGGCAAATTGGATATTTGAGGAGCATTTGAATGGCCCCGATTGTGTTTGGAGGCCAAGCTCGTCCCTGAGGCCCTTCACTGTGTTCTCGGAAAACCTTCTGGTGGTATGTCTCCGTGGGATTGGGAGTAAATTGGGCTGACTGACTGTCTCTGAGAGGGAAGAAGCTGGGTGGAGCACATTTCTCTGAGGCTTTATACTACACCCCTCTATCTCTGTACTGGAGGTGCCTGGAGGTGCGTCTGAGACTGTCTTTGCAGGCACTGCCTGGGGTTCCCACAAAGCTCTTTATCACTGCTTTCCCATTCTTTCATCCATGGGAAAGAAGGATGTGGTCCTGACATGCAGTGTGCTCCTTCTAAGATCCAAGACAGTTGTGCCTTCTGATCAAACAACCTTAAACGAACTTCTTCAAACTCTTGGTCTTGGTTGTTTCTCAAAGAAATAGGCACCATAGTGCTTACTGCACAGCTCTGAGCCAGGTCAATGGGCTCATATTTGTTAAGTACTGAGAATAGTGTCTAGCACATATATTAATAAACAAGACATTTTGTCTACGGTGATCTTTCCTGTTTGCCCGTTTTTCTCTTTCAACAATTCTGTCTCAGTTCATCCTTTCCAGGCATAAAAGGGTGAAAGATAATCGCTTTACTTTGAGACAGGAAACCTTGGATTGTTCAGGTGCAAGATGGTAATAAGTAAGAACCAAGATGCTTGAGCACTTGGCCGTGCCATGTGCAGAAGGGAAGGAATTTGTGGTTTCCATTTCTGCTCCATCTTCCTCAGTTTCCTAGTCTGACACTGATGGGTCTACTCTCTGGGTACTGGATGAAGGGAAATAAGTGAATAAAATAACCCTTCAGTGCTGAAATGAAATAATGTCAAAGAGAGGCAACCAGGCCCACCCAGGGCTGTGTGGAGGAAGAGCCAGGCATTGTTAGCCCCTCATAAGAAAGTGTGATGAAGTGACCAGTTCTTCCTCTTACTCCAGTGTACCTGGGATGGCACTCTCCTCCATGATCCAGGAGCAGGGTTGTCATGGTTCATCAGAGCCAAGGCAGGTGGAGAGTCACCATTATTCCAACCCCTCTCCCCAACTCTTGGCTACCAGAGCATCGCTGCTTCTCAGATGCAGATGTGTATCCATGTAGCTGTCAAGGGCAATAGTGTAGACTCTGATCCTGTGTATGGGCCTTGGCCGCAGGTTGTACTGGTCAACCAGCTTCTATTGTTACCAGTGCTACTCTTCATGAACCTGGCACAATTCTCCAAGGTCTAGGGGACGAATTGGGACAAGCAATCTGTCTTTCCTACTAAGGGTGGTCACCATTCCTATAGGATTCTCTGCTTTTCTTCTCAAGTCCCAGGTTTTCTAGCACCAGACAGATGTGGGTAGTGAAGGAAAGACAGGCTGGGGTTAATAAGGGCTCACTGGACTAACTGGAAGGGCCTCTCCGCGACATTGCTTTATTTCTAGATGTAGGGAGAATTAGCCCCCAGGGTGGGCAGCAACACAGCAAGAGGAGAGCAGGCGGCTGTGTGGCAGGGGGATTCTTTCCTGCTCTGTGCTCATCTGCTCAGTCAGCTTCTACTTAGACTCTGATTTCTGTGTCCAATCGATTAGCCCGATTCGTGCCATGTAAACATGCGTGACTGAGCCTTGACCTTGAAGCCAGCCAGCCATGGAAACTGCTGTCTTTTACTGTCTTTTTGAACTTAGGAAAAAAGGTTGGTGGGTGGAAAACAGCTTAAATAATGTTGTCATTAGGAACCTACTTCTTTGCATTAAATCCTGCACTTATTAACAATAAAACGCCACACTTCCCATCCTTTGTGGATTATTCAATGTTTTGCAAAGCACTTCCATAGTCATTATCTTATTTGATACTAAAAACACAATTATTGAAATAAAAGATTATTGTTTCCAGGAAACTGAGGCTCAGGCTGGCTTATGCACTAGCCAGAGATCACAAGGCAGCAGGCAAGGTATCCGGGATGCATGCTCTTTTTTCTTACTAGAGGTCATTAATATTGATAGCTTGGTAGGTTTGTCCACAGCACAGCAATATCTGCCTTGTGCTAGACATTATGATTTAATATTAAGATTCTTAAGGTGTGGCCAGTCTATATATAGCTGGGTGTCATGATCAAGGTCATTTTGAGGATAGTTCCATTGTTCTTAAATACATGGCTGAGAATGCCCCAAAGTGTCGCAGGAGGTTAAAATAGCTACACTAATGAAAATCAACAAGAACAAATCTAGGAAAATGAACCAGAAACTATGCTTTATTTAGTCTCTGCCCCTTCTGCCCTCTCCCTCTCTCTCTACACACAACACACACACACACACACACACACACCACACACAAAGAGAGAAGAAGAGAGAGAGAGAGAGAGAGAGAGAGAGAGAGAGAGAGAGAGAGGGGAAGAGAGGAAGAGAGAGAGAATGCTTGTGTTTTCCTGTAAGGTTCACACCCTGGTCATCCAGGGAGGAATTCACAGGACAGTGTTGTTGGACTTGCTCTGTAAATGTCAACCCTACCCGTCTCCCACCTTCAGACAGGTTTCCCAAGACACTACCTGTGACAATGTGAGACAGACAACATAACCAACCAAAACTTAATTTCCCTCAAACTTGATTTAGGCTCTAATTCTACATGCTACTTGGGGTTGTCATGGATACCGTCTGCTGTGCTTTCCCTTAAATAGAATCAGAATCACACTTCTGCCTGTGTGCAAGGTAGAGGTGACAGAATGGCACTTCTGTATAAGGGCCTTCTCAGACTTGGCCCCAGCCGAGTGGCCAGGAGCATGTGAGCAGGGACACTGAAACCCTCACTCCACGGCTGGAACCAAAGCAAAACAAGTGCGTCTCTTGTGCTAATGATTCTGAGGATATATATCGTTGCTAAATCATTTTTAAAGGATTGTCATGTACAGTTCGAACTTCACTGTAAAAATGTCTCTGAAGTTATTGTCCTGACTTTGTGCAGAATCCTACACTAGACTCAAGAAGGGCAGCATGCAGTGACACAGTAGCTAGAGTTCCAAGGCAAGAGCCTTCTACCCCCCCCCCAAAGATTTGATATCCAATGGGGAGACATATGTCTTCAAATACTCTTCTTTTGCCTTAGTGGTACATTGGATGCAATCTGGGTAGCAGCAAAAAGGGAACACCTTCCACAGGTAGACAAGGGTGAAAATCCTGGTTCGTCTATCTCTATAAGCTAAGGTTCTTTAAGTAGGTTTCCCAAGAAGTCAAAGTCAGGATGCATCTCACACTTGCTCTGTCGTACAACAAACTACAGTGTGAAGGTCCTAAGAGAAAGGGGCAAGCGTGGGATGGACTGCTGTGCTTTCACAGGTAGGTGAGCTGGGCTGAGTGCAGGGAATGGCTTCTGTGTAGACGGATGTGTTTAGCCCGGGAAGGTAACAGGATTTCACCAGAGAGAGTCAGTGTCTGTCAGCTTTGACAGAGTCAACAGCCTTTCCTTTTAAAAGATTTTGTAGTCTGGAATTCAGAGAAAGTGCTTAGCCATCAACATTAGGAAGAACTGAGTAATTTCTCTTAAAATAAGAAAGTGTGGGGTGGGAATCTTCTTTGTCTTACAAGCACCTTGTCCGGCTCCACCACTGCATACAGCGTTGCCACCGCTCCACTAGGAATAGGGAATTCATTGAGAACATGAGTTGTGGAGAGGAGAGCGCGAAGATGATGCTTTGTGTGCATTTGACCTACTCAGAAGCACCGCATGATGCTCGTAGAACCAGATGAGCCTCTTGAGAAAGTGGGCCGTCAGATATCAAGTGGTTTGAAGCATTCCCTGGAGGCCATGACACTGAACTGCATATGGTCTGCTTCCTACAAACCCTGGAAGCTAGATGTGAAACCGTTTGTAAAAAGCAAACTTTGTTAGTCTTGTCTGCCATGATTAAATAACCTACTTTGGGCTTGTTCTCTGGGGCCCTAGATTCCTCTAGGACAGTGGTTCTCAATCTTCCTAATGCTTGGGACCCTTTAATACAGTTCCTCATGTGGTGGTGACCCCCAAACCATAAAATTATTTCATTGCTACTTCATACTGTAATTTTGTTACTGTTATTAATCATAATGTTAATATCTGATATGTGAACACCAAAGTGGCCACGAACCCCTGTTCAAGGCCTATCAGTAACTGGCTTGCTAATGTTAGTTAGCCTGGAGGAAGACGGAACCATCACGGTGGAGGCAGGGCAGTTGAATGGTTAGGAAGATGGTAATAAATGTACTCTAGTCACTGGTAAGTCTTCACAGAACAAATGATCCTGTGGCAGCTGCTGTTGCCACTATGACCTGCTAATGATGGTGGCTTAACTTTAGAGTGACCAAGAAACTTTAAGATTTGGGTGCAACATAGCCCACCTGCCTTGAATGTATATGAGGTCCTATATTCAATTCCCAGAATTGCAAAACAAACAAAACCCCCAGAGTTAAGAAACTAGGGGACTTGCCGGTTGTGGTGGCGCACGCCGGTAGGATTTGCTGAAGGAGGCAGAGGCAGGAGGATCACGAGTTCGAGGCCAGCCTGGGCTACAAGAAAAAAAAAAAAAAAAAGAAACTAGGGGACTTCCAGTTTGCCTCAGGCCTTGGAGGAGTGTTTTCCAACCATGATGGCTGGGCTTAATTTAAGGCAGTGGATGTGTTTTGGGGTGATCCCTTTTCCTCTGTAGTCCCCAAGATCAGAATAATGTGAGTGATAGTGGCGTGCACTTTGACAGTGTTTCCCTAATCTCCTGGGTCATTACAACCCCAGGGATCCTAACAGAGAGGGTGTCGGGCCTATGTGACTAATCAGTAGTAGACTGTGGCTGTCCTTCTCCGGGGAATGTGTCCATGTAGGGACAGGGAATGCACTACAGGTGCAAGCTTAGTAAAAGAGCGAAAGGGAGGAAGACAAGCACATGTGACTACCTCGGAGCCACTCTGCTTACTGTTGAGTGTAGAGGACGGGCATTTCCTGCCCAGGGATGGGAAGCTGGCTTCTGCCAGATGCTGAAGGGCTCTGACTGTGGTGGGTTGAGAATTTCAACCCAGCCTTTGTCAGAAAAGATGGTTTCTGACAGCTCCTGGCAGTAGAGATAATTCAGGAGGCTGGCAGGAGCCTCTCTGGAGACAGTTGAGGGACAGGCTTTGCAGGTGGCATGAAGTGGCAGGGAGTGGGAAATGAGAAAGTGAGCTGCAGCGCATATGCGTCCTCCAGAGCATCACTGCAGCACAGGGCCTTCTTCCTGACATCTGCCTTCAGCCGAGCACAAGTGGGGAGCTTCCAACAGCGGCTTCTGAGACAGAGAGGAGGAAGAAAAGGCTTGGAGTCAGGAGTCCTGGGCATGACGGGAGACTTAGCTCTGTTGCCTTCCATTTGCTGCTTGTAAGTCTCTTGTGGGGTGGGAATGGGAGATCCACTCAAGCCCAAGTCAGAGCCCAAAAGGAATAGCCAGGAAAAGTTCAAGTCCACATTTTACTGGTCTTCCCAGGAGACAGCGACAGTGAATAAAAATTTGGAACTGGTGCTCAGTGGTTACTTACAGAGAGAGATTGACAAATGCCACCATCTAGTGTGCCTCCTCTCAGATCTACAGAGAAGCGTGGCATTGCCTGAAGGCTACATAGAAGGAATGGCTGTCATGTGACAAGGACTTATTTCTGAGAAACTCTTCATGCTGCTGAATGGAAATTCTTGCCCTGTGCATACTCGTTGTTGAGCCCGGTGGAATTCTGGGATCCCTTCTGTTCGCTCTCTCTCACTTAGCACCGTGTCTCTCTTAGCAGCCTATGGTGTGGCCTGATCTTTGCAGCCCAATTATAAGCTCCTGCTGGAGACCTAATTCTGCCGCAGGAGATGAGTTTTGCTGTCTAGCTGATCATGCACTCATTAACTCAACTTCAACAAAAACTGTATTGAATATGATCCAAATGTTGGGAATATAGCCTGCAGACACTGTCCCTGACACCTAGGTGTTTCTGTTGGCTAGGGAAAGGAGCCAGGTGTGTAAATAAAGATGTCATAGTATAAGACAGTGTTGACCTTTCTTGTATGACGATCTAGAACACAATAACACAGCCAGCCACAACGTTAATATCTGTTCCTTTGGTACTAGAAAGACAAAGCCCCTCCCCCTTTTTTTCCTTCCTTCTTCAGGCAAAATGTATTGAGATTTAATATGTGGTCTGCTTATCTAATGAAGCCTAATACTTTTCTTCCTGGGTGGGCACCATTAACAATGCTAAAAGTTGTTTTTCTCGTACGTATAGCTAGATATACATCAACTTCAAACTCTACCCCTTAAAATCACTTCTTGGTTATTTAAATCATATGTACATCTACAGTATGTTAGGTGCTGTGAGGGCATAAATAGCTTTTGTGTGATTAGAGAGATAATAAATCCATATGCAAATTCAAAACAATTGCACCAGCCAGCTTGTAGGTAAATGCCAGAGTGGTTAGAATAGCTAATGGGTGAATGGAGAAAAACAACAGAAGACATGGCAGATTCTGTTTTCATATATGGAGCTGAATATGTCTTGGGGATGCATTGTCTAGAGGTCTGTGCTCTCTGGAGCTGGCATATGAAAGGTGGTTCTGTGCTGTCTGTATTGAGCTCTCTGTTTGGGTTAGCAGTTGTCATTGTATAGGCAATTTGGAAGTCAGAGCTTGTGATAATTCATCTTCACCATCAGCCTGACTGGATTTAGAATCGCCTAGGAGACACACTCCTTGGTGTCCTGTGAGGGCATCTCTAGAGAGGTTAAACTCGAGTCAAGACCCACCCTTATGGTGAGGACACAACATTTTGGGCTGGGCACATAGACATGACAAAGAGGAAATAAGGTGAAAATGAGTCAATTCCACTCCTACTGCTGTGATAATGGGTTCACAGTCCTGTTGCTGTAATTCCACCACCATGAGGGACCATATCCCTTCAGACCATGAGCCACAACATGCCCTGAAGTTGTTTTTTACTGTAGCAATTTGGAAGGTTAACTAATACAAAGATCTGGGAAGTGTATGTACAGAGAATCTATCAGAAAGCCCAACCACAGGCAAAACCTGAGGAAGCCCCTGTATATGGGACAAGCTGGGACAAAGAGTTCACAAAGTGATGGAGGTGGATTAACAGGAGCGATGGGAATGCAAACTAGAGGTGGGAACTGGCCTTCAGACCAGAGAGCGTTGTCAGGGTGGAGGAATGACAGGGCAGAGTGAGAAAGGAAATTGTAGGGTCCTGTGCCCTGGGTGCAGTCAGAGAGAGATCACGTGACTGCACTGCCTGGAAAGAAGGGGTAGGTAGAGGGGTGGGGGAAGTGTGGGGAGAGAGGTGCAATACCATGCAAAGTGAGCAGGTGGAGCTCAGGACAAGCTTTGGGGTTCATTTTGGTTTTGCTCCTAGAAACTGAACATAGAACCTCGTGCTTGCTGTGTAACACTGAGCCATTACTGAGCTATTAGTGGTGTGAAACACGCACATCTCCAGCTGGCCTCAAGCTCACATTCCCTGAGAAGGCTCCCGCCAGTCTCTATACTTTCCACCCTAGCCTGGGGTATAGGGTCCTTCTGCTCCCCAGACTGCCAGGGTATACTGAGCTCGGGGCAAACTTCACCTTGTTTTTAATTAACAACCATTTTCTTCAAATAGTAATGCAGATGCAAAGGGAGAAGGCACCCTTTGAACTGCTGTCATAATTGGGCTACAGAGATTAGCCTGACCTGGCTGCCTCTCCAGCGCTCTCCAAAGGAAGTGAAGTCACGTACATGGAGCTCTTCTCAAATGCTTTGCTTCTGAAGGGTTGAAGCCTACTCATGTTGGTTTTTAATTATGGCTGCCAGCTCTCAGAATACTGTTTTCCTGGATGAATCCTTTATCCCCTTTCAAAGTTCTGGGGAGTGGGGACCTCATCTCTGCACCTGAAACAGCCAAGCCCCATGCTCCCCCACATCCCATAGGCACGTTGTTTGCCTCGAGTTTGTGTTTGTTGTCTTCTTAGAGATGAAATAGCCCAGTAGTTTCCAAAATGACGTGTTATTGGGGCATGAAGTGAATTTTACTGAGGTCAATCAATTTTTAAAAGGAGAAGAAATGAAAAGTGGGCTGGAGGCAGCAAAACCACTCAGCAAGTAAACATGCTCACTGCAAGAGGCTGGTGAGCTGAGTTCAGTTCCTGGAACCACAGTGGAAGGTAGGTAGACTTCAGTTCCTGATCGTTGTCCTCTGACCGCCACATGTGTGCCACGGCTTGTGCAATCTCATTCTTTCTTCCTCTCAGCCACTGAAGAAAGTACCCTTTGGCTGGCTCATCACTGTGCATTTTAAACTAAAGGGCTGCCTGTTCTTCTCCCACACCTGAAATTCTGTGCGAAATAATATAAAATAATGGAGAAGGAAGGCTCTCTGTTCCTTCAGCTCAGAGAGTCTTTATTTATTGTTTTGGGTTTTTGTGGGAATAAATAGGTTTTTTAAAGTGTTGGAACAGCACAGCTGCTGCTGGCCTCTGAGCATATCTTAAGATCCGCCGCATGGATTTGCAAGAGGAAAGGGTTTAAATATTAATAAGATTGGGAATCAGCTGTTTGCTATGAGCTTTTCAGAATTTCTAAGGCTCCAGTGAACCCTAAAGAACTCAGCCCTCGTCGTTAGCACTGGGATCCCTTGGGCCGTCCAGGAAGGTGCCCTGTCTACCTGAAGGACCCACATAGGACAAATGAAAGGCACTGTAGCCACGAGAGGTACAGAGCTTCGGGTCTCCCCAGGATTGCATCAGTTGTACACCCCCACTTCCACATTTTCAGCCCTGTAGATGGTGCTAGAGGGATGAAGTCATGCCTTGGTTCTGAGGATGCCTCAGTTCCATCTGCCTCCTGTTTCAGGAACCCAAGAAAGGGACTGAGGAGATGGGATGGCTCGGTCAGTAAGGTGCTTGCCACGTAAGCAAGAGGTCCTGGGTGTGATCCCCGGTGCTCACACAAAAGCTAGATGTGGTGGCGCATGTCTGTCAACCCAGTGCTCGAGAGACAGACAGAAGGCTCACCAGGGCCTGGGGAGAGATGGGCAGGTCAGGGCAGAGCTCTACAGACATAGTGAAGGCTGGTCCAGCTCTTGGATGGTGAGGTTTGTGTTGATTTTCTCCATCATTACTTGGTTTTCTTTTAAAGTTTATGATAGTATCCTTAATATAACAGGGGTTGCCCTATGCACACCGATAAGTTCATTATTGGGCAATCAATGTATGCATATAGTGCTCGTCTGGGAAATTTCCATGCACTCCCAAGTAAGAATTTCTTCTGCCAGATTGAGAACCCCAATCTTTCCAGGCTACGCTTCTAAAAGACTACATTGTCTAAACACAGTAAAGTCCCCAAATAGAGACACTCGGGATTATAAGTGGAATACTGTATAAGCCTGAAGGACAGGAGACTCTCTCCGTCCCCAACACATGAATGCTTGCACTTCATGGATTCGGCTTTCTCTGTGGAGTCTCTAATAGCTTTAGGCCTTCTACAAAAGCATAGCTCAGTTCTGTTTTGTTAAACCCTGATGACTGTATAGAACAGTGTTACTATACCAACAGTGTATTTGAGACTTAGCCTTGTATGAGTCAACTCCCACTTGTGAGGGCCGTAGTTGACAGCAAAAACAGAGTTAGGAACACCAGGATGTGTTAGAGAGCCAGGGTGGAGGAAGCTGCTGCTCTGTGTTCTTGAGGCCAGCATGTGCAAACACACATGTCCAGATGACAACCATGACAGATTATATAGGATTAGAGTCCAGAAAACGGCTCAGACAATAAATGAAATTAGAGGAGAAAAATCACCATATAAATCATTTTTAGGTTTCTATAGTTACTTTAAAGCCAGATGATTCAAATTCAACCGAAATCCCTGAAGCTTTGGTGGTTTGTGTGTAGTAAAGGAATCTGTCCATTGGCTCAGCACAAAAGGCACATGCAAGGATTGCGGGCTGGTGTCCTCTGCTGTGGACCAGGATGGTGGTGAGGAGCCGAGGAGGAGCCGAGCATGCCAGGAGAGCTAGCGGACAGTGAGCAGCGTGGGCCTTATTGCCTCTCTGGGTGCGCTGTCCTGTAGGTGCCCACAGGAGGGGTTGTAACTCCAGGGCAAGGGGCTGGAGGAATGCACAGGAGCAGCTATAGTCTAACTGTAGCAAAGGGTGCAGTTTTAGCTGTCTTCATAGACTCCCATTCTCAGGAAGTCTTCATTTTTCAAAAGGAATAGCAGAGATGAAAAGCTGGACAAGGCAGTACCTGTGGTAAGAACACAGACACACACACATGCACACATATACAGAGATACATACACACATACATACATACAGGGATACACACAAACACAGACACACACATACACAGACATACAGACACATAGAGATAGACACAGATACCCAGAGAGAGAGAGAGAGACACACACACAGACACGCATACAAAGATAAACACAGACACACAGAGAGAGGCACACATACAGACACATACAGACACACAGATACACACAGGGAGACATGCACATAGAGATACGCAGACACACAGAGACACACTCATAGATACATACAGAAAGACACACAGATATACATTCTCTCTCTCTCTCTCTCTCTCTCTTCTCTCTCTCTCTCTCTCTCTCTCTCTCTCTCTCTCTCTCTCTCTCTCTCTCTCTCTCTCTCTCTCTGAAAAGAAAGAGCTCAAAATCCTAACAGTGTTTGGGTCGTAGAGTTTTGAATTTATTTTTCTACCCTCTGTTTAACTTGCCAGGTTTTCTTTAGTGGGCTTGTGTAGTGCTTCTGCTGCTGGTAATGTAACACAGCATTGTAATGACAAGGCTTAGGTAGATGAAGGCCAAGGAGAGCTGGTGCCAGCTGTGAGTGGGATGGGATCTCGGAGAGCCCCAGCGTGGGGACAGGATGGCCTCTGCCTGGTGACTCAGTCTGGGCTGTAGGGAGAGCTGGGACAGCTAGAGATGACAGAGGAGGGAGGCACACACTGCTTCAGAGGCAGCTGGGAACTCAGAGATGACAGTGACAATGGGGGTCCAACAGGATGGCTAGCCTCTCTGAGGAGGTGTCAGACCAGGGGCTATTGGGCTTGATAAAGTTTATGTAAATCAAGGTTGTTAGGTGGAGACAGCTAAACTGAAAGCAAAACATCTGGGTGGAGAGAAGGGTTACAGCAGACAGAGGCAAAGAAGCAGAGCTGGCCTGTCGGGCAACAGCTGAGCTGGGAGCATCTGTTTCAAACTCAGGAAAGAGAGTGCAGGCTGGAGGGACTCCAGGGACTGGCCAGGCTTCAGGGGTGCTCCCTTCCTGGAGCTGGTTGTCACCCAAATCCAGAGAAGACCCAAGAAAGCCAATGTGGCTAAAACTGTAAACCTCCGCTCTGCAGTTGTCTTTGGCCCCACAGTGTCTATATCTGTTCTGGCCAGAGCTTGGAGACCACTTGATGTCCCAGGTGCACAGCACTGTTTGTCTTGTGTGCTGGAGGGCACTAAAACTGTGTGATAGGGTCATCAGTCAAGAGACAGAGCCCATAGACAAGCTAAGGGAAGTGGCCTATGAGGTCACATGTCACAGGATAGGGACCCGTTTAAAAGCTTTAGGTTTCTGGGATAGTAGGATGAAGGCTGAGGGAAAGCAGAGGAACAACCTTGGGATACCTGCCACCTTTATGGACACGGTCCACCTGACCCTTAATGCTAGAGAAGACAGTGGGGGTGGGGGTCGCTCTGCAGAGGTTTGCATCCACGTGGGTACATGTTTACCAGTAAAGTGGGCACTCTGCCAGCCTTCCTTAGCCATGGGAAGGGTGAGGGAAGACGGCTGCAGAGGAAGTGAGCAGCTTGGGTAAATTACTCTTCTTGTTGCAGCAGCAAAATGCCTGGCAAGGGAGGGAAGGCCCAGTTTCTCTGGGCTCACAGTTGGAGGTGCAGTCCATCATAGCCAAGACATGGCAAACAGGAGCTGGAGGTGCCAGTCACGTGATATCTGTAGGGGTGGTGAATACTGGTGCCTAGTTCATTGGTTTGTTGTTGTTTGTTTGTTTGTTTTTAGTCTTTTATTCAGTCCTGGATCCTAGCCCCACAGGGTGGTGCTGCTCACATTTAGGGTGGGTTTCTCACTTAAAACTACTCACATAGAAACTCATTCAAAGAACTGACTGGAGGTGCTTCTGAGTCTTGTCAGGTTGACAGTATTAAGCATTCCAAGACCTGACAATTGGCTTCTCCCTCTGGTTCATGCCGGTTTCTAACTGATCTGGCTAAGATCCTGGGGTTTTGTTCTACTTGCACATGTGTCTCTGGCCTGTTTAGACAGAGCCTCTAATATCTAATGTCTCAGAGCTCACAGCTTTGCCCCAACTGAGGACCCAGACTTTATTTGCAGTGTGTAGGCAAAAGCTCAGCAACCTCACTGTCAAAGAGATGCTTGAGAAAATGTATCTGAAGGTCTCATGGAGAGAGACAGTATCAGCTGTGGGAAGAAACGGGAAGATGGCACCGTGCACCCTCAGGCCTGTTAGCTTCCTGCTCAGTGGTTTTCTAAACAGTGGAATAGAAAGGGCCCAGCTGCCTTGGAAACCAGTCTGGCAATTCCTCAAACGATTAAACACAGTCATCAGAGGACCCAGCAATTCCGTGCCCAGGTAAAATCTCAAGAGTAATGAGAGTGAGTACATGTCCACACAGAAACTGTTCATGGTAACTTCATTCATTTTAGCTAAAAGGCAGAAGCAGCCAAAACGCTGGTTGCCTTTTAAGTAGATGAATAAAATGTAGAATATTAATACAAGGAATATAGTGGAGTCATAAAAGGAATGAAATGCTGAGACAGGTGGACCTTGAAAATGTTAAATAAATGATGTCAGAGGCAGAACCCTAAAGTACATGCACATCCTTCCTTCTCACCCCCATCAAGTCCATAGTCAGACAGAGCATACGGTTCTGGGACACACGGGACGCTGGTGTTGGGTGCTAGGATAGGGTTGTTTTATTTTCTCGAGGTAGTAAAGATGTCTTAAAACTGACTTTGGAGAGGATTATCCTCCTGTGAGTATTAAATAGAAATGTTTGATATTTTTATGTAATATAAAATATAATATAGAGTTGTATAATTTACATATAAATTATTATATATAAGCATAAAATATTGGCTTGTACATTTTAAGTAGGTCAATATAGTCATCCCCCCTCCCACATCTCATAACTTTGGCCCTGAGAACCAACATGGCCTTCTGAGTTTTCACCTCAGTGACGGCACCATGAGGCACACAGATGTGACACTCTTCAGACACTGAGGAGATCTGGAGCTTGCCTTTGCAAAATGTTCACCTCCAAAGTATTCTAACAAGCAGAAATGACCAATCAGATGGCAGTCTCATGAACCAAAGTTGGAAGGATATGGGCCACATGGGTGTGGGGGGCAGGGTTGCCTTCTCTAGAGCAAGGCTCTGGTGGAACTCTTGAGGTGCCCATAAAGGACTGACCCAGGGATCAAAGTGGGAAGAGTAGCAGCTGAACTCCTGTGACTTCTTAGAGGTGATGGGCAAGGCTTGACAGAAATTACAGAAAAGGATACATAAGTGGGCAGGGCCTAGTGGTGCCCACCTTTGATCATAGTGCCACAGAAGCAGAAACAAGCTTGGATTCTGTGAATTCAAGGCCTGTCTGGTCTACATAGAGAATCCAAGGCATCCAGGGATGCACAGTGAGACCTTATGTTTTTTTTAAAAAAAAAGTTATGGAGCTGAAGAGATGCCTCTGTAAGTAAGACCTGTCCTTCCACAGGATGGGGGCTCCATTCCTAGCACCCACATGACAGCCA
Source organism: Mastomys natalensis (assembly GCA_021653895.1). NCBI lineage: Eukaryota > Metazoa > Chordata > Mammalia > Rodentia > Muridae > Mastomys > Mastomys natalensis. The sequence continues at coordinate 36,125 of JAJTUV010000564.1, read as the reverse complement.
AAAACCATCTGTAACTCCAGGTCCAGGAGATAAACACCTCTTCTGGTCTCCTCAGGCACCAGACAATCGAATGGTTCACAGACATACATGCAGACATGCGAGTGGTTGACAGACATACATGCAGGCAAGCACTCATATCCTGGGTGTTCCATACACCATCCCACAGAATCCCTTACTGCTGCTACCCCTATATTCTTTTTCTTTGCTTTTTATTTTTCTTTTGAGACAACGTCTCCTTGTAACCTCTACCTCCCAGGTGCAGGGCTGACAGATATGGACCACCATGCCTGGCCCTATCCACACTTTCTCGGTTAGGAAACTTAGTCACAGAGCACGGAGCAGACCTGTCATTTGCCCAAAGCCACAGAGTCGGGTAAATAGTGGAGCATGGTACCTAGGACCCAGAGCCATAGGCCAGTCAATCCTAGTACACTAAGACTTTTCTACGTGTATCATTATGGAGCACAGGTGGGGACAGCTGGGCTGTCATCCTCCTGTGACAAGAAAGGGAAACATATTGTTGACTTCCTATTGCTGTTTCTTTCTGGTCTACAGAGAGAACTGACAAGTTTCTGGGCTGCTCCATGTGACCTCACTTAATTGGCGTCCATACCACCTGCTGCCTTAGTAGGTAGAGCATCATTGACCAGGGTAGCTGTCAATACCAGCTACAGACACAAAACCTACTCCAGGCACGAGTTTTCCTATCTGATCCACACAAACACCTAGATAAGACAGGGAGCTTTTTTCTTTTAGACACAGGCTCCTCTTTGCAGGCTCTGGAATTGTGCAATGACCCATTCAAGCAACCCAAACCCCACGTCCTCTCTGAGCTATTAAGTTCCAAGAAAGTCTGTTTAATAGTAGTTTCGAAAATCCCTGTTAACCTTTCTAATATCTTGATATCTGAGTCCACAGATACAGCAATATGTATGGATAAAATAGTGTGACATTTTCAGTAAATGTAACGTCCTCCCAATGATTTACACATCACTTAGAACACCTAGCAAGTCTAAAAGGCAATGTAAACAGTTGTAATGTTCATGTTGTTTAAGGAACGGCAAGAAAAATATGCGTATTACAACAGATGGAACACTTAAAAGACATTTTTACTGTAGTCAGTTACTCCATAGCTGAGGATGGAAGCTAAGGTTAGAGACTCACCTCTATTGACTGAGCCCCTGACTTCATGGTATCTAAATCAAAACTGCCTCATGGTAAGGGGCAAAGCTTCTAAAGTAGTGGAAAGAGGAATGAGAAGCAAGGCCTCAGGTCCACATTTTTAATTCCGGGGTAGCCTGTCATCTCCCATCCCATTGGCCCTTATCTTCGAACCTTGTGGCCTCCATTGCTCCCAGGAGACAGTCCAGTTTCTGCATGATCATGGCTTCCTGGGTACCTGGCTCATGGGTACCTACCAGGAGGCAGGAGCAGATCTCTAAGAGACGTCCATGCTGATCCTGTAACTGGTGTTGCTAAGCAGCTGGCTCTCCGTTGCCTGGAGATTATCGTGGAGATGAGACAGCATGCTGGCTAGTGTGTGTGTGTGTGTGTGTGTGTGTGTGTGTGTGTATCTCAGCAGTGCAGGGATGAGCTTGAAGGCCTAAGCATCTCCAGACCTTTCTCTGGAGGCTCCGGTATTCTGTTAACCAAGCCTTCTAACTTGAAAAGATATCCTTTATATATTAGTAATCAGAAATAACGAGGGCACAAAGGACAGTGCGCCAATAACCCCTGATTATAGGGGTGCTCGATTCTTCAGGATTTTCTTATAAAATTCTAGAAATACCACAGCCCTTCAGTAAGGCAAAGGAACGGAAACAGCCCTGTGCTTAGATGAAGGAAAGAAATGTTGGTGTTCAGTTCCCTCAGAGTGGCTGTCTGTCTGAGCCGTCCCAAATGCCTTATTGTGTTCTGTGGAAGTAGAGTAGCTCTGATATTGGAAACATAGACTTTATGACAGACAATCCCAGCCTCTACACCTTTCCTAACCTGGGATCTTCCAGTAGTTATTAACTCACCCAAGAGAATAACATGACCCACCTTGCTATCGCACCAGGTCAGTGTGAAATATCACTAGGTGAACACATTCAAGGTGCACTGAAAGTTGTTTAGCACAATGGATGTTGTCAATAAAGGCTGGAGCGGATGCTCCCATCCTCCATGTGACTGAGTGCTTTTATCTGCACCAGTGTTAGCAGAGTTCTACAGGAATAGGTTCATGGGAGCCATGAGACTGTACGAAGAACTTGGATGAAACACGCCCTGTGGGACTTGTCTGAGCTCCCAAAGGTAGAATGGATTGTGTAGAACTATCAGATCTTGGAGGACTCCAGGCTTATCAAGCCACAGGGACCAGGGTGTCAACCTGAGGTTCATGGAAGCCATGGCTGAGGAGCCAGGGTGAATGGATCGATACATATACAAGCTGAGGGTGCTGTAAAGAGTCGGGGCACTGCTTGACAGAGGTGGGCTGCAGGTTTAATGGTACTCAGGTTGCTTCCAGAGTAAGTTGCTAAGTAAGTAAGTCCTTGAAGTAGGGAGAAGTATCCGGAGCGTGATTTGGGGTAGCCAGGCAGAAGATTGTTTTTAAGATGTCAAGTTTCTTATTTATGGGCTTTAGCAGTTTCCTTCCTAAGGGACTCTGTGAGCAAACAAATTGACACTTCACCTGTTCCTTTCAAGCACCCTGCGTTTATATCACAGATTATTACCAGCAAATGTATGCTATATATTGAGGTCTGCCCAGCTAAACAGTGAACCCAAGGGACAGTATGTAGAGCTGGAACTTGGGTGATGCCTTGGTGACTCTTCATGGTGATAAAATGCCCTGACAAAAACAAATTAAAGGAGAGGGGCTATTTTGGTTCACAGTTCAAAGGGGCACAGTTCATAGGGTCACAGTTCAGTCTGGGGAAGCCCTGACAGCAGGAGCCTGAGGCAGCTGCTCACCTTGTACCCACAGTCAGGAAGCAGAGACCATGATTGCTGGTGCTCAGCTTATGTTTTCTCTTTCATGCAGTCCAGGACCCAAACCCACCGGGGCGATGGATCTTCCCTCCTCAGTTGACATAACCACAACGGTCCCTGGTAGGCATGCTTCAAGGATTGTCTCCTAGGTGACTGTTGAGCCTGTCAAGTTGGTAGCTGATATTAACCAACACAGGCAGCTCACTGTCTTGGCAAGGACTGTTTAGACTGAGGTCACTTGAGAACAGCCTTGTGTCTCTCATCAAGGCCGTCACAAGCTGTGAACCCTGAACAGCTTCCCAGGAGTGGGAGAGACTAGATGGAGGATGTTAACATTTTGCCATAAGATCAGGAGGCCACAGTTTAGGGATACTGGAAGGGTAGAGCTTCAGTGGGGGTGGGGGCAAAACTAACTTAAGTGGAGACAGTCAGGATGAGAGAATATTAGTACCATCCACTTTGGGATGGTTTTGGTTGTTGTTGTTTCTTTTCATTTGGTTTTCTTAGGTTTTTTGGTTTTTTTGTTTTGTTTTGTTTTTGGAGACAAAGTTTTCTGTGTAGCTCTTCAGGCTGGCCTTGAACTCAGAGTTCTGCCTGCCTCTGCCTCCCAAGTGCTAGGATTGAAGGCATGCACCACCATTGCCCAGTTTGGGGTAGGAGTTTCTAAAGGAGTATTGTGCCAAATTCTTTTACATCCAAGGAAACTGGGGACTTTCTATCTCACAGACTTGTGTGATATAAATAACTCAAAAATTCTGAAAAACGACAAGGTTGGCAGGCATGAGTTCTCTGTCTGCTGCTCAGCAGCTGACTGCTGGGGCTTGTAATGATATGCATGGAAGCTTGGCTAGCTAATTTTGAATTTTCCTTTCTCTAGGGCCCAAGCCAGGATGAGTGTCAGGGAGGCAAGGAGGAATCCGAAATGTTTCAGGGCTGCCACCATACATACCCAATGCAAGCAAGGCCACTGTGAGCTTTTATTACCTAGAGAGGAGGAAGCAGACAGACCTGCACGTTGCATGCACACTCGTCGTGTAAGGATCCTTTGTTCTGATGATAGTGGTGCCTTTGCGAGGAGTATTGTGCCAAATTCTTTTACATCCATGTGGATGTATTGTGCCAAATTCTTTTACATGTGGATGGTGGCCGTCTTTGTGATGACAGAGGCGGTGGAGGTAGTGATGTGGGCGTGCTGGTGGTGACAGTGGCCATCAGGGCAGTGAAGTTAATGGTCTTGGTGGGTATTATAATGATCTGGGTTGTTGCAGTAAATATTAATTGGAGGTTTCTATCCACCTTAGATCATTTAGTTCTGAAGCAGAAGACACAAAACCTTTATATTTATAATAAGCCATAGAGCACTAGCGCTGGGCAGATATCAACCCTCTATGCTAGTTTGTCTACTTCCCTGTCAGTAACCCTGAGATATCACTTGCGATGTTCCTCCTGGGCTGCTCCTACTCCATCAGGTCAGCATTCATGGCCATGTGCTCAAGTGCCACCTGCCCTATGGTGACTTCTTCCTTCCTTCTCTCTCCTTTCTTCTTTTCTTATCTCTGCCTGAGACCCCAACCCTGGAGACCTTTAGCCCCGCTTAACTCTGTTCTGCCTAGTTATAGGCTGTAGGCATCTTTATTATCCAATCATAGATAACTTGGGGAGGGGGGCGGTGTTACACAACAAAAGCTGGTATACATGAGGATCTGTTCATCTTGGAGAAACAAGATCTTGGGATTCAGAATTTAGCATTTGAATGTAAGCAGCACCAGACCAACCTACAGTGGGTAGTAATGGTGATCTTGTAGTGAAGGTGCTCTTTTTAATGATGATGGTCTTCATAGTGACAGGGGTCTTTTAGTGATGGTGGTGGTGGTAAAGAACAGGAAGAGATCTGTGCTTACAAAGCACTACAATTTAATACCTCTTTCATGTAGATAATCATATTTGATCTTAATTGTCTCCAACTGAATGATAGGCTACGATCTATAAGGATTTGTGCATCAGTGCTTTTGCCTTTATACCACCATGCCTCTTGTCACTCGCATAGATGAGTGTTGTTGGAAGTGTTCAGGCTGAGAAGGGTTTCTGTAGGCCCAAGGGATTCTCTAAGAGTTTGAATACAGAAGCTTGGGCTGAGAAGTATAACACAGGACAGAGATGGATGAGGAATGTGTCTATACACTGGGCAAGTGTGTTGGACAAAGGAACCTAAAAGATCATTTGTGAGTTAATGAGCTTAGGTGGTTTTCCTTGCAGTTGGAGCCCAGGAAATGGGAGGGCTGTCAGTTACCCTTTTCTCTTTTCTAACAAGACACCGACAAGCAACAAGAGTCAAGTCATCGTGGCAGGGATGGCATGGCATGACAGAAGCCTAAGGCTGACCTTCTCATGTAAAGTAAAGAGCTGTGACCAGGAACCGAGCCTGGCTTTGACCCTCAACGGCCGGAGCTCAGTGACTCACCTTCACTAACCAGGTCCATCCACCTCAAGGTCCTGCAACCTCCCCAAAATAGTAAATAGCTGGGAACCAAGTTTGAAAAAGACACATAAGCTTGTAGAGGAACATTTCACCTTGAAAATGTAACAAGAACTGATACTCATTCACATACATACACATACACACACACATACCACATGCACACACCCCATACACATACACACACCCCATACACATACACACACACCACATACACACATTCATTCACACACCATACATACACACACTCAGACATGTACACATACCACACACACACATTCATTCACACACCACATACAGACACACACACACACACACCTGCACCCCTGCACATTGCCTTGTTGGGCCACACTCTGTGCTAATCACTTTGCATGTGCATTACATGGTAGAATCCTCACTGCCTCCAAGGGAGCAGGAGTTAGTTCCTCTGCATTAAATAGTCAAAAAGTATTGCATAAGTAGAAGAACACCTTCCCAAAAGGTTGCACAGCAAGGAGATGAAAGTCCAGGTCTGTCTGACAAGAACAGCTGGACTGTTTCTAGCACCTGAGGCAGAACCTGGACCTCATGTTCACAGGCAGCACCCAGCTGTATTAGCGCAAGGGTATGCCACCTGCCATGCCACTTCAGATCAGGGAAAGGGTGCTGGAGAAGGATGTTCATCCCTAGAACTGTGTGTCAGCAGGAAGACAGTCTCTTGGAGAGAGCTAGTTCTCCTTCCTGCAATAGATGTGGATGTTTGTCATCTCATTAAGTAGGGAAGCACGTAATTGCTACCTACTGATGGATGCCGGGAAAGGTACCACTTTATCTTTCCATTAGATATAGAATGGCTTCAGATGGTCTTGAAGTATCTAGGACTTCACACAGGTGGCAACTTTCTGCAGTAGCTGCTGCTCAGTTTGTCACCTTCACTAGAGGGACAGAGAGGATGTCGGCCTGCTGGATGACGTGGATTGGTGAGCTCCAGTTTACTCAGGCTTGCTTTTGATGTGCCTAAACCCAGGGAGGGCAGACTGGCTTCTGAACATCATCTGGAGGGCTGTAAGGTAGCACCCCTAGCTGTTAATCCCTTGACTTCTAAGGCCCTCTCTTCTGTGGGGCGGTGAGCCATGAGAGGGTACCTGGTCAAGCACAGGCCTTGAACCCCGGAGACCCTAAAGGGATGGTAGGAGTTTGGTGTGCTCCTGGGCCCCCTAGTTCCTATCACATAGCCACAGCCCTCTACAGCCTCTCCCAAAGAGAGGTTTGTGGCCATTGGTCACATAGCACAGGTAGAGGGCATTACTACAGGCTGAAGAGCCTCAAGACATCTCCATATTCAAGAGATACCTAAAGGCCAGAGGGCATAGCCAATTAAGCATTCCTTTATAGACCCTCCTCCTTGCAAAAGGTATTTAACCTCAGGCCCACCCTGGGAATACGGGGTATAGCTTCATCCATTTTCCACCATGACAATAAATATCTTTTAAGACCTGGACTACCTCTACTTTTGGTGGCCTGCCATGAGGAGCTGTGGAGATGGTCCTCAACTACCAAGCGGCAATCTAATCTCCCACAGATGACCTCTCTACGTTCCAGCCATGGAGACCCAGCCAAGTCCTAGCCAAGCCAGTCTCCGTGACCAAGAGCCCTCTCTCCGCAGGATGCCTCTGGAGCTTTAACCCCTCACCCCTTCGGCTACAGGTTGATCCAGCCCATATGCCCTTGTCTCACGGCCTCTTATCAGTGCCTGAGAGACCAAGGGCTTGAGACCAGTCCCAGCCAGCTGCCTTGACCCAGGGACCCCCCAACACAAGAGCTCCAGCCTAGCAGGGTCTCAGACTGTGTTCACTCACCCCCGGAGCAGAACCCTGCAGCTTCTCACAACCCGGCGTTGTCCCAGAGTGAACACAGTCAACTTCCCATGCTTCTGCCCCTCTGAGCCATGACTCCAGCCCCTTGGGGCGGCAGACATGGGAGACCTACAATTCACCCCAACAGGACTCACGCCTGCCCATACTCATGTTACAGGCCAACACTCTTCCATCCCTAAAAACCTTTCTAGGCTCTGTTCTGTAAGTAACAGGTTGTAGAGCAGTGGTTCTCAACCTTCCTAATTCTGCAGCCCTTTAATACAGTTCCTCATGTTATGGTGACCCCCAGCCATAACATAATTTCATTGCTACTTCATAACTGTCATTTTCCTACTGCTATGATTTATAGTGTAAACACTTTGGAAGATAGAGGTTTGTCGAAGGGGTCGTGACCCACAGGTTGAGAACCACTGTTCTAGAAGGACTTGGTCAAAGTATGATAGTGGTCTGGTCCCGAGCATAGTTTAGACTCACAACCTTGGTGCTGCACATTGAAACAGAATAGTAAGCTTCTCTGGGTACATTGCCCATGCTCCCTGTTCAGCTCCTCCAGCATCCAGTGTATGGAAGTGATGAGAGAGCCTTCTACCGAATGGCTGCTCACCCTGCCCTGAGAAAGGTGGAGTGTTTTCTGTGGGAGCGGAACCACTTCATGCTCTACTAGTGTTAAACTCTGCTTCAGCTGACAGAGGCCCTGGTCACCACAGAGGCCGCCTGGGGGCTTCTCCAGCATCGCTGGGCAGCACCTGTCTCGGTTGTGTTTCTGGTTCTTGGTGCTCGTTGTAGACGGAGCAGCTTTTCATAACGCTCTACAGCTCAGTTTGGAATTGTGCGTTCTCCTTGCTTTCCCCTTTTAGAAGGGATAGATTTAGCTCTGGCACAGCAAATACAAGCCCTCCCTTCATCTCCAGGACTCTTTCCGTCCACCCCTCCCCAGGCAGGCTATTTACAGACTTGTCATGATCTGCTCGTCATCCTACCACGCGGGTCAGTCCACCAGTGAAACAGAAAGGAAGAGAAGGCCCCAAGCCAGCGAATTTGGGCAGATGAGCCTTATATAACACGTGCTAAAAATATGCAGCTAATTGGACCAGAGAAGCAAAAAAATGAGTTGCGCCTTAGTCTTAGTCTGAGACATTAAGACACGATAGAGGATCACTCCCTCCCAGTGAAGATGCACACATATGAATAATTTTACTCTGTGTGTACTCTCCCTTTTGTGGCTTCCTAACCATGCTCAGTTCCTGCTTAGTTCCCCACCCCCATCCCAGGGACCAAGATGAAGGAAAGATGCTGGGAGCAGCTGCTCCATTGCAGAAGACAGAAGAGTGTTTAGATGGGTGAAGATGCTAAACGAAGGTCCCATTCTGACTCCTTCCAAAACCCAACGCTTAGAAAACTTAAACTCAGGGGTTTCTTTGTGCTCTGGAGGTTGGTAACCATCAGCGGTTTTTTCCTGAGAATCTCGTGGAACTCTGTCTTCTAGTTCATGTCTCTGTGCCTCTATCTCCCCTCCTTCTGCGTCACTTATCTTTGTCCCCTGGCCCCTTCCCTCTGTCTTCCACATGCTCAGGCCTTCCTGGTAGAATTATATTGTATATTAGTTGCATTTAGTTACTGAGTTTCCATAGAACACTCACAGCCTGACGGTGTGGCCTGCCTTTAGTGCATTATGTTCCTGGGTGTCCGGCCTAGTGTCCAGGCCAGGATAGCTCCAAGTACTTTTCTGTTGCATTTATGAGCCATTCAGTAAACCAATGGCAAACCCAAAGGTTACATGCTGTCATTTCTGGAAAATACAACATGAGCAAAGTCTATTCATATCCTTTGGCAGACAGGTGATGCTTCCAGTGCAGCTTATCAGTCACCCGATTATCATGCTGTGTGATACCCCAGGAGAAAAGTGAGGACCCATGGAATCTAAAGAGAGCAGAACAGGATGTCATGGGGTGAGTTTAAAAGGGGTTCACTTTGGTGTTGGCAAAACACATGGGCAAGAGAGTCACAGGGTGATAAGTCTGGAGATATGCTGCTACTGCATTGGTTTAAAGATGGAGTAGAAGCTGAGTGTATTCAAAAAATGTGAGCAAAATTACATGGTTAGTGACAGATCTAAAATAGTGCCTAGTGGTTCACATCCAATAAATCTCACAAACTAGGAAATGACTCCTGAATCCAGTCTGACCCAGACCCTGTCCCGCCTGTTCCTGGTAAGACAGCGGTCATGCATTGCTCTGTGAAACCAGACTGCACACACTCAGTCAACTCCAAAGGAGGCTCCTCCTGTCTGCCTTTTAGCACAAGTGCCTCTTACATAGTCTGAAGATGGTCTCACACTTGCAGGTTGCTCATGGACTCGACTGTCTCATGATTGATTTGGGGAGACCACCATCAGTGGGTAATTCGTGGCACATGAAATCCACTTAATGTATTGGTTATACAGTTGGTTTTGTGTGCCTCAGAAATCTGTGGGTACAAAAGAGATAGCAGGTAAGAGATCAGAGCTGCCCTGGAAGTGGTTCATCAGGAGGAGGCTAGAGGGATATTTGAGGAACTGAGACAAGGGGAGGTGTCTACATTTCTCCTGCCCATTGCCTGACTCTGGGTCACAGGACCCATGGGTTAAGCTGAAAGACCCTTCCATGCTTGTTGGGATGCTACTAGGAACAGAATTGTGCTCCTGATTACCTGTTTTGTTATCTCTACCTCACATAACTTCCCTGACTTTGACATCAACTCAGATCCCAACAGACCCTAGTTGGGGATTGGAGAACAAAGACTAGGGACATTATACTGTTTGTCTAACATTTAGCATACTTTAAGCTTTTTTTTATTGGTTTTCGTGTGTGTGTGTGTGTGTGTGTGTGTGTGTGTGTGTGTCCACGGAGGCCAGAAGGGGGAGTTGGATTCCCAGAGCTAGGGTTGAGCCAAACTTATGTCCTAGGAAAAGCAGCATGGATCCTATGCCGAGCCATCTCTCCAGCTCTGCTTTAGCTCTATGCTTAGGCTCATTCATGTTGCCCCATTTGATTGATTCCCTTTAGATAGGCTCTTATGTGTTGCCCAGACTGGCTTCAAACTCCTGGGCTCACGTAATCCTTTTACTTACAGGCACGCACCACTGTATGTGCTGGTGTGGGATTTTATTGTTTTGTAACTCCCTGAACCTGCCTTACTGTTATACAGCTTTAGCATTATGATGTCCTGTTATTAAACAAGTGGCTTTGATACTTATGACACACCGGCTCTGCACTGTGATCTGCACTAGAGGAATCACAGCAGAATATCCGAGTTCATAGAGCTTAGAGATCAGGCGAGTATTCGAGGACATTCAAACGTTATTAGATGCCGGGATGAATTCAATGATTCCAGGAGCATCATCTGGCTAAGCTCAACTTGGCCTGTGTATAAAGCCCCCTGTTGGTGCCTTCCACTCTGCTCGGAACTGCGGCATGCACGTGCGGTGTTCTGCATTGCCAGTGTTCCCTAAGTTCCCCACGCCCTGGCTCCGAAGATTCTATAGTGAGTGCTTCATTGTATGGAGTGCTGCCTAGGACCGGTCTGTTAAGTTTTCATTCAAGTAGCATAGACAGAAAAATGCCCCTAAGTGTGCAGCTTGCCAAATCCTCCGAGTGAAGATACTCAACCTCCAGATGGAGAAGAGCACGACTCGTCCCAGAGGTGCTCCCTCCTAGCCCGCCACCCTCCCCCGCCTGCTTGACTGCTTCCTTACTTTCCTGTGGAACACCCTCTTTCACCCCTTCTTCCTGTAAGAACACGATGCTTCCTGATACTGCTGTAGGCTGTGTACAGCTTGCTCATTTTCATTGTCCAGTTGCCTGTGGTTAGATTGTATCTATCCGTCCTACGATCCGTGGGGATGTGGTGGTTTTCAGTCCAGTGGTTGTGCTGTATAGTGCCACAGTGAATATCGTAGTTTGTGGTGCTGGTGTGCAAATGTGTGTGCGGCTGTTGAATGTGTGCCTAAGAACAGGACTCCTGAGTCTCAAATTCCACAGCCGCACAGCCTTGGCAGATACTGTGTTCCAAGTGACCCATGGCTCTTGCCCTCACTGCCTGGTGTCAGACCTGCAGTTGCTGGGTGCTGCTCATCTCTTTCCCATTTTTAGCTGCTTCAAGCCTTCAAACATGTCACTCACTCTTTCCCCATCTCTCCAAACCCTGACAGCCATCATCTACACTGTGGATTTGATCAGATCAGGCACAGTCATGGTGTTTGGTTGTGATTAGGTCGGTTCCCTTTGTGTGGCATCCTTAGGTCTCTTCCATGTTGTAACATGTTTCAGCATTTCCTATTTTTTAAGGCTGAGTAATATTCCACCATGTACAGATAATGTCTTGTTTATCTGTTGATGGACATTTGAGTTGTTTTCTTGACGATGTTGATGCCACTTTGAGTATTGTGGTATATAGTATCTGAGTCCCTCTTTTTAGATCTTTTCACTGTGTGCATGCTGGTTTTTTGTTTGTTTGATTTTTTTCTACTTTTTTTTTTTTTTTAAATTTTGAGTCTCCACTGGCCTAAAGTTCATTATGTAGCCCAAGCTGGATGACAGTTGTCATTCTCCTGCCTCAGCTTCCTAAGTACTGAGAGAGCAGGTGTACCAACACTATTAGATCTATAGGCTCTTAAAGACTCATCCAGGACTTCATCCAGGCCTCACTTTCTGTTTCCTGACAGCTTTGCATTTCTCTCATGTAGCTCTTCTCTTATGCATGGTGGATTTTTCATTTGAATGGCACCTACAGATCTCTCAGCCACCATTCTATGGGATTGTCTCTTTTTCCTATTGATCCACAAGAAGCCTCCACAGATTCTGGGTCTGGGTCTTTGTCAGGCATATGAATTGACTTACCTTTTCACTTCTTGAGAATGTATTTTTTGACAAGCAAAAGTTCCCAACTAATGTAGTTGAATTGATCTTTTCCCTTTGCAGTTTGTACTTTTTGTGTTACAATTAAAATCACATTGCCTGTTGCCTGAAGGCCAGAAGGATATACACCCATGTTTTTTTTTACATTTTTCCTTTCAAATGATGCTGCTGTCCTTTCCTCATTACTTGGAGTAGATTTTTGACCCCAGGGTAACTAGGCTGCTTGTAACACAACATAGTGCTTGGGCCACATTACAGAGACCTCTTGCTGACTTTGGTCAAGAGATTGGACCAAATTTCCGTCTCCAGTATCATCTCGCCTCACCTCTTCTCCCCTCTCCTCCCCTACCCTCCTCTCCCATCCCTTCTTGTCCCTTTCCTGCCCTCCCCTCCCCTGCCCAATGCTCCTCCCTTTCCTTACCTTTCCTCCCCTTCTCCCTGCCCTCCCCTTGCCCTTTCTCCCTTTTCCCCTTTCCCCCTCCCCTCCCCCTCCCATCCCCCTTTTCACTTCTCTTATTTCTCTTGTTTTTGTTTTGACATATGGACTCCCGTAGCACAGGCTGCCCCCACATCAGTAGGTAACTGAAACTGTCCTTGAACTTGCAATCCTCCCGCCATTGTCTCTCAACTACTAGGCTTCGAGGCTTGGCATCATTTGCTCACACTTATTTTTTCTTTACAGTTTCATCTACATTGTAGTTAGTGAGTGTGAGTTTTGCTGTTTTCAAAGGCTGAGTCTGCAGCTTTGGAAGCCTTTCCACCACACGGTTAGCCACTACTGTCCTAAGCTGCCACTTGCTCTGCACTCCAGTCCTCCTGGAATGCCTGAGGACTCCTCGCAGGCCCTTGGCTGTAGTGTAACTACCTACATGCTCTCCTTCCTGCAAGCAGTGTCCCATCATTCTGGTTGAGTGTTTGTCAAAAGTCCCTTGTGTTTACTGTTCTGACTATGATCACATAATTGAGACTTAACCTTACATAAAGAGTGTTAGAGTGTGAAAACTCAGCTGATGTGGAGAAGGGGCCGAGAAGAACTGCTAACAAAACAGCTGTATTATGGGCAAGAGAACAATGCAGTTCGGTGCTAAAGCACAGGTGACAAGGCCAACAAGTGTGAGTTCATGTCACTTTATCAGCATCACTAAGGTTTGCTCTGCTACAAAGATCCTAACATCAGAGATCACACATGGTCTGTTATCTACAAGAGACAATGCGGTGCGCAAAGGCAGAGGCCTTGAAGCCCTTGGCCACGTGTTATTGCCAAATGAGTGTTGACACGGGCTTTTGTTTTCAGATAAATGTTACAAGTTTGAATGCATGTTGTCAGTTCAAATATTTAAAATGCTTATTTTCCAGCATTCTTTGAATGAATTGCATTTTGTCGGTTTAACACTGTTCCATGTGCTACAAATGAGAGGCAGAGGGAAGGCTCCTCCTAGAGGGGCCTTGAGCTGAGGGAGCCCCCTCCTCCTAGAGGGGCCTTGAGCCGAGGGAGCCCCCTCCTCCTAGAGGGGCCTTGAGCTATGAATGTCTTTGAAGTAATGTCTCATCCAAAAGTCAAACAGAAATATTAATGCTTCGAAATTCATATACTACTCCAAGTTTATAAATAAAATAGTAATTTTCTCCAAAAATCTTTCAACAAAATCAGGATGTAATTGAAATTGAAATAACAACCTGCCTCACCTGCTGGGTCAGTTGGAAACCTTTTGTGATTTACGATGAGCCTGCCTTACCTCTGCTGTGGTGCCTGGTGATGTCCAAGATTTGAGTCCTGGTACGGTCTCAGGGTTCTCACATGTGCTGCTGATGGGAAAAGTCCGCCATGGGGGAGGCTCTCTCTGCTGATGAGCTGGTACAACAATCCACAAGCCAGCCTGCAGCCCTGTGTATGAGGCTTGACTCTGAGAAGATATGAGAGCCAGCAATGCCCACCATTCATGCCAAGGGCACCATCCTGACCTGAACCCTAAAGATGGGCTCTGTACACAACACAGACTCCTTTTAGGGTTTGCTCTGCTAGTGTCAGCTTAACATGTTAATTTATTAAAAATGGTGTTTGTTCTGCTCTCCTCCCTCCCCCTGTGTAATAAATAATTCAGTAACTGTGCCCAGGCAGAGCATGAATGTGCTTAGAAAGCGAGGGAAACCTTTGGGCCGGCTCTCACACAGTTTTGAAACACTCAAGGATGAACTGCCTGAGTCACTGCTTTGGTGGCAGTGAGCCATGAGGACTCATCCAGTAGTGTCTCTGCCCTCTGGGTCCTCCCCAACATGTTTTCTGTTCAGAGAGAATCCAGGGCAAAAAAACAAAAGCCAAGACGTTGGCTCTTACGCCCCCTTGTGGCCAGTTTTGGCGGACAGTTTCAGGAAGTGTCAGGTTTGTGAGCTCACAACACTGTGGGGAATGCAGCCCAGCAGGCCCCGGACTCACTTCCTTTTTCATTTCTCTGAATTTTGTGGCCTCTCCCTTCCCTTCCCTCTTCCCCCAACCTTTTCTTTCCTTCTGTCTTTCGGAAAGTTTTTACTACATACTATGTGGCCCAGGTTGACCTCAAACTGTGGTCTTCCTACCTCTGCCTTCCAAGAGCTGGATCAACAGGCGTGTGGCACCTTGCATGCCTCGTCATAATGTCTTAGCAGCTGAGCATCCTACAGCCACGTTTAGCTTTGGGAGATTTTCCGATGGGATTGGGAATGTTGTCTCCTAATTCTGACAGATTTCCTCCAAACTACTGCCTGTTCTTATTAACCAGGGCAGGGACCAAACCCACAAGTTATGCTGATCTCACACGTTCATGCTGCAACAGGCATCTACAGACACCTGCAGATCGTCACATAGAATCTCCACATCAATCCTGAGTCAGACTTGGACATTTCAAGTTCCAGAAAATTAGGCCTGCTTATTTGGGCTTATTTGGCAGTGACTCTTAAAATGTGCTTTACATTAAAAAACAGACAAACAAAAACTGTCCACATTGGTTGGGGAAAAAAAGATTCAACTCCTTTCAAACATTTCCCTTTAATTTATGTATCTGTTTTGTTTTTGTTTTGGTTTGTTTGTGTTTTGAGATACACTCATTCTGCAGGGTTGGCTGGCCTGGAACTCACTATGTAACTCAGAATGGTCTTGAAGGCAAAGTGATCCTCCTGCCTCAGCCTCCCAAGTACTAGGATTATAAACATGTATCACCAACCCAACTTTGCATATAGTTCTATAACTGGACTTAAATAAAAACATATGCTCAGGTGTTATGGCACATCTTGTGGCTCTCCCAGTATTCATCCATTGACCTGCAGAGAACACTGTCTGCTTCCTGTTTCTTGATGTTTAACTCAAGCTACATGCTGTGGGTAATGAGACCTGACAGGCTCCACATTTTCAGTGGGTTGGTTTTATTCTTCTGGGGTGCATGTCACTGTTGTAATAACAGTTCCAATCCTGAGTTCCTAGTGCGTGCTCTTAAAGACAGCAGCACAATGACTCTGCAATACCCACCTTTTCCAGACACCAGAAACTGAAGCTGAGCAGGCAACTTCAGGGATCTGGGAGCACCCCTTCCCACCTCAGTCATAGAGGCCATGTCTATGAGTCACGAAGGGGTCCAGGCTCAATCTCCCTCGGCTTCTACCCCTCCTCTGTTCTTAGCCATCCTAGGAATGAGGGTTGGATGTCTCTGTTTATACCTGGCCCTAGGGCGGGGCTGCTGGAGACAGTCTAAAGGGAAGTTTGTATAAATGGAGGAATGGTGTGGACAGACTGGCTGGAGGGGTTCTGTCTCTCAGTTCACTCATCTTATGGGATTTTTGAGAGCAAGGATGACTGTATAATTTATCCTCAAAGAAAGGGCAATGTGAAAGGGACATGTCTATTGCGGGCAATTTTCAAATAACAGGCGCCTGGTCCAGCTTGTTCCCAGACAACCGCCATTTTCCTGCAGCTCCAGCTCTGGACCGCAGCTCTGGCTATCTAGAAACACCGGCCCTCCCACCCATAAGATGCCAGTGTGGGGGATTGGCAGAGCCATCCCCCATGCTGTCTCCACAAAGCTCAACTGAACCCCAGACAACACCTGTCATCCTCTTGGTACCCGGTAAAAATGAGACTCTCAAAGCTTAATAATTAACCAATGGATTTATATATTTGGAAATACTCAATTAACAAGATGCACACACAATTAGAATTGTTACTCAACACCTAACCTTTAGATATAAACTGTTACTAGGACTGCTCTTGACCCATTCATCCTCCTCCATGGCTGCCAGTCTCCTCTCTCTTCTCTTCCTTCCCTTTCCCACTCCTTCCTCCTACATTAGCTCCTCCCACATTACTGAGCTTTATTGCAAATGTAGCAGGGAAAATATCCTGCTACACTTGTCCCTAAGGACTGAGGGAATGTACAAAAGCCAAGTATGTCCTGGGTGAGTTGGAATCTGTTTCTTTTATTTGCTCCATACTGCCCCTAGGTGTTTCCCCTTGTTTCTGTGACTTGACTTCTTGTATACTTTTGGATATGTCATTTGTCACCCAGCAATCGTAGCAGCAGCTGTTGATGCAGTTGGTAACCTTTATGTGACTCTGATTTACATTCCTAATGTGGGGATTCCGCCCCCATCCTGGTCGCCCAGGCCACGCTCCCCTGGGTGATGGGAACCACAAACACACTAGCATGCCTTACTCAGCAGATTCCAGGACAAAAGACACAAGTGCACAGATAAATGCCCTCACAGTGAAGAAACTTGGGTCTAGCGGGAAGCTCTCTGGTCACTCCCTGAACTCTCCACCCTCGACCTGTGTGATTGAAGAAAGTTTCTAGACTCTGGCACCACAGGCTCCTTGTACACTAGCTCAGACCTCCTCTAACTCCACTGCCCTGGTGGATCTAACATTAAGCTCACATGGCAGAAAGTGGAAGTGCCAGGCTGAAACTGTTCCCTGTGGTTTCTTCTAGAAAAAAAAAAAAAAAAAAAAAGGTAAAAACAAATACCAAGCGCTTGGGGATCCAGACCTCATGCTTTAAGACCTCTGAGTCTGTTCATCTGGTCCCGTGGGCTGCCCTCAGGTGATGGGCGGAGTGGGTGTGAGCAGACAGTTGATATATGTGTGAGATGTCACTGGGGTCCTTCAGTTTGGTTTTGGTGACTCTCTAGTAGTGGCAGACAGGAGACAGGTGTGTCGCCCTCTGGCTTCATTGCATCAGTAGTTGTATGATGTTCGGCTGTGCTGTGGCACTGACCTTAGGTGAGCTGCTTTGCATTCCCCTCATATCATATCGTATTCTCCTTGAAAAGCAGTCTGCATACCTATCTTGGCCAGATTTCTAAGACTTTTAGAGCCATTTTCAAGTCTGTGTCATTAGGAGGAAATATAGTGAGCCTAAGTGAGCAGTTAGCAAGTGCATCTTTAAAGGCGGGCTTGCTCTCTATTGCTGTAGGCATTGGCTGCCATTTCTGAGGTGTGGCTATAGTCCAGCCCTTCACTGAGCTGCCCTGCCATTGAACTGCAAGCAAGTACATACAAAACAAAGGCATGAAAGAAAAATATAAAATGTTTTGCTGGTGTTTGAAATACTTGGAGATCTCTGGCTGAGTAAATTCAAGTTGGCATGGAAACAATAGAAAGCAGGCTGATCAGAATGAGAGCAAAGATGACCGTTTCTAGTCAGGAGCATGTCTACAGATCCATGCCTACAGAGTCATGTGCCCGCACACGTTATATACAGCACATATCTGCACACTCCAAATACTCATAAAGGCTTGGATTGATGTGATATCCCATCCTCCCCATATACACATCACAAAAGAAAATACGGACACTGTCCTCACATATGTCTCGAAAGTCCTCACTGAATGAACTGCAGTGACCGGAAACTTACTAGACACCAAGTCCTAAGTGAATACATGACTTACAAATTCACTCCACAAATGGCCACATGTTCCTGTGAGGGGAAAGAGACACAATTACACAGTTAACCAATATTTTAGTGTATGGTACAAGGTGCTCTGAGCTCAGATGGTAGGAAAAGGTGTGGCCAGCCTTGGGAATCTAACGACTGAATTGAACGATGGCAAGACCCACATGAAATGTGTGCCAAGCACTGGGCAGGCAGGCAGCTGAGAGGGAGGAGAGACAAACGACAGGCTAGCCGCAGAGTTTGGGGAAGGTTTCCAGGACTTTAGCTGTGCTAAGTTAGGAGAGAGAGGGAAAGGGGATTTAGCCAGCAGAGTTCCATCTCTCAAGAGAATGAGGGCCTTCAGAGCTCCAGTCACAAATCCTGTGTGATGATACAGAGGTGGCTCCACAGAGGGACTCCAAGGGATGGAAGGTTATTGACTAGCCAACTTTGAAGGTCCACTTGAGCCCTGGGATTTGAAGCTGGCCTGACAGCAGGTTCTGCCCAGTATTTTCCAGGATGCAATAAATTCACAGCTCGCTTACAGGCTGAAAGGCTTTTGCTGCTGGAGGGCTGCTATACGCAAGAGGCTGCTATAGGTAGCTGAATTTTTTATCTAAGTTGATGCCATCTTTTCAAAGAGCTGTCAAATCAAAGTCTTGGAAAACAGACCTAAGTGCTCTTGGTATAGTTGAAGAGTCTGAACACTCTTGCTTAAGAGAAAGATCTGTAGAAAGATCAGGTAATTTTTTATTTTTCCTATTCATCCAAGGCATATAAGACATTGATTCTCTCTCTCTCTCTCTCTCTCTCTCTCTCTCTCTCTCTTTTCTCTCTTGTGTTATAAAAATGAATCATTGCAGTACATAAGTTAAAGAGAAAAAAAAAAACACTAAAGAATTGGTTTTGGCCAAAGACAGTACTTATCTGTCTGAGTTCCCTGAGATGCCTCAGAAAACATAAGGTGAAATAAAATATTAGCATCAACATGTCATTCGGTTTGAATTCTAACTGGTGAAGGTGGGAGAAAAATGCTAAGTATAAGAAACCTGTTTCTCCCCTAGAGCCTGTTTAGATGGATGGAAATTAGGAAGAGGCTTGCATATTTCATTGATTGAATAGTATTGATGTGCTTCATGGAGCATGCATGTATGAAGCACATACAGCCCTTGGGATGTGAAAGGCCTCACAGTAGGACACCTAGGCTAGCCCAGGCTATGCTCTTAATAAGTTACTGGTAGATTAGTGATGAAGAAGGAGAATCAGACTTGTTTACAATCTCAATCTTCCTCCCTCCCTCTCCTCCCTCCCTCCCTCCCTCCCTCCCTCCCCTCCCTCCCTCCCTCCTCCCTCCTTCTCTCCCTCATGCTTTGTTGCATACTCTTTTCTGATGTGGCAGTCACTTTTTGAGAAAGTCACTTAATCTTGAAACTCAATTTTTCTCAGCAGTGAGATGCATTATAGTTCACGGTTAAATAAGTGAGCATGCATTTAAACTGGAAACCCCGCTTTTAAACATGACTTAAGTAATAAAAGTCACATATGCTTTGAGTAAGACATTTTACAATATCTGAGAGGGCTTTAAGATACAGTATAAAATAAGTGTGGTCTGAACTCCCAGCCTCTGCCACCCGCTCCTCAGAAGAAACTTGCTGCTGACCTTTTAGTTTGCATTTAAACCTAAACAAATGCACATAGTTTGGCTTATCTTTTTTTTTTTTAAACTTGCTTCACCATTTACAGCATGTTCTAAGTTGGTAAATCATTTTAGCCAAAGAGACCAGTTGCATCTGGAATATGGAGTCTACAATGGAGACCTGGCTGGCTTTCAGAAACTGTTGTAGGTATCTTACTGCTTTTAAATGTTGTGGGAGGGAAATTTCATGCAATTAAATTTCCCCTAAACCTTGCCAGCCTAGCATGCATAGGACCCTGGTTTTAGCCCCTCAACTGCCACAAACAAACACTAAGGCAAAGAAACATTCATTCATTCATTCATTCATTTATTCTTTTATTTAAAAAGCATTTTATACTTTCCATGTACAGAGCCATCCATCGGTCTGTAATAGACCTGCATCTGCAGAGTGTGAGTGTCAATAGAGCCGTAGTCATTCTCAGGAGACCTTGGTAGCTGAAGGCTAAGGAAGGGCTCTAATAGGGGAATGCCATCTGAACTTCAGCCTTGAAGATTAGTCAGAATTTAGACACACAGGACAAAACTGGGCTTCTTACAGAGACTCAGAATTGTTGACATTACACAGACCAGGATTACTTCTTTACAGAAACTTCTTTTCCTCTGTAAATGTTTTTCATTCCAATATCCCAGATGACTTTGAAGAGAACAGAGGACCCTAAACTTCTCCATAGATGTCAGGATTTGAGAACCTGTCACTGAATTGCACTTAGAATCTTTTCTGTCTTGTGTCCTAGTCAGCAAGGCTCCTGGTGTGCAGAGCCCATGGGGCAGCTATGAGGAAGCTGTGTGCAGTAAATAAGGGATATTCTGCAGCCACCATGCAGTGAATCTGTCCTGGAGATAAAGTCAACACACAGGATGGAAATGTCATAGCCAGACTGCAAAAGCCACACCATTTGCTCTCAGGTTTTAGTAACTCAGGTCCCAAACAGTCCTATTCTCTTAGTATAGTAAATGTAACTGACTTCCAATTAGTAGACTCTGATAAAGCTTCAGAAGAGAGTAATAAACTTATTCATTATCATCTTAACAAACTGCCTTATTATCCTTAATCTTAATTTTAGTAGCATTTTGATTACCCCAAATAAACTATGGGGTTTATTCCAGCATTAAGACATGGATATCAGCTGAGTTGGGTACGGGAAGGATCCAGGCATTCTGGTTCTATCCTAATCTCACTGATGTCCCTAGAGGCTATCACATGCTCATGTGTGCCTGGGCTCATTAACTGTGAAGCTCTGTGGGGGTGATCATGCAGTCCATGGCTCAGTTCTTCCATGCACCTGGACTTGTTGAGGTAGAGACTCATTATAATGTAGCCCAGGCTGTCCTCAAACTCAAAAGCATCCTGAGTTCATGTTGACCACATGTGTGCTAGTACCCAGGAGGCCAGAAGAGGGCATTAGATCCTCAGAGAATGGTGAACTGTATGTAGGTGCTAGGACCTGAACCTGGGTCTCAGCAAGAACGGAAAGTGCTATTAATTGTTGAATCATTTTTCTAGTCCTGGCTATGAGCTTTGCTGTTGCATGCAGCTCCAGGGTTCCAGGACTGTAGAGAAAGGACATGTTTTATCTCCTCAGCTAGTGTTGCTGACATCTGAACTCTGAATTAGGAGCTATTGACCGACTAGGTAAGAGGCAGCTCAAGCGAGAGGGTGGTCACACTGCTATATACAGTCGCCAAGAGTCTTCTGCTTATGAAATTATGTCTCTACATTCTGCCTTATGTAAATTCATCCTTACCTTAAACAAAAATAAAAGACTTCAGTCCAGTGACCTCACTTACAAATCCTTGTACATTTAGGTTTGAGGACCACACCATGGTGACAGAGATGTCCCATAGTATCTTGATAATGCTTGTTTTCATGTCCCCAGAGTGCTTCAGAGCCCCTTCTCTTTTCATGGATAGAAAGAAAACTTCCTGTTTCTTCGCAAATCTTCCCTCTTGCCTGGGACTTTTTCTGTGACTGAAGGACAAAATTAAACTTACCCTAAACCATGCCTGCCTACATTTATGGCACCTTGAGTTTGATCCCCAACACAGCTACATACAAACGCTAAGCTAAACTAAATTCATTCATTGATTTCTCCATTAAAACAAAGAGTTTGTACTTCTTCATACAGAGCATCTATGAGTCAGTGAGAAAGCAGGAGTCTTAACAAGAGCTGCATGCAGATGCTTCTGTAGATACATAGGCCACGGATCCTTCTTTAGGCAGGAAACTGGGACTGCCTAGAGTGTGTGTGGGAGGCTTTCAGTCTTCCAGTAGGACCCAGAAGAATAGCACTACACAATGACCACAGCCACAGCTGTCACTGGGCACCGTCTGTGTGCCAGACACTGTAGTAAATGCTTTCTATGTTATGTCACTTGGGAGAGGGCTCTGCTTTACAGTTAATCCTTAACTGGAAAGAAGGTCTTGAGTGGTGGCCCTGGCTGAGGAAGGACTATTCAGTAACAAACTTCTTTATGTCCCAAACTGATAGCAAATAGATGATCACTTAAGCACGTTCTGTTGTACAGGTTACTTTGGCTCCTTGATGCCACCATCAATTTCCCATCTGCGAGGACAGGAGCGATGTGAGCTCAGCAGAGGCCTTTTCAGAGCAAAGAATGCTGGCTAAATCACAACAAGGTGGCCAGAATTTGTAAGACCACTCTAGAGCAAATGGGATCCCTTATACTTAATGTCTCTGTGTAGAGGACTTGGGGGACCACCACCCTCTAAGGTCTCTGCCTGTCACCATGATCTAGTACCACTCACTGCAGGATTCTAGGGTCCTTGATAAGATCATTGTGACTGTAGTCATACCAATCAAGTATAACTCACCATACCAAATGGCTGGCTAGCTTTCCTACTTGTTTTCTGGCTCACCCTCTTTTATTTAAATAATTGTGTGGAAATAATTCGAATCACATATGATCCAAGTCAGAACATTGGAATGTGCTGACTCAGCAATTTCTGGTTTGGTAGGGAATGCTGGGAATTGCTGAAATATCTACCCATGTGAAAGGAAAGAAGGGAAGGCCAGGAGACAGTGCTAACCAACCCCAGGGACATAAGTCCTCTAGCTATTCAAAAAGGTTAGAGATGGTGAGTTGTCCACCAGCCAAGCCCCTAACCTTAGTGTGAGTCATGATGTAGCCCTGGGAAGAAGCCATTTTGTTGGATTGCCATGAAGAAGAAAACAACAAAGATACAAACATGATTTGCTGGTCTAATACCTCCCTGTCTGCTTCATGGGGCTTCTGTAGAAAGAGCATGAATAAACGTGAATATGTTCTCGATCCAGAACAATGCGGGACGCTGCACCCCCATGCCCTGGCTATTATTGACCCTCAGAGGAGGTTCAACACATGGTTGAGGTATGTGTGTCACCTGCAGGTACTTGCAGCAGCCAGGAGCAGCAAGAACCTCTCTGTCTGATGTGAATGTTCGGCAACTTTACGGTTCTTTGAGGTGGCCTGCTCCTTATGGGTCTTGCACCTACCACACCATCCCCTATGAGGATAGAGTAGACAGAAAACTCTGGAACACTCTCCTTTACTGAGTGTATTTATTTGCACTGTAAAAGTTACCGTGAACAGTGTGGTCTGAACATGTAAGGAATGGTACTTGGCAAGGAGAGATGCTATATGCTGCCAACTTGGACGAACCTTGAGGACACCGTGCCAGGTGAAAGGGCCAGTTCTCACAGGCATTTGTATACAATTGGCATATCTAATGAGACAGTAGTTAGAGACTGCCAGGAACGGGGCCTGGGGGAAGGGGAAGGCGCCTGATGGGGGTACACCACCACAGAGTGACAAAACGTTGTGAAATTTCTGGTCAAAACTGTTGGCAGCTCTGCCGATGGCACACTTCCCGTGGCATGATCCTACCTACGGAAGATACCACTTAAGATGAACTTCAAGGTTCAAAATGTTCACGTGAAAATAAGAGGGTTTATAATATCATGCTATCACAATTCTCAGTTTTACACATCTGACCTTCGCCTGCTTTTTGATGTGAACATTACACTGAATGCTTCAGAAAACCTTTTTTTTTTTTTGGGGTAGGAAACTCAAATCTGTTTTGTCTCATGGTCTCTACCATCATCTTCTCTACTGTACACATTTGCTTTTTTGCCTAATTCCTTCCCTAAAGGAGGCACTGAGGCTTCCAGACATGTCCCGATGGTATTTCTCTAGACGGTTTCTATAGACTGAAAAAAGGAGGGTTTCTTGGGAGTTAGGATGTCTTGCTGTAAAATGTGTGTTCCTTCTCTAACCTGCTCCTCTGGTACAGCTTGGGGGAGAAAGGCAAATGCGATCCATGAGGGCGACGGAGAAGCATGTATGCTAACCCATCTTTCTGCAGCCAAACAACCTCTCCCTAGTATCTTAGCCTGCACACACACGTTCAGGCATTGTGCACCTGGGTAAGCAGCCTGCTTTTAAGGTTTACTGTACCAGGTGATCACATATGAGCATGGGTGGTTCACATTCAGCACATGGATATGGTACGTGGACACACAAAACTTTTATGAATGTTGGAAATTGTTTAAGCACAGGTAAGAAGGCAAGGGCGATTTAGCCACAAGCTAATTACCCATGATCCATACTTACGCATGGGAAGCAGTATTTGCTTTGAACCTCTTTAATTTCCTTTGTTGGGATGAAATATTGGACAGAGCTGAAGTGTTCCTGTGCCTGTGGAGGTGGCTCTGCTCTTTGTCCTAGTGGTGGCAACTAAGCTGAAGTAGGTGTTTTCATAACCTTGTGAGTTTTTAAAATTTAATTTATTTAATGTATGAGTGCTCTGCAGAATATATATCGGCCTTCCTGAGGAGGGCATTATATTCCCCTATAGATGGTTGTGAGACACTATGTGGTTGCTGGAAATTGAACTCATGACCTTTGGAAGAGCAACCAATGCTCTTAACCACTGAGCCATCTCACCAGCCCCAGCCATGTGATTTTTAAAGTAATCTTTGTATATGTATCTTAAGCCCTCGGGAAGTACTGTATTACCATTTGAATGAAGCTTACTTGTTTTGTTTTTTGTTTGTTTGTTTGTTTTTGAGACAGCGTTTCTCTGTGTAGCCCTGTCTTCCTGGAACTGTCTCTGTAGACCAGGCTGGCCTCAAACTCACAGAGATCTGCCTGCTTCTGCATCCCTAGCGCTGGATTAAAGGCATAAGACAGCATGGGTTACCACAACCTGGCCTGACATGTGCTTTTGAAAGGCAACTTCGACTTTAAGATTTGTCTACACTGATATGAAAAGAGTTCACTCGTGCTAACTGCTGCTGCTATCCCCTCTAGCACACTCTCATGTATTTTCAACCCATCCACTTGTTGGCAGACATTTAAGTTGTTTTAACCTTTTTACTGCCACAGAGTTTACGTGCATACCTTTCCCTCTAGGCGTGTGCTTAGGAACTGTTTATCAGTAGAAAATGAATATAGGCTTTGCCAAATTGCCCTTTGACTAGGCCACGATAGTCCCCACTCCCAATAGCAGCTTACAAAACTGTGTTCATATTGTTAGCAGCACTCAGTAAAGCCAGGGGTCCAGGTTTGCCTCTCTCCCTGTTAGTGTAATAAGGCATCTTACCATTTAAATTTGTTTTTTTTCTGATTGCCTGTAATGTGGAAGTCCGTGTTAGGATCACCAGTAACTTATGTTCCCCACAAGGGAACTGTTTACATCCTCTGTTTTATTTTCTGTCCTCAGTCTGTATCTTACTGAAAGGTGAGACTATATGCCAGACACTTGACTAGGGAGTGTTACTTTGTTTCAAGTCTCTTCTTAATTTTGAAATAAAAGTCTTCTGTTTCTCTTCTGCTCAGGTCAAATTTTCCCACAGCACGACACCTGGTGGACCTGGGTTCGTGTGATGATCAGTTCAAGTTATTTCCACTGAGCCTGCACTTTGGGGCCTGGAATTCTTTTTATCCATTAAGATCCCTGAGCCAATACACACTGCTGTAATTACATTCGCTATGAAATAAACGCTCCCTGCAGGGCAAGTTCCTCTTGTTCTTCTGTATTGACAATTTCTGATATTGTATTTTTGATTTTTTAGTTTTCTGATAGTTTACTTTTGTTTTAAGGTTAGCTCTTCTAACTCCACAAGAAATCTATTGAACACTGGATGGGAAATGCAGTGATTTTTTTTTTTTAATGACTTTTTCTTTCAAATGGTGAGAGATGTATTCAAGTTTTTGTTTTTTTGTTTTGTTTTGTTTTATCTCTTAAAGAGTTTTATGAAATAAAAGTTACCTAAAGAAATCCTTAGGGAATAGACCTCTGGCTGAAGGCCGGGACACAGACAGGTAGTTTTCTCTAGCATTAACGTTTCTGTGTTGTGTTTGAGACTGAATCTCCCTTTATACCTCAAGATGACCTTGAACTCTCAACCCTCCTGAGGCCCAAGTGTTAGCAGGTGTGCATACCATGGCTGATTTGTAAAGTGATTTTGAACAGAGACTGAAACTGTCTACAGCTTCCTTCCCCGGCCCCTTAATGGAATTAGCATATTAACAAAAAATTAATGCTTACTTTTAAAATTAGAAATAAAAAAGGGGGTTGTTGCATGGCAGATGGGGGATTTATTGTTCTATGGTGAATGCCAGCCAGTGTCTGGTCTTTAGGCGAGCACATTTGCTGTCCTCATTTGAGTCTAAAGAGCTGATCCTGAAACCGCTGGCCAACTGAGCTACACTTGCTGGGAGCTCATTTACTCCTGCTTCTCCCGTTCTAACTTTGAGGAGCGTTGATAAAGATGTCACATTTGCATGAGGAGAAAACAGCTGTCAAGGTCATTGCCAGAGTCTATTTTTGACTCTGCTCCAGTTTCCCCAGGAGTTACCCGATTCCTGGCTTGATGCTGCTCCAGGCCAAGTGTCTAACAGGCCATTTCCAGCACATGGAGAAGGGCTTGCTGGGGGCCTGGAGAGGTCGGCTCAGCCTTGGGTCTGTCCAAGCTTTTGTTCAAGCTTCTCTTGGCTCCGGGTAAGATGTGTTTGGGGACTGGGAGCAGTAGCTGGTGGATAAGCCTGAGGCTTGGCATCTATAAAGGACTTCTGAGAGCCCAGTCCTAGCAGTAAAAGCCCTTGGCGTTTGAACTGCCAGGCTAATTTCTTTAGCATTTCTTTGCTCGGTGTGACTGAGGTTTTCTGCCTGGGGCCGTTCACTTGGTCACTGTTGGGGTTTGGGTGTGAAAATTGTCTGCAGAGCTCCCATGTTTAAACACTTGGTACCCAGCTGGTGGCACCGTTGTGGGAGTTGGAGAAATGTTCGGAGGTAGGGGTCTAACTGGAGGGAATGGGTTGCTGATGGGCAAGCATTGGGGATGGTAGCCAGGCCCAATTCTAGTTCACACTCTTGGCTCTCTTGTCTCCTGAGATGGGAAGAGCCCCAGGTACATGTTCCTACCACGAGGGACTGTTACTCCCTCAAACTGTGAGCCAAACATTTTCTGCAGGAGTGTCTTGTAAGGAAAAAGGGGAGGTCTGTGCTAAGATGAGTTGGTGTGTCGTGTCCTGATTGGACATGTTAGCCGAGTCAAATAATGAGTTTTGTTATCTGGACCTTGCTGTTTTGTCTCAGGAATGTGTTAGGCATAAGGAAGTAGCTAAATAAGGGGATTGAGCCTGGGGGCTAGCTTTAGGAATTCAGTATAATAGTTTAACAAGGAGAGGGAAGTAGGAAGGGCAAGACCTGCCGGCACCATGTGTGTCGTGCTCAGGCCTGCTCGAGCCCTTCAGCTCGGGGCCTGGGACCTGTTTAGTTGGTCTCACCTTGCTGACCTTGGCCCCATCACCATGCACTGCCTCCTTGCCGTCTTATTCTTTCTCCTATTGGCTCTACATGAGAAACCCCCTGAAGGTTAGAGCAATAAAGCACCCCACTCCGAGGCTGAAAACAAGTACTCTGAAGGAGCTTGAACTCTTTGTGAGATGTGTTATGAAGGCCTCAGACTCCCTTGGTAAGAGTTCAAATTGAAGTAACCAAAAGAACCCCTATTTTACCCTGAAATTGCTATGTTAAAGTTTAGGTTTACCAAATAGTAGGGTTATGGTATAATTATTAACATTACCAAACTGGTTAGCCACTCTTGGAAAGCACGCACTACAGGGTGCCCTCCCATAGCACTGAATGCACATGCAAAGGAAGGTCTGAGCGATGGAAAGTCCATTGCCACTCGGGAAGCACAACGTTTGTACAGAAAGAAACCCCAGAAGTGCTTTGTTTAAGTGATATTGTGTCACAGAACACCAACATTTTCCTGTTTGCAAGGAGCTCAGAAAATATCTGAGTAAAACACTGCAAGCCAAATAAAACTGGAGGTTACAGTAGGAGAGTGTCCTCTATGTGGTAGGTGGCTTTCTTTCACTTCTTTCAAGGACAAGAGGGTTGATCTTACTGCCCTTCTTGACTTTACCGAGCAGTGCTTGAAGTAAGATTCCCAGATGGCTCTACACTAAGCCTATAGCAGCTAGTCTCAACTGTCAGATTTTTAAGGGATTCTCAACTCTGATGCCCCTTCCTCATTGTCATATAGAGATCTGAAGGTCTGTGCAAATGAACATTTAGTATTCTGGTGGTAGTGGTGGTGGTAGATAGTTGTGTGTGTGTTGCTCGACTCTAGGTGTGCATACATGTTTGCATGTGATATTCAGAAGTTGACCTGTGTATCTTCCTACTGCTTTCACTTTTAATACGGTATCTCACTGAACCTAGAGCTGCCTATTCTGGTTACGCTTGCTGGCCAGCAAACTCCGAGGCCACTTGTCTCTACAGCCCCTGGTTCTGGGGTTATAGGTTTATACCACTATGTTCGGCTTAACACTCTGAGCCATCTCTCCAACCCCATACTGGTGATTATGAGGGACATGCCAAGCAAATCTCAGAACCAACCAGGACTTGGAAGCACAGGACTATCCCCATAGCATCTTACATGAGGCCAAGGGAAGAGCAGTGAACTCACACACACACACACCTGACCAGCCATAGTCAGGTGCAGACCCGTTAGTGAACTTGACTACAATATACTCTTTCTTCCTTTATTCTCCCCTCCCCCTTTCCCATCCATCTCCCCCACCTGAATATCTCCTAGACATGCCTAACCCATGGCCTGCCAGCTCCCAGAATAGCTACAAACGAGGTCAAACACAAAAGTGTAGGTTTAGTTAAAACATTATAAGGTTGTTTTTTTTTTTTTTTGCAATATTTAAAACTATTGCTTGACTTTTGAGTGAGAACTTTGTAAATGACAATGTCATACCACAGTGTCAAGGGTTAGATGTGCCTAACTCCCACACTTTAGATACCACCTAGAATCTCCACTGAGCCATGCTGCTCCCAATAAGGAAACCCAAAAAACATTAAACCAGAACATCTGCTCTGTGAAACAAGCAGATGCTGAATCAGGAGCTATTGGCTTGGTTGTCGCCTCTGTCCCTAAATCTCTCTTCTGATCTTTGTTGATAGAAATGCTCAACAAGAACTGTGCATTAGAGTCCCCTGGGGAGTTATAACCCAATCTACGTGCCTCCCCACCCCCCCATCCCCCAGCAAGTATGATTCAGTTGGCTGGCCAGCCCGAGGTACAGGTTTGTTCTCCAAGTGGGATTATTGTGCCAGAATTGGGACCTAGGGTCATGGAATCTCAACTCTTGGTATTTTTGTGTTTACTGAACCTCATCTGGTAGTTGAAGTAGGCAAGGCTCAGTGTGGGGTCACATATTCCAAGAGGTAAACGAACTCCTTGGCTTAGCCACTCACCACCTCCCCTCCTGCCATCCTGCCTACTGTCTCTGCCTAGTATGTCAGACATCCATTTTCTATGTCTCTTTTGGCTCTTGGAATGAAGCTAGCACACATGCTATAAAGTATTTCCTTATTCTAGGTGAAGGGCAAGAAATATACAAATGACAACATAGATTTCCTTGAGTCCCAGAAGCCCAGAAATCTAACCGTGATTTCCGATTTAGTTCTTGAGTTAAATCATATGGGAAGTGTTCAGATGCTGGGTGAAGACCGAAGACGTTTTCAGAAAATGGAAATCTCTGATGATAGACCCAAGGTAGGAAAGCATCACACAGTGTCACTGTTTTATGGTGAAAAAGGCTCCCAAGCATCTCACTTAAGACGTAAGAAGAAGCTGGCAACAAACAAGGGCTTTGCCTAAGTGTCCAAGGTTGGGAGGTACAAATTGTTACTGATCGGATGGTATTGACAGGGAAGTGATGTTCTCAGAGAGTGCTGACAAACTAGTTCTAGCTGTTTGCTCAAAGAAAACTAGAGAAACGAGAAGAGGATCCCTTATGCAGTACAGGCCCACTGGGAAGGTTTGTGGGTGCAATCAAGAGTGTCCTGTATAAGCCATAAAGGAACAAAATGAAGGGCAGGAAGTATCTGACATTAGGACAGAAGATGGCTTGGGGGTAAACTACAAGTGTGAAGTTCTGAGTCTGTGTCCACAGAGCCCTGCTAGAGCTGGATGTACACATCTGAAATCCCAGTACTCCAACAGCAGGCTGGGAGGAGATAGGAGCATCCCCAGAAACTTGTAGACCCAGCTACTTGGCAGATACAGTAGTGAGCAAGAGAGACCATCTCAAACAAGGGAGGGGTGAGGACCTATACTCGGGATTGTCCTCTGCCCAGTCCCCTTACACACAAATGTAAAATGAAGTGTACAGAATTAAGCAGTGTTTGTCCAACTGGGCCTTTTGATGGTTACCTCAAGTCAGGTTTATGGGGTTCTGCAGCTCTTGAGAAGTCACCATGGCTAGAGCTGGCATTCTGGTGGCTCCCACCACAAGGTGACTGACTGTTACTGCTCAAAGAGGTTGCTCAGCTACTGTCTTGGGGCAGTTCTTCCCATTCTGTAGGTCTGAGGAGGGTAACATCATTGTGAGATGATGGCATTGTAAGCCTTCCTGTTCTGGGAATCTTAGTTATTTTTATTTTGATGTCTTCAGTCTTTGAAGAAGACAGATGAGGTTAGGCATATTTAGGGCTTAGCAGCCTGGTATCACAGTTTTCAGACAGATAGTACTTAAATGATTAACCTGTCTACAAGCAGAGTGGAACAAGAGTATAACCCAAAGCTTCAGCTAGTAAAGGAGTCAGATACCAAATGGAAGCAGAGGTGCCAAGCCTCAGCCTACGTTTAGCTACCCTCTGGCCATCTGCAAGCCCAAGGGAGGAATCAGTGGTTGGCGGCATCTCTGGCACACAGCAGGTGCTCTGAGGGCGGATGTCGAATCTGGCTGTTCTGTTCACTGGGATTGTTTTCCCTTTTCTGTGTACAGTTTTTTCAGTCAACCATTTGTTGTGTTCTGTCTGTCCTCTACTCATACTGTAGCTCAGCTCCATAGCAGATACAAGAAGCTAACCTCAGGGAACCCTCCCGACTCCTGGAGACATCTTACTGGAAATTCTCAGGCAGCTGTCTCCCTGGAGATGCCCTTAGCTACCTTGACTGTGGGGCTTTGGAATGGTTTCTCATACCTAACAAAGACATTTCCAGTGATCCCAGTGACTCAGGAGACCTGACTCAGGAGACCGTAGACTCCCTATGGCCGAGGCTCACTGTCCTCAGTTCTGGACCTGTCCACATAGTCTAAGAGCTTGCTGCTACTGTGGATTCTCAGACTCTAAACCAAACATGCTGAACAGAAACCCTGAGATGGAGCATCCGACTGTTTTGATGGGCCTGCAATACTCAAGGTCTAGATGCATAGACCTAGTGCCGTGTGTGTGTGTGTGTGTGTGTGTGTGTGTGTGTGTGTGTGCCTGAGTATGTGTGTATGCATGCACATGTGTGTGTGTGTGTCTTGTGTGTCTGTCTCTGTGTGTATGTGTGCATGTATATATATATATATATGTCTGACTGTGTGTGGTATGTACAAACATGTATGTTTGTGTCTTTGTGTATGTATGTATGTGTGTATATGCACATGTGTGTGTGTGTCTGTGTGATTTCTCCAGTCACATTTGGGTGTCTGTCACATTTCCTCTATCTACTGAGATATACATTTAATTCTAACTAGAGGGGACTGGTCTTGAGTGTACATACCAGTCTGGACAATTGTCTCAGCCCTCCACCCCTTGTCGGTGGCCCTCTCCCATGTGGAAGGAGTTTAGGAACACACAGGTTGTCCACTGTGTGTCCCCAGTGATTCTGGACTTAGACCATCCCTGACACACCTCCATGATGGTACCGAAGGGGCTGTATGCATGTGCAGGAGACAAACACTAATGGTTGCCCGACCAATGAAAACTCAGTCCTGAGGCAAAAGGCCTTTATATGCTGCTAGGAATTTCTGAAGAAAAGATAATCCCCTTGGAACCAAGTAATGCTTTGTCAATATTGAATTGTCCACTTAGCCTTTACTGTGACAACAACCAAAGCATATGCAATAAGATGTAACATGAGCCTGCACACACACAGGGGCATCAGTGCAAGTGACTTCCCTTTGTTTGGCTCTGCTCTGCAGGAGTAAAAAACTAATTAGGTTGGCCTACCTAGTTGAAACATAAGCATTCGTGGAAATAGGAACTACCCATAAAGGGTAAATATTAGCTTGAGATACATAGCCAAGACTTGTAGAAGAGAAAAAGAAATGCATATAATTTGTTTGAGTAGGATTAAGAAATAACAGGGAGTGGTAACATCTCAGTGTGCTGTAACATGAAAGAAGTCTCACACTTGGAAATAATCGCATGTCAGGAAGCATATGTACTCACTGTGCTACTGTGGGTCGTTCGTGGATTATTAAGTTCTTTAGAACCATGGATGGCTTTTATTTTGTGAAAAGACATTTCAATAGAGTTGAATGGAAGGCAAAACTACATAGTAATTTTGAGCCCTAAGTAGATGGATTACAATGTTCTTTACCTATTATCGTCAATACTTGGGTGTTTTATTCAATTAACAATGATTAGAACTACTAATATGAATGAGGGCGTTAGGATGGGGATGGGGAAAGGATGCCAATGAAATCGTAAGAGGTCTTTTCCTGAAGTAACGGGCTGCCTCTCTGAGCAGAGAGCAGCAAGCACTTGATGCAGATCATGTCTGCTGCATGAATGTCAAATTGAACAGTAAAGACTCTAGCACTCCAGAAGGTCAAAGGCGAGAGGATGTCCATGGTCCACTCTGACACGAAAATGTTTCATGCAAGAGAGATATGTTAAAGAATGGGAACAGTTTCAAGCAGGGAAGGAGAGAGAGGGGGAAGAAGGGAGGGAAGGAGAGAGGGAGGGAGGGAAGGAAGGAAGGAGGGAGGGAGGGAGAGAGGGGGGTCTAGAAAGAGAGGAATCCTACTTCAGTGAAGAGGCTAGGAGGGAGCACAGAGCACCATGACTTCCAAGATGGTCCTGAGGGAACACACAGGAGTGAGGGTGAGCAGGAGCCACAGGAGGAAGCCACTCAGGAAGGGGAGTGAGCCTGGAAGCTTCTGCCTGGCTCCTGAGGTGCTCAGTGGCAGGCTGTTTCCACGCTTCTGATGTTTGGATGTTTAGAAGTTGGTCCTCAGCAGCTCTCCCCATCAGTAGCAACTCCTACAAAGGCGAATCGAGAAGGAAGTAGACCCTCTTTCCTTCACTGTTCTCTCTCTCTCTCTCTCTCTCTCTCTCTCCTCTCTCTCTCTCTCTCTCTCTCTTCTCTCTCTCTTTCCTCTTCTTCCTTCTTCCTTCTTCTAAATGGACACTGACTTACATACAGTAAAATTCACCCTTTCCAGCAATTTAGTTCTGTGTTGACAAACATGTGCAATCATAGACCTACCACAAAACATGGAGCACTTGGAGCCCCCCAAAATTATCCATTTTTCCTTTTTATGGTCAATCCCTCTGGCCACCATCAGCACCTGGGGGGCTTTCCAATACCTGTAACTTCACTTCCTCCAGAAACTCACTTACATGGAACCATAAGTCTGTAGGTAGCCTTTTGACTCTGCCACATTAGCATCTGAGAGTCGTCCACATTTTTGTTTCTGTTCCTTGTCTGTTCCCTTTTGTTGTGCTGTGTGGAATTCTAATGTTCAGGCCGGTTGGTCTTTCAGTTCTTGGTGATTATAGATAAAACTGCTGTAAATATCTGCACACAGAGTTTGGGGTGATGTAACTTTTCATATTATTTGAATAAGTATGCAGAAGTAAGATTGCTTATTTAGTTTTATAAGAAACTTTCCAAAGTGAAAAGAATCATTTTCATTGGAACAAGCAGCAAAAAAGAGGCTTAGATTCATCCCCCGAAAACTTCTGATCAATGACATGTCAAGTTTACTAGCTCTCTGCAGAAATTAACCAGAGTCCTCCTCAGTCACAGGTAAGGGGAAAGGATTTTGAGTTTTTAAAGGCACCAAGTGTCATGGTGCAAGAGGAACTGAGTCACCCTGCCCTCCTGGGAGACCATAGAGGGACAACATGGAGGAGGGGAGAGACACCATGTTTCCTCAGGCAGAAGATTTGAGAGAGCAAAAGAATGTGCTCCTTCGGCTTTAACCCTCAGTTACAATGTTACAGGGACGGGATTTGATCCGGCTTCCCTAACCACATGCTAGCAGCAGGGGATAGCAAGTAGTGTGACAAGTGGAGCAGAAATTATAACTTCAGTCCTTGGAGCCTCAGGACTGAGAGGGCTGGAGAAGGTCAGACTGTGGTCACAGCGTCCCTGTCATCCGCTAGTCTGACAGGCTGCCATGGTGCTTGTGTAGCCCTGAGCTGGGTTTGCTGTGTGAAGCAGTACTGGAAGACATGCTCATCTGCTCAGCGAGGCAATAATTACTTCTCTCTACTCTTTGCTTCTCTTCCTCCAACCCCTTGTCTTACCACAATTCTGTTGCTTTTATTTTTCTTCCTCTAATCTTCGGACTTCTAAGATCTCTCCTTCTTGGTAGGTCAGACAGTAGATCCCGCCCTGTCTACTTTTTGCAGACCCTACCCTCCGTCCACAACAATTTTGAAGAGGACATCCTGGTTTTATTTATTTTTTAATTGGGAGTAAGATGGGGGTGGGGAAGACAGTCTCATCATTTTCTCTCGGGCTAGCCCTGAGCTCACTCTGTTGCCCCTGTCTCAGGTCATGTGCCATTACACCCAAAATTAGTTAGGATTCAAAATTGCCTTAGCAAAGAAGTAACCCAGTTCCTTGTGGTTTGGAAAGTTGGGGCAGGCACTTAATTTTAAAAGGCTCTGTAAACCCACAGGGAGGCAGAAAGGATGAGAGAGGGAGGAAGTTTTAGCTCTCCTTGAGCCTTCTCTGAACTCTGCCTGTTGCAGCTGGAACCTTGGAATAGCTGGTGTTGACAGCATGGGGTGAGGCTTGTAACAAGGTAGGTAACCCTGAAACTATTGGTTGTAGTACCTCTGGCTTCGAAAGGCTTGGGAGTTATTTGAGGAAGGACCAGATGTCTGAGCTTCTCTTCCCACAATTGCCAACTAAACCCTGGAAGCAAGTAGACACCCAGTTAAGACGTCCAGCACTGCATCCCTCTGGTGGGCCTTATCGCCGCATTTTTAGAATGGGAACAGTGGACAGGAGCTGAAGCTGTGTGCACGGCCTCCACAGTGCATACTCTAAAGAATGCAGCCTTCGATGAGCTTCTGTGACTCACCCCGGACTCACGGGCACACTGGGGGTTGGATCCCTTCCCTTGGCTGGTGACCAACTTGGTCAATTTCCCAGGCTAGGAGCCTGGGGATGTTTTATTCTTTGTGTCCCTCCTGGGGATAATGACTTTCTCTGGATACCAGGAATTCCACCGTGACTCTGGCATGTAACTGAACAGGTAAGGGAGAGTACAGACAGAAGGCAAGCCGACCTCCTGCCTGAGGGAGCTTTCCTTCTGTGACTTAGCAATATTCACAGTCGGCCTGGGCCTAGCAACCTTAGTTAGCCAGATGGGGCTGGTGTGTGTCTGCCTCATTAACCCACTGTCCAGCAATCACTTGCTTTGCCTGAGTTTACAAGGGGGAGTAACCTCTGCTCCATAGACACCCAGTGTCTGCATGTACGGGGAGTCTAGATCAGCTACAGTTTTGGCCCATGACTGGATGGCGGGCACATGGACTCTGCTGTGAACACAGCTGAGCTCATTCAGAAAGGAAGATGAAAAGGGTTTCTATTAAACTTGAAATGCCACCAGCACTCTTCCGGTTCGATTATACACTTAATGAAACATGCAGACCCCCCCAAGCCTCCGCGCAGACCTTCTGATGAACACTATGACTCTGAGAAGATACGCATCGAACCATCCCTCCCAAGAAATCAGTCGCTGCTTCCTCCTTCCTGTTTTGAACATGAAGGATTTTTTTTAAAATGTATTGTG